>JASCIT010000001.1:27500000-28750000 GCA_036711955.1 Digitonthophagus gazella | reverse complement strand
TTATTTTTTAATAACCGCTACTAGATAGATACCATAAGCCATAACATTTTGGCCAACTTCTAACAATCAATAGATGTACATATAAAACAAGTTTTCTGGAATTTTAGAAGTTTTCTAATCATAGGTTAGAAATACAAGTCAAAAATTGTTTTAAATGTCACTTTTGGCCATTTCAATCGATGGTTTAGAACACAAATGTAGTATACACTTTTCGCGGAAAGATGTCTCATGCGTCATTACTTGTCACCGTTTTCTCGACATATGTCAAATATTTTTTTCTTTATTTAATCATATATGTCAGATAGAGACGAAAACCGAAAATAGTAGTCTAGGATAATATAATTAATTAATGACGCATGAGACATCTTTCCGCGAAAAGAGTATATGTTCACTTCTTTTAATCTTGGGAGAGGTTGATATTTTATATCAAAAGGACTTAATTCATCATTTTTTATCATTTTCCAAAGAAAATTATTTTTGACACACTATGTTGTGTTATTAACTCATTTGCATCATAAGCGCATATATGCGCGCATTTTGCCCGACCACTATCACCAGAGCCCGCATATATCCGCTCATTGCACTTGGACATTTATCACCAAAACAATTTTTGGTGATAGGAACGTATTTTTCATTTTTCTGTGTGATGCAAATGGGTTAACCATCGAAATGTAAACTATGACAATAAAAGGCGAACTACACGTTTTGTTTTATCTCATCAATTGGTAGTCAAAATTTTATGGGTAGCAGTAGGTATTTCATTGTAGTACAAGGTTAAGAGGAAATCAATCAATAAGACTTTTTCAACTAGACCCAAATAATTTATAAAAAAAATAAATTGAGCATTCTGCAAATTCTTATAGAAACAAAATTCCCTTAAATCCAGTAACAATCATTTCATAATCGACGTTTCGCCCAACATATACACATAAAGAAGTCTTGACCCGAATATTGGTCGTCAACCCGTGCATATCTGGGCCACACTCTCGATACTTTGTTACATCACCGCATACGTAAATTCCAGGGCCGTATCTAGCCGCGAAGCGCGAATTTACATTCAACGAATATCGTTAATTTACAAACAAAATATAATCACCCCCTTCTTATAATGTTAATCTCTACTTGTTCCAATTCTTGTATTTTTTTTTATTTTATTTAGTTTACTTTTTTTTCTTATCAAAATCTTCAAGTGACAAGATAATATTAACGATGCGTTGCGTAACGTAAGGTTTTGCCAAAAAAAATAACCCGCGGCCAGTTTTACGTGCGAATTGGTTAGTCAGAGCGACGCGCACGGCAATTCATGGAAGCTCCGGTCAACGACATCTCTGCTGAAAGTGGGACACAAGTGATTCGCGAGGCCTTGAGAACGACTCGTTCGCCTGAATGTGTTTGTGTGTGTGAGTGTGCTAATCGTGTATCAACATAATTCGTTCGACTGTTGAGCTTTAAACACTGTTGTAACGGCGCCAAGAAATTTTCCTCTCAGGGGGATTCTTTGTTGTGTCAGATCAAGGATTACTTCTCAACAACATTTGAATTGAATAAGTCAACTTGATACAATTTTGGAAATAAAATTCTACAATTAATTCTAATCGCTATTCTCATCGTACCTTTTGAAATAAACAAAATGATATTGTATTGGGTTTATAAATAGAATAAAAGTTTAATCGATAACACGACGTGAATTCAATATAACAACTTGACTGTTCACACAAAAGCAGATATTTATCTGTGCGCGCGTTAATCCCGGAGTTATCACAACCCGATTGTAACCGAAGGATTTTTCCAGAAAGTAAACCCCGATCAATAAAATATCAACGCAAGGTTCTCGATAAGTCATTTATAATTGGCGTTGCATAACAGAGCGGACAATGTGCGAGGCTGTTGACCCAGTTGCGTGACCTCGGCGGGCGGGTGAACGACCCCGCGACCCGCCGCCCCCGGCGTGCGTGCCCCCGACGCCTCCGCCACCGGCGTCGCCGCCCCCGTCAACCCGCGACAGTTCATCGCACCCGCAATTAGGCCGTCCTGGAAATCAGGAGGTTCTTGAACCTCCTCGCGGTTCTAAATTGGACGCGAGCACGTACGCCACCGACGTCGACGCCTAAAGGACGCTCTAGAAGCGAAAGAGCTCGTATGCTTTACGCCCCCGCTTTACTCCTCTTTAGGGGATGTTTCCATTTGATGTTCACAACCGTTCGTCATGTAGTCGTCTGACTTGTAAAAGCAAGGGAGGGTTGAAGTTTTTTTTTCCTTTGATGTGACGTAACTGTGACGACTTAAAAAGGGATGTAATTTATTAAAAATGAATTATTAAAATGACTCGAGGAAATAACGTCAATATAGTTATAAATTCATTCTTAGTTTATTGCACTTCCGACCTACGTCAACCAAAGAAGTAGTGTCCCGATCCGAAAATGGTCCCTAAAAGGCGCCGAATAACGGGTAAGAAATCGGTTTCTCTTCCTGAGGCGCGACCGGCCTGCAAAGAGTCCTCCTTAGAGTAGAGACATTTAATTGCACGAGGCAGACAGGGACCGCAGGAAACGCAAGTGCAGTCAACTTGGCGCAGGTTATACGAGTCTAATGCACTCTTCGCGGTGCTGTTGGGGCCGCGGGTCACGAACGGTGCATCGCACTTCCGGAGGCACACCGGCCGGCTCTTACGGTAGTTTGCGTGGGAGCCGCCGTGAATGGACTTTTTATTGGCACTTGCGCCGGCGACGGTGTCGACGAACGCCGGCCGACCCTTCGGGGAGGTTTCAGCGAGATTTCAGCGCGCCTTCAGCCCCCTTCGGCATGTGGCTTTTCGAACGAGCGAGGTCGAGGAACTTTGCACGGTTATGCGACGCGGCTGTTGCTGCTCTGCGCAAGGTTCGTTCACTCCGCGTTAGGGATTTATCTACGTAACGAGAGCTATGCGGACGATGTGGTTATTTTTAATCTAGACTTGATTGAAACCCTGTTATTTATGGCTTCTCAAATCCTTTTCAAATTAGTTTATCATCAAGTTCATTTTTATATTTCCAGGAAATTAACAAAATTCTCAATTAAAATAATTTAAAAGTCGAAGTATAAAGTCCCGAAACGGTCGAATAACTTTCTTAGTTGAGAAGTATCAATTTTGAAATTCTGATTATATTGTTGAATGTAATGAATTTGTTAATAACATTTTTTTTTCGTCATTCGTTTCCGAGTTTACAAATGCTTCCCATTCTTTTTTCTTTTTGATGGCATGTTCAGCATATTCGTGCATTTTCAAATGCGGAATAAAAAACTATGTCAACATTTTAATTTTTATTGATAACAACAGAAAATAATACCTAAACTTAAAAAATCGGTTTAACCCAAAATCGACCAAAACTGTCAGATTACAGAAATTTTTCACAGCCTAATTGGGACACAGACAATAAATTAATCACTTCAGAAATAAGAAACGGCTGTAAAAATGGAAATTCATCAATTACCGATAATCAGAAAAATAATGTGTCACAAGTTTAAATAAAGTGAGGTGTTTGCTTGATTTTACGTTAAACTGATTTCTTTAATTTAAGTCCTATTTTGCGTTTTTATCAATAAAAATTAAAATGTTGGGTATTTTTGAAAGTAATTTTTTATTCTGTGTTCGAAAATGCACGAATACATTATACACGCCATTCAAAAAAGCATTTCCTGTAAAACCGGAAACAAAAGAAAAATGAAAATATAACCAGACAAAATTTTAAAATTACACTTCTGAAATAACAAAATTATTCGACCGTTTCGAGACTTAATAGAGATCTGCATACAGGGTGTCCCAGAACTCAGTTGCCAAACGCTAACCACGCATTCTAGAGCTGATTTCATGTCGATTCAACGAAAAAGTCCTTAGCTGAAATTACTACCTAAGAGAACTTACCCTGGTAGCGCTTAACACCTTTACGATGGCAATAAAAAATTGTTTTGTCAACAAACTATGAAGCATTTCGAAGTTTACAAACGCTCAAAATTTCATTGTGATAGCTAAATCAAGATATTTCGAAAAAAACATGTACAGACACGTTATCTTCAGGATGCTCTAGTTCTCTTAGGAAGCAATTTCGCATAAGGACTTTTTCATTGAATCGGCATGAAATCAGCTCTGGAATGCGTGATTTGCGTTTGGCAACTGAGTTCTGGGACACTCTGTATTATAAATAGTTTTTTTCACGGTTTAATTAATTTAATGTCATCCTCATTTTTTTTTCTAACAAAAGGTAATAATATAATTTATAGATACGGAAATATTATAGAATTCCTAAGAAATAATAGTTTCCAGAAATATATTGTCATATATATACTTCATGATGGAAGATTCAAAGAATTCCAAGAGATTTGAAAGAAAATTTTAATTTTTGTCCTTAAAAATGTTCAAAGGTTATTCGAACTATAAACTAAATGAGTCATTAAATAAGTTACAAGCTGCTCTTGACGAATAAATTTTATGACATGGACCATTTATAAATGGAGTAATAAATCTGTAAATGTAAAACACTAAAAAGCAGTGGAAAACAAACTCATTTAGAAATATTAATACGATCCTGTTATTTGTAAATAAATTTCCAACCCAACGAAATCAAGGCATACAAATGATCTAAACCAGGGATCCCCAAACTATTTTGGACAAGTGACTACTTTTCCAAAATAAACTGTTACCTCAGATCCCCATGGCCAAAGTACCTACTTTTAAGATCAACCCCCTTATTCATAATGGTCCGCTAACTTAAAACAGCTGCTACAGAGTGTTATTTTTCATTCAAGGGGTCGATATCGACCACTTGGGGAATCGCTGATCTAAACTATTCTATGCATTAGGATGAATCGGATTTAAAGAATAGAAAAGAAATACTTAAAGAAGTTCTAAAAGTTTAATTCATTAGATACTCTGTATATGTAGAAATATATGATGATGATGGATAGTTGTTTTTTAATCCACCTTTAAGGTCGCTTCTCACTTGCGCTACATTTAGCTGAGCGACGCGACGCGATTCAGCGGTGCAAATTGTCGCTTGACCGATTTAAATGAATACGTTCTCACTTACATCGCGCAACAACGCAACGCATCGTGCAGCGTTAAGTGAAAACATATCCATTTAAATCAGTGATATAATTTCCTAGCGACAATTTGTATCGATGAGTCGCGTTGCGTAGCTAAGTGTAGCAGAAATGAGAAGCAACCTTTACCAAAATATTCGAAAAATTCAACGAAATGTATAAGTAATTGTTGCACTCATCGAGGTTGTTGTATTTAGCGAGCAAAAAAGCTATTGACTTAAAAAAAACTTTCTTGCAAATAAGGGATATGTTCTCATAGGTTAAAAATAGGAATTCAAAGCCAATTCCAATTATCGAGATAAACTTTTTTCAGGAGTTACATTTACAAAGGTTACAAAACTATTTTGTACTTTTACAAAAGTCGTGGAGTTGTTTGCATTAAGGGTAGCAATTACTGAGGTAGTACTGGTAGTTGAATGCAATGAACTTCAAAATAGTTCAAATGAATTAAACTTATTAGTAGACTGAGAATTTAAAAAGGAAAACTTAAAAATTGAGAAAAGTTCTAGTAATCCAATTTTTGAGATATTCTGTAAAAATGAAAAATTAATTATATGACGATGGTGGTGGATACCTTTTGCAAAATCGACGTTCACCAAAATATTATTAATCATACATTGAGAAAGTTGCGTTTGATTGCATGCGCACAATCGTGATGTAACGCATAGAATGCAATCACAATTGCGGCGTATATAAATTGAAATTACATAAAATTTATATTGAATTGTTACGCAATGAGCGGAGCGTATCGTAACAATATTGTTGAGGCGTCGGAGATCTCGCAAGAGAATATGTATGTAGATAAAGAGGTCGATTGCTTCGAAAAGATATTGCTTCCATTGACTTTTATGGGCGAGATTCGTTTCGCAAGGCGTGAATAATAATCAAATTGCTTCCTAAACTAATCGAGCCAATAAAAAAATAACGACTTAACGAATTATTGAGTTAAAAGAAGTGAATTGATGATTCGGTAACGTCTATTATAAAAAGTTAAGGGAATGAAGAGTGACGGTTTAAAATTAAGAGTGACGAGTACGTAAAAAATTGAAGATGATAGGAACCGGGTCTTGAAGAGATCGAAAGTAAATTTCTGGGTGGAGAGGAAAGTGATTATAAAAGAAATTGAAGCCGAAAGAGTGAAAGTGGAGTGCAGACACGCTCTCTCCGGTAGAAAGCGGACCATCGGTCGTTTTCGTGGTACTGCGTGCCTCTGACCACTTCTGGGACCACTCTTACTTTCAACTGGTCCTACTACATTTTTTCCACCATCTGTTACCTATAGATACAATCCCTATCCTCATTTACAAAATCTTTTTTTATATCATATTAAAACTAACAACTTAAAATAAGTATATTTTAATTCAAATTAATTAAAGTAATAGTAGCAATTATTTTTAATGTTGTAGTTAAATAGGGTTGTGTTAGGGATAAGTAAACGAGCATTCACCTTGAATGTGTATATGTAGGACAAGTTGGATAATCTCAACAAAGGTTCGAAGCCTTCGCTCCTGTTCATATACGCGCTCAGTTGATAAAATTCAGGTCAAATCCTTCCCCGCCAGAGACTAGTACGTTGCTCTATAACCGGGGTCGCTGAAACTAGCCTCCGCGGGGTTCGAAATGGCTTGCCAATGCCCACAACGAGGTCATCCAGCCTCTCATCGGAGGCTAGGGTATTGCCTCGCTAACGTTTTGAGGTCGCTCAGAGCCGGTATCGTAGCGTGGTATGAACGTATGCCAGGTTAACCGTCTCGCTTTAACCAACGCGTCACTTAAAAGTGCTATCTTTTTCCCTCGAGGCGCTCAGGCTCAATGTCACTCTTATCTGGCGATTTTTATACGTCGACTGCGTTTTCTTTTCAATTCGCGTTCGTTTTCTCGAAGGATTTTTGTTGTTTTAGATATTTTTTGGTCGGTTTAGGTATTACGAGCGGTTGGAACGTTGTTCAAACATTGTTGGAACGTTGCGACATACCATCCGCGTGTTAAGAAAGTGAAATTCGCGGTTGTGTGACGACAACTTAAAGACTTTCTCCTTTGGGTCTTTGCAAAATTCTTCGGCGTGTCTATTGTTGGTTGTTATAAATGTTGTCTGATTAGTTAAATGCCTTATTAAAATGATTTACTACATAATAGTTGCTTTTCTTTTCAATTTTCTATGTAAAGCTATTGTGGAAGGTTCTAGAAGTTTCACTTATTTCTCATTCACTTAGGAAATAAAAAGTATCGTATCGGAGAAAAATTAAATTTTAAAAAATGTATAAAACTCACTTTGAATTTCTTATTAGCTTGAGAGGAAAATTATCTGTAAAGACTCAAATTCAGTATTTCAGTATCAAAATTGTATGAAACTTTTAATATTAATCCATTAATCATATTAAAAAAATCATATCGATCAAACAAATCTAATATGATCTTAGAAGAACAATATCAATTCTAAAAATTTGTCAACTCTTAAATTGTTGGATTTTCAGAAGTGTACAAAAACCTTTCAATGTTTTTTTTTTTTGCAAAAAAACGTTTGGAATCCTTTTGTTCGAATTGATTAAACTTCCCAATATCACCTAAAAGAAAAAATAACCTTCCCCAAAAAATATCATATCCATTAGGTACTTATTATCTCTAAAATTTTCAATTTTCAGAGTTTCAAAAGCAGACAAAAAACTTCTTTCACAAAAAAATATTTTAAAGATTAACCACAACAAACTTTTTGGCAAAGTTGATTTCTAATAAAGTTGAAATCTAATTTGATTTAAGAGGACATATTCTCTTTGTAAAAATTATTTCCAATTTATTGTAGCAATTTAAACTGTTGGAGTTTCAAAAATGTATAAAAATCTAAAAACTAACTCTTAATTTTTTTTATAAAAAACTTTTGCAACGTTTTTTTCATATTGATTGTTTCCCAATTTTACCTGAAGGAAGAAATAGCCCTCCTAAAAAAATTGTTTCCATTGTTTATTACTGGCTATAAAATTTTTGGAATTTCAAAAATTTACTGAAATCTAAAAATTTACCATTTTAAAAATTTTTGCAAAAAGACTCTTTATTTAAATTATTAAATCTCCCAATTTGATTTTACATTCTAAGGAAAAATAACCTTCCCCCAAACAAGTTACCATTACTCACTACTGCGTCTAAAATTTTTGGACTTATAAAAATCTTAAAATAACATTTCTACAACTCGTTCATACAAAAACCTTAAAGAATTTTTGTTTAAATCAATTAAGTCCCCCAAATTTGATTGGAGACAAAAAATACCCGTCCCCAAAAATCGTCTCCAACTCATTACCGTCTCTAAAATTGTTGGAGAGGTAACCTATTTAGCGACCGATAGAGCAATGAACCTTCGAGGTTACGCGCAGTAAAGAAGAAGGGGGACAAGGGGGGCGCAACACCGCGCCGTTCGGACGTAGGGACACGTGCTGTTTTCGCACAACCTCCATTTAATTTCATCTTGCCCCAGATTCGGGCGTCGAGGTGAACGATCTAGTCTCCGGAGGGGCTCGGGGAATCGGGCCCCCTTTGTACCCCGCGAACCGAGCGTCCAGCGTGTGGACCGCCTCCGACGAGGCTACAGCCGCTGACACGGATCCGAAGCTCGCAGAATTAAAAGCGAGTGAACGGAGGGAGACAGAGAGAGCGAAGGACGAGGTGCAACGAACTAGACTCGAACCGGGGCTCGCGTGCCCCACATAACATTAACACTGAAAAGTGAAAACTGTAAACTATATAACGAGATTATTTTATATTAATTTTAATTTTATAAAAGTTATTTGTTAAAAAGTAAAGTTATTTGATTAATAAAAAATATTTTTTGGCAAAGTGATACTAGGAATGTAAAGGACGTCCTTTAGGATCGCTGTAGTTATTCAGGACAAAGGATAGGTTAGTGACAAAAATAAACCGTTTTAAATGGATCAGGGCTCACCTCCGCTGTTTAACAAGATATCCTCGAGGTCTTCGCCTTCCGGGCCGATAAGGTCCTTTTCGAGCCCTTCGTGGTCCTCATCGGGTTTTGCACAAGTAGTATCTCTGAATTCGTTCACAGTCATGTTTATTAGGGCTCCTTTGATTAAAAATCGAAGGGAATAACACGTGTTTTTTTATGTAACGCGCGTCGGATGGGCGCACATTTAACTCTCGGTCGTCGGGAACGTTCTGATAAGCGGAGTTCGCGCACTAACACCGACGGCGACAGTCGTTGTGCGAGTGTGGAGTTGACCCACTAACTCAGTTCCTCGACAAGAGGTCAGCGGCCTCTGCCGTATGCGCTGGAGTACCTGCCGTTATTCGATTGTTCGCGGCCTCGCGAGCGTTTGTTTCTTTCTCGCCGGGAGAAAGGGGTCGTCAGGATGGACAGCTTTCGATTTACCTCTAACTTTCACTGTTGGAGAAGATGTTGCATTGTCTAAGAGATTGTTGAACCCGTTCGCCTACTCGAGTTAGGCTGTTTTTCACTTTCACGCGTTCGTAATTTTCGAAAGAGAAATTGTTGCCGGCTTTCGTTTTACCAGCCTTCGATTATCCTAACCGTCACCTCCTTTCCGACCCGAATTAGAAAACAGAGTCAGTGGGAAATTTAAAACTATTACGAGTTTACATAATTGTTTGATTTAAAGTTGTGAAAATATTTTATATTCATTAAAATAAGAAACTATAGTGTTATGAAAAATTTTATAAAATAGAATCATGAAATATGATAATTATATTTTTAACCCTTAAAAGTCTTTTTATTTTGACACATGACATTAGCTGACAATGAGTCTCAGTACTTCAAACAGTACATTTGTTTTACCTAGAAGTTATGTCCATAACGTCTGGACAAAGGACTTTTAAGGGTTAAAAATTAGAGTTAACAAGTTAAAATGACGTCAAAATAATTTATATTTTAGTTTAATGTGTAACTGACATAAAATAAAAAAGTCGTTTTAATTTAAAGATGATCAATGTGGCCAACTTAAAGTAGAGAAAAATCTTAAGACGTTCTTTTTATTAAATACATTATACAATTCGAAATATGATAATTTTACGGAGAAAACAAAATATGAAAATTTGTTTCTTTTTGTTAGATCAGCAAAAATAATTAAATTTATTTATATAAAATTACTATACAACATACAGAGTGTCCCAAAATTATACTGGTAAACCGCTAGGATAGTACAGCAGTCCTGTCTTATGAAGTTTTTAGTAGATTTAATTAGCGTATTTAGGTTCAATTTTTGCAAGCTTTAGTGAATTCAGGATTTAAAAAAATAATGTTTAATTTTCGTGAACATTATTTTTAGGTTGTTTTTAAATATATCAAGAAAAACATGGCACAAAACATAAAACTGCATTTTTAAGAATCTTTATGATTTTGTCAGATTAAATAACCTAAACTAAAACTTTTCTGTTCCTTGAATGACTTTCAAATTTTGTTACAGACAAAAAAAAGTAGAAATTATGGTTCTTTTTAATAAAAATAAAACATTAATATCATTTTTTTCTCGAAAACGGTTCATTTTATCGACACTGTACAAGAGTACCTTTTCTTTAGCTAAATATTCAAGGTATCTAAATTTATTTTTTTTTAACTCCTTGCCATAAAGGGTGGTAAAAATGTAAACATTAAAATGTACAACCTAATACGCCCCTGGTAAACTAAAGAGGTTGATTATGTTTTAAGGTCATTTTTAAGAGGTCCTTACTACTGTATATTATATTAAATTTTCATTAAATGAAATTAAGTACTTTAAAATTTATTCAAAAAAAAAAAATTGTTTCCCAGTGGCTTCTTTTAGGAGGCCGTATCTCCGAGGGGAGGACCGCTAGGAAAAAAAATATGGGAACTTGTAAACATATTTTTTAATGTTTTATCAGAATCCAAGATATTTCCCACATTTTCCAGGACATCTGTATAGCTTCGGTCCTTTTAAGTACACCCGTGGACACGAGTAATGAAACGGCAGGCTATGTAAATACACAGTCTTAAGTTTCATTTTCTATGACCACGTATATATAATGAGATTAAAACTTCTTATCCGATCTCTTATAGTTTCAGAAATATTCAGTATTCAAGACCATTTTGTGGGGATTAGTAAAGTACATTGTATTGGTTTAATCGAAAAATTAATATTTATACATCACCGACATGTCCTCTGGCACTTTTTAAATAAAAAATAAAAAAGTATCTGCTTTCGTTTATCAACACAATCATTTTTGAGAAAACACACTTTAAATATTTGAAATTTAAAGTCAATTTGAAATGCACTGAATTTATTTTCTTTTATCAAAGCAAGTATGTACCGAAAGTTTTGTTAAAATATTACGTTTGGGTGGGTTTCGATTAAACTGTCAGTTTAAGTTATTGCGAACAAATGTCCAAAAAAACGCATGCTAGTTGGGGATTCATAACTCTGAATTTGATTTATGGGGAAGCTTGGGATGGGGAAGTTTTCAGGTCCTGCAGTGCTTATGAAATGCCTGTATATTCATAACGTTTCAAAATTGTCTTTTATGAAAACGATATGTTTCGTTGATAGACGTCAATAGACGAGTAGTTAAATTTTTTTATTTAAAGATTAATGGAGAGAGTTAAGGTGATGTAAAAATGTCAATTTACCAAAAATTTGAACTAATAGAGTGTATTTTATTAACCTTCACAAGAGCGTGTTATAAAGGTAATAAAATTTTGAAATGATTGCTATGTAATTAACGTTTAATCCTAAGGTTCGTATGAAATTATAAGGCATACTCTCTTAATATTAACAAAATCATGAAAAATTGAGAGAAGGAAAAAGGACACTAACATTGCATATCTCGGAAGCTATAAGTAAGAGGTTTTCTGAAATTTCAATGTACTTAAAATGGCCCAAAGAAGATATCCTAGCAGATTACCGACGTAATTTTGGAACAGGTTGGATAATAACTATGTAATGGACTAACTTCATTTAAGATAGCATGCTTCCTATATTCTTCTCTAAATTTGTAACTTTGAAGCCAGAGCGTGGAATTCATGGGGTTTTACATACATTCAAAATTTTCGACAGAATTTATATACATATTTAACTTTAAACATAACCTTCCGTTTGGATTTTTACATTTTTGGGTGACTTTTAGATGCGATAAACCTAATGACCATATAATTGCCAAAATCTTGGTTGTCAAGCTCAAATAAATTTTTGAGCTTTTTTTTTTCTTTAAGGAGGTGTTTAGGAATCGATTTTTGTAGGTTTTGCGAAGAGATAGATAATCCAGAATATACGTTTTTTGTTTTTAATAATTTTGTCGAGGAAAGAAATATGTGTTTTAATAAAATCGTAAGAAATGTAGAAAAAGAAAACATCGTAGATATACAGTGTGTTCGTAAAGTAGGGGATATAGGCTATATAATCGTTATAAAGGGTTTATGGAAAAATCGCTGAAACGAGTCTAAAGATTTACATTTTTTTGCAATTTTTTGATGAAGATTTCAAATTTTAGTTAATTTCTCACATTTCTCTCAATTCTTTAATCATGGCAACTGCTATTTTTATCTTTTTAAGTAAATTCGAATTAAACTTTAAAGTAATTTTCTTATGTAACCGATATTAACCCCTTAAGGACCAGGCCCGAGATATCTCGGAATAGAGTATACGGTTTTAAATGACCGTATAAAAAAATCGGTCCTTAAGGGGTTAATATTGACTGTACTGAACTTAGAAAAAAATCTTCTTTCATGTCCCGTAATAAAAATGGGGGGTTGCCATTAAAAAAAATATCGATGACGTCATAACTCATTTAAAAATGGCGGAAAAAATTTAAAATCTTCATCAAAAAATTGCAAAAAATGTAAATCTTTAGACCCGTTTCAGCGATTTTTCCATAAACCCTTTATAACGATTATATAGCCTATATCCCCTACTTTACGGACACACTGTATAATGCTGGAAAAACTGGAAGGAATACTGGAGAGTCGTGGATGAAATGGAAACAAATAGCATGAAGAAAAAAGAAAACACGAAAGAAACTGGAAATTAGAAGAAGAAATGTACACTAGACCCCCGAAGTTACATTTGTATGCCTCTGTAGTTTTATCTTGATGAGTGATTCCAGAGGCGGAGGGGAAAGGGTTTTAGTTGGTGGATCTATACAAGATGAGTACACCAAGCCGACACTTAGTGGTTTATGACACGGTCACATAGTAGTGATTCGAACCTCTCGCCTGTTAACAGATTTCCTAAACCCCTCCTTAAACAAAAGAGCTCAAATAAATAAATAAGTCCAAACCTTTGGTTTTCATCATTATTTTAACTCTGGTTGAAGAATACAGAAACATATAACTGATTTAAAATTGCCATACTTTTCGAGTTCATACTCTCAAAGAAAAATAACAATTTGTTTAAACAATTTCCATTTTCATATATTTTTTAATAAGTTAATTAAAAACTTTTTAATTTAAGCAGTAATAACTAAATTAAATGGCTTCATAGTCTTGAAGGATTTGATTGTACTAACTTAAACTAAACTTTACCTGACTGTTTAAGTTTATGCAATTTGTTTTTCAAAGTTGTTTACCAAAACTCGAGAGTTAAAAGCAAACAAATTGGAACAAGGACTTTTATCCAACTGTAACGACCAATTGTAATCCAAATAACTAAATTCAAGACATTAATAGAAGTACCTATGTACTTTTAAGACAATCAAATGTTCATTTATTTTCTATTTATTTTTCTTTGTCGTAAATCTCTTTAAATAGAACAAAACATAAAGACACGTATATTGTGTCATAAAGGAAAAATCCCCTTGTAGAATAATAATAAGTAAGAAAAGTACAAAAGTAGGTTAGATGATGAAGACATGAACTAACTGTATTGTCCCAGGTCGGGAGTCCTGGTGAGTCAGCTCGAGCAAGAATAATGAAAATCGAAACTGCAACCGTGCTTCCCTCTACAACACACTCCGCTGACTGATCGGAAATTTATTTGTGTCACGTTCTACAACTTTGCGTAACGCGTCAGTGCGACAACAAAAAAGCTTTTTTCATTCAGGTCCAATTTATTTTATATCCCTCGTTAACTAAATTACTATCGTCGTCGTAAATTGCACGACGAACGTCTTAATAATACGACATTCATCCGGTGATAAATTTAGAACACTAACACTTTTCGGTGAGTGAACTTTTGGGTTGGAATTTGGTAAAACAATGGTCGGGAATTGGAAAAAAAAGCTTTACCGTTATACGCGTTTCCTTTCTTTATTGTAAACACGGGCTTATTAATTAATCAGGGCGTAACGGTTTTCTAGGAAACGGATAATGAGGGAGTTCGTTATTGCATTCGATTGGTGGCGTAATATTTTATTCCACCACCGTTGAAAATCGAAAATATGAAATTATGGAATTTTATTTTTATATACTAAAACGCTACGAGTGATTTATCACGTTTGCCTTGTCAGTATATCCAATTACTAACCATTTTACTTGTCTTACTATTATTTTTTATTTATATTTAATAAAGTTGTAAAAGTTTAATTACTTGAAATTATCGTAATTTATCGACGTGGAAACTTGTTTAAAAGTCATAAATTAAAAAGATTTATTTCTTTTACTATTATTAGATATAATTAAATTGGTAGAATGTAACGAAAGAAAAAAGAGAAGTAATCGCAGGGATTGGTACTAAAAGGGTTGCTCGCGATGATGGCGTCGCGACGCGGCTGAAAGGCGCGCGATTTACGTCACCGCCCGACCGTTTTATTCGGTGTCCCAGTTGCGGGTCGTCAACCCGCTGGACTCCGCGAACGTTCTCGAATTTCGACCACCATCGACCGACTCGTTGGCCGCAATTAAACGATAATGAGCCCGACTAAATTGGGAGACCTAAACGGGGAACTAGACGAAAAAAGACACGCGTTAATGGGGTCCTTGGGATTTACTTAGGATAAGTCATTAACCACTCGAACTTTAATTACTAATTTTCAGTCTAAAATTTTTAACCCGACCTTATCAGTGTATATTCTATATTTTCCAACAATTTAGTTATTACAAAGTTAAGATAATAGTTTAATTTGGAGGAAAAAAAGTTAATGTAAGGAGAGTAATGAACTTTTATTGTTCTAGAAAGATCTTAAAATAAATTACATAAGGAGGTGAAAGGTTTATGTCGTTTATGGTATTAACTAAGAGTTGTTTTTTTTCATGTAATTATTTAGTTAAGTCTATAGACGATTTGAAGCTTAATGTGAGTTTTTAGTTAAATCATTTCATTATTCTTCGGTGTGATTAAACCGGTGGTCTTGTAGTCAGCCGAAAACCGTTAAGTATTGTATCATAATGGGTGAATTTTTATCGCAGGGATGATCTATGAATCACCAGTCATTTTTATACTTCCTTTCAAGCTTTTGAACGATTCTTTAAACCCCCTATTCACGGTGAGACATGTTAACAAAACTTGTGTTCGACAAGCTTATCAAATATGTTCGACTGTCGATGGACTCGCCACCAATATACTCGATTCACTTGTTGAGTTGGGTGATGTTGTTGGGTTCAACAGTTATGTTCAACTTAAACCCAACACCAAACATATTCGAACGTGTATGGCAAATCGTCGAACAATACGTCTAAAGAGTAATCAATTTACAACGTTCGGAGAACATGTATTACAGCAAAAATGTCTTTTAATGACAACAAACCCTTCTAGATTGAGTTTATGGAACTGTACCGAGCACATCGTTTATTGTGAGATGTCAAATCAAAAAATTGTAGTAATAAATATATTCGCAAAAGAAGGTTACGTTGTGTTAAATAAAAAGGCAAAAGAATTGTTTATACTGCTTATTCTGGCCATTGATTCGAAGAAAGTTTCTATTTCATTAATTCATTAGTGGCAAGTTGATATAATTAACCTATATGGCTCAAATTATATTGGTCTAATAACCATTCTTCAACCTACAAAAGTGGAGGTTTACTTTTTCCCTTTCAGTTAAACAAAATAAACCAGCGCACAGTATGATATATTGATAATCTGACTGGACAAAACTGAATTTTTCGAATTGTTCGAATAATTACAATAACTTAACACTTTGTTAACCGGCAATTTTATGTAGAAACTATGTCGTGTCACCGCATGTAAGTGTAATGACGAGTTAACTCGTCACCGGTCAGCAACGTTTGGATATGAAATGACGAGTTATCTCGTCACCGGTCAACAAAGTGTTAATATATGAACTCTTTAGAAACTATAATACTAAAAAACATTAGTTTTCGATTAATGAAGTTATCCAATAATAATTACAGTAGGTACAAATAACAACGTACCTCCTGTCATTCATAACGTGTGATTTTTATAGTTTTAAATTTTAAGTGAATTGTGTAATTATCAGTGTACTGCAGTGACCCTTTTGAATTTTTTTGGTTAATTAGAGTTATTTAGTGTATATTTGAGGCATCTTTTTCTTTTTAAAATGAATTCTTTATTTACAATAAATTTAAAAAATATACGTCTTTGACTAATGACTTTCCGAAAGTAAAGTCAGGGCTTTTATATATTATACCGTTATATAGAGTATTAATTTTTGGCTTAATTTAAATATAATTCATAGACCTACTGAAAAAGAAGAGAGATATTTCAGACAAATGTTGCCTCCAAACTTTTTTCTTTATTTTAAGAATGGCTGTACAAATTTCTCGCAAAGAAGTTTTTTATTTATGGCGAACAAAAAAAGAATCTGTTGTTTACAAATCAAAAAATATTGAATAATGTGAACAAGTTTCGATTAAAAGTTATGTATAATTAAGGTTTTTATTATAAATTTTTGGTTACACTGGAAGTGGTACAGGGTTGCAACTACTATCGAAAGAAGGACCCTGATAACCTATTAAAATACTAAATTAAATTGTTTGTACTTATTGTTCCCATATTACTAATTTTGTCCAAGTAGAATTGATATTTGTCACACTGAGCAGCGCCTATAGCTCTGTAGTCGGTCCAAACCCCTTACAAAAATTTGTTTGGAACAAGAAGCTCAATTTTAAGTTCGATATTGTATCGAGAATACCCAACATATAAGGTGCGCCGCTGAAGTGGAAGTTCGGTACAAGTTGGCCAATAAGATCGACCGTAGATGGGGCCTTTAAGCACATCAAAACATTAGTTCTGGAAATCCTGAAAAAAAGTACTTTAACTGAAAGTTGAGAGTAAAGTATGTTACTAATTGTCATTCTAAATTCTTTAACTTAAAGTTGAAATGAAAAATTCTATTTTTCGGTTTATGAAAGTTAAATAAATAAAGACTTTAAGTTTTTGCTGAAGAGACTTTTATCGTTATTAGGTCGCCATCAGATCAATCGCGTCCAAAAGCGAGCGTTATGGACCGCCATCGAACACGTTAAAAATGTTACAAAAATTTTTAAAGCAAAAAATGGTGCATATAAATTAAAAAATGAAAATCTGAAGTGTAAATAACCCACGATCCGATTTCAAACTACTCCAACTTATCCCGACAACGATAGACAATAAACTCTACCGTGTTCGATGACGGTCCATAACGATCACTGTTTGACGCGATTAATCTGATGACGATCTTTTAATGATCGAAACCTGGGTAGTCAAATATCAATAACATCTCTTCAGAAAAAACTTCAAATTTTTATTTATTTATCTCCAACTTGACCGAATCTACTTATATTTTACATTTTCTACTGATTTTATTATTTTGAATTTAAAATCATTTTTAATTTGAAGGGAACAAGTTAAATTCAAGAGAATCGTGTGATAACATTTTATTGTTCTAGAAAGATCTTTAAATGAATTACATAACGAGGTGAAAGGTTTAGACCGTTTATGGTATTTACTAACTATTCTATTTTTTTCGTGTAACTTGTAACATTTATGGAGAATGAAAAGATTTAAGTTTTAATGTGTTTAGTTAAATCGGCCTATCCTTTTTCAGTGGGGGTGTTAATCCATGGGCCTTGTAGTCAGTTACAAATCTGCGTCAATGTGTGTAGTATCTTTACCATTAGGGATCATCTATGGATTGTAATAGAGTAAAAAAACTCTATGATGATCTCTATGAGATATTAGTTTTGATGTAATCTAGTGAAAAAGTTAACCTCCCTAAAATATTACAAGGTAACTTCTTTCAATTTACACTTCAAAGGATTAATCGATTTTAATTTCTCTTTATACATTTTCTAAGGAATGCATGAAATGACTTCTATTAATTTGAAGAAAAAAACGATGTTTTAATTAAGGTGTCCCATTAATTTCCTAAACGAACTATTGAATTACATCCTGACCTCGGGGCTTTTAGACAATGTTTAACCGCAAACACGCGGGTTCTGGTCGTAAAAGCACACACTGGGGGACGTTTTGCGAAATGGTTCGTCGATAGACAATTTAGAAACTCACAATCGCCGGTCTCGCGAGGTCCCTCTCGAACGGCCGTTGCGAAAACCGCGCTTCTGGGTAAATCTTGGCGGGCTGCAGCGACTCGGCCGCAGCTCCACTTTCACCTCTTTCGACGCGGCCGTCGGGACGACAGTGTAATGCACCGGCGAGAAATTTCACAACGACGACGACGAACGAAAGTCGTTTTATGTAACGGCCTCCGTACGAACGAACCGATGACGAATTGCGTTTTGTTTACTGCCACTAAATGAGTGTTAACCTAGAAAAAAATTCTCTCTTGCATGACGTAATCCTTCTGTGTAGTAAATGTGTATATTGGCGAGATATGAATCATATAGACACAATTAATATCTGATTCAACCAGTTTTTTTTTATTTCCAGAAGAATTTATTTATTGATTGAGTCAATAAATATATCGTATGTTCAATAAAAATAAACTTTTGGAGTGCCATAGAATATTTTATAAGTTGGCGGTTTGAAATTTGATAATAATTTTTTTGAGGTTTTTTAAAGTGTAGCCAACTTATCATAAAGAAAAACGTCATGACATTCCTATCATATTATACAGGGCGTTCAAACCTTTTAGAACATTAATTGAACCCTGGTAGGAACATTCTTCTCATGGAAAGGTTAAAAATGGTGGCAAAGAAGTAATGACGTCAATACGCTTTGGCATTTAAAAGCTTTCATTTGTCATTTGTTTCTGCCAAATTGAAAACAATCGTGCGGGGATCGTAGTTGGCGCACGCGAAGTAAACGGCGATCGCGTAGCGGACGGTTCAGTGATCTAAATGTGTGTCAGCGGTTTGTTGTGTTCGCCTCATGTTACTTTTATTATAAAAATGCCGCGACCTCAATTTTTGAGGTCAGCGCGCGGCTCGCGATCCGGTCATCGACCTCTTCGCCGTTGCTGCTCCTAATGTAATCGCCGAGCGAGACTTATCGCCACAATTTTTATCATCTCAAGGTCCCCGGCGCAATTAGAGCCGCGGCCGACGCGCGGCGCTACCGTCGTTTCGCCGCCCCGTAACCTTTTCTTTTAAAACGCCACAAAGGATCTCCAAACGTATTATTACCACGATTTATAAAAGGAGTTAAATATGTAGAAACGAGAACAAATGATTTGAAAGTTAGATAGATCTTCTAGTCTTTATGATAAGCGCTACGAAACACCCACCATATAAATAATAATAACACGCTGTTTAAAATGAAATAATATGACATCTTTATGTCTCTATAAATATAATGAGAGACTATATTTTATGTTGTGTTACGTATAGTTCGTCAAAAATAACTTTGTAGTTGATATCATAATATTACCGCCCCCTTTCGCCATTAAGTACAATGTAAACTTTTAATATACATATATCAGGTGTTTATCTTATTTATGGACACCTATAAATATATGTATCTAGTTGATTTATCCACCTGGATAAAATCTCACCCACATATTCATATCTAATGATTTGAGTACAAAAAAAAGACTGAAATACTTTAAATATTTTGAAAAATTTTTTTTTCCTGATGAAGTACTTGAAGGGGCTAAAAATTATTATAATTTGTTGATTTTTTATTTACCTAAACTTTTGTTGAAGTGACTTACGTTTCCAGGATTAAAAGAGTTAATTTTTTTAATACATTTTTTTATCACAATCGAATAAAAATAAAAGCATGTTTAAAATATCAAAAAAAGTCCTTTCATGTTATCGACCAAAAAATAGCTATTGACATTAAAAAAACATTCCATTTCATCCTGCAAACGTACGCCACTGTACTATAACTCGAAATGAAGCTACACCATGAAGAGAAAAATGCAAGAGTACTTGGCAATGTTACCCAGAGGGGACTTACTTCTTCATCCTTCTTTGATGGTGCAGCTCCATTTCGGGTTATGGTAGAAAGATTAGATAAATGAAAATAGACAAATTTAAAAAAGTATTTGATTCCTTCAAGAGTTTCCAGAAAAATCTTTTTCAAAATATTTATTCAGGTTTAGATATTAAGTGTTCAGGTTTTATTTCCACACTGTATATTAAATGTTCATTTTATTTAAGGACACCTACACATAAAAATAACTGTCTTATTTACAAGTTCTTTCTTAGATATTATAATACCATGCTGATTGTGCGTAACACAAAGAGATAAAGACAAAGACAATGACACAATACGTGATTGGAATATTTTTATGAAACTCAATAATAAAATATACAATACTCGTGTAGATTAAAAATTAAATTGTCAGTTATTTTCTGTTATTTCTTTACCCTCTATTATTATTTTATATAGGAATTGTAATATACCAGTATTAAATAATCAATGTTCTAAAAGATTAAAAGAAAATTTAATGTTAAATTTAAAATTGGTTTGTACATAATAAATTATTATCATTAGTTGAAACTAATAAAAACTGTCGGCAAACAATAAACACATTCTGGGACAAACCATCAAACGTGGTTTCATCGCGTTATGCAACGAGACACATAAGATGTACAGTCTTCAAATAGTAAAAAAAAATTTCGACAGCAAACTCGTAAAAACGATTCTTACACAATACGTATAAGCACTCTTAAAACCGATCGTTTAGTTAAGAAACGTTTTAAATAACAAGCGTAAAAAAGTCAAAAAGAAAAAAAATATTCGATAGTGTTGAAAGTTACGAAAGCTCCTTTAAGATGAAGCTTGAGCGTTAAAAGCTGGACGAGTACGGGATGGCACGCAGCGTGCGGCTTACGACAGAGCAAGTAGGGTTAAAAATAATTTCGATTTCATTGGGAAACACCTAAGAAGGCTTGCCCATGAGAAAGTAAAAACGTCATCGTTTTACTGGAGACCTGTTTAGAGTTAGTTGAACCCGCGACCGAATCTAGGTCGATGTAATCTACAGGCTCGAGCACAAGTCGGAGTGAGACCGGGTTTCACGTTCGCGCTCGTTTCGTTCTCGCTCGTTTAACGTATTCGGGCGATCGTATCTGCCGATAGGTGGCGCGGTGACAGTGAAAAATAAGCTATTGATTCGAATTAGAACCGTGGCGAGGTCGTCGACACTGAACGCTTAAATTCGCTCCTTTAAAGAAAATGGCATGGAAATGTAGTTTTAACCCTTCCATCGGCCGTTATAATATTGCAAATTGCGGTGTGTTGCACCTGCAAACGCAATCGATGTGACCATTTCCATTCCCAGGCTTTTAGCTTTTTCTCACACTTGAAGTAATTATTCAAATAATTGTTTGTAGTGGTTGCGATTTATGTCGGTTTAATCATTACAGACACTTAATTATTGCGATTAGGAGATATAAATCAATAAAGGCGCACGTTTTCCTCTTGTTCTACTTTGGTTACCTTGCCTGATTTCTTTTAAAATTTGTATTTTTTTTTATTTGTAATTTACTATAGATTGGGCTTTCCATTCGCCAAACAATGAAGGTTTTTTTAAACAACGCCGGGTGGGTATTTAGATGAAACGATAACGAAGGCGGATCGAAACGTACAAAAATACTTTGGTATTGTCCGCGAAGTTTTCTCCGAGATCTAGTTCAGTTAGCATTCATAGTTATATAAGTTACGATATTGCATTAATTCACGCTGTTAGGCAAATTAACTTTCGATAATTTCTGATTCGAAAAAAACGATAATGTGTTTCTTAATTCGCATTAACCCAATTTTGATTTTAGTATACTTTGTAGACATTACCGTAATATAATCTTGGAAGTTCTAGTTAACTATAAAATATTATAGAGGACTTATTTGTGGAAAATAAAAAAAGTTTTATTTTAAATTAAAGCTTAAAGATTTTAATTTATTCTAATTATCACAAAAGAAATATTGAAGAAGCGTCGATTGTACCCTGCTACGAACAAAATTAATAGGCTAGCTCAAAATAAAAGAAAACGAACGTAAAAATCAACTCATGGGGAGTGTTGTTTATCAAATAAATCAGGTTTTTATAACAAAACTATAACTCATAATAAAACCAAGAAAGTACAATGGTTCAAAAAACTAACGACCAGGCGATGCACCCCAAAACGTGATGGTAAATATTACATCAAATAAAACTAATAATTCTGTGGGAAGATCAAGAGAGAGTAATTAACGTCGCGAATTCTTTAGGTAAGTAGTAAATTTATTAATACTTGCGATACTTCTATGTAGTTCTCTGTTTGAAATGCCGAAAGAAAACGTCTTCAAAAGTCGCGTCCAGCGGAAAATAAAATACCCCCTATGATGTTATAGGTTCATATGTAATTCATTTTCTCTCATAAATGATTGAATAGTGCAATAAAATTTAGGAACTCTTACAGGTTTGCGATAAAATCCCTTAACACGTAATTCCACGTGCTCCAACGACCAAACTCCAGCCAAAACTTAGAAAAAACTATTGTCGAAATCTTGAATTTCAACTGGTATAATCACCAAATTAACGATAATTTCGTTGTTGCGCTTAATCCGTAGGATTTTCAAAAAGAGTTTCTTGTTGCAACAACTAACGACAACTGAATTCCGATATCAAAAATACGTACAACCTCGAACTCGCTAAAAACCTGTCTCTTCAATAACTCCGAATTTCCAGATGTGATTTTATAAACGATACAATAAATTTCTTAAAATATCGCATTTTAACATTTATTTATTTCGAATGTAAAACGATTCATTAGCTTCCACTCGTTTCTTCCTGTTTTGGGAATGAACAACTGACTTTCAGGTGATTATCCGACTGCAAAATAAAGTAATACGAGTGCTGTGCGGGTTACGAAATAACGATATTTATAAAAATTATTGTAAAGATCAGAACATATACAACTATCAAACAAGATCAAGGAATTAAATACAAATTCAGTATTACAGAACTCTTCAATGTATTACCGCCACAGTTAATTGCTCTCAATATACAAGTCGGTTTAAGAAAAAAAAATATTAAAGATTATTTAATAACTAATATTTTATATTGATGCGAAGAATATCTCAATTCAATTCGATCTGGAGATTGTTTTCTTGTATAATTTATCAATTTGTATACTTTTTACAACTAGAATTATCTATATGTTATAACGTTTGGTTGTAATAGTTATTACTACAATAAAGAGTATTGCTATTGTGATTACATTTTGTTGGCTAAAATGTTTTATTTTAGTTTTTATAATTGGTTCAGATTTTTATCCTCTTAAAGAAGGAAAAACAAAACTTTATTTCAGAGGTAATAATGAAAAATAAATAAATAAATAAATATAGATTGAAAAAGATAAAACTTGTAACATTTTCTGCTTTAAATTAAGTATTGTTTTTCTATCTTCTTTATTTTTTCTATCGGGAATAAAAGATTTTTAGTTTTTAATAATTTGTAATAGTTGCATCAAAGTTTCTGCTATATTATTAAACTTTTTCTCCACTTTATGAAACATAACTTTAAATTGGGTTAGGTTAAAGTTTTTTTTCATTCCCTACATTGTAAGACATTATTAACTAAGGTTTGAGTGATTCTTTCATTCACTGAACTTTTATTTTGGATGAGATATTTTCTGGTTTTAGATGATATTAAGAGTTTTTTTTTAGAAATTTTGATATTCAGGGCAGATTTATTCAGCTATTCATAAACTAACTTATTATTCAAATAAATATAAAAACGGTTTTATTTATTGCTACATAACGTTGCATGTAATATAAATTTACTATCTGTAGGATATGTCTATAGGTCGATTTATGTACCCAATAAGAATTATTTGACGGATTGGCACCTAAAAATCCGTAAAAAAATTAAAGAAGTGAATTTGTTATGGTATTGATCATAATTTACAACCATTCACAACGTTCACTAGGGACTTTCTTGGCGATTTTTCAATGATTTTCTTTTATAGGTTGACGTTGTAGTAGCAAATCCAGTTCGAGCTCAATACAATTCGACCAACAGGTTATAGCATTTAGAAAATAGAGAAATAGAACGGTAAGCAGCTTGTGCACTGTTAAAGATTCTCCCCTAAATCGCCAAAAAAACTTTTTGATTTTCAATTAGGTCTTTATATTTTGGCGTAAGATCAACCAAAGAATTAATTTCAGTAGAGTAAACGTTTACATCTTGTTTATATTTTTCTCGATTTCTGATTTCGAGTTCGTTACACGTTTGATCAGGTAAATAAATCATAAATAAATCAGATTCTATTAATAGTAATATTATAATTAATAATGATATAATAACTACCTTCCAAATTTATTGCCTACTAACAATAAGTTATCTGGAACTTATCACATGAAAAACCGGTCCTAAATGTTAAATTAGTTGTTGAAAAACGATTAGATATTTCTAAATTGGGTTGAGTTCAGATTCGTCATTATTCCTCTACATTTCCAAGATATTTTTAGTTTTGACTCTTCATGATATTAGGAGGTTTTCTTTATAAATTGTTTGACTTTTTGCCTCATTTCATGAAAAATGATTGATTTTAAATTTAGTTACAGGCTGTCCCGAAACTATACCGACGAACTACTACGATATATTCTGCTACCAACAATTAATAGATTAGCTCCAATAGCTTCAAAAAGAAAACGAATGTAAAACTCAACTCAAGAGGAGTGTTAAAAATGTAAACGTGAAACAAAGAATGTACAACGGTTCTATAAAAAGAAATAAAGACCAGGTGGTGCACCTCAAAACGTGATGGTAAGTATTAAATCAAATAAAACTAACTAACAATTCTTTACGAAGATCAGGAGAGAGTAATTGACGTCGTGAATTCTTTAGGAAAGTAATAAATTAAAAAATACCCGCGATACTTCTAAATAGTTCGCTGTTTCAGGTGCGAAAAGAAAACCGGAACCAGCAATGGAAAATATGGCGTCTCCGAATAAACGAGTGGTCAAACAGGAACTCGAGTCTGGCAGTCAACAGAAATAAAACACTTCAAAAATTTCGTCCACAGGAAAAAAATTTATCCTATGATGTTGTAGGTTTACATGTAATGCATTTTCTCTCACAAATGATTGAATAGTGCAATAAAATTAAGGGATTCTTACAAGTTAGGTATAAAATCCCTTAATATGTAATTCTACGTGCTCCAACGACCAAACTCCGGTCAAAACTTCAATCAAGCAGTGGTGCAAATGAAAACTATCGTTGGAATCTTAAATTACTGGTATAATCGCCAACTTAATGATAATTTCGTTATTGCGCTTAACCCGTAGAATTTTCAAAAACACTTTCTCGACGCAACAACTAACGACAACTTAATTCCGGTATCAAAAATACTTACAACCCCAAACTTGCTAAAAACCCGTTTCGTAAAAAAGTTCGTAAATAACTCTCCCTAATAATTTTCCAGATTTTATAAAACGATAGAATAATTTTCTTAAAATATCGCATCTTAAAATTTATTTATTTCGAACGTAACAATTCCTTGGGACATTTTAATTACACCAAGATTAAAACCTTTTGTCCGATCTTTTATAGTTTCAGAAATATTCAGTGTTGAGTTCCTTTCTACTTATAATAACTTTTCTTAATAACTTTGTTACTTTTTGAAGGTTATGTTATAAAATTTCACTAGAATTTTAGGATTTAACCTTAATTACACAATAATTTCAAAATTTTCTTAACCTCATAACATGCTTTTCTGTGGGTGAAAACGTGTAATATAAACTGTATTAGTTTAACTTTGTGAAATAAAATTTTGCAATTATTATCATTTAGTTAAAACCTAAGATTCGTGTGAAATTTTGAGGCATATATTTATAGAGTTATTAAGAAAAATTGACATTAGTAGAAAGGACTTTTACATTGAATATCTCTGAAACTATAATAAATTGGGTAAGAGGTTTAACGCTAAATGTAAACAAAATGACCAAAGGAATACGTCCTAACAGTTTGTCTGCATAATTTTGGGACAGCCTGCATGTTTGTTTATTTAGGGTTTGATTAGTTGTTTGATTCTCTGAACTTATTCTGTTTTAGATCTATTATTTTTCAGATGGAATTAAACTCCTTTTTACAAATTTTGACGTTAAATATTATCATTTTTATTCCACTACATTTTCAAAATATTTTTGATTTTAACTTTAGACAATATAGAGAACTTTAGACAATATTAGGTCGTTTCTTAAAAACATTTTCATTTTAGATTTGATTAGATTTATTTATAAGTAATTTCATCATCTAAAGGATTAACATGCCTTTTATGGTTAAACCACTTCATTACCAAGTTAAAACCGTTCGTTTATTAACATCTAAAATTTTTATTTGTCGCTAGGTGTACTTATAGTTGATTGAGTTGTATTAGTAATCAATTGCGATAATTGGCAATAAATAAATAGTGTGAATACGTAGGCAGTCACGGCCGGTATTACCTCTTTTGTTCGAACTAACACGCCTCTTGCGGAGCGTAGGTTTTATCACCTCAAACTTTTTAATTTTAAAATGTCAATACGCCAATATCTAAACTTTAATACCTTTTAAATCACTTACTTAATACGATACAAATTTTAATGTCATTTAATTTTTCAAAATATTCGATTAGTGTTTTATAACCATTTTATATCTCAATCGAATACTTTAATAAATTGTCGATAAATCAACATCTATTGGAGCGCGTTGATATTTACGAACGCCCCGGGGACTTGTCAATGACTTTACGCCCGAGAAACGATAGCAGTATAATAGTCCATAAATTGTCCAACGATTGTAGACGCGACGGTAGGTGAAATCGCAAGAGCTTTACCACTTTCCTGCGCGTTCCACTGTAAACCGCGGCGAGCGTAACGGTGCCGCGGCGAATTTCACTCTCATCTCGCGAATAGATGTCGCTGTCGCAAAAACGAAAGTGTTCCACAAAGTCTTATTGCAAACGGCGCGGTTCCGAATACACGCGAATTAGTTAATTTACGACAAATTAAGCGAACAACACTAATTTGTTAGCGGTACTAAAACTTCAACCTAATATACGATTGCTTAAGAAATTAGGCAATCACGTTGCTGTTCAAATATTAATCATAAACCGCAACGTATTATTTTGATATAATTATTAATTAATTTTTTAATTTTGTTTAATTATAGATGGTACTTTTCGTGAGACGAGGTCGTTTCTAAATTTACTTTTAGCTTCACGTGCAAGCGATTTTAACGCGCTCTGGCGGAAGCGCGGTTCAACTTCCGTCCTGCAGGGGCAAACACCCTCTGACCACGTGCAGCGTTCCTGCTGCATTTGAAGGCCAAGTCCATGCTACATCGATTCATTCATCCGATCGGAGTATGCGCAGGAAATCTCCCGTCGTGTAGTTCGAGGAATTTCCGCGCGATGGCGGCTGTTGTCACGATCTAGCCACCTAGCGGAATTTTCATAAATCACATAGTATAAAATTTTATTTTCCAATTTTATTTTTTACGATTGTTTTCATAAGTATCTCATTGTCAAAAAAGGTTTTACGATATATGAGATTTCTTTTTTTAGGGGGGAAGTTTTTATTGATTAATTTGAAGAAATTTAAAGAAGTTTTTAACAACCGGAAATGATGGTATCTCTCTCAAAGTTCACGGCCGACTACGTGTCCCTGAACTACATACGCCGGGTTCAGCAGGAACGTTCCGGACGTTGCCGTGGTAACGCACGTGGGTCTATTACACCGCTGGAAGTTTTTGTAGAGATAAATCTGATTGTGGTACAAAGGAGGCTGTTTAATGAGAAGTCACACGTGTGACTTGGATGTAAAACCTAGTTAGCTAGGGAAAAAAGGGTTCGTTTTTTAAGTAATATTTAAAAACAAAGGAAGTTTAAAATTTTTATTGTTTTAGTGGGAGGGATGGAAAAACAAAACATTTCTTCTTTTTTTATTTAGGAGTGAAAATTTGAAACGTAGTATCGAGCGTTCATAAATGATTATAAGGCGTTTGAATTTGGCGCGCTATAAGTTATTTTCTAAGGTTGGTATATATACAATAATGTTAATCATATCTCATAGACGTATCATAGAAAATATTGAAGGCTGTCAAGAGCTGCCAAAATAACTGTAAGAGAGAGGTATTTTAATACGTTTATGGACATGTGCCATTGCAATTGATATACCATCTTCAATAATTACGAATGTGTACACTTATCCCTAATACTGAAAAGGATAAATCATGAATAAATCCACGTACGCCACTGATATGCAAGATACAATGTTGACAATTCATAGGTAATAACGTTGAGCATCAAAAATCACTAAATTAAGAGCACGCCAAATTCAAACACCTTTAAAATAATATTTAAGAACAAAGGAAGTTGAAGATTTTTTATTTTTTAGTAGGAAAAATGCAAGAACAAAAAAACGTTTCACCTTTTTTGATTAGTAATGTAAATTTGGAAATAAAATTGAGTGAAAACTTGAAAATAAAATTCCTAGTAAAACTGTTCAAATATTTTTCGAGCTTATTTCGAAAGGAATAAAAAAAAGCAAAGCAGAGCGGAAAGACTTATTCTTTTTTGTTCACTCAATACCAAAAATCAATTTTCCCGCCCTTATTTGCCGTGGGCTTTGCTACAACCCCAACGACCCCATAAGACGAATCTAAGACGTAGATGTATTAAATTCTCTCTTTTCCACTGTATTGACTGCCAGCCCTTTATCCCGGGCAAGTTCAAACAAGCGGTGCACGATCGCGGGGGCCCAACTTAGGTTTAGGGGTGAAACGCATTCGTTTTCCACGAACACTCTTCCAATATTAACGCGCTCCCTTCTTATCCCCATCTAATTTTCCCCCTTTTACAAACCACCAGATCCTTCTGAAGTAAATAAATTACATCCGTCCGTTATTATTTTTTCATTAAATTCACTTCCTATCTAAATTTCATCAGTAAATTTATACTAATTAGGTCTAAAAGAATTTAACTTCCTCATTATGTATGTTTAGTATTCCAAACGATTCTAAAGAAGTTTTTCTTTCATCTTGGTGGAAGGGGGTTTATGTAAAGAAATCAGACTCCCCTTTCCTTGTAGCGTCGGGACACTTGAACAGGACCAGACGTGTACAGTCATACAAAATATCGATTGCACAACGCCGCCACGCGGTTGCAGTTTAGGGTCCAGACCGACTAACCGTCTCCATGACAACACCCTAGTGTCGGCATCCAGACGCTTGCACCCGGGAACACGGGAAATACCGGGAACGGCGCCCCTATACGCGTCGGTGGGAGACGTGCATGCACATTAACATCACACCCCCACATCGGCGACTCACCCCAAATCGCTTTTTTTGTGACTCACGCCGCCGGCGTCGTTAGATGTCACCGTGAGCAGGTGATTTTTCCCCAAATCGAGATCGAATGATTGACAAATAACGGGAGATAAACGTTGAATAATTTGATGGTCGATAAACGAAATTGGGACTTAAACAACTTTACTCGTTTTACTTTCTCCGTTTTATTTTATTTTTTGTTTCAACTTATTGTTAGAGAGTTATCAAGTTGAGTCAAAGAAGAATTTATATTAAGTTGTTTCACAATTCGTCTCGTGGCGTAGAAAGAAAAATAAACAAACCCATTGATTCGCGAGTTCGCTTACAAAATCTCGTATAACTACGTGACGCGACTGACAAAAGTTTAGTAAACACCTCGGCCGTGACTATATTTAACCGTCCGAAAATAAATTTCGAGTCGATTCTGTCTTTGTTCGTTTAGGGCGCCTCGAAAATGCTTCGTAAGCGACGGGAATCGCGTTGGGCAATAACTAAAGTCGAGAAAAACAACGAGTTCGGATGAAAGACGAAGATAGCATTACGAGCTGACAAACGGGTCGGAGAGAGCGAACGCTTTCGAACCCAATGCCCTAGAGATGGCACAACCTTGCACTTGTGACTCAGACGGAGTTACGGCTCGAATTGATCTAGTGGGTGGCGACGCAAGCGGATTTATGCACCATTGTCCACGGTGCAGGATAAAGGACGACGCAGGGCCGACGACCGGCTGCGGCCTGCAGGAGATTTTTGCCCAGACGACAGCTGCATTAATTACAAAGATTTATGGCGGGACTTCGATGTTTTTCTTCGGCTGTCCCGTCTTCACTCTCTAGAAGGACCCGCAATCGTACGACCTTTTTGAACGACACACGCACCTTTTCAATTATATCAAGTCTGCAGACTTACATACACATTTTAACATCTTTAAACGAGTTGAGTTATAAAACTTCAAACATCATCAAAGAGATTTCTCACTGCGAGAGTGAAATTTTTATTTAGTAGGAAATATGAAATGCTTACTGAAATGTTTTCTATAAAACTGAAAGTGAACAATTTTTATTAGTGAAAACACGGGGGTTTGAGGAGATATTTGAAAAAATAAATTTAGAATCATAATTTTTCATTTTAGTGAAATAACAATGAAATGAGTTTGTTGAAATTAAAAACGTTTCAATAATTACAACAATAAGCTTTGTTAAAACACTACTTGATACGCTTTTTGAATCCCTGATGATGGTTATATAACCAAAACACATATAAAAAAGATATTAAAGAATCTCCTTAGAAATTAGTTAAGTTTAAGGTAAAATGATTCCCTATATTACAGTTGAAGTCGTTAATAATTACTTTATTTTATTCCATCTACATTTTCAAAGACCTCAAGTTTCAAATCATACTCAAAGAAATTGCAGTAAAAATCTTAAAAGAAATCTTTCGCCCTTTGTATTCAACGTTACCTTGTCAAGGGAGTTGGAAACGAGAAAGCTCTAGAAAAGGAAGTAATTGAAAGTGGTAGTAAATAGGTGAGTTGGCGCAGTCAGCATAGGGGTTAATAAGGGCAGCAAGTGCCAGACGGGGTGGTGTGGGGATAGACGGCTACCCCCGGCCCCGGCATTGCTCCCCTCGCGTCGGGGCAGCCGCCAGGTCCCTGACCTCGTTTGGCCACGCCTCTCCCTTCGCGTCTCCCTGGCAGCGTGCATTCCGTTTGCGTTTGTTTTAGGGGGATCGTCGTCTCACCCCCCGCAGTCTGGACGCGTTGCGCCGTCATGTATTATTTCCGTTAGTTCGTTCCGTTCCTATCCCCTTTATAGGTCTTCTCCAGACGAAGATTAGTGAAGATGTAGTACGAAGAATAGGGGGGATGCGCTTTGTAATCCACTAGCTTGAAAGGGTACTTGGGGACATGTTTGAAGGCGATGAAATCTACTTTAACGCGTTGGGAAATTGAGTAAATTGCGTCTATGTCGTGTGCGTTTTGAGTTGGACGATTAGATTAGGGGACGTTCGGGGTTTTACTAGGGTGCGTAAAGGGGTTGTAAAATGGGTAATTGCTGTAGAAGTATTTAGAGCAGTAGTTAGGAGATTAAAAGACTTTAAAGCTTAGGGGTTCATTATCTCTTTGAATAAATATACTATTACCACAAAAACGATTTTATAATATCGTCGTTCAGGAACAACATCGACATAACTGCAATTTTTTGATAAAATTAGTTAAGGCCATCAATGTACAAAAAATGCTGATCTTAATTGTTTTTTCCTTCTCCTGCAAAACTTTTTATTTTGCAGTTATGTCGATGTTCTTCCGGAACGGCGATATGAGGTAGTAAAATGGTAATTTAATAAATCGTCAAGTCATTTGAAAATACAAATCGTTTTATTGTTTAAGTTAATTTCATCCTCATCAGACCTAATGACTCCGTCAGTTTCCTCAACCCACCGGTTCACTTTGGACGATTGTTTTACAAACGAATAGAATACAGATGTTGCCCTGGAGACAGACCCACGCAAGTGGTTTTGTCTCATTACGTGGGTTACATCCCTCCCACGCAAGGGATGGTCGGGGTCATATATGAGTCAACCGGGGTCCCTCACCGGCGACGAGGCTGCAGGATACGACAGGAAGCGGCAGGAAGGTCGTCGGTCGCCCTCTGAATCGACCCCGCCCAACTTGTCGACCCTCGAAATATTTCAACACTTTTTATTGTATCTAAAAGATACCTTTTTTTATATCATTCCTATTTAGATAGTTTATCTTTTAAATGTATAATAAATTATAAAATATCCCCCAAAAGAATTCTAATTATTGTAACCATTAAATTTTTATCACCTTCATTTGGAATCAATCTACATCATCATAGTTTATAATTAAAAGTTTCGATAAATTGTAATCGTTTCCAAAATAATTTAACGAATTTCTAAATATATCTGTTGCTACGAACAATTAATAGGCTAGCTCAAAATAAATGAAAACGAACATAAAACTTAACTCAAGGGGAGTGTTGTTTATCAAATAAACCAGTTTTTATGACAAAACTACAAGAAAAAACTAACGATGAGGTGGTGCACCCCAAAAGGTGATGGTAAGTATTAAATCATATAAAACTAACTAACAATTCTTTAGGAAGATCAGGAGAGAGTAATTGACGTCACATATTCTTTAGGTAAGTAATAAATTTAATAATATTTGCGATACTTCTGGTTCTTCGTTTCAGATTCGGAAAGAAAACTGGAACAAGCAATGGAAAATACGGCGTCTCCAAATAAACGGCGTGATCAAACAGTATTTTGAGTCGAACAGGCACCAGAAATAAAACGTCTTCAAAACTTTCGTTCAGTGGAAAAAAATTCCACCTATGATGTTATAGGTTTATATCGACGCTTCCAACGAAGACTGTACTAACTCAAATTTTTGGTTATTTGAGTTATATTGCCTAAAGTATAATTATTGGAGGTAGTTCAAAAGTTCTACTTAATTTATCTCCAAAGTTCAAAATTTGAGTTAGTACAGTCTTCGTTGGGAGCGTCGATATGTAACGCATTTTCTCTCACAATTGAGTGAATAATGCAATAAATTTTAGAATTTTTTACAAGTTTGCCATAAAATCCCTTAACAGGTAATTCCATGTGCTCCAACGACCAAACTCCGGCCAAAACTTCATCAAGTAGTGGTACAAATGAAAACTATCGTTGAAATCTTGAATTTCAACTGCTATAATCACCAACTTAATAATTTCGTTAATGTGCTTAACCCATAGGATTTTCAAAAAGACTTTCTCGCCGCAACAACTAACAACAACTGAATTCCGGTATAAAAAATACTTAATTCGGGATACTTACAACCCCGAACTCGCTAAAAACCCGTTTCAATCGTGACCTTCGGAGAAGTTCGTAAATAACTTCGATTTTCGAGATGTAATTTTATAAACGATACAATAAATTTTTTAAAATATCGCATCTTAACACACTATGAGCGGGCGAGCATTTGCACCCCTTGCGATGACGGGTACAAATACCCGCCCGCTGATAGTGTGTTAACATTTAATTCCTTCGAACGTAACACTGTGATGTTGCTTCAAAGCTGATCTATAATTAGCCAATTTTGAAAAATCTTATACATCTTACTGAGAAGAATTAAGAAGTCAGTTTTATATTAAATTAAAACTTAAAGTGTGTATTTTATATTCATAAAGTCATATTTGCAGTAGTGATCGCTAAAAGATTAAAAACAAACTTAAAAATACAAATGACTTTTGTAACCTAACTGAATTTAGGAACGATTTACCATACCTTGGTTAGGTTACCTAGACTTAATTTGTAAGAATTAATGAATAACTTTTACTTCAAATTACAGTTACGAGATTGTAGTTACTGTAGAAAAACTCAGATTTAAGCTAATTGTTTCCAAAATAATTTTGAAAAATCCCAAAAGTACCCATGATATTTTTTTCACACTTAACTTAAAATTAATTGAACTTTGAAAAATCACCTAGAGTTTATTTTTAGGTATAAATAAATCTTTCTTTCATCAAATTAAAATTAAAAGATTCTTCCTTTTGCTCCAATAATCAGATTTGTTCTAAGTATCGCCTAAAATTTTAAAAAATTCTCAAATACATTAATGATTTTTGTTCAAATCTAACCAAACTTTGGTCAATTAAAAAAAATCTTTTGAAAATCGCTTTAAAAATTGTAACCTGGAATCTTTCCTCAGATATTTTCTGTCTTATTTTATATTATTAATCGTCAAAAACCTAAACTAGTTTTACACTTTGTTGATCGGGAATTTTACACAGAGAAATTATGTCATGTCACCGCAATGCAAGTGCAATGACGACGAGTCAACTCGTCACAGGCCAGCAACGTTTGAGCATGAAAAGACGAGCCAACTCGTCATCGATCAGCAAAATGTTAAAGTAACACACAAGGTTTTTTTTGTATAATGACGTTAGTTAAAGTGACGTCCTCCATATGTTATCAACTTAATTTAATTTTTGGGATTTAAAGTTCATTGATCCAAAATTAATCCAACGATTAGTTCTAGTCCATCACAACTAATTGTTACTTGACATAAATGACACTTTCCGGAGATACAAAATGAACAATTCCCCGTTTCAAGTTCGTTGATCCAAAACAACCGAGCCACACGGGCCAGATAAAACCGAGTCTATCTGCTATCAATAACGTTTTAAAAAGGCCACGTTAACTCGTTCTCGTCCAGACGCATTTACGTCTATCAACTCAAGCCGCATTAGGAAGGTCGGTTACAATCATATCTGTCTCTATATATCGTACAGCCTTTAAGAATAAACAAATTAGACCGATGAACTCTCCATTGTCCGGACTTACGCATGTCCCTATTGTCACGAAACGGGTTACTGGTTACATATTTTCAACTCGTAATCTTTCTTTTTACCGTTCGTCCGACGCGTTTTCGGTTTCTTTGTATTACATACGTCGTCGGACGTTGGGTCGTTCACGGGTTTTCTTGGAAGACAATGAACTTAACATTGAACCTTTTCGACAACGGCTGAATACGTGACCGAATTACCAAAAAGCCCGAAACGTGTTGAGTATTCAATAATCTTGAGATTTTTTATGTATGTACGTTTGGAGAATTCGAAAATCGTTTCGATTTTGGGAAATTGTTTAGAAAAAAAAAAGACACAAAGGTTTCTTCAGTTTCTTCAAAATAATACAAACTGTAGTAGTTCACATAGTTTAGAGATAAACATCCAGTCCAAACACGTGCAGGCAGAGTTCTATTTATTCCCCGTGTTTATATTTACTTCTGGATAAAGAATCAAGGGTTCGTTAACATACCTAAAACTGAAATCAAGGTCGATGTTCAAGGAAAACTGAGTCCGATTTTAGTTCTTTAGTTGCTCGGATGGAAGCGCTTCTTTTCAAGCTTATTTACTAAGCAGTAAAAATAGATAAACACATGTACGTATCTTCTGATATTTTCTAAGAATCGTTACATTGTTTTAAAGATCTTTCACTTAAACGGACGTGAAAAGAAAAGAACTAATGTTTAAGAGACAAATACTCGAAAGTAGTTCAAACTTCCTTTGCTATAAAGAAAAACGGGACTATGATTAATGATTCTCGTCTCAGCACATTAACATTGCACAAAACTGGTTCATGCATCTTGCGCAACCCTCCGCTAAAACTCATTTACCCCCCCGCGTGACTTGTAAAAGCTCGTGGACTACAAAATTCGGCAAACAGGCGAATCTAACTAAACACGGTTTAACACACAAAGGATACCCTTTTCAACCCGTCCGGGAAATTTTACTCTTTGCTCTCTTCGTTGTTCCCTTTGTATCTTCGGATATCAGGTAGTTGGTTGTGTCAGAGTTTTAAAGAGTTCGTTCCTCGGTTGGGATTGTGACATTTCACGTAAACCACTCAATCGGGACTGTCCTACTTGCGCAAAACGGTAGCCGAGCTACCTAATGCGAAACTAAAACGATATAAAGGGCGTGACGAATGATCGCTACCGTTCTAACCCATTTTTAGGACTAAGTAATCCTGAGTTTTGCGTGAAAGGTACCTATTTGGAAAGAATGTTACGTAACGGCATCGTTGGTACGTTTTTGTTGCGTCACAATCAATGGTATTTTAATGTTTAAGAAAGGATTTAAATTAAAGTTAGTTTATATGAAATTATGAAGGTTGTATCATCTTTAAAATATATTCTGTGTTTAAAAGTTAGAAGGAGCGTGATTGTTCGATACGAAATTCTTTCAAACGTCCACCGAATTTATTATTTTCAGGCCCGGTTTACCCAAAGGTAAATTAATCTATCCGATATCCACCATAGTTACAAGCTAACGAGTCAATCACGGCAGGTGAAATTATTGTACCATGGAAAATATCGGGTAAATTAATTTATCCAAAGGTGAATAAACGTGCCCTCAATCAATTATGTTTTTCATGGATACCAACACTTTTAAAAGAAACGATGTCTTTGACCACAATAAATTTTTATATACACTACAGAAATTATAATGTATCTTATAATATTCCAAAAGAGTAAAGAATATCACTAAATATTAGTGTTCAATTTTATATAAATCATCAAAGACGATTTTAAAATAATTAATGAGAAAAACATTAAACGTAACTCAACATTATAAATTTTTAAAGTTGGTGTTGTTACATTGCGAATGTAGTGACATTTGAGGGTATTATAATATGTTATAAATTAATAAATATAAAAGAGCTAACGATTCTTTATTAAACACGTAATAAATTTGAAAAAAATTGTCAATCCTTTTTGGTTTTGTTGTTGTAAATTTTTAAAATTGATGTTTCGTTATGGATCCACATTTGGGGATATTTCAGTTTGTAATTCAATAAATATAAAAAAAACCTGAAAATCATTTATAATAAAAAAGATTTTTTATTAAACAAGGTATACGTTTTACATGAACAAAAAGTCGATCTTTGTTCATTTTTTTTGCTGTAAATTTTTACAGTTGGGGTTGTTATGTTATAAGTCAAAGTGGTAACATTTGGAGATATTTTATTTTATAACTCAATATAAGGTAATGTAATAAGTTAAATAATGTTTATAACAAAAACGATTTTTTATTAAACAAGGAAAAAGTTTCACTTGAAAGATTTTTTTTAATTTCACCTAGAATGCGATAAACCTAAAATATTTTAAGGGTCGTTTTTAAATATTTTTTAATATCAATGGAAAGAAAAGAAAAAGGAAAAAATCGAACAAAAATTTTTAAAAGAATTTTGTATAAAAGCATACTTAACATTTTAGTTTCCAATATTTAGAATGTTTTATAACTAAAAGGTTTTATTGATGAACTCCATAAAAACCCTGTATTAAAATATGATTTATAAACACAAGCGTTGAAAAAACTAAATGTGTTGCACATCCTTAGAATATGTATAAAATAGGAATAATTTTTGATAAAGGTTTTTTTGTTATAATATTACAAATAAAATGGTTATTAAAATACAATACTTAAAATCAAATGATATGGAATTCTTCTTGATAGAAAGATGCGTACTTTAAGGATAAACTAAGAAAGGGGACTAAGGTACTTTATATTTCTTTATCGTAATTAACTAATATACTTTTTTTAATTTCATTTTCGAAAAATATGTAGTATGTATTTTGCTTTACATTTTACATAAGATATTACTCTAAGCAATTAATTTTCTAGAACTTCAATTTTCTCCGATAGCCTTCAAGAAGTCTACAAACAAACCCACTTCGGTATTTATTGCCTCAATCATACCTCTCCGTTTACCCTTAACCACAACCTCGACCTTCCAGTCACTTGAGACGTAGTTTATTGATTCCATCTTTTGTATCAAACTCTTAAATTCTTTTTCCACCCTTCTTTACCTCATTTGATATTTACGATTACCTTTAAAAAAAATTTCCATCCCCTTTAGGATTTATTTCCCGAACGACACATACGTTTTTCAATGTAAACTTGTGACTGTTTGCGATCGGACCGGTAAAGTACCGTAAAAAAAGTCTTTATCTTCCCGGTACAGTCCTGTTCGGGCCATAACAGGTTCACCTCGAGGATAACGCCGCCGAAGGGTGCTCCGGTGCTGTTAACCTTGGCCCCGCCGCCGAGGGGGTGGCCCCCGACATTCCCCTTGTGTGCCCGGAATAACTTGGGACGAGTTTAGGGGACCGAGCCAGATTCAAGGTCTACCGCCGAATGAATCAATGATCCTCTCGAGGGCCACGCTTCCCTCCAACTCGCCGGTCGTTTCGCCCCCTTCCTTGGGGCTCCCTCAAGGTTGGGGCGCGCGGCCTCGTTGATTGCATCCGCGAGGAAACGGAAAAAAATGCCGGAGAAGAAAATAAAAGGTCCCCCGGAAAATGGGAAGTGTCCGATTATTCTTTCGGATACCTTTTTTGCTGGTTAAGATATGGTTTGCGTTGAAAGGGATTAGATAAAAAAAAAGATTAATTGGGGTTATAAAGATTTTCATAAAGAGATAACACTAAAAAAAGGAAGGTTTGTGTTACGTTGAAAGTATTTTAAGAGTATCCACTTTTATTACGGATTATTGTTGAATATTCATGTATTTCATGCTATTTAGATGGTAAACTAGAGGACACACGAGGCGGTATTGATCCCAAAAATACCCTTGACTCACGTCAAGATGGGGGAGATCAAGGTTACTCGGAAAAATATAAACGTTTTCTCTTTGAATTTGAAGAATTAACCCAAAAAAATTCAAAAATAAAAGTTCATCCCTTAACCCTTTATCATACCATGACGAGTCTGGCCCGCCACAATTGCATTACGTTCGAAAGAAATCGTCACGCAAGGGGTTAAGAAAGATAATTAGTACATATTACCAAGCCATAAAAGAAGTCTACAATCCCCACAAGCATAATTAATTGATTCATAAACGACAGGGAATTGTGTTGAGCATCTGTTCCCTGCCAACATATAATCCTTTTAACGCCGTGAATGGAACAACGTAATTATACACACGTGAACAAATACGCCGGGACAACGCACACACATACACGCTCGCCGACATTGAAGAGGTTGGCTGGAGAAAAGTAAGAGTAAATTTCTCCTGTCGGAACAGGTAGAAACGGGTTTTAAACTCTATTAGAGATTCACTTTCAAACGTTCACACTCCATCCAATGAACCTGTTAAAGTCGATTAAACAAAAAAAAATAAAATAGAGAATCCAATTTTGTATATTGGATTTCTTATATCAAATAGATGTTATCCGGTATTGGGATAACTTTTTCTTTCCTTTGAGGAAAGGGTATTTTAGGTATATCTACAGGTAAGCCGACGTAATACTCGATCGGCAGCTGCTTTCGTTTCGGAACCTTTCTGTATTTTAATCGCAAGGTGTTCGAACCCACGCGTGCCTTCCTATATTCAGCATCCGTGCACCCTGTTTTTGCGTGAAAGAGATATGGGAATGGTTTCAAAGATGTTTTTGGGGTTTGGGAGAAATAACAATTCGCATATGGACCGATGGGTGGGTTGTTTTGTGCAATCTGGTTTGAGTTTTGGTAAATTTAAGTAAAACGGTTGTTCGTCCAAATCGATATTTATAAGCATTTATAATGTATATGCATTAACCCTTTAACGCTTGCTGGTACAAATATATACCACTAGCCATACAGATCAAAGTCTCGCAGTTTCCCCGGAAAAGATGAACCTTAACATGTACGTTAGAAAAAATTTGATAATTTTACACCCCCAGAGTCTTGACCGTTAAAGGGTTAAAATAAAAACCAGATGTTTTCATTGATTATTAGAGTTGGGTTATGAGTTTTAAAATAATAGAAATTTAATTTATTAAATTAAATAAAACCATTAGAAGAAGTGCATTAAAAATTACGTCCTCTAAATTCCTTAATTGTAATAAATAAAGTGTCTGGGACAGCTTAAAAGGATACCGAAGGTATTTTTGGCTTTGGGAAATTTATTCGACTATAATATGAATTGAAGTTGATAAAATGTAAAAAATCGATCGTCTACCCACTTAAACCAGATTTCCCTCTTATTAAGGGTGGAATTAGACTGTCAAGAGCTTTTATAAGATCTTTTGTAAGAGAGTTCATAAAAGCTGTTTATAAAATATAAAAATAATTCTTTAATCAAATATTTGAAAGCCATTCTTACACTACATGAAAGATTTTACATTGGTTGTCATTATATTTTGACTAGAAATATATTAATAACAGCTCTATGCTTATGTGCCTTATCAAAATTAGTTCAATTTTGATAATTTGTACATTATTAAAAATATATAAAATTGGGAGAAATGCAGAGAAAAAGTATGTGCACCCTTCAGACGATTCAGTGCTAATTATGAACTAAACGTTTCATTACAAAGCGCAAAATTCGACAAAATAGTTTCAAGTCGTTGGATTCATGAAAAGAACTCGATAGAGCTTAATTTTAGATACCCAGAGTTAGGTGGTCCACAGTTAATGTCAACATAAACTTAATTTGATATGAACAATTCCATTCTTCAGTATGATGATGTTTAAGAATAAATGAAAAAGGTCGATGTTTCACCGAAGAAATTTTTCTTTTTGGATCTCAACTACCCGGATTTCGATCATCAAATGGTCCTCATAAGGCCGAAAAAAATATTTTTTTTCTAATCATGTCAAGGTACAAACAGCTAGTTAAAATTTTTGCCACGCTGTATTAAAAATTTAAATTACAAGTTAAAATTTTGAAAAAAGAGAAAACGTTCTCCCCACAATTGTAAAACCCCCGCTATTTTTTATATTCTTATTTGTATTATTTTTTAGCGTGATTTTTATAATTGAGGGGCGAACGTTTTCATTTTTTTCATAATTTTACTTAATTTTTGTCATTTGAATTTTTAATACAACGTGGTTGATGATCCTTCGCATTTTTCATTTTGGTCGAGTGCATGACAGTAAATTTTTTTTAAATTTTAACTTGTTTGTTCATTGAGCTGATTAAAAAAAAAATTTTTCATGTAATTCTCTAGCGAGCGGCCTGATGACGAGCATTTGATGATCGAAACCCGGGTAGTCAAAATCCAAAAATAAAAATTACTTCATGTCATTATGTTATAACCTCCAACCTCAACCTCCCCAAATCTTTCATCAAATCCGATCGAATGTAACCATCTTTGATAAAAAAATATTTTATGAAATATTTTTTTTATAAAATACAATCCACTATACTGTAAAATTTCTTTAACAAAAATATCTAACGTTAACATTGACAGATAACGTTACCATCAACGTGATTCTGGACAAACTAATAAAAATTAATAGTTCCTGGTTCAAATTTTCCCTTTATTGATGGTCTTTTTAAAATCCATCATAGTAAATACCTGAGATAATTTAAAAAGATACCGGGAATATTTCTGAGGTATTACAGAAATTACTAAAAGATTTTTAAAATCTTACAAGTTTAACCTTGATAAACTCAAATGTATTTAATAAACAAAATACGTGATAAATTATCATCCTTTTAAAATTCATTATTATAATCAATAAATTTCCCGAGATAGTTTGAAAGGATATCGGAATATTTGGTTTAAAAAATTCAACCGACTATAAAATAAAGTGAAATTAATGAAATTTTAAAAAATCGATTGGCTACTAAACTAGATTTACTCCTCAATAACCTTCCTTTTAAAGTCCATTATACATAATAAATACATTATTCGAGATAGTTTAAAAGGACACCGACAACAGGATTAAAAAAATAGTTTGAATAGAAATTAAATTTCAAGTTTATTAAACTTGAAAAAAAAATTAATCAACTATCCAAATAAACAAAATTTCCTTTTAATAAGTTTCTAATTTTTATCTATACAAAATATCCAAACATATTTCAGATACTCATAGAGACATCTATTGCGAACTTATTGCACCAGACAATTTTACAGAAATCTATACCTCCTTAAAAAATCTTATTTCCCACCATTTTAACCATACTCTCAACACATTAAATCGTCTCTAGTTTAATTTATAACCACTTAACTAATTAACCGTTTAAATAAAATATTTACTTATAATTTTACGAAATTAAACATTGATAATATAGGCAACTAATTTCGCTCGTATAAACGAAAAGTTCTCTACCTGCGTGTGAAAAACGACCTGAATAATTTGCAAACAAGTTTATGCTTGTATTTCAAATCGCAAACTACCCGCGTTATAAGGTTGTTACGATCCTTGCACCGTATCAAATGATCTCAATACGAACCCGCTATTAGAGCTAATTGTGAATTATAAATGCCTTCAATTTTCGCTATGGAATTATTACACCGGTGCACTTAGGGTTATTTGCATACTGACAAGTATGGTCGGGATCTAAGAGCCGATGTTACCGTGGTGAACGCATTGGGGCGGTTATAAAGCCACTATTAAACGTTTTATTAGATGCGAAAGATTGTTACATCCTGCCAATTTTATCCAATCATTATCCAAGTCCTCAAAAAGTTTAAATTAACTTGCATATTTGTTTGTGTTTTTAATTTATTCTATCTGGTTCTTCGATAACGTTCTGTTCTGCTATATTCGTAATTTTTATCCCAGTATTGACGTTGGTTATCTTCCATAATCAGCGTGTATTTGTTAATTAGATTCGCGGTCGCGATATCAATAATTACAGCCTCGTTGGATGTAAATAAAATTGTCAGGGTCAGGTATGGCACAGTTTCGCCATCGCGACAGTTATCTGTATCGCAAAAATTCAGATACGGTTATTTTTAACAGTCCGAATTTCGATACCGATTGCACATATTGCATTGGACGATCTGTGACCTTTGATAGAGACGATACTCAAACTCTCACGTAGGAACTCGCAAGAAAAATAATTTTTTAACGGAATATACGGTCTCGTTGGGTAAAAGTCTAATTAAAAATTAAGTTAACGTCTAAACTAAATTATAATTTATGTATTATGCAATCAAAGGGGTTATCGGTTTTAAATTCTTATTGCTTCATAGTTGTTGGTAACCGATATAACCAAGTATTAATCCGCACAAATAGTACGTGAACTTGATAAACTTATTTTATTGGTCAATGTCATACATTAATCTGCTCTACTAGTATCAATTTCATCTAGTTATATAAGATTAATAAATAAATCGATTTAAAGAAGTACGTTTCGTATAGATTTACATTTTTTTAATTTGCATAACCCGCATGAAATGCAATACCGCGCATCTATAAGCGGAAAATTGAATACAAGAATCGATGAATTCCATCCGGGCATATATCCGGATATATTCTTGTCCCGCAGGAACGAACCGTACGAGCATATCTCTCGATGATTGACATTGAGAAAGCCGCAAGTACATTTTGACACGATATACAATATCAACGCAACGATTTCCAAGAAGGTATGCGTAAGCAACTGAAGGAAACAAGGAATACCAACGAGAACCGCTCATAATAACCGACGCGAATCGCACATTTTCTCAACTTGTCAACCTTCCATAAATAACCGGGGACAGATAATCGGTTCATTTCCTAAACAGAAACGGGTCATAAATACGGATCGGGAGGACAAAACGGTTTCTGCGTACGCCGGGCCCACCCCTGTTAGACCGCAGGGGTGGCCTCGTTATCGAAGGTCACACAAACAACACGCCCATTGTAAGTACCTCAGAAGCAAAAGGCTTGAGGAAATCATATGCATTTCGAGTTATTCGATATGTGTCGTTTTTCGATGCCATGTAATCTTATCGTAAGATAACAGAGTTGTAATGCCAGAGGATGCATTAAGTAAGCTGCTCTTGGTGTCACCTTGTCGAGAACATTTGATGTTAATATTATTGCTGACGTAGGTGGAATATTATAAACAATCCTTGCGGATGTAAAAATAATAAGTAAAAACTTTTATAATTTTTCTAATACCTATTTGGCCTTAGTTGATTTACACTGTTCTCTATGTCACCCTAATTTGAAGTTACAGGAATTGGTAGTAAGGTTGATTTTATTGCCCATTCATTCGGGATACGACATAATAAAATTCTCTGCAGAATGACTTGACGGTTCCGTTTTTGTGTCTTTGGAACTTCTTCCTCTTTACTATGCCCTTGATGTCTTTCCCGTTATTAGGTTACTATGCTTTAGGTTATTAGATCGTTAAAAGTTTTCTGGAACCCATTCAATAATCAAGTGTCATCGGTTTAACTTTTTGCGAAGAAATTTATAAGTTCCATAAATTTATAAGAAAACTTTTGGGGACCTATATTTCATACATTCTTGGAAAACAAGGATAGTTGCATTGTAGAATTTAGTTACATGTAATCAGTAAAGAATCAATTCTAACAATGACCAATTTTTTCAAAACTGATAAACTATTTTTCCATCCAGACCATAAAATTAGGAACATTTTTCCAGAATATCTGTTTTGTTGAGATTGTTTTATAACTTGTTCAATCGATTTTTTTCCGTTGAGATTTTTACTTTTATGTTATTATTGCAATCAGCAAAGGATATGAATATTACATAAGCTCCAGGTATATCCTATGATTTCTTAGCTACATGATGTTTCAATGATTGCACAATCCGTCTCATCATCGACTTTTCTTTTAAAGTCAAATTTTTTCAATAAGTTATGGTTACTTTGTTATTATTTTCTATGCAGCAAACTTTTCATCACTGACTTCTCATACGTTGTGGTACTACAAATGATCGAAAAAAGGAAAATACTTGGCTTGGAAATCTTTCACATGAAGAATAGATAAAAGTTTTAATTTGGTAGGAAATGTTGTATACCTGGTCCTGATTAAGCTCTAGCAAAGCTTTAGTGAGTTAAAGAACTCTCTAGAAAGTCTGAAGAAAAGTAGACATTTGTATTATCGAAGAAAAAATAAATTGCACCACGAAGAGAAAGATGCAAGTTAAAGAAAGGGGAACTGATCTTGCATCTTTCTCTTCGTGGTGCAATTTATTTTTCTCCGACAGTACATACACATTAGGGAAATTAAGTACACAATAAATTTTGACAGTCAATGTCAAAATAAGTACCACTCTACACATTATATTAATAGTAAATAATATAAACTCCTTTTGGATTAAATATTAAGAGGTATGAAATATATCTTCAAGATTAGTAATTTTTACTAAAAAACATTTGTGTAAAAAAATTTACAATATATGTTTCCTAGAATGGCATAAATAAAATTATGAATAACAAAAATAAATTTAATAATAAAAATAAATTTTGAATTCACCATCATCATTTAAATAAAACTTACCTAAATCTGGGATGGAACTAGAAGGTTCTTCCTGAGTTCTATCAGGTCTATTTTCCTTGGAGATTTTCGGTGGTCCAGGTGGTGGAGGCGGTCTCATAACGGCCGCGGCAGGCGGCGAAGAAGTCGAGGAAACTATAGCACCGGTAGGTACCCGGGTCTTAAACACGATTCGCGTGGCCTGCATGGTCCTTAGGCACTCTTAAGATGACAACGAGGACGACGGCGACGTTGCACTAGGTTACGGACCGGGGAACGGCGGCGGTCCACGTGGGGCCGACGGTCATAACAGTCGTAATAGTAGGAGGACGACAACGTGGACGTGGAGTATGATGCGTCGCGGCGCGCGAGAGTTCTGGGCGCGAATGAAAGTGAAATTGAATGCTGCGTCCGTGTGAAAGGGGGTGCGAGCGCACGCGCGCCACCCTCGCGACGTCGACGACGGCGGACGTCCCGCTGTCTGTCTGTCTGCGGCACATGCACTGCTCCCCCGGTTGGGGCGAACTGTCTCGCGGTATATCGGCTGCGGGGCTTCTACTGCGCGTCCGGCCGACCGTACGACCGACGTGTCGCGACCGCTTGTGACGGGCCACGGTCCCGGCCCCGACGCACGAGCGCGAAACTCCGCGCGCTTCGGCCCGAGATCCTCCGCCGTCGTCGCCGCTGCCTGCCGCCGCCGCCGCGCTGGCCTTGTCCTTGAACACGGAGACTGAACTCCAAGCGGCGCGGCACCGCGCGACGACGCTCGTTCGTTCGCTGACTCTCCTGGCTTATCGATTTCAGGTCGCGGACCCACGACACACGACGTCGTTTTTGACTCTACGCACAATGCACGCCACTGCACCTTATTGTTAATGGAGCGTTTACTACCCTGTCGCGTATGACACCTTATGACGGTAGAGCTGGCGTCGGCGTCGTGGCGCTTTTCATATCGTCGCGCCGTGGTATAGGTGAACACCATTTGCACCCCAAACGACGCGACGCCAAAGCGATGACTCGCTATTTTTATTATCTTGACGTTCCCCAAGGAGGGATTTCTTGTTCGAGTCGGGTCGACAGTGATGAAAAGATAATTTGAATGGAATCATAAAAGAATACAGTCAACATGAAAAATATTAACCAAGTCAACTACCATTAATTTAATTACTACTTAAAGAAAAAATGGGAATAGTATTTTATTAGAATTCAAAGAGGGGTCGCATGAAAACCCGATTAACCAATGAGATGTCATTAGAAGCTTAAAAATTATTTAAAATTATTTAAAAATCCTCTAAAGTCGCCATAAATTTTCTAAAAAATTTTGAAAGGTTGTTCTAAAAAATTATCTGAAATTCTAATCAGAATTCTAAGACAAATTCTAATCAGTTTTAAAAAATTCTAAGCCACTGGTACATCAATTCACACTGATTAATCCACTGTCAAAGCATTAAAATTCTAAGCGAACCCAACTCACATTTTTAAAATAACTCAACAGTCCAAATGAATGTTTTCTCAGGAATCTTATTAATGGTGAAATTAAAAATTTACATATTAAAATCACCTGGTTCTATCAGGTGTATCAATGGATTCGAATTAAATCAACTAGAAACAACAAAAAGTCAGTTAAATTTATTTAAAATCTCCTTAAATAGATCAAAAGCGTCACGAATCTACTTAAAATTGCTTAAAACCACAAATTACACAAGAGTTTGACTAAAAATATACAGAAATTCTATACTGCGGTCATCTAAAATTCCCAACATATTTTCATGTAATTCAATAATCTAGAAAAATATCTAAAATTGCTTTAAAAAATTTCAATTTCATCTTAAATTGTTTCAAGTTGTACAAAGCAAGCAATCTAACAAATAAAATGTTATAAATAGACAAACAATCATTAAAATAATATAAAATATTATACAGGGTGTCAGACAAAAAACGCCCAAAGCCATATCTTGGTTATTTCTGTTCGGATTTTCGTGAGCCAAGTACCGAATGAAATGTTTTAAGCAATACTATCGGGTCTTCATTTAAATTCGTGCTCAAGCATGCCTTGAGTTTTTATTAGACAATGATGAAAAGATACGTAGGAAACGAATGCAACAAAGATGCTATTAGAGTTCGTAGGTCACTTGAGCACGAATTTAAATGAACACCTTATACATTTTGGAGTTGATTTTAATTTTTTCCAGCACCATCTTTTTCTCAATCCAATGATATTATGCAGTACATCAACTTTTATTAACTATTTATTGCAGAAAAAATTGAAATATTTTCCCTTCCTCTCGAATATTTTTACGGACAGTAATGGAAAATGTATGGACATTTTAAGGAAATTCATCCATTGTAAATCATTTCTTATTGATACGTACCGATTTCAAGATTTTTTGGGAAAAGATGTTAAAAGTAAAATCTGTGCTATCTGTAGATCTCAGAAGAAAAGTGACGATTGGTTTGACGTTTTAAATTTTTGATTAAAAATACGACAATTAAATCTTTTTAAGACATTGGGGCGTCTAATCAGTGGAGCGTTGCACACAAGGTTCCAATATAGGATCTGAAATGCAACGTCGAGGTTAGAATTGTCCTTTATTGTTCAAAAATCACATGTAAAAAGCTCGAGAAAAATATTTTGGAAGGTTATTCGATAAAAACGAAGTGCACTGCTTAAGATTGGGAAAGAAGAAATCTTTGAAATAGCGTGGAGAAAAGAATGCATCACAGTTTGAAAAAGGAAAGTCATAGTCAATTGAAATCGAAGGTGGCGCTGGAAAATATTAAAATGATCTCTGAAACATGGTATGTATTCATTAAAACATTTCATTTGGTACGTGGTTCATAAAGTTCCGAACAAAAATAACCGAGATATGGTTTTGGGCGTCTTCTGTCTGACACCCTGTATAAAAATATACATAAATAAGGTCCTCCAATAATTTACTCAAAACTTATAGGGTGAGTTTATAAACTTGTCCGAAACGATTAAGCTCATCCAATGATAATAATAATTGGCAATCAAATTTTTTTTGGTAATTGTGGAATAGTTTAAAAACTTCATCTCTCTAAAAACTCAAATACAAAAGATATATCAATCAAGCGTAAAGTAATTGTAAGACTCAACAAAATTGAGGATAACTATCGAAATTATAAAATTGACTAAAATATTTAACAATTGGTTATTAATTCAAAAATTAATTTTTTCCTCGGCATTACACAAGAAATTTTGATATAGAACCCTTTCTCAAAGTCTCTTGTAGGTCATTGTATAGAGACAGTTTAAGTAATAATAATAAATTAGAATGAATGAAAATTTGAAACAGGTGACTAATTTGATAAAAGTCGATTGGATTTATTGCGAAGTGGAACCGAGGTTGTTGCGGTCTGTGGGTCAGTCATGATCCGGCTGTTTGAGAGCGAGAGTGGATGGTCCAGGGTCAAGGACGTAACAACGACGTCTCTCGGTTACCACGACGTCGACCAGACGCTTTGTCACAGGTCCGACGGACCACTGCCTACCTAAACTGGGCCATTCTGGGGCCCTCAGACCGGCTGCCGACTGCTGCTGCAACTCACCTCGCCTTCTAACAAGTTTTTATCGTCTTATGCGAGAGGCCTCTCTTAACTCGCCAGAGACGACCGCGGTGCTATAATAAAATCTACCTTATAAATTTCCCAACCTTATAATTTAGTTTTTAGTTTAGCGGTTTTTCAACTAAAAGAAAACGAAAAACTTTTGATGGTCACTTCATTTTTCATCTTGACGCGGTTAAATTTAGACGTTTTAACATTGAATTGTTTATGGTCTCGTTCCCTTCTTTATCGCGTCGACCAAAAATAGTTCAATGTGAACTTGACCCACCGAAAGTTCGGATTCCGGCCAATGTAAATGTTTTTTCTCGGACGAATTACCGGTAATTCACAAGTTGACCTTTGTAACTACCTACAATAATAATAAACCAAATTTCTTATTTATACTCAATGTGAACTTAAACCATCATTTAGTTAACAATATATATATATTTTTCTATTAAATATACAATGTTCCTAAATTACTCAGCAGAATTTTTATTATACATAAAAACCTAACGAGTCTAATTGCCAATGGAATACTCATTTTAATTTCGAGTAAAAAGTCCTTGCCAGAGCACACAACCCATAATTTCAGCATTTACGGCCATCCTCAGGGTCAGTGTCGTTATACTCTCGAAGGTAACCGCTGAAACGTGTCATGCCGTTTTTGTTAACGCCAATAAAAGATTGTTTAACTTTATTGTTTATTAGCTCGATTACCGATGCCAAAATCGTTTGAACTAGTTATTATAGCGTTTAAAATAAACTTTGAACAAGGTTATGTGCATATAAAACGCACATCGAAACGATACGATGATCCAGTTTCTCCTTGACTTTCGAGAGTTCGATCGTAGAAATTAAACAAGTTCCCAGAATAGAGACGTTAATTCGGCCCACAATGGCAAATCCTTAGAAACAATTAACATATTACTGAGCGTTCAAGATCAATTCCATTGCCGCGTTTATTAACACTTGACCTTCTTCGACTTATGCAGATATACAACGAACAACGTTTACACGCTTTGTTTTTATCGTAATAAGATGTTAATTTTAATTAATTTATATAAAATATCTTTTATTTATTTTCATATGTGATTTCGATTATTTTAAGACAACTCAAAAGCCATTGACCGCTTACATGCTTATATTATCTGGTGACATTGAAACCCTGAAGCAAAATATTTGCGTCGTTCAAAGCAGATACAATGAACTGCGTAGAATCAGCTTCTTCGGAATCCTTTTTTTTAGATAATTACTTATAATCATACTAATACCAAAAAGATGAACGTAAAAACCGAGATTTAAACGTCGAGGTCAAGACCGTTTGCTCGCAAGATCACGGGATCGTTGCGTAATGTGGAAATGGAAATTATCCATTCATCGAACTCGTCAGTCGAAAGAAAAACATTGAGCGTCGGCGCGGTTTATTTTTCTAAATGCAGGAATGTTTGTGGTCGATCGGAAAAGCGTTTTGCATCACGCGGTGCGAATGTTATTGTAAACGATCGTACGGAAATAGCTGACCTACAGAACGCCGATGCCGCAAATCGGGTAGTTAAATATTTATTTAATTCTGAATAAATAACTGTTGGGCGTAATATAACCAAATATTCTAAAAAGATGGAAATAAAACCAAAAGATAATACGAAGAGTACAGCGATAAAAGCTTCGTCATCATTCTTTCAAATTCTTACTAACTTAAAAAATTGTACAGAATTTATTTGTGGATATTAAGAAAGTATTTTTTCGTTAAAATAGAACTTAAAGAATTAAACTTATTATAATTTTTTTTTCTAAATGTTATAAATATTACAATATTACGATTTTAAGGATCGTTATAATTCTTATATGACACAAGGCTTTAAGGAAATGACAGATATAGCTTAATCATTATATCGTAGCCAAATTAATTTTTTTAACGTGAGCAGAACAATTTCTCAGAAAATATCTGGCACATAGATGTAAAATGTTCAAATGTTTAAATGTTCAAACGGTACAATTGAATTTGTGTGCACCTAATTTTGGTAACTTACCTTATGTTATCTTTATCTTTACCTTATGTTATGTCATCTTAACGACTCCCAAAAATGAAGGTAGTTAAGGGTTAAAAATTGTTAACCTATAACATTTCAGAAACACTGAATAGAAATTAATAAGATTCTCAGTTAATTTATGAATCCAAACATATTTTGTGTTAGTATTGAAGTTAAAGAACGGATGGGCCTGCCACAAAAGTCAGAAACAGTAAAAGGATGATTTCAAATTTAAAACATGAATAATGGAAATTTAAATCAACAAATCACGCTGAGCTTTAGGAAAGGCTTGACCGTCATTGGCGGATTGAAATTCCCTGAATAAGTATATGGAGTAATACACTCCATGGCAGTATATTTTTACCTATTCATAGTATCTGAACTCTCAAATGATACTCTATATCAGTAATCTTTATAATTCTTATGAGAGGGAAGACTTTACGGAAATGAAAAGATATAGCCTAATCGTTATATCGTAGCAAAATTATAGAGTCTAAACGTAAAGCTATAAACTATTGCATCAATTCATCGTTAGATAAGTTTACAATCTTTTGGAAGGTAAACTTGATAGAGTTAACTTGACTAGACAGAATATATTAAATCTTGACCCCAATAGTCTTAACAATTTTTTCGTCAATGAGGCTAATAACACTATTGCCAAACTTGGTTGAAGTCTTGGAGGAATCTTTTCTTAAATGTACTATAACTCGAAATGAAACTGCACCATGAAGAGAAAGATGAAAGAATACTCGGCAATCTTACAATGAGGGGGCTTACTTTTTCATCTTTCTTTCCATAATGCAGCTTCATTTCGGGTTATAGTACGTCGTGCAAATTTTTCTAATGTTCCCATATTTTCCTCTCCACGAATATCGGAGAGTAAAATCAGAAACATTTTTTAAATTCAATAAGATTATCGACATATCGCTTACTAAGAACAATAGTGGCGTAAGTGCAAATTAGCGCTATGGAGATAATCGTGTTCAAAATTTTGGTTGAATTTTAATGCAAAGTAAAAAGCAACAATTTGTCGGTTTAAATTTTTTATTTTTTATTTCGTTTTACTGTTATTATATTTCATGCAGAGACATAGATTTATTGTAAGATTTCAAAAATAACATTTTTTTGTGGTTTCGCCACTATTGCGAAATAGTGGCGAAATCGAAAATATATATCGAGTGGTGTATGTCGCGTTCTATCAGCAACGGTTTAAGTTATAGTTTCGTCATTTATGCACGAAAAAGTACACTGATTTTTAAACAAGTTGCCCTTTAAAAATCAATAATCAACTTTTTGTAGTTTCGCCACTATAATTCTCAACAAGCGATATATGGCGTTCCAACCCAAATTATGAAAGATAACATAAGTCTTTTTGTGAAGCCCTTAACCAAATTGATAAATTACTCCCTATCTTCATCTACTTTTCCGGATGCACTGAAGGTTGTTTCCTTTGAATTCTTATTTTCAAGCGTGGCGATAAAAATATGTGTTCGAATTGTCGACGAATTACTATGTTTGTATACTAACGTAATTTCAAAAATATTTGAACGTGTAATTCATAAATAAATAACTACATATTTAGAAAATATAACATACTCTTTGAAAATCACTTTGGATTTCGAGCGGAGAGGAGTGCGAATGATTGCTAACGACAATTGAAGGGGTCAATGCAAGAAGTAGACATGTCCACTTTTTGGTGAAAATCACTTTTTGATGTAGATATGTTCTCTGAAAAATTCTGCATCGTCCTGTGCAAGAATCAGACCTTTATTTATAAAGCCAACAAGTTTTTTATTAAATTAAAAATAATATATAAATAATTTTATAAATACTGAAAAAAACCTGTGCAAAAGTGGACACGTCCATTATTATTACCATCATTATTAGACAAGTAAAAATATAAAACGGGAATAATTTATAAAAAAAGTAACCACAAACCAATAACATTTAACTGCCCAAAGTCAAAATTTGATTAATTATATTAATAAATACTAAAAACGTTTTTTACCCCCTCTGTAAAATTTTTAAAAGTGGACATGTCCACTTCTTGCATTGACCCCTTCAATTGCTAATTTCATAAATACTTGAATAACGTTTTTGAAAATCGAAAGTTCTGTGCTATTTTGTTGTTAGGTCTAACATGCGCTTTGTCTGTGTATCCCACGATATATTATTTTTAAAACTCAAATTTGTTTACCGATTAATAAGAATAATGTTGCTCTTATCAGATCATATCTCTCAGGTAGATTTCAACAAGTTAGACGTGCGAATAGATCGATGTTCTCAAATTAAAATAAAACCAGGAGGAAATACATATTTCAAAAATGAGTTAAGTTAATTTAATTTAATTCACACCATTAAAAAGAGACTCTTACGGAGAATCGTTTTGTACAGATGACATAAGGGACAAATGAAAAAAATCTATATTAAATGTCTATTTGTTCTCTTGTAAAATTAATTATTTGGAACTTATGTTATTTTAACTTGCGAGCATTGAGATTTTCAAAAAGACTTTTTGTCTATTCTTTATTGAATGATTTTCCCAAATTTTTAGGTGATCGTGTCAAATGTATTTTATAAGTCGACAATGCAACATTACTAGTAACTGGGGATAGTCTTGAAGAGATAATGCCCACATTAAATTGATTGTCAACCCTAACTAACGAGTAGTGCATTGCCGACAAGTTGTGCTTAAACAAAGACAAAACTGCCATTCTGCATTTTGTTCGCTTCCACGATAACCAAGCTTTTACGAAAACGACACTATAAATTGACAATTCGGTCCATTTGTTTAGAATAGTGGTTATAGAAAGAAGTTTAATTGTAGTGTCTAAGGAGAGAACTGATATTTTATATGCATATAATTTGGTTATACATGTATAACAAAAATCACCATACAGGACGAAAATCACCGATGATGGCGTAGATCGCCGAAACGCGTCATGCGGAGTTTGTAATAAATCGTATCAATAAATGCAAAGAACCGGTATTATTAATTATTATAAAGACAAAACTATCCAATCATTGTTTACTCTTTCAATTAAACGATTTTTTTAAAGAACATTCTCCTTCACCAATTACCCGGTAACGGTCAGCCCTTCAGACTTAGCTGATGTTAAAGACATTGATAAAAAAGTTGCAAAGCATGTTTACTTACTGCACAGAATTGATTTCTGTATCTGTTGGGGTGGCCAGAACATCATATTTGCACTAATTTATTCATAATAGTAAATAGTTAATGTACCATTGGTTGAGGTGATAATCCTACAATCAGCCAGATTTTCACCTTGCAACGTAAAGCTGTAAGAATTATCACTAAACTCATTGTCCATTGTACACTTCTATTATTGTTCATACCAGAATACCTCTTACATTGCTGTAAAATGAAATCCCAATATGCCACACATGTCGACGTGCATAGCTATGAGCAGAGTAGGTCAACTCGTTGCAAAATGCTGAAATCAGTCTGTTGAGTACATAAACCGCCCACTATTGTAAGATTGGCACTGCTGTCCAAGTTTTAAGAAGTGACAAATTTAACTTTTAACTGGTGACGTATGGGTCTCTGGGACCCGTGATTTTTGATTTTGGTTGTCAGTTTTTTTGTAGGCTATTGCTGTTTATTTAATACCGCCCTTGTTAATAGTAATAAAATGAGCAGAATCCACTTTTCTAATTAAGTAAGGTTTGAAGTGAAGCATAAAACGGCAAACTAAAAGAAAAATTGAAGGAAAATATACCAAAGGCTCTTAAAAAGACTTGGGTCCCTAGGACCCAAGGTCACCACGTATGTCCCTACACATGCACGTCACCAGTTAAAGGTAAAGAAAGACGTTTTCATAAAAATGAAATTTCTTATTTATTGCTACTGTTTACTTCGTTTGATTTTTTTCTCTTGAAGTTTTTTGTTCTTGTGGAGAATTTGAATGAACATAACTTTTTTGGTCTCTATGTTTATGAAAAGGACGAGAATTATTTCAATATTAGCGAGACTTGATAGTTTTGGATATTTCAGTAGAGGGTACTAATTTGCTTAGAACGCCAAATAGGACGTCAGGGGCGGTTTACTAACTACTACAACCTAATTTCAGCAATTTAGTGGCAGTTGACCTTCTATATTATATATTATTTTCTCTATGGCTATGAGACTAAAAAGTTTCGGAAAAACTTACCTGAACTTTTCACAATTGTGTAAAACGTAAAAACGTCATTTATATATTAACCAAATTTTATTTAACAAATTATCAAACATTATTGCATCTTTCGAAAGCAATAAATTTAAATTCATTGTAAAAACGATTTGACTTAAAGCTTATAAAAGTATCTAAAGCTTTCTTTACCCAGTCTATAAATTTTTAAATGTAATGATGTTATCATATAAATTGATTTTTGTTCTGAATTATAAATTAAGTGTTTGTGTTTAATGTAATATAACAAGTGTAAGCCTTAGGGAATAGTACTAATAAATTATTATTAAGTCTGATTAATTTAAATGTTTATTTTTCTGTCATAATGAAATCATATTGAGAGATTAACCGCAACCAAAAAACCATATTCCGTCACCGACACCACAGGAAATGGGAAATTTATGGATTTAACGTAGAATATACAAGGCTATGCCATGCACGTCTGGGATTTTTGGTTGTTGACCAGCTTTGAGGCCACTTTAAAAAGGGCAACGCGCCCACTCAAGGTTTTATTGTTTACGTTCGGGAAAGTTAAATTAGCATAAAATATTTTTTTTTCTCGAAGAATTTATTTAAACTTTTTCCGCGAAGTTTTCACTTTCACGTTTGGAATGAACTCGGGAATTCGAGCAAAAATTGGCCATTATAGTATTTGATCGTGTTGTACTACAAGTGCAGTATTGATTGTGACGGGTTTCGTCGGCCAGTCCGTATTCCACCACTGCCGAAAATAGGGGTGACTCCCCCAGTCTGCACGTCCAGACTGATTAATAGCGCAAGGGGAGCCAACCTGCGCAGTCCAACTTCCACACAATGCGAAGCTATGTTTTCGAATGGTTAATTTCGGCTTTTTTATATTCCGTTTATTTCCCCCTTATATTTAGAGGGGATAAAAGAGGCGGTCATAAAATTTCGGACCAATTAGCAAATTTAAACTTTCAACGTTAACGTTTCAAACGATTTCAAAGCGTACAAGACCAATTTACTTTAATCATCTATTATTGGCTCTCAAATTTGTGGAAGACCTATGAGAGGAAAAGAAATTTAGCAAATTTAAACTTCTAAAGTTAATATCAAATTTTCGTTTATTTCCCATTTATATTTAAAGAGGATGAGAAAGGTGGTCGTAAAATTTTGGGTTAAGTAACAATTTCAAACTTTTAATGATGATATTTCAAACAATTCCAAATACTTTTAATCATCCATTATCTCTCAAATTTAAAAGAAATTTTTAGGAGGGAAAGAAATTAACAACTTTAAACTTCTAAAGATTAAATGAAATATTAAATGATTTTAAATACAATTTCGTTTATTTTCCTTTTAAGGGGATGAAAGAAAAAGTCATAAAATTTCGAACTAATCAGCAATAATTTTAAACTTTTAATGCTAACATTTCAAACGACTCTATTTTTTTTTAAATTATAGTTTATGATTTGGATAATCTTCAAAATTGAAAGAGATTTTTATTAGGAAAAAACAACAAATTTAAACGTACAAAGCTAACATTAAAGAGTTCCAAATATTTATCTTCATTAAATTTAGTACCTTTAAGTCACAAACGATGATTCATTGAGTTTTAATTCTATGGGACATTTTTAAGAAAAAAAGGAATTACTAACTTTAAACTTCAAAAGCTTTAGGAATATTAAACGACCCCAAACGAAGAGTATAGAAATAAATTGGGTTCATCGACATTTTCTACCATTTTTTTTTTTAATTTTTTGGTTGTAATTTAAGCAAATTTGATATTTATTATAAAAGATAGAATCGTTAAGCTTTCATATGAAGAAACAAGCTTCCTTCACTTCGCATAAATAAAATTTGGGCGATGTTTCAAACTTAAAAAAAATAAAATAGGTTCGATTAAAATTCTTCGATCTTTCTAAAAAAAAATTTTTAATTTCTTTCTGATAACTAAAATAAATTTGACTTTTATAATCGAAAACAGAATCCTTGGGTATTAATTTAAAGAACAATTTATTTATTAATCTCTAAAAATAAACCCTATAAGTTCTTTTAAAGTTGATCAGTTTTTTTTAGTTAGGGTAATTCACCGTTAAAAATCTTTGTCAACAATACAAATGTTTTTAATTTTTTTGGTAACAAAACAAACAGCTTCTTTCATCCAAAATAAAGATGGCTCTTAAATTCAGTTTAAGGTAGAATTTATTTCTTTAATTTTTACAAATACAGACGATACGATATTTTGAAATTGGTTAAAAAACTATGAGGTTGTGTAAAGTACGATTAAAATTCTTCATTCTTTCACTTTTTTTGTAATATTTAGAACAAATTTAACTGTTGTAATAACGGAAAGAACCTTTAAACTTTAATATAACAATTGCTTCTTAATTTCCAAGAACAAATTCTGATGATTTTTTAAAATTAGTAAGAACTTGAATGAATGTTGATGAATTCATTTTATTTTCATACTCTTCAAATAGATTTGCTTAGATTTCATTTAGAGGATTGAAAGAAGTGGTCGTAAAATTTGAGACTAACCAGCAATTTTAAACTTTCAACGCTAACATTATAAACGGTTTTTTTAAAATTAGGTGTCTAATTCAAAACAGATTTAACATTGAGTAGGCAACTCAATTTTTTTACCATAATTAACATTAATATTTTTAAGTCAATCAGAATGATTTATTAAAATTTCAAATTAATTTTTAAGAGAAGAAATTAAATTAGCAAATAACTTTTCAAATCTAACATTAAATAAATTAAAAATTTTTATCATTTTATATTATTGCCCCTGGAATTTGTTGACAATTTTTTCAAAAAAAAAGAATTCAAAATTTTAAATTTCCTAACACTACATTATTCCAAATTTTTGATTATTAATAATACCAGAATAACTCAGTCATTGACAACAAAACCTCACAACTAGATCCCCACCGATTTTAATGAAAGTGGTACCCATCGATATTAGTATATAGACTGCACGCATTCGTCCTGCGAAAAGCGCTTTTCAATCTGTTCGACAAGGCATCGAATTGCATACGATTTTAATGACTTAGATAAAGAGTCACATATCAACTCCAATCGGCTAGATAAGTAAACGTAGTATATCTGTCCTGTGTTAACTAATGGAAGTCTTATTGCCATCCTTTTTCCACTTTCGTTAAATGTATCCGTAGCTCACCGGCATGCACAAGGTATGTTAATGGTTGGCCTCCTCCTGAACCTGCCCCTTGTTGACTCACCACGAATCTTCTTCTACATGCGGAACATGATGGTTGGAATCTTGGAAAGTAAACTTTTTTTTTACCAAATTCAAAGCCACACCGGTTAAATGTCAATGGTTGGCTTGTTTTCCCGAAATCGCTCCTTGTTGAGTCACTACGAACCAGTTTACACATACCGTTCCAGATGGTTCGAACCCCGTGACAAAACTGCTTTTTATTTTTAATATAAATAAAATCTTAAATACTTCACTTTATTTTCTCTAATATTTGAAGCGTATAAATGCAAAACCAGACTTTTAACATTCGAATAGTTTTGAGTAAAGGGCGAAAAACCTCTCACTGTCTTTTAAGTCACTCGATCGACTTGGTATTTTAACCAAAAGTAGATAATACATCTACGCGTCTTTATGTGCTTTAAAGCATAAGTCAGGCTTATAGTAAAAAAGTTATTTTAATTAAAAAAATGAGATTGTCTTGTTTTGCATCTAAAGCTGCGTTTAGACTACGCGAAACATACTCGCGCAACTGTTTCGCGAAACATGATTCGCATAGTGTACACGCCTTCTTCACCCCGAAACTCGTTGCGCGAAACAACCTCGCGGCGAGCCAGGGGTCTGTCGGTTTTTGGGTGCGAATCAAAGTGTTTCGCTTTACCTGATTCGCATAGTGTAAACGTCGTCGTTTGTCCTGAGGAGAGTTGAAACACGACCACCACTGCGTCAAATACCCATACTTCACATATGCATTAAATTTAGCCAATAAACTCAAAACATATGATGCTCAAACACTTGCACACGTCAAAAGAGCCATTGCAAACACTTTGTTTAAGGCAGACATGGAAAGGATGTCTCTATGTCATCTTATGATAGCAATCTACACCCACAACGAGCATATAGACCCTATATTATAGGGCATTACCTAGCACCTATACATTTGAGTCTGAAATATCCTCTGGACACACAAGTCCTGTATTGACTGACTTGCAACCAATGCGACAGGGGCAACTGTACGACACCCTAACTACATAGGATGACTAATTGAAGTAATATATGAAAATAAAAATAAAATAAAATGCAATAAAACAATATGTAGATATAGTCATAAATGAATATAATAAAATTTTTTTTGATAATACTTTAAAATACTTAATAAATTATTGTTTGTATCTTTACATATTCTTGAAGTGTTTCAATCAACGCATCACACACTTCCGGTATAATTCTCGATATTGTGCTTTTCGATATTTTAAATAGATATTGCAAACCGGTACACGAATCACCTGTTGCAAGAAACCGTAGTGTGACAGCCAACCTTTCCCTAAAGCCCGGTTTACATTATTCCAGTCCAGTAATCCAGCTAGTCAACCCAGACCAGTGCTAGACTGGATCATATCGTTCACATTATTCCAGTCTAGTAATCCAGTTAGTCAATCCAGTCCAGTGCTAGACTGGATCGTATACATGTTCACGCATGTAATCCAGCACTGGATTAGTTGTCTACACTATTCCAGTGGTGCTGGAATGGGCGAGCTGGATTGAAAAAGTAGACCGTCAGTCCAGTCACTGGACTGGATTGCTCACTGGAATGGGTATATTCCAGTTTATTCCAGTGAGGGTTCACATTATTCCAGTACCATTCCAGCACTGGTTTCGACCACTGTACTGCAATACTACTGGAATAATGTGAACCGGGCTTAACAGTAACTGCGTTTCTTAGCTGTGTGTCGATTCTTTCAATTTTTGGTCCAACAAGTGCTACAAGATATTCAAAATCTTCTGTGGTCATGCGGATGAAATTTCTAACAGTATCATCTATGGGTTATACTGCAATTTCCTTCATTAGTTCATTATCATATTGGCATCGCCAACGAAACAATTCCTTCGTCCACCAGCGGCGACGTCATCTTTTTTTTTTATTTTTCTGATTCAAACATAATATTGCCATGACCGCGAACGTAGAAGCAGCACCCGATTGTACCACAGACATGTTTGTCTCGCCCAAACTGGCGGCTCACCAACTTTCGTGCAAACGTTTCGCTCTGTGTAAATGCATCAGATGAGACGACCATCAAGTGAAACAGCCTCGCGAAACAGTTGCGCGTGTATGTTTCGCATAGTCTAAACCCACCTTAAGGCTTGGAAATCTTTGCTTCGTGAACTGCAAACTTCTGGATTTGGCATTTCTATAAAAAAAACTAGCAGTATCTGCACTAATAAAATTTAGAATTGCGACAAAAGAGATTTTAAAGGAGCTGATTTTATTGGCAAAAAGTACAAAATTAGTTTCTTAGGTGCAAATTTAAATTCGTAAGTCAGTATCAGATTCATGATCAGAAAACACTAGCGTGTCATTCACATCCCCCTGAATTTCCGAAGTATTAGCTGGATTGTCTTGAAAGGCGTTTTTGAAGAACTCCAAACGCTCATCGTTTTCCCACTCTGCACCATAGTGTTTGGCTAGCAAAGAGGAAATGCTTCTTATATTGTCAGGTTTAAGGCTTCTGCCTTAACCTCTGTTTCTTTGTCTTGGCTTTTTCACGCTTCCACCCTTGCTTATTTGCTATTTTCTTTCGCCCTTTGCCACGAGGATTGGGTTCAATGGTAATGTTGTTGAAGGTAATCAAAACTCCGTAATACATTCGTTACCACGCTCTCGTTTAACCTAATCATGCAGAAGCCAGCAAAACTAACAGCTACTTCAATGTCACGGCTATCACGTGAGGTAATGCGAGATCTGGATAGGTTCAAACATAAACGTCTGCTTTTGCACCTAACTACTTGGGACAAATGTCTGCTTTTGCATTTAAAGCGGAATTTATTATTGCAATAACTCGCTTAAATGTATTGTTACGCTCCTGGGGGCCACAAAAATTGATTTCTTGCTAAATTTACAATACAGATCCGTGTCTAACTAATTTTTGAAGAAAATGTCGAATGTCTGCTTTTGCATTTATACGCTTCATTTTATTGTTACGTGTTTTGAAAACAAATAATAATACAACAAGCTTTTTCGTTTTTTTTACCGTAATTTTAAATAAGAAATTGCTAAAAAAGAACCAGAGATGGTCTCTAAGGGAGTGACCAACCACTGACATAAAACGGCGTGGCCTTAAGCCGCGTATACATTTGCGAACTCAACCGTTTGCGAATCGCTCGAGATCCATCTGCTCTCAAGATTGGGACGTAACTTGGAACCAGTAACAAACAGCTCGCGAACCGCCTGTGACACAAAGGGATTGGAAGCTCACATTGGCATAGCTTTTGTGCGCAATTGTCGTGTTTGAGAACTTGTTGACCTTTGTTTATCGCTAATTGTAAGTAGTTTGGTTGTAGACAAATATTAGAATTGTGCTTGTGTTGAAAAGGTTAGTTATGAAGTGGCCGGAAGAAATTGTGTTAAAATTTATTTCTCTATATAGAATTAAAACTTTGTTATGGGATCCCAAACACAAGAACAACTTTAAGAAAATCTTAAATTCTCGAGATAAGAAGGATACATTTGCGTAAAATTCGTATATTTTCCGCTGAATTGTGATTGCAAGTCAATTATTAGGTCCGTGCCAGTTTTTTGCATAGATCAATGTGTCACCAACGTCGTCTTTTTCTGTTATTGTATAAATTTGACATTACTAAAGCCGCATCATTCAAAACGGAAATACATAATGACAAGTGAACACATCGCAGCACTAAAAATGGTTCGCGGTTCGTTCCGTTTCAGATGGATCGAAAGAATTTCATTGTAAAAATAATTTCAACGAACAGTTTACGAACGGTTCGGCTCGCAAATGTATATACAGCTATAAATCGCAAAATTTAGGAACGATTTACTCGAAAATCACTGAATACTGCACCTTAAGGCCAGGCGCGCACTCGCGACTTTATTGTTGACCAACTTAAAAATCGCTCGATTAAAAAGTTGCCATTAGATTTCCGCTCAGCGCACTATCGACTAGATAGTTGCTGCAGTCTTAAATTTCAACATGGACGCTAATGATGTAGCATGTGTCTGTGCATTGATTATCAAAAGAAGAAAAAGGAAGAACAGACGTTTTTGGGTTCATCCCCTCATTAGTCAGCGACTGTTTAATGGTCAATTTTATAAACTGTTTGAAACATTGAAGGACCACCCCATGAAATTTTTCAATTACTATATGAGTTATACGAGTTTTAATATCTTACTGACTGCAGTTCATGATTTTTTAAAAATTGTTAAAATTATAGGTTATGTGAAAAATCTTCCTTGTCTATAGGAATTTTTTTAAATTTTTTTGACACCACGCAACAAAAATCCATCTATTTTAATTAAAACTAGACATTATAATTTACATTTAGTTCAAAAATCTTTTATAAATTCCTATAAATAAAATCGGGGAGATTTTTTAAAGTTGGTCGACATTTTAGGTTAGGTGAAAAATCCTCGTTGTTTTTAGGAATTTTTTTAATTTTTTTGACACCACTTAGAAAAAATCCATCTATTTTAATTAAAACTAGACATTATAATTTACATTCACATTAAAAATCTTTTAAAAATTCCTATAAATAAACTCTTGGGGATTTTTTAAAGCCGGTCTTTTTTCTATTTCACTAATAAATAATTCTACGTCTAGAGACATTTTTGTTTACTATAACTGACTGAATAATCGCCAGTGCGTGCGTACTGGTTAAAACATGTAGGTTGCATTATTTCCGGCAACAGTTGAGTCGCCTTGAAAATAAGGCAAGATGTAATTTTTTAGTTGCCGTGATGAAATAGTTGCTATTGCGCGCCGCTTCATATAATTCAGTGTATTTCATTTTGGTGATTTTTAAGTTGCCGCAACTAAATCGCTAGTGCGCGCCTGGCCTAATAATCTACACCAGGGATTTACAGTGCACTGTGCGCATGATGTGCACATTACTACCTTGGAGACGCACCCCTTCCACATAAACAAGAATTGCAAAATAAATCTCAAAAAACTTTGCATAATATTAGTGCGCATACCTCGTTCTCATTGGCAAAAACATCTTCTTCAACATGAGATGCCTGTAATTGTTGTAGTTTTAATTGACGATCGTCGTGAATTAATATTTCAAAATCTACTTGATGGAATTTGTTATAATGTCTTGCAACTAATAATTTTTTCTCCCAACTGATGATACGACTAGACACTAAACACTTTCCGTTTTTACTTCTTGCAATAAAGAAGTACAACAGCTCCCACTCACTTTTAAAAAATGTTGCCACGAACTTAAATCTTTTACGAGGTAATGGCATTTTGTATTATTGTTCGTTCTGCTGTAGAACTTAACTTTTAAGAATAAAAACCTGAACAGAAAATTATATTAACACCTTGTGTACAGATTTTACTCAAGTGGTTAAATTATTTAAAACTCAAATTATTTGACATTATTTAACTATCACATTACCGTAACTAGACGCCCTACCATTTGCGCCTTAAAATAAAAAATTGCATAACGCGTGCATTGTGCACTCCACATTTGCACCTCAAACGGCACATGTGCATTGTGCATTATTTGAGCAACCCTGATCTACACATTTGTACTATGTACTAATATCTGTCGATTGGTACCACTTTCATTAAAATCGATAGAGACCTATTCGTGAGGTCTCTTTGTGACTTTCAAAATTTTTAAGAAAATTTTAAGAGAAATAGATTAGCAATTTTACTCGGTTTCATAAAAATCAAATTAGTTAATAATCTCCTAATTAGCCTTTTTCGGCTAATCGCATCGCCTGAATTAATTGCAATTGGTAATTAACAAATTGTTAACTAATTTGAACTTTATAAAACCGGCCTTTAAACTTTCAAAGCTTACATTAAATCATTTTAAACATAATTTCGTTCATTTATGGCTTGTAATTAAAACGACGAAAGAGATGGTCATAAAATTTCCGATCAAACAACACTTTTAAGCACTCAATGCTAACATTCGCTAAGGAAAACATATAAAATTTTTAAGAGATTTTTCAATTTTTATAGGTTATTTCATTCTTTTTAGTAGAATAAAGAGATTGTTAACATTAGATAAATAACCCAACCCAACCATCCTTAAAACTTTTTTGATCTCATATCAATAAAAACCTAGTTCTTCTTAATTCGATTCGAAGATAAACATCGACACCACATAAAAAGAAAGTTTCCTACCCAAAGGAATGTAATTCCCTTATTATTTAGTTTAAATGATACCATCACTGTCGTGACAGGGACATCTTCGTTTCTTTATAGTTTTACGTACAAGCTATAAAACAGCGGCTTCGAGCATCAAGCAGTAAAGTTACATAACAGACTTCGTGGTGGAATAAAAATAACCCCGCGAGGCAGACGCCGGCGACGCCGACGCCTCCACCGCCGACCAGATAGGGGAAAGGGATCGTCGGGGCGTCGCGACGCGGGGGAGGGGCGCGTCCTTGGCCGACTGCTCGGGTGAATGGCCACGCCGGGATACGTAGAGTGAGTGTGTGTGTATGTGGGGACGTCTGCGCGTTGGATTCCGCTCTGTGTTCCAGAACAGACCTTTTTTTTAAGCCTACCGTCGTCTCTACACATGCATTTGCATGTATCACAGCGACAACGCGAGATGAAATTTCTATGACGCTAGCTTTTTTTTTAACATTTGAAACGAACCTGGAAAAGGTTTTAATTTTTTATACATACGTTTAAAACGTACACATTTTCACTTTCAGAAACTACATCTTAAAATCACCTATAAACAGTTTAATTATCGGGAAAGGAGTAAATTGTTCGGTGAAATCCATTCTTTTTACCATAAGTCGTCGACAGGGAAAGTCTATGACCTTACCAGCTCTCAACTCAACTCAAGCTACCGATGAGGGAACGTTCCACTTTCGTAGCATTAGCCCGGAGTGTGAAACGTGCGGAAAACGAAAGTAAAACTATCTCAGTATCGGTTTTTGCGCTATAACTCATCTTTATGGGTTTATCAGAAAGGGCTACGACGCTTATAAGATAGGGCAAAAAGACATTAATATTAAAGCCGAGAGGAAGGGTTTGCTTACCCCAAGTGTAAACGTCGCCGTTTCCAAGACAAATGTCGTGTTTTAAATTAAATTTTAAAATTATCTAAGCGTACCCTCAGGAAAGGGTTTGAACGGTCTGTCGTGAATTTGCATATTTAAAAGGGGCGCGAGTAGTTATTAAGAGCTGTTCAAAGTTTTTACACAAAATTACCAAGGTGCTTTTAATTATTCACTTTAAACGTGAAAAGTTTGGAAAACAAACTTGAATATACAACAATCAAAGGGTAAACTTTGAATTATAGAAATTTCTTCTAAGAGCTTAGATTTTTATTTTGAATTTATAACGATTAAAGGAATCTTTTAAAAACGTTATTACGTTAATTTCACTTGCAGTAAGAATGTAATAATTTTCTAAATCACTGTGGTAATAAAATTTGAAAGGAATTACTTTCATTCAATGTCAGAGAGAGTGTAAACAACACATATTATTTTAAGAATATTTCTAGTAGATGAATTAATCAATTTTTACATGGAAGATTAGCAGTTAAAATGCACCATATGAAACGTGCACAAATAAAAGGGGTTCTTCAAGTTCTTACTAATTTTGAAAATTTGTACAGAATCTATTTGTGGAAATTAAAAAAAACATTTTTATGTTAAATTTAAAACGTTTAGATTCTATTCTTTATTAGAAAATCTTAACTTGTTTTACATATTACTAAAAATTAAGAAAAATAATTTTAAAAAATTGAAAAATTTTAATTGAAATTTACACAACCTCACAATTTTTTGAAATTTTTTAAAAAATCGTAGCGACTTTATTTATACGTATTAAAAAGGATGTTTGCTTTAAGTTGAACTTAAGAGATTCTATTTTGTTTTAAAAAAGTCAAATTTGTTGTAATTGTCGCTAAAAAAATTTTAAAAAAATTTAAAGTTGGTAAAAATTCTTGACAGTTAACTAATCTAACTTAAAAAAAATGATCAACTTTAAAAATTCATACAGAGTTTATTTTTAAAAATACAGAAATAATGTTTGCCTTAAATTAAAGCGTAAAGATTCCATTTTTTAATACAAAAGTTAAATTTGTTCTAAATATTAGTAAGAAATTTGAAAAAAAGTGAAATGATTAAAATTTTAATTCAACCTTTTACAATTTCACATTATTTTGGTCAATTTAAAAAATCGTAGCGACTTTATTTATAAGTACATATTAAGAAATCGTGTTTACTTTAAATTGAACGTTGATTCTAATTTGATTTAAAAAACTTAAATTTTTTGTAATTGTTGCCAAAAAAATTAAAAAAATTCTCAAAGTTGGCAAAAATGTTTGATAATTAATTAACCTAACTCTAAAAAAAAATCTGATCAACTTTAAAAATTTGTACAGAGTTTATTTTTAAAAATACAGAAATAATTTTTGCCGTAAATTAAAGCGTAACGATTCCAGTTTTTAATACAAAAGTTAAATTTGTTCTAAATATTTCTAAGAAATTTGAAAAAAAAAGTGAAATGATTAAAATTTTAATTCAACCCTTTACAATTTCACATTATTTTGGCCAATTTAAAAAATCGTAGCGACTTTATTTATAAGTACATATTAAGAAATCGTGTTTACTTTAAATTGAACGTAAGATATTCTAATTTGATTTAAAAAACTTAAATTTTTTGTAATTGTTGCCAAAAAAATTAAAAAAATTCTCAAAGTTGGCAAAAATTTTTGATAATTAATTAACCTAACTCTAAAAAAAAATCTGGTCAACTTTAAAAATTCGTACAGAGTTTATTTTTAAAAATACAGAAATAATTTTTGCCGTAAATTAAAGCGTAACGATTCCAGTTTTTAATACAAAAGTTAAATTTGTTCTAAATATTTCTAAGAAATTTGAAAAAAAGTGTAATGATTAAAAAATTTTAATTAAATCTTACACAACTTCACATTATTTTGGTCAATTTTAAAAAATCGCAGCGACTTTATTTATAAGTACTAAGAAATTATGTTTACTTTAAATTAAACGTAAGGGATTCTAATTTGGTTTAAAAAAGTTACATTTTTTGTAATTGTTGCTAAAAAGAAAATAAAAAAATTCTTAAAGTTAGCAAACATTTTTGACAACTAACTAACCAAACTTAAAAATAATCTCATCAACTTTAAAAAATCGTACAGTTTATTTTTAAAAATTAGAAAAATATTGTTACGTTAACATTTGAAGATTCTATGGTTGCTTATAAACATCAAATTTATTCAAATTACCAGAAATTTTTTTTATTTTGATCTAATATGGCTTTAATAAATTTTTCAACCTCACATAATAATACAACTTTTTGACTAGATTAAGAAATGATTTTTTCGTTAAATAAAGATTAACAAATTAAAATAAAATTCAACTTCATTTTTGAATGCCATTGATCCAGTTTCCTCCTTATATTACAATCACAGTGATTCATCTCATATAAAAACGTATTCCATCTCGTTGAGAAGCGACAATTAATCGAACGTCAATAAGAAGCGAGAGTTGTTCCGGGCCATCGACTGGGGCACAACGCGACTATTGCCCCATTATTCAGGGTCAACGTTTGATAAAGCCGTTTACCAGCACCGGAGGTCACACGTTTGTTCGTTATTTTTCCGCGTGAGAGATCGTTTCTGGGCGTTAAAAACGTTCCCCGATTATTTCCGTCGAAAACGGTGCGCTTACTCGTTCGTGATAAGGTAAAAAATAACGTCGTTTATGTATTTTATGTAAATATTTAGGAATAAGTCGGTGACATTGATCGAGGTCAAGTGGTATTGACCTCGTGCACAATGAGTATGACAATGATTAATAAGCGGTAAGGAAAGAAAATCAATCGGTACGACGTTTTGTGGGGTCTTGATAAAATAAAGTAGGTTTGTAATTGTAAATAAAAATGCACGGTAATTATTCCTACTGGTTTATCTTTTATGGAACTTTAAAGAGGAGTTAATTAACCAGTTTGTTCAATCATGAAATGAGTTTCCGAAGCTCGGTCAACTCGATAGCGAAATCCTAAACCTGACTTGAACCCAACGAGCAGAAGAGTAGCAGGGAACATGTTGATGGACCGTGAGTTGGCGCACTAACGTGATAATGAAATTAATTCCGTTTCACAGTTAGAACTTAGATGGTTATCGGGATACGGCTATCGGAATATAGTACCGGCCTTCCACGCAAGGTCGTTGACACTGCAAAAACGTAATACCACATTACGTATACGACCAAACGAAAACGATTCATCTTCGTACCACCATCATTCCACAAGTGAAATTTGAAACTCGCTCACTACAGAATATTAGATATTTTTGAAGTAGCGCATGTAGTTGCTCATGTCGAAAAGAGAAACACGGTATGTAAGTAATGCGAATCGCCGAGATGAGGAAAGGGGCAGCAGTCGCTGAGGGGCAGGAGCAACGTCCTGCCGACACGGACGTCGACCTGCACACTCAGAGGAGCTCCCGGCAGTCTCGAGTGCAGATCAATGCGGTGGCGGCGGCGTCGCGACGCCCGCGTCTGGCCCCACACCACCGGACTCCACCACCGACGCCCCACGCGACATACACGTTGCACTGAGCCCCTCTTATGCACAGGTACCATGTGTTATCGCCCCCAATGCAACCACTATACACAAAGTATTTTCCCGAACGCCCTCATAAAAAGCTAATAGGTTTAAAAAAAGACATTAAAGCTGATGAAGTATTAGGAAATGCTTTATACGATGAGTAATGTGATGATAACAAATTAAAACGTCCTTAAAAATTTTTTTAAAGGTTAGATTATTATCTTATTAAACCTTGATTTTGAGATAATAATAACCAAAAATATCTGATTCAGACGACAAAAGATTGAGTGGAGTTTATTATTTTGTCATAACAAATTTTAAGTAGGAGTATAAATTTATCATAAAATCATTGTTTTGTATTATTTTTTAAGGTTTCCTGTAAAAAGTTTTTAAACTTCTTACAAGAAACAAACCTGGAAGTACAAACTTTGCTACTAAAGAGTGTAGTTGTTATTACAACACGTCATTAGTCACGTTGTACGATACACTGCGCGTGCCGTATAACTGACGTTACGTGAACGATTTTACAATTTCGGACGACGAAGTTAATGCCCTTAGTTGAACGAGAGGTCGACCGTTCCAAAGAGTTCAAGAGCGACAACTTTTACGTAACGTCACGGTTAATAAACCAAAACACTTCAAACAAAAATTGTTCATGGAATAAAACCAACAAAATAATCGATTAATAAATAAATGTTAAGGGTCTCTGCCTTTTAATTTTAATTTAATTAAAACTGTTTGATTAAAAATTTAATTAAAGGCAAAGTAAATAGAAGTTTAATATTACATTAAAAAAAAAAGATAGAAATATATGATTAAATTTTAAAAGGTCCGCAATACCTCCCCTCGACCTTTTGTCGGTTTTATTTGGTTTTCTCGGAAAGAAGGGCGTCGGGAAAGCCACCCCCGGTCAAATCGATCCCCAAATGAAAATGAACACTCGGTCAGCGGACGGCGCAAGCGCGCATCCGCGATATAGAGGTCAACCACCTGCCCTCCACCGTAAGGTCGGGGTCATGACACGGCGGGACAATTCAACCCCCGGTTGGCTGCTTAGGTCACTTACCCTCGCGTTAGACGTTAAAAGATCAATTATTTAATTGGCTCGCAACCGACGCCACTGGACACGCAACCCAAATTGCCGTTTCTTTTTTCCTACACGAAATCTCGTTTGTATGTTGAAGGGTCACATCTACCATAATAATAGATTTCTATGCATACACTTTATTATTTTTTTATTATTATGGGAGTGTAAGCAATTTAATACTTTTGTAAAAAAACATTGGAAATTTTATTTAATTTCAAAATATGTCGGTTACTATTGCTTAACTTTTGGAAGTGTTGAACTTAGAGATCTTTGCAATTCCCAAATAACATTTAAACGATGAGATAACCTTTACTAAAATAACTAGAGTTTTGTAATAAAACATCTTGCAAATTATACAGAGTGTTCCATGGTCAAATGGAGTGACTCATTGGGGTCTTTAGTATATTTCATGTTTGTTGGTTGGCATCCTTAGCTGGAACCCTAGATCTCACAATCAGTGTAAACACACCATAGTCGTGCCAAATTTAATTCCTACGTTCGAAGTTACGTTTTCCTTTAAAAAAGTTATGGTTTTTCGTGTTAATCGTATTTATACATTGCATTTTGTTCTTTACGTGCCATACTTATTGTAATTACTCCATTTTATAGTCTGATTAAGAAAATTATTTATATCAACAACTGGAGGTTAGGTCTGTATTTACAATTGGAATTTTTGATTTCGATTGTTTCTTTTACAGGTATACTATAACCAGAAATGGAGCTGCACTATCAACAGAAAGATAAAAAGTAAGCCCCTTCTTCGTAACATTGCCGAGTACTCTTTCATCTTTCTCTTCATGATGCAGCTCCATTTCGGGTTATAGTACATGTCTATTGTTGATCACAAGACGATAAATGAAGTGAATCTATATGGTTTTAATGTTATTGAACAAAAATATCTTTTACACTAGAACTTTTCGTGGCCCTTGCATTCGTACGCCTATGATATAGAAATATTTGAATATTCCGTCGTACCAGTTTTTGGGCATACGACAGAAATGAGTCACTCTGTTTGAAACTCTCTGTATTTAAATTAAAATCATGTCTTGTATCACTGTTTGAGAACTGCAAAATGTTTAATCGAGTATGAAAATATGTAAGAAATTTAAAATATGAGATGATTTGAATAAAACAGTCCCCTTTATAACGACCAGGATTTTGTAATACACATTGTTGTAAATTATATTTAAATTCAAATCATGTCTGCAAAGATTGTTTTAGAACTGCAGAATGTCCAGATTGAAAATACAAAATATAAAAAAAATTGAAAGGTCAGATAATTTGAATAAAACAGGTATTTGACAGTTATCTTATTACAGTGATCAGAATTTTGTAATAAACCTTGTTATAAATAATTTAAATTCAAATCATATCTGTTACCATTGTATGGAAACTGCAGAATAACCAAATCGAATATGAAAATGTAGGAGTAATTTAAACGGTTGTATAATTTGAATAAAGCAGCCACCTCTGGTATTCTAAAGGTGGTTACTAGAATTTTATGGGGGATTTAAGACAGTTATTAACGCGAAAGACACGTTACTATTAAATTTATTCATATAGAGAAAGAAATGATGTTGCCGAGAATTCAAATATAAAGAAAATAAAAAATATTTCACCTAATAGGAAACTATAGCGTTTTCAAATGACTAAATAAATCTAAATATGCCAAAATCCCTTCAAATAATCAGACCTGGAAAATTCTTTTTGTAGCTTAATATTAGAAATATTTCCATAAATTTTACTAAAGACAAAAAAGATGATAAATTAATGTAGAGAAAGATAACTAGTTACTGAAGATTCAAATATACAGGAAATAAAAACTGTTCTATACACTGTTCGGCGAAAGATCTCTCATGAGTCAATAATTAATTGTGGCATCCTAGACGAACACTTTCAGTTTTTGTTTCTTTCTGTCATTTACAATTATAGCAAATTAGTATTTTTTGTTCTATTACATTTTATTATTATAGTTTAGAAAATATTTTAAACAACCTTCACCCTTGAACACACTTATAAGTGATCAGATTGGTAGTTATGGTTATGTTCCATTTCATCGTGTTCTGTTGAATTTGCGCTTTTTGCATTAAGCTAGTGTGACGAATGCATTCAACGTCAAATTCTGGTGCGCACCAGTTCAACCAAAAGAAAACGCTATTAGATAAGAGGAAATATTTGACGTATGTCGATAAAACGGTGACAAGTACTGACACATGATACATCTTTCGCCGTACGGTGCATAGGTAATAGAATTCCAGAACATTTCGAAAAGACCGTACAAGTTGTCTATATGTATGTCTTAATAACAGGACTCTGGGGTCGAAATAGTGTGTTTTGCATAAAAGAGTAATCTATCATCTGACGACTTATGCATTTCTTATAGACGGAAAATTTGGTTGACTATTAACCTATCTGGTTAGTTGTAATCCTGCTTTGAAACGTTAAATCAGTGTAATTAATGAGTTACATACTTCTATTAAAAACAGGGTATTAAAAAGGTTCCCCTTAAACGAAAGAAAAATAATTCAAATAAATGTGGAGAAAGATAACTTGTTAACAAGGATTTAAACATGCAACATATGTTGGGACATGTTCTAATTATAGGTTCTTGGGATAAAAGCAAAATGTTGTTAAAAATGTTATCTTGCTTTTAAACATCAAATCACTATTATTCGTTAGCTACGTACTCCTATCAAAAACTGAATTAAAAAATTTCACGATTTTGAAAATGGGAAGTTCGGCCATGTACCTATCCTTTGGAAATACCTATATGTTAAATTTTTTTTTGTAACTTATCATTGAAAATATTTGAATAAATTTTCCTATCTAGAAAAGACATGCTGTATAAACTGGCCGTTTGGATTATGAATCTCGTTTGATTGAAACAACTCCATTTTTCCATTACCACTGCCCTAGAACAAAGACTTCACTCATTCTCGAAGCAGAGGAACAAACGAACGAAAACAAAACACGTCCTTTGTGAGCGCGTTGAGAGTCCTTGAGTGCAGAAATAGGCCCAGGATGGGAGCGTCTAGACAGGGATAAGGGTGCACTTAAATTTAGTAGTCATTATTCTACTACCCTAATTGGTGGCGGAAATAACTCTTGTTTTAGCCGGTAACTTTTAATGCATTGTCGCGGGTCCGGGAACATCCATACAATTTATAAACTTAAATTTATAAACTTCAAGGAAACTTGTAAACTTAAAGGAAGTTCATATTAAATTTACCAAGTACACGTATTATAAAAAAATAAGTTACTTTGTTATTGTAAATGGAATAATACCAAGCGGAGATGGATAAATGAGCCGTGCGTATTAGATTACTCTGTCCTTTTAATAACGCAACGACCTTGGCCTTGTAACGCTCTGTTTATCGTATGATAAAATTACTCGGAATATTTGGCGGACAGTCAGGCGGTTTTCTTGTGAATAAAAATAAATAGCCGAACGCCCGCCCCTCGGCTGAATGATTTACAAGCCACCAAAGCTCGCGGTGTTCGTTCGCTTTCTATGTCGCACTCGGCGTTCGTTCAGATGAAAGTGACGCTCTGGGGGAAGGTCATTGGCAAAACAAAAACAACTTGAGTTTATTAATAGAGAATTGGAATTTTACTCGACTTTTTTTACTCGTCACCTAAGTAACGACCATTAGGATTTTCTAAAAACCTAACCACACCACATCGAAATGTGAAAACGCGACGAAATAGAAATAACCATAAAAACTTCAAGTGGTTATCATCTCGTGAAAGAAAAGTGAAACCAATTTCTTCTTGTGGTTAGGTCGATGGACGCTTTCTCCGCGTCCAGAGATACCACAGACGCCGCCCACATTCCCAGTTATCTCTGGTTCAGTGTACTAGAGCAGGAGCGAGCGTTTTCCAGAGGCCGAAGCCCGAAAGTGGGTCGCAGCACTCTCAAATCGAGAGCACGGGCCGCCGTCTCACTTTCGCCCACTTTCGCTTTCGACTTTCTTCGAGGCCTAAATGGAGGCCGAAGGAATCGAGAGGCGGCGAAGTCTCTCCGTTTCTAAGCGCGATCTAACCTTCGCCTTCCTTCCCACCACTGCTAGAACCGAGCGAAGACGATGACCCCAGCATTAGAAATGAACTCTGGTTCAAAGACAAAAGAGCCAAGGTTACGGGCGAAGACGCGTCCCGGTTAAATATAGGATCCATCTCGCTTTCGCTATAAATACACCCGCATCGACGCCCTCTTTCAACCATTATGCCAGGCGAAGAAGGCAACCGAGGAAAATTGACAATTTACTTCAATCGTCTATGTCCATAACAATAACAACTTTGATAAAGAAATTAATAAGAAGTCCATTGATGACTCCATAAACCTTTGTAATAACATCTGTAAGTTCTTCATAAATACTTCATCATGGCTTTTAATCGTAGTAATTTCAATCTGGTTTTAAGTCACTCACAGGATGTAATCTTTTATAGCCATAGTTGCTATACTAGTTCTGGAATAATGTCTATAGTATAATGGCTGCTATAAGTCCATCTACCCATCCGGTCAAATCAACAACTTAACAGAACGTAGAGAGATATATAACCCAAGAAGCACATTGAGAAGTAATCACATGTAATCATGCACTAACAATATTGTAAATTACAAAAATTCTGTACATAGTTTATCGGTTTGAAAATTTTGTATTCTCAAGTTATCTGGTTGGATCTGCAACTTACCAGAAATGAATTTAAAACCAAAAATACGTCAAATACCGTTCGTATAGGCAACTCTCTTTGCAAATACGATTAAGAAGCGAAATACGTCTAGAAACAAATTACATACATCATATTTTATCTCTTTCAATAAAACGATTTAGGTCAAAACCAATAGGTTCGTGTTTCTGATGTAACATATACTTTTATTTGTGATAGGTATCGGTACATACATGTTACGTGTTGAGAATACTAAAACGTCGACTGAAGAAAGTCATCTATCTACCTGCTTACATATCAGTCTGTTCGATTACATTTCTACCTGCATGTCTATATGTTGTAGAGCAATTCGGAGTTGCTGCTCTATTATCTATTCTTTAAATCATCCTTGGTTGATATGGTTGATTGTGAAAGTCGCACTTCTAGTAATGTGATAAAAATAATTGTGAAGCTAGAAACAAAAAAAAGCTGTCTTTCAATATTGACCGATTCTAGTTTATATTAATAATTTTGTTATAATAGAAGAGTTGACTTTAGAACATTATCTTTGATCCAGTTGACTAATCTTTCAAAAAGTATCAAGTTACGTCGTTTCGTGTACCAATTTCAACGTTAAGTCATGCAAACGATTCAGGTTGGAGCATAAATAAACAAGGTCCGCGGACTTTACATGAAAACTTGGGCCAGAACCCGTGAAGATCGGAGTAGTTGGAGGGCCGATAACGAAACTAATTGAACCGAAACGATCGCGACGATTAACGAGGCAATTTATTGCACCGGACGCGACAAAGTGTTAATTCTGCGCCTCCCCGTGCGGAGATAGAGGCGGTATCAGCGCGCGGATCTCCAATTCAAGCAGAAAACGCCCCTGAATCCCGCCGAGTGCGTTGACTCAGCTCGCAGCGTTCAAGTTCAAGGTTAGGACGAGTTATTTTAGCGAACTCGTATCGCTTTGTTTATCTCGGAGCCGCTTCTGCCGGTCGCGAAAGCGACGTTCAACGTCGAAACGCGCGGTTTACTTACGAGGACGGTCCGCTGAAATATGTGACGCTTTATTTGTACACACGTAAGCTTTGCTACGTGCCACGCGGATTTATGGTACCCCGTTAAACGTCTTCATGCGACGCCTTGCTATTTTACTCAAATCGTTGCCTCGTGATGAATATGTTTACTGGAAACATCGCGAAGAACCATTGTTATACGTTTTGTTTCGGAATCGAATCGGAATTTCAACTCATACATCTACCATAAGCCCGTAAATCCAAACTAATGAAGTTAACTGTACTTTAATCGTTCCTTCGTCTTTTTCACATGCGGTACGAAGAGGACGGATCACATGACCGTATCTACTCTTTCGATCTTCGGTCGCGTGATGTCTGCGTTTCGTCGGTTCGGGGATGAGCAAATGAGGCGAATCGGCGGCCCGTTCGGCAGAGCGGTCCGTAAATTTTGTTATCCTTTTGTAGTCTGGCAGGAGCAGGCCCGTGTCGGCAGGATCCTGGACGGGCGGCGGAGGACGCGACCGAGAGGACATTGCCAGTGTGAAGGACCTTCCCGTACGGTCAATGACAGTGGGCGCCAATTGCCATTATGAAAATTATACAACTGTAGCGTAATACTTCTCGCACCTTTATTTACTCATTCCCATGTCGGTCATTAACACTATTTCATTTTTAAAATGTCAAAAATTTTAAATCTATAAAACGGATATTTTATATTTTGTTGTAATTAGTTTGTATTTAATATTTCAGGATTACATGTGCGTGAATATTAATTTAATAAAATAAATTGACACTCGCCGGCACCTCCACCGATTTTAAACTCCAATAAAATTTTCATTCCCAATAAAATTTTTATAAAAAATATCTAGACTATCGAAATTGTAAAGCAAAACAACCTTAAAATCATTATTAATTAACTAAATCCTTTTTTATAGTTAAGTACAGTTGCGGCTATAATATTTGGCCATCTTCTAACCAACAATAGACAAACGTGTAAAATAGGCTTTAGAGCTTTCCAACCACAGATTAAAAATACATACCAAAAAACGTAACTTACCACTTAAATTGTCACTTTGACAAACAAAGGTGAAATACACTGCTTTCCTTTTCTAGAGTCAAGACTTAAGGCGACAAAAAAATTTATAACAAAAGTAGCCAAGAAAAAATCGTGGAGATTATTTTCAGGTTTCTACGATGACCGCTAAAGCTTTTTCTCCGAATATCACTATTTTAAGAAAACATAAAATATATACTTTCGAAAATTAATATAAATTTTATCCTTTTTTTTATTAAAAAATGTTTTCTATATCCCTAAAGATGGTAGAGGGCGTTCGAAAGTACTTGTAAATAAATGTCAATAATTTTAAAATGGCTGAAGGAAATTTAATAAACTTGGTGTGGTTGAAAAGAGTCTTGGTTAACAAATCCAATCATATTGGTTGTGATAGTAATTGTTTACACACAAATTTCGACAATGAGGAATTTGTGAGATACAGTTGCACATTGCCCGTCTATTTATCCACTCTATACAAAGAATCACAAGAAAAAATCTAACATCTAGCCAAATACCTCGCTGATAAAAAATTCTATAACAAAATTGAGTATTTGTTAGCTTTACCAAATACCTCATTAGAAACTAGATATTTTTATAATACCGGCACCTCCACCTTTTCTAATATTATTACGAACCCAAAGTCAAATAAATTAATTGACAAGAAATGGGATTGTAACTTAACAATTTAATTAGTCCAAATGAATTTATTTCAGACAACCCACATTAATTCCCCCGAATTTTACATTAAGCCAATTTACATATTTAAGCAATGTTAACCGCGGCAACGCGGTCGTGTAAACAGTAAACAGGGAGCACAATGTCTGAAACTTGGAAGACAAATCAGATCAAATAAACCCGCGGTGAAGGCTCGGTTCAAATTACGTACACTAACAAATTTTGGGGTACAAGGTCACCTTGTATTTGCAATGCAAATTATCGTGCGCGTTCATTAGGGGGGCGCTATGCGGGGAGGCTTTAATTAATGTGAGTTCAAATAAACAGCAAGCGTAAGAATTTACGGTGTTAATCTGTAACTGAACGTAGTACGTTGGCGTTGGTCGGTCGTAATCCCGGGACAGGATCGGCAGCGCCCTTCGTAGGTCGCAGAACTCGTTACGTCAACGATCAACGCGGGCAGGTGAACGGCCACGACTGAAAAGGGGCCTCGCGAATAGCGAATATTCTCTTTACCGAGCCCTGTTGCCCGGTCGGCTTTTTCTAGCGCCTTCCTGCGGGGCAACGGCTCCCGCGACAACGGTCAAGGACACTTGTTCACAGTGCTGTACTATCCTAGCGATCCTAGAACCGCCTAGATTGGCAAACGTTCCATCTCTGTTACCATGGAATAGATCCTCTAAAACCTTCTCTCTTATACTTCTCCGTTCTCTCTTCTTCAAAGAAAAAGATAAACCTTGTTAGTCAGGATTTCTGTATATTCTTGATTTTTTTCCTCATTTTAAGATCTTTTTGACATTGTTAGACATCCGTTAGGGAGTCGTAGACGTCGTCGTCGACAATAACAACGTCGATGTTGATTTTTTGCGGAGTTGCTCGCGCAGACAAGACAAAAGCTCCTCCGCAGTGGAAACAAGGTCAATCGCCGACGTCGGGTCAGGACGCTGACCTTGGCGCCGGGCGTCGCCACCAACATGGCATCACCCTACCTTGAAAGAGACGGTTTTATCGATCCGGCGCGAGGGGAAACCGACGCTTTTTCGACGCCTGCGCCTTTAACCAACGCCAGTTACATTTCCGTCAACAAAACGTTGTCTCAGCGATAAATTAGCCGAAATATTCCATCAAAACCTCTTGAATATCGTTCGAGGTATTGTGTTTAATCGATTTGAATCGGTGTCGGTTGTAGAGGGTGGAAATTGGTCGCGAAATTTGGTTCCTGGGGCGGCCGAGTTCAAGGATCTTGTCTGGGTCAAGGCCCTCACCTACGCACGGCAGTTACCGAAATATTTGCTCTGCCTGGGATTCGAAGTTAAAGGGCGTAGACCAAACATTGGTACATTTTGTGGTTACAAACTCAAAGTTAACAATATTTTAATTTAAAAACAAAATAAAATAAAAGTGAAAATTTTAGAAAAATAAGTATGTAATATTAAATAATTTAGATAGATACTCATAATCCAAAATGTGGAGAATTGAGAAAATAGAATTCTAAAGAAAAAAATTGTGGAAGGAAATAAAATGTAACTTCCTGAAGTTGAATCATCAAAAATTGGTAAAAACTGTACTAAATTGTTCCTTAAAAACTAACGTTTTACGCCGATTTATCGAACGAAAAGTTTTACCGAAAAGTAACCTTACCATAGCGTCTCTATCGTTGATAACTAGGAATTTTTACACATGATCCATTTAGTATGTTAAATTACTACAAGAAATTTTCATACTTAAGTTAAAATTAAGTTTCAATCTGTCTCATTAAAATTTATTACAACTGTTTTGCGTTTAATTATTTGAATGTGTGCTTAAATATATGGACGCTCTGTATTTAACAGAATCTGTACTTGGAATTGTTTCATGACAACAATTTCATTATTATTCAGCATGTCAGAGACGAGTGAACACAAGTTTTTCTGAACAATAGCCTAATCCGACCCAACTCCCAAACCGGCGAAGCCTCGGTCGAATAAACACATACTAGCGATCCTTCAGGCTGCTCTTTTTCAACAAAAGCCCAACTAAACCCAACGCCATGCGAAATAGCTTCCTTCCAGCTAACCCAAACGTCAACCGCTGAAACTCAGGCCGAATAATCACATGCTAGCGGTCCTCCGCTCCGGACTAATTTTTTCACCAACAGCCCAATTAAGTCCAATCTACAATCACCGAAACTTAGGTCAAATAATCACGTATTTTCTTCCCTCATGTTGATAACAAAATCCAAATGAAATATCGTCATATAGTGACCCTCAACTACCAAAATTTATGGATTGAATGTAACCTGCGTAATTTGAGTTATAGTACCTCTCCAGATCGCTTTTGTTTCATTAACAGCGAAAAGAAATTCAACGCGAGTCGATCGCAGAAAGTCAAGCCGAATGATCACATATAACGGCCCTCCGCTCCGGATCAATTTTTTTCTCCAAGGGCAAAATTAAGTTCAATCCACAATCATCGAAACTCAGGTCGAATAATTACGTACTTTCTGCCCTCAGGTTGCTCTTTCTTAATAACACCCCGCCTAAACACAATCTGATCCTCAACCTCCAAAATTTATAGGTCGAATGTAACCTGCGTAATTTGAGTTATAATACGTCTCCAGATCTTTTTCTTTTTTTTTATTAGCAGCGAAAAGAAGTTCAACGCGAGTCAATTGCAAAAACTCAAGCCGAATGATCACATACACCGGCCCTCCGCTCCAGATCATCCTTTTTCACCAACAGCCCAATTAAATCCAATCCACAATCACCGAAACTCAGGCCGAATAATCAGGTATTTTCTGCTCTCAGGCTGCTCTTTTTGAATAACACCCCGCCTGTACACAATCTAACCCTCTACCGCCAAAATCCAGATGGAATACCGTCACATAGTGACCTTCCCGGCCCACACTTTCCCAACAACCCAACCCTTTACCAATATGGTCGATATCAATATACAGGTGTCTCGTTTTGATTGTCCGATCCTTTACTTATGTATTCCTCGGCTAAAAATAAGTAAAAAAGTTCTAATGAACATGGGTCCAAAAGTGACTCATTTTCAAGATATTGGAAGTTTAATTCCACACGTTTTTCCATCATTAATATAATCGAAGTAAATTATTTAAATTAAATTATTAACTCGTTGCGATGGTTTCAATGAATTGGCATTGTTAGACTACACTGGTTAGGCACAAAAGCTTCTCGAAACCATAACAACTACTTAATAATTTAATTTCAATAGTTCACTGCAATAATAACAATGTTAATAATGGGCTAACATGTGAAATTAAAGCCTTGAATATCTCGAAAAGGAAGCACTTTCGGACCTATGTTCATTAAGACTTTTTTGCTTGTTTTCAGTGAGGGAATACGCCAGTAAAGGATCGGACAATCAAAACGATACACCCTGTATTTAAAATAATTTCGTTTTAAATAATATAATTTTCAATTGAGGATAAACTACAACAGGTAATAAATAAAATCTTGCACTAAGAACGTCGGCTCGAAGAAAGTAAAAATGAATGAACAGGGTAGGTCAACTAATTGTAAGTAGGAAAAAGTGAAATCAGGATAAAGTACATACCCCGACACACTGCTGGCGCTGTTGTGCTAATTTTAAAAAGTTACAGAAGTTTATAGAAGATGTTTCCATGACAGTTTGATTTGTTCAAATAAATCTACGTCATTTCCTGTTTACCGTTACTATATACTTATTTATTAAAAAAATTGAACACAAACGCCAAACATGTAGAATAAAATCTAATATATTTCTAATTAATCCTGTAATCGGTAAGATAATTAACTTTAAAATTTTAAATCTCGGCAATACAACGTTTGTTAAAATTGATGAAGCCTAAATAAATTGAGTATGAACCAATGCAGTCCTGCTCAGCTGAAACCCCTCAATCCTTTCAAATCCAGTACCCCGCTAAGTTTTGTTATTCTGAATTACGGAAGTATTTGTTGGTTACTTTTATTAACAAAAAATTTATACATATTAGGTTTTAACTAGGTTGCTCAGTTCAGCAATCACCAATTGGTGTCTTATTCTAAGATTCTATTGATTATGGACAAGTAAAAACAACAAATTTTGCCAAATATGCGCCATCTTCCATGAACAAAGAACTGCCACAAAGTTTGTAAATTACACAACTTTTAAAAGAAATAATTGAGAAGGTAACAACCAAGAGGCTATTAATTACCTGATTGGGCAAGGAACATCTACCGAAAATATAACAAGTATCCGCTCTATCTTATTAAAGGAATAAGGAATAACTTGTTAACCAAAAAATGTTTTCCACATTTTTGTATTAATTACGTAAATAAAAATTAAAAAATGTTTTAACCGATTTTAAAGCTGTTTTTTAGAATTATTATTTTCCGTACAATAATAAGTGTGTTATAGTCACTTATTGTTGTATAAATGAAATAAGATATTAAAAAAAAAGAATTTTATTTCGAATTTCGTGGGTTCAGAAGTAGTTTTGGATATTTCAGTAAGGGGCGCTTGCTAAAAAAATCATATTAGCGCCATCAGTGTGTCGGGGTATGAACACGAAATGCCGATTTCACTGATCTAGTGAGAGTTGACCTTCTATGTATATTATTTTTTCTATGGAATATTATAATAAACAATTCTTCTTGGCAACGCCAAGGTAAAATGATTTTTTTAATGATAAATATAGAATAAAGGAGGCGAACCTGTACACGCCACAGACATTTCCCCTCTGCAAGAATTCTTATTAGAAAACATCAAATAATTATTATAAATTAAAGTATAGTAACTATATTTATAAAGTATTGAAATGAACTTTACGTTTAGAAACAGAAAAAGAAATTTTGTCACATTGATCAACAATGTTTTCATTTAATAAGAAAGTTGGGCGCAATCTATCAATGCTTACAAGCAAGTTTTTATTATTTCGAAATATAACAAAGTTTTTCTTAAATCCTTTAATGACTTTGAAGGGTCCTCCATATCTCAGGGAGAAAGAAGGTAAAAAATCTTCAAGTCTAACAAAAACGTATTCTGATTTTGATCATTCTTTGTGGACAAAAGGTTTGTATGAAGAATGAAAATCAGTTGATAGAGGTTTAAGGTTCGCGAATGTTTCTCGTAAGCTTAACAGAAGTGGTTCAGTTTCAAAAGATAAATGTGAGTCAAGGAAAAATTCTTCAGGAAGTCGGAGAGATTGACCATACACCAACTCGGCGGGAGAATAACGTAGATTTTTAAAGGAAGGTTCTTTAAGAAAGGATCTAATTCCTAAAAGAACAAATAGAAGGTCGTTATTCCACCTATTGTTATTAAAGAAGGCGAACTTGTGCACGCCACAACCACCAAAATCTATAGATTGAAAAAGTACATAGGTTATAAGGCGATCTGGAGCGGCTCTCTAGGTCGCCCTCTTCCAATAACAGCGTAGAGAAACTCAATCCGACTTAAACCAAGAAGTCAGGTCGAATCGTCGAATGATCACCAACTGGCGGCATTCGAAATTTTTCAACAACAACCGAAACCATGTGATTTTATATTTTACCAGTGGCTCTCTCACAGAGAATATTATTTGTGTCTTCTTGTATATTACAAAAATGTTTTTCATAGTCCCACATTTTCACAAATAAAAACCCTCTGGTTCCACATATTTAATTGTTAGGTAATCAAGTTGTTTTTATAACCACTAATCGAAAATGTTAACTCACATTGCTTCAACCCAAGAAATATACAACCTTTTTACAACTTTCAAATTATTTGAACATTTTCGAAAATTTCAGGTACCTATCGCATTTTTCGAATTCAAATAAGATGCATATTTTTACATTGAAATGTAGACTCAAATGTTGAGTCTATGCATCCTATGGCCCGAAAGTAACATTAAAATATTTTCTAAGTATCATCGTCCGAAAAATACAGTAAGTACAATCAGTGCCCAAAAAGTCTGATCTTGGGACAAGCTATCAATTGAAAAATGTCAATAATAACCATATTTATACCGATTAATGCCCACTTTTACCACCTTCTGTTAATTTGACTGGAATCGTAACTGGCAGTTAACGTATAACATAAGGTTATCTCCAAAATGGTTTTTACCACTACAACTTACCAGTAGAATGATAAAACTATCGGTTAAGCCGATATATCTAGGGGAATTTTGTAAAGACAGTTGACCCTGGCATACAAATGGCATCAAATAAAATACAACGTGACATAAAATCAGGGTAATTCAACTCAGCGGGAAAAAGTGAAATCAAAAAAAAGTACATATGCCGACACACTGCTGGCGCTGATGTGCTAATTTTGAAAGGTTACAGACATTTATAGAAGATGTTTCCATGACAGTTTGATTTGTTCAAATAAATCTACGTCATTTCCTGCTTACCGTTACTATTTAGGCTGGTTTTAGTGCTCAACCGATGGTCGGTACTGACCGTCAGTTCTGACGAAACGCGCTGACCGTCGGTTTGTGTTGTTCAGTGCTTAGCTGATAGACAGATCTGTCAAAACGCGCTGACAGTCAGTTTGTACAGTCTCACGAAAAATGGGCGCATTAACAAATTGTACGATACTTGGGTATTTCATTGTTCTGTAATTCTTTAACCGTGCATCATGGCCTTTATATAAATTATGAGACAAGTCCCATAATTCCGGATGCAACCGGACTTCGGTTATTAATCGTTCTGTGTCTATGCTCATTATTTCACGATGACTGTACAGCAGTCTGTCACTTGGCTGACGTACATACGGACGCGTTCGACCGACAGTTGTCATACGCGCCGCGTACCGTACGCGCGTAGGGTTCATCAGTGCAGCACTGAACAGCTACATATAAATACGTTGAGAAGCTACGCGCGACCGACGTCGGTACCGACCGTCGGTTGAGCACTAAAACCAGCCTTACTTGTTTATTTAAAAAAAAATTAACACAATTGCCAAAAAGATGTAGAATAAAATCTAATATTTTTCTAATTAATCCTGTAATCGCTAAGGTAACTAACTTAGAAATTTTAAATCTCGGCATTACAACGTTTGTTAAAGTTGATGAAGTCTAAAGAAATTAACTGTGAACCAATTCAGTCCTGCTCAGCTGAAACCCCCCAATCTTCTCACATCCAGTACTCCGCTAAGCTTTGTCATTCTGCATTATGTAAGTATTTATTGGTTACTTTTGTTAACAAAAAATTTATAAAGATTACATTTTGACTAGTTTGCTCAGTTCAGAAACCATCAATTGGCGACTTATTCCAAGATTCTGTTGACTATGGACAAGTAAAAACATCAAATTTTGCCAAATATGCACTCTTCCAAGAACAAAGGACTGTCAAAAAATTTGTAAATTACAAAACTTTTCAAAGAAATAATTGAGAAGGCAACAACCAAGAGGTTATTAATTACCTGATTGGGCAGACATCTACCGAAAATATAACAAGTATCCGCCCTATCTTATTAAAGGAATAAGGAATAACTTTACCAAATATTATCTATATTTGTATTAATTACGTAAATGAAAATTAAAAAATATTTTAACGTATTTTAAAACCGTTTTTTGGCATTACTATTTTCCGTACAATAATAAGTGTGCTATAGTCACTTATTGTTGTATAGGTGAAATAAAGTATAAATTAAAAAAAAAAGAATTTTATTTCGAATTTCGCGGGTTCAGAAGAGGTTTTAGGTATTTCGGCAGGGGGCGCTTTCGAAAAAATCATATTAGCGCCATCAGTGTATCGGCATATGAACGCGCAAGCCGATTTCACTGATCTAGTGAGAGTTGATCTTCTATGTATACTATTTTTTCTATGCATAAAATACAATGACATAAAATACAAATGATGTAAAATAGATAATTTTTTCAAAGCATATTAAAAATGGGCCATAAGCGAGTACGGTCGGCGAATTTTAAAACCGACGAAGTATCTATGTTGGTGGACCTTGTGATTGAAAGAAATAAAATAAAAAACATTTAATGTTTTGTTCAATTTCTAATAACAGTCGTTGAAAGCATTCTTTTGAGAGACGAAATCTCTTAATGAATTCAACATCGGAGAAAAATTGCAGATGGTCAATTCTGTCCTTTATAACACGGCCACCACGAATTGGGAATAATTCATTAATCTCTTCCATTTCTTCCAAGAAATCTTCACTATCGTCACTTTCATAATGTTCAACATCCATATTACTATATCGAATCAAACCTTCAGCCACCAACTGTCAACGCACGTGTTCACGTTTATAAACAGTTCGAACGATACGTCACCTCGCAGAAAGAAATTGAAACAATCGTTAACCTAAGGTTAGACCGATAACCGAACCCTAAACCTACAGTCACTGTTTGGTGACAAATAACTGTCAGTTACCTCTAACAGCAACATAAAAAAAGGTTAGAACATGAAGTGACAGTGAAAAACACGATTTTATTAATACTCTATCCGAGGGCTAATGCACACATCGACGCTGCCAAGCCAAGACGGCATAAACGACATTTACCTAATTTTTCAGAAAACGCAAAAAGTGATTGACGTAATGAATCTTAAATGGCTTTTAAGCAAACTTTAAACCAATTTTATAGCGAATGAAGTTTGTTTGTGGGTATGCCGCTTTAACTGTTGCATGCAGATTTAAAAATGCTACTCAACGGTGCAGCTAACTAAAAAACCGGCCGAATTTCATAGTTTTACAAGAGTTCGGGAAAAATGCTTGTAAAAACCAAACGAGAAACAATATTTACGTGATTCAAAAAGCTGCGTATTATGGATGAAATACAGAACTAAACAATGACACTCATTTATAACGCATTACAAATTTATTTTGAGATAGAGTTCTCCCGCAATGCGAGTAGTAAACCGCTACAAGGCGCGAGTCGATATATCGGCTCTGGCACTTTTCGCAAGTGCAACAGGAGCCGATATATCGGCTCCCGGCACTAAAAGGGTTAAGAGCGTCGACATACCGTGTGCACACCGGTGAGGTGTGGATAGGGCAGGCCAATGAGTTAGACAAGGCATCGAATTGCATACGACTTTAATGAGTTAGATAAAGAGGCACATATTAACTCCAATCGGCCAGATAAGTAAACATAGTATATCTGTCCTGTGTTAACTAATGGAAGCCTTATTGTCGTCCTTTTTCCACTTACGTTAAACGTATCCGCAGCTCACCGGCGTGCACACGAAATGTATTCCATCTCGGAGACCTTATTCAATAATTTCCTTAACATTATCTGGAAAATTAGATCTTATTATAACAATCTTATTATGTTAACTTTGTAGTTTTGACATTAAATGTCAATTAACTGACAAATCAAAAGCATGATACACAATAAAAAAAATTTCGATTTCCAACATTTTTTGGGCACCGATGGTATATTTTCAGTTATGATAAAACACATATTTCGGATCAATTAAATAGCCTTTTAATTGAAGAAATCATTAGTCACTAAACTTAAAGCCGGGTTAAATATTATTTAAAACATTTAAAAAATTACTTACCTCTAGCTGCCGTGTGAAATAATTTATCCATCCTAAAAACTTATTGTCCATCCTAAACACTTAAATTCTTGGTTTAATATGATTTCCGACGACCAAAAAGGAAATTAATGTTTATAAATTCTCACAAAGCGCATTTTGGTATAAAAACTATCACCTAACTGTCACTTTCATAAATTCAAATAAAACTCACTACAGCGTCATCTATGTAGTTTAAGACTAAATACCTTCCTAGTTTAAAAATCTATCTTCTAAAAAAATTTCTACTTTCTTATAAATAACTTATTAAAGTTTTCTTTACTTCAAATTTATGTTCTTAAAACAGAAATCATTAAAATTTAACGATTTCTATAATTAAAACTATAACAATTTTAATACAAAATAATTTACGCTTGTCTCCAAAAGATGACGCCACTACAATTAAACCACCCAATTCTTTTGACAAGCCATAAATGGATCGCTGGCGCGTCTGTCAGTTACCGACCGAGACCAGCCATATTGAAAGCTGCTCGTCGAAAACATTGTGAGCACGTGGAAAGCAACGCAGCTTTTCCCAAATTTCTACACTATACCAGCCGATTTTTCGTGACCAATCAATAGAAAAACGTCCTCGAAATTAACTCCGAACTTATCCGCTAATTGCCAGACGATTTTACCCGGTAAGTACGTTAAAAATTTCAATTTAACTCAAGTGCATGTTATGCATCATCTTTCAGACACCGGCATAAACCGTTTTAAGATGATTTGTGATATTTTTTAATTTTATTTCGTACGGAATCGATTCGTTTTTTAGTTTTATATGTAATTTTATGTTGAATTTCGATGAAAAAAATGTATAATAATACATAATCAAGTAGTTTATAGTGAGGTTATTTTAAGATGACTCCTATTTTTTTATACGTAATTTGGACGGGTCCAATAACTTTAGTTCTTTTTAAGACCAAATGGACATTTTTGGCCTTGAATCCAATCAAAATTATAAGCTTATATTTGACGGTTTATTGATTGTATTGATAATCCCGATAAGTAAGTGTTTTTTTATCGATATCTCAGCTTTGTAAACTTGTTTATAGTAAGAGATTCGAGAAAATTCGACCAGAAATGTTTCAAGTGGTGGGTTTGTGTATTTTAAGTTTTGACCTCTTTTTTTCCCTTGTTCACCTGAATCTTATTTTTGGATACAAATTACTATTATTTTAGGTTCGTTTTAAAAGGTGTGGTTTGGAAATAACTTTTTTTTTAAATAAATATTAAATTATTTGAAATGATATATTCAAATAAAAATGTTTTTTTAATGAATGAAAGTTTATATTAATTTCTTTTTCAATATTTTTAACCTTGAGGTCCTTATTTCACATTATGGTGATATTTCAATCGTAATTTCAGCGCCAACTACGCAGATTACTCGACAACTAACGTTATTAGTCATTTGCTCATAGACTACTTTGATCGTGTGTGCGCTTAGATAATGATTCAGATTCTTGGAAATTTTTTGCTTAAACGAATTCAATTGGTTCGTTTTTATTGTTGTTTTCGTGACATAAATATTTGTAAACGGTTATATTTTACTTATATAATCAGTAATTTTGCAATAAGTTAATTAATTGTTTTAGAAATAAAAAATTTGACAGTTCTAACCTAACTTAAAAAGAACGATCAACTTTAAAAATTCATCAAAAATTCATTTTTAAAGATTTTGATTTGATTCTTTCTCCAAATGAAACTTAAAACATTCTAATTTTGGCTAAAAGAAGCCGTTTTATTCTAAATATTGTCAAAAACATTTTCAAAGTCGGTAAATTTTTTTTTTATTTTTTCATGTCTGTACTCAAGTTAGACGATTTTTAATGATCTTTAAAAATCTTTAAGAATTAAAAATTTTTTTTTTGTTTAAAAAAAAGGTAAAAATTCGTGTTATTCATAAAATAAATTTTTGCATCTGTCTGAAAAAGTATAACTCATTGAATTTATAAATACGTCCTGCGTTCGAACGGGAGAATTTATAAAATACAAACAGTTGATCTATTTTTATCAACTTTACTCGGACTGCCCATAAACCGCGGAAGGTTCTCCCGAACGAGCTCCTAAAAACTATTTTTAAAACGGTGGTGGCAACAAAAAGCTTTGGCGGCGGATTCCAATTTTATCGTTTGAAGTTTGTCGATGTGTACAATGCATGTATGCACGTTTTAGCTCGCGAATAATTTCAAGTTCAGTTACAAACGTACCGTCTTTAAGAATTTTCCACGTTTTAACGTAAACAACTATGTTTCTTTATCAGTTAACAAATTAACTTAGTTAAGTTATAACATTATAAACTAAAGTTTTAAGAATATTTTTGTTTTATTATTCGTAAAGTATTTCTTTTCAAATTTTGAAGTGTTTAGAAATCTGTCTGTTAAAAAGAGACGTTTTAAAATAAATACTTTCACTTTATTATTCAACAAAGATTTATAGAGTTACATCGAATGATTAGTTAATTAAGTAGATAGGCGTTTAGATTTGCTAACTTGTGACACAATAGTAAATCTGGGATTTGTTGCGTTTTGGGTGCAACACGTGTCGAAACCGAGCTACAATAAAGAGTATTGGTAACAAAAGGGGCGCTTCGTTACGTCGCGATCGGGTTGCAAAGGTGTTTTTAGGCTTTTAAAATCGTCGACGTCGTCGTTTCGGAGCGAGAGACGTTTGAGGCAGGTATACAGACGTTCTGTGTTCGAATAAAGGTGGATCGGATTTGCAGCTGCTGCGACCTACAAAATGGTCTTTTTTAGAGTGGTTCAATTATGCTACCGGTTTTTCCCATCGTGCTTTTATAAGATGTAGAGTCAGTCAGGTTATTTGAGCGGAAAAAGAAGTAGTATTTAGAAAGTATTTAAAGAAGAAATTAGAGAAATGAGGAATCGGTGTTTTTGTTTTTAATAAATAAATAAGTGAAATTATTTTTATATATTTTTTAAGTTTTAAATATTTTACAATGTAAACTATTTCCAACTTATTTTTATAACTAAAGTCAACTTAATAAGTCTTAAAAAAAAAACATTAATAATATGGCAAAAAAATGAATTATGACTATACAGGTGGTTTAAAAATGGATATCATGTGAAATTTCGTGTTTAAAATTTAATTCAAATTTAATAAAGTCAATTTTTTTCTAGTTTTAGTTTTAAAAAAATTTTTTTGGCCATTACCACAGATGACATTAAAAATTTTAAAACTGAAATAATTTTGAGTCTAAAATAAAAAAAAATCTCAATCAGCTTTCATTTTCTATTGAGCAGGTTTTATTAAAGCTGTTCCAAAATTATTCAATCACTTTTGGGAAATGAAATGAAAGGAAATATACACTTTTCGCGGAAAGATGTCTCATGCGTCATTACTGGTCACCGTTTTCTCGACATATGTCAAATATTTTTTTCTTTATTTAATCATATATGTCAGATAGAGACGAAAACCGAAAATAGTAGTCTAGGATAATATAATTAATTAATGACGCATGAGACATCTTTCCGCGAAAAGAGTATATTTGGATAAGCCTTTTTTTTCTAAATTTTATTTGAACCTTTAAGATTTATAACAAGGTTTGAAAATGATATCAGTCAAATGGACGCTATCATTACTATTATGATTTGAGACAGTGGTGCTCAGTGTGCATTGTATAATCAGTGCACTGTTCCCATGACGTGCGCATTACTTGGAGAAATACCCCTTCCACCTGTCATTACTTCGCGATAAATTACACCAAGCAACGAGTTTATATTTCGCGTTTGACTCACTTTCATTACGCCCTTTGTGAACCATTTCCAAGATACAGAACAATCAAAATCAAATGATAAAAATCAAGTAGTAAATACAAAAAAATTAAAATGTGACTTATGATTTTTATGTTTTTAAACAAACCCACAATTTTTTTACCAATTTCAAAAAACTTGCATTAAATTAAACTTAAGAACCTATATTTTGGATTCGAAGAGTCATATTTTGTTTGTGCCGTGAAATTCAGTCATCTACATCTACAGTTAAACACAAAAACTGTTATTTACCTATATGACATTACTTAACTGTTATATGATGGTGTCTTGGTATCCAACCATTTGTGGCTTACCACAAAAAATTGCATAACGTGGGCACAGTATACAACACATTTGAGCAGTCCTGATTTCAGGTGTTATCATGCTATTTTGTATTGTTTTACTGAAAACGTGGACGGTTATGCGGTCAATTATTATTTTTCAGAGTTGCAAAAGTCTCTCGCTTGTTTACATAGACGAATTACTTCAAATAAATCAGAAAAGGAGATTTGGAGGAATCAAATGGAATTATCTTGCATATCGTCTGTATGCATGGCAAATGCATTGACAAAAAAACCCTATTTCATAATTCCAGACTTCTTTCTTTGAATTTTTTTTTTGAAAAAACTTACAACTACTAACAACATAATCGATATTCTCAATAATCTGGAATATGTAAAATCAATCCAAATCAATAATGGATAGCAAATCAGCACCATTTACATAGTCGATATCATTTTCAAATCTTGATGTCGAAAGTTTCAAGTAAAATTTAAAAAAAAAAGATCCATAAAAAATTTCTCTTCTTTGCCAAATTATTTCCAGACAAAATTGGGTGAAAATTTTTGAGACACTTGGATAAATATACAGTCTGGAAAAAAGTCCGGTACACTGGAAATATTTTCCAAAAGATTTCTTTCTGGAAAAGCCACTTGATTTTATCAAAGACTAAGGTAAACTGTCCAAATGTCGCCCCCCCCTAAAAATTCTTTCTAAAGTCGGCCTTTCTATAGAAATCTATACCGTGTGAACACCGATGAGTTGTGGATACGTTTAACGTAAGTGGAAAAAGGCCGACAATAAGGCTTCCATTAGTTAACACAGGATAGATATACTACGTTTACTTATCTGGCCGATTGGAGTTGATATGTGCCTTTTTAACTAACTCATTAAAATCGTATGCAAATCGATGCCTTGACTAACACATTGACCTGCCCTATCCGCAACTCGAATCTGTGCAGTCTGTATAAAAAACTGGAAGGCCGACTTTAGGAGCTTGGCCGAGATTTGATGAGTTTATTACCCTATTTTAAATTTACCATATGCTCATAAGCCTAACCCTTTTTTTACAGTAACCTGTGTTAGGGGCATTTTTTGTAATATCAATTAATACCTTTCTTCTGATAATGTGGAAGAGCACATTTTTTGAGCATTGTTTAACTTATTCCTATTAGGTTACATTTTTGTGGTCGATGACAGTCCATAACGCTCGCTGTTTAACCCATTCGAAACGATGATTTTTTCCGAAGCGATACTTTTTTTTCTTTATATAATACATTTACTGTTATTGCGCACACGGTGCGCAATCGGTCTCGAATGGGTTAACGCGATTGACCCGATGACGATCTTTCAAGGATTGAAATCTGGGTAGTCAAGAACCAATAAGTCTCTTCAGTAAAAACTTAGTTTTTATTTATTTAAAAAAAAGTTGATAAAATAAGAAAACAAGGGAAAATAATTAATATTGTCAACAGGCAACAGTTACACCCGTATGCATAGTCGATCGCCAGCGATTCGCCGGAGATTCTCCATTCGCCAGCTGAAAATTCCGATGCATACTCAATCATCATGCAATCATTCACGTGCGTTATGCTGTTTTCTCTGGCGACACGCCGGAGATTTGGAGATCGATCGATGTCAAAAACGTCAATAAAATCATAATTTATATCATATTATTATTGTTTCTATTTCTATAAAATGCATCGCGATTTGAATCTGATTTATAATGTCAATAGGGATATCTTTGATTTAGAAATTTATGCACCATGTAGGAAAGTAGCGCTAAATTAAATAAGAATAAATTTATACATCACAAATCACGTTACAAATCACCGGCGATTCGCCAAAACGGAGATCGCTGTATGCATCACAAATTATATTCCGATCGTTCGCCAGCGAGTCTTCGAAGAATCTCCGCAGAGTTGCCGAAATAAACTCCAGTGAATCGCTGGCGATCGACTATGCATACGGGTGTTAGAGCAACATATCTGTTGATGACATTTTTCTCTTAAAATAAATCAACAATTACAACAATTATAATCTAATAAAATGATGTTATAAAATACTCATTATAGATGCTCTATTACATTATCGAAGAAAAAGTAGAGATTGACATTTAAATTTCCCCCCTTTGATCCTGAAAACGTAAGCTATTGTAAGAAAAGTTTAAGTACATGAAAACATATTCCAGACTATTCCAGAATAAAAAAATCTCTAGCGTGCAATAATTTAACGTTTTTCTTTACTTTAAGTTAACACTTTGAACTAAAATATGTAACCTTAAGCTAAAGGACAAATATTTGATATTGACATCCAGGGTAGGTCAAATCACTACGAAATAGCTGAAAGAGATGGAATAATACATAAACCGACGCATTAATGTCGCTAATAAGCGAATTAAAAAAAAATAACAAATTTATAGAAAGTGTTTTCGTGAACGGTTATACAAAAAAAAAAATTAAATATAATAAAAAATAATATATAATAATAATAATAATATTGTAATATTTATAATTATTTATTAACATTAAATATTTTGTATCTTCATATAATTTCTTATTTATCGTTACTATTTACTTAATCCGTTTTTGCTCGTGGAAAGTGTTGAATGGCTTCTTATATAAATAAACTTATAAACCTTATACACAAACAAAAATATGTTTATTGGTAAGTAGTAATTATATTGCTGTTTAATGTGCAAACCTAAAATAAATTATTACTATCGTATCTGTCTTTCTAGTTTAACGTGTCAGTGTGGTTAGATATTGTTCATACGTGTGCTGTAGAGCTAATTTTGAGAGCTACTGCGGAAGAGTAGGTTCATTCAACAGTGTTCAGTATTACATCAAAGACTGTTTAAGTAAGACATATGTAAAATAATTAATGTGTTGCTTTCAACAATATTTAAAAAATTACATTTCACACTTTAACCTTACAAAAGATCATTTATCACACTTCAGGGCACCAACCTACAAAATTTTCAATAGCACTCTTGAGTTTATTTATTGAACATACGATAATTTTTAAAATTTCAACTTTCACTGCCGGTAGTAATCAAGAATCTTTACAGTCATTTATCTTAAAAATAAGGATAAAGCGAAAAATTTCTATCTTAATTTTCAATTTTAAGTATTTCTTGCAATTCTTTACAATTTTGATATCAAGTTACTTAATATAACTTAATTAATTATGTAGTAGGTAGTAAAGATCATTAAAGAGATGTTCGATAAGATTATAAAGACAACTCGTAAAATAAACCTGACGTCAAATGTCGCTAATTTGCATAAAATCGATAGTTAAGCACACTTCCATTGACGCCAGTTTGGCGATAAAAATTATCTTGTAGGGGTTAAATTTAGATCGAGTTATAATCAGAAATGAACCCGTTTCCGTGTATTTCGCGTAAATTAGGCGTTTATTTACGAGGCTCTCATTCAATGGAGACGTTTAGTACCGAGAGTACACACAAATTACTACATACTCGTATGTTTTGGATGACTATTTCAAAATAGATTTGAATTAGCGCGTCCGGTTCGAAGGGAAAACGTTTTATCTGCCGGTAGGACTCGTAAACGAAAATATTTTGAAATTACTCCGGTAGGTGTATAGTAAATATTTGTTTAGCAATCATCGACGGGACCACTCTATTAAATTATAGTAAACAAATCAAAATATATTCTATGCGAAAGATTTTGAAGAGATGAATATTTAATGCTATTAAGTAGTTATTTTTTTCTGGCATTTTTTTCCTTTATTATTGTTTGTATAAAGTAACATGATAATTGCACGTGTGCGTCCTCAATGCGAACACGTCGAGTTTCAGGATGTACCGAGATGAACACGCCGTGAATATAGAACCAGTTGAGTTGAATCGCTGCGGAAAGTCCCGCCTGTGGAGTTCATTTACCTGCAAAAGAGACGGACGGATTAAATTTACAAAATGGTCGCGAACCGCAACTGGTGTAATCCGATGACGAATCCAAGATGATTGAGTTTGCACTAAAGTGAATTTGATATAAACAAGAAAATTAAATGATGTATTTATCTTTTGGTTATAAGGAAATATAGGCGTCCAAATCAAGGTTCGGAATTACAACCCCCCATAATCTAGACATTGACTATTACTCGGTTGGGAATATTTAACAATTTTTAACCTAAGACGGCAGCAAGAATTCAGTGCATTTTAAAGTCAGGGACGTACTAACAAATTTGTTTGAACTTTATTGGTCGGTAAACTATAGAGATCAAAAAATTAGAGAAAGTAGAAGAAACCTTAATCGATGTTTGTATAAGTGTACCCTAAGAAAATTTTCTAGAAGTCAGAAGAAGCATAACCAATGAGATGCTATAAAGTTATTCATGCTTGTTGATATCATACCACATATTGATCCTTACATAATACCAATATTTTGCACAGATAATACAGCTACTCACCATTTTATTTTTCATATTGTTTTTAGATTGTTACATATTTCTTAGCAGTAAATGGTTTTTTATTATTAAATTTCTTAATTCATTAGGGAAAACACATGTTGCTTTAGAAATACAAATCACTCATATGCATATTATTGTCGTAGGTTAAATCCTGAGTGCTCCATGTTTTGCCAGTTAATTTGAGAGAATTGGTTACATGGCATCCAAGAGTATAAATTTGAAAATCAGTAAAAGAGCGACAGAGTAGCTGGAAGACTTTTATTAGGTTGTAAAATTTGAACGATTCAGTTGATATGCAATCAGTTGAAAATTACCGGATCAAAACATGACGTTGGAGGGGTTTGTGTCAAGATTATTTACCAAATCATTAAAAATGGCATTAAAAATTATTTATTTGTTGCTGTAGTATACAGATGACAACTAAGGTCTGTTTATTCACTGATCTATTTTGAAAGCTAGCTCGTGCTATAAGGCATTTAATCTGAAATATTCCATTCCTATTGATTGATGTTTGAATTTTCTATTCATTTCATTGGTTCTTAATGTATGCAAGAAATAATCACTATAATAGTTGCAGAGAAGTATTTCTCTAATTTTTTTGAGCAGTGTGCTATAAAGCAACGGTGGCCAAACGGCGGCTCGCGAGCCACAGGCGGCTCTTTTTGAGTTTTATTGCTGCTCAATAAAAAGATGTCATAAATACTTTCTACAAGGGTTTGAATTTTTAAGAAAATTTGTTTTCTATAATGGAAGGGAATCAGGAGGTATAATTTACTGGATCTCCTTTTTTTGGAGGGCGAATTTTTTCCGACTAGGCTCTTAAAAATTTTCGATTTTTCAACACGGCTTTCAGTATCACCAAGTGTGGCCATCCCTGCTATAAAGCATTACTTTATTTATATAAGTTGGTAAAGCCATGTTTAGTTTTTGTCATGCCTACGGACACCTATTTATATTTTTGACTTATTTACCTGGGTCATCATAAAACAATTAGCAACATATAGCAATTCCGAACTTTGGTGTGGACGACTATAACGAGGCAATTTTCAGCCTTCTGGTAAATCTTTCGCGGCGAAGTTCTGGCGTAAGAGTTAATTATTACAAATATCTGGTGGTTTGTAGAGCGGCGTAATATCGTAACAGATATGCACTTTCCCGGTTAAGACTTGGCGTTGCATTAGCAACGGCACAATAAGTCGTAAAGTTGAGAAACAATCGGCTTCGTAGGTCGGTCCGGGTACTCATTAAGACCGCGCGTTCTTGCTATTGTTACAATTTCTCTTCGCATCATCGATTGCCGGCATGCGCAATTTAGAAAATTAAACGGCCATGGGAAATTGATGGGGCACTTACGGGGTTTTATGTTCGTTTTAAGGCGCGCCTCTCTAAAATCTCATATCTTAAGCCCTCTTCTAGTTTTAAGTCCATTATTAAAAAAAACTGTTGCTGTTCAATTGGACACTTTATAAATAACATTGACCGATGATCATCTTATCTGTTATTAGAGATCGTTTTATTGAAAATCTTCTAATCTTAAATAGGGAACGTTCACGCAATCCACTTGAAAGATTACGTGTAGAACAACAAATCGACAAAATGTGTTTTTAATTCATTTAATTTAGAGAAACATAACAATTCTAAGAATATTATGATACATATTAAAGTTATCTTCTTTAAAACCTGATTTGACATTTTACTTAATTTAAATTTATTAATTTATTGGTAGCTATATTTATATTTCTAAACAAGCTTGTATTTGATACCTCTGGAGTGACGTAATATATTTAAATTTTAGGTTGGGTGTGAACCGGACAACATTCATCTATATTTTACGACCTTCTTTTCAACTAGAAAGTTCGTAAATGTCAAAGAAATTACGCAAATTAGTTCGCGAATATAATACTTTAAATCGATAATATAAGAATATGATTTTTCTTAATCGGTTTATCAATGAAGATAATCATTAAGCTCAAAGTCGTTAAGTAAATTACCATCTCAGGACTTTACCTAAAATTATTTTATTAATGATGCTGGTTTAAATGATGAATAGAAAGATAACGTTTAATGTAATTCACATAGGTATTTAAGGGGGATATATGGTATGAAAAGATCAGATAAATTAAAGTGCTTTCATCGCTTGTATACTTCATGATAATAATTTTTTATAGAATTTGATTTTTTTGATAAATCGAAATAAGATTAAATGGAAGATTCTTTTGAAAAAATTGGGTCAGATATATTCCATCATAAAAATTTTCGTACACACCTACACTAATTAGATTGTTTATCAATAAATTTTGAGATAAGTAAATTTATTTAACTGATCTTTTATATTAATTAATTTTATGAAATTTAAATGTCAGTAAATTTTAAAAATTTAGATAGAAGTTAAGAGATAATTGGTTTATTTTAATCATTCTTGAACAATTTAACAATTAATAACATAAAAGGAAGAATAATTAGAAAGTAGTAAGAGGATAAAAAGTTTGTTTTAATTATCTTCAAATTTAATAAAATACAGGTAGAATGTGTTACAACTTCAATTTTAATTATAACATTCAATCTTATTTAAATAAAATCAAATGAAAATTAACTAAATTCTAGTGCAATAAAATTGGTGGATTTATTACATCTTTCCAATTTAATTTGAAATACAATTGAATGAAAATAAAAATTAAATATAATATCTTAATTTATCTGGTACTTTCTGGTTACTTGAAATTATGATATTTATTTTGAAAGATAAGTCATTTTAGGGTCAATACAAAGCAAATAATACCCACCGTTTATAATTGTGGCAATAATTTAAAGAACAATTATGACTACAATTAATTTATTTTAATCATCCTTAAACAAATCCATGAAAGATTCTTTTACATTAATTATACACTCTTTTTGCATTTGCTGTTAACACTTTGTTGACCAGTGACAAGTTAACTTGTCGTCATTGCATTTGCATTGCAGTGACAGGGCATAGTTTCTATCCAAAATTTGCGGTCAACAATGTGTTAAAACATTCAATTTCAATTGTTATTATAAATTGAAAGGTGCACGAATAAAAGGGATTCAGAGATACTTTCTACCTTTTTTAGGCGATTTTTTTAGTTATCCAAGTTAACACTTGGTGACGGTGACGTGTTTACTCGTCTTTTCATACCCTAACGTTACTGACCGGTAACGAGTTAACTCGTCGTTATTATACTTACACTGCGGTGACATGACATAGTTTCTGTGTAAAATTCCCGGAGAACAAGGTGTTAAGTTCGATTAAAATTCATCCTCTCTTTCAATGTTTTTTTTTTTTTAATTCTTTGATGATAATTATAATAAATTTCACATAGCCAAAAATAGAATTTTCAAACATTAATTATGGGTAACAATCATTTATAAACCGTCTTTTAATAACAGAAATAACTTTTCTTTAAGTTGAATTAATTAACTGTCCAATTTTTCACCAATTATTTTATTTATTGTTTTGTAACAATTATATCCAATTCTTATTCAGTAATTTATTAGATAATAACGACTTTTTAACCGAACCTAACCTTAGAAAAAAATATTAACTTTTAAAAAGACGTACGAAATTTGTAAAGTATAAAAAACTATTTTTATATTAAATAGAAAAAAGGGTTCAATTTTGATTTTAAAAAACCTACATTTATTCCAATTGTTATCAAGAAAATTGAAAAATGTTGAAACGTGGTTATGCAGAGTATTCCAAGGCCAAAACCAATGACTCATTTCTGCAGTATGCAAAAATTGGTTTCACAAAAAAACCAAATTTTCTTTAATCACATTCATAGGCGGATGAACACATAGGTCATGTAATTTTCCTGTGTACTTTAATTTTATTGCTCTTGGACACTTTGAGACAATCTTTTATTTAAATGAACTCTTTTATGATGGCAGCGCTCCTTAAAAATGCATCACAGTAATCTTTCAACAGGCAAATGTATACATTTTAGTTTATTTAAACTAGAGTTGAGACGACAATGGTTTAGTAGAATTTAGTAGAGTTAGAATTTAAGAGGGAGATGTCACGACGTCAACAGGTAAGCATGAAAATTCCTAAAGAGCCCAATGAGTCACTGGCTTTAGCTTTGGAATACTCTATAATTTATTGACAGTTGCTTACCTGTCTTTTACATCAGTTTTAAAAAATCTTTCTGAACTTAATTAAAGGAGCTGAGAAATGATTTCTGTGTAAAATGATATCTTAAAAATTATTCCATTTTTAGCTAAAATGGTGCAATTTAGTGTAATTTTTTGTCAAAACTAAACAAACCCACTTTTTTTACTGTTCTTAACCTATCTTTTACAATCAGTTTTAAAATATCTTTATGAGCTTAATTATAGGAGTTGAGATATGAATCCTGTGTAAAATGAAAGCTTAAAAATTATTCCATTTTTAGCTAAAATGGTGCAATTTCTTCTAATTTTTTGTCAAAACGAAACAAACCCAATTTTTTGACAGTTCTTTACTTATCGTTTACAAGCAGTTTTAAAAAATCTTTCTAAGCTTAATTATAGGAGCTGAGAAATGATTCCTATGTAAAATGAAAGCTCAAAAATTATTCCATTTTTAGCTAAAATGGTACAATTTATTCTAATTTCTTGTCAAAACTAAACAAACCCAATTTTTTTGTCAGTTCCTGATCTATCTTTTACAGTTAGTTTTAAAAAATCTTTCTGAGCTTAATTATAGGAGCTGAGAAATGATTCCTCTGTAAAATGAAAGCTTAAAAATTATTCCATTTTTCGTTAAATTGATGCAGTTTATTCTATTTTTTTTTGTCAAAACTAAACGAACCCAATTTTTTGACAGTTCTTAAGTTATCTTTTACAATCAGTTTAAAAAAAGGCTTTCCAAGCTTACTTGTAGGAGTTGAGAAATGATTGGTGCTTAACCCATTAACGCCCAACTTATTTTTTTTTCAAAATTGCAGAAATTTTATTAAGATTGTAGCTACGAAACAATCACGACGATTTTTACATAACCTCAAAGGCTAACGTGTTTTGTGTATGATAAATCATACGGTGAGTGTTAATGGGTTAAAATGAAAACTGAAAGATTATTCAATTTTTCTCTAAAAGAATGCATTTTTTTTTTAATTTAAAAGAAATTCGATAGATAGTTATAATATTTGACAGTTCTTAAACCTAACTTTCAAACTCCAATACCCGGAAATTATAAATCTATCAATCAATTAATCTAACTTTTAGAGTTTTAAGGAATTATTCTGACCTCATTTATGGGAACTGAGAAATTATTCTTATGTTAAATCAGAACGTAAAGATTCTATTTTGATTTAAAAAAGTTACACGTATTTCATTTTTTCTAAAAAATTAATAAAAATCCAGATATAAATAATTTTTAACAGTTTTTAGCCTAACTTTTAAAGTCTATTTTAAAAAATCTTTCTGTGCTTGTTTATGGGAGTTGAGAAATGAATCGCATTATATTATCTCATTAAATGGATTGGTCGAGCCTTCTAGAAAAGTTTTTTTTCTGTTTCAGGAGGATATATTTGCTCAGGGACCTTCGTTTGCGCAGGACCGGTAGGTTCAGGTAAGAAACCAGGTTTTATTATTCATTTTATCATCGAGGGTCCTATCGTGCACAGGAACTGCGTTTATTAAGTTTTATTTCGGCAGTGTATAATCTTGGAACCTTTTTCGTGTTTTAACCAACCAACCAGATCTCATGAATTATTAACAACGAGCAAGTGTTGTGTTATCTGTTTTTAATTTGTATTAAAATATTCACCTGTATACGTTAAGATAATAACAAGGAAATCGTTTGCTTTAGGTCATTAGTTATAACGTAAAGAATTAATTTTTACATATTTTTAGGATTATTTGAAATAGTTTTTGTCATCCGAACAACGCGAGCTTGGAGATATCTCAACGGATTCGTATCGGTATCAGAGTGAATTTTTCCCTTTCTACTTGTCGACGCATGCGTTAAAACGTACGGTGAACGTTAAAGTTGTGGCGCCGCAGGCCACGTGGTAACCGAAGCCGGCTCTCCGTGGCAGTTTCCTGCCGAACGCAGCTCGATACCGTTTCGATTTTCATTATCCTGTTGCCTGCAACTTGAACGCGTTCTCTCCTCATTCCTGCATCGCGAGTGCGCCACGTTGCCAGTTTTTGTAAGCGCCGCATTGACCGAAAGTGCCCCACACTCTCTCTCCCTTTCTGTGCCAAGTCTCTCATCCCCCAAGTCACCCCGCCGACCGAGGGCAGAGAGGTGCCAACCCTCTTATTACGGTTCCTGTTTCTACCGCATTTCTAAATCATGGTAAGAAGACATTTGCTTATTGATGGTGTTTGGGTTTAGGTTTTGGAGTACAAGAGGAAAATAGAAGAATTAAAATGATTTTCAAAAGGAAAGAAAATGACAAGTTGTTTTTATGAAATATTTTTATAACTATGGATTTAACAAATAACTTAGATTTACACTGTAATCTTTATTAACAGATTTTGGAAATTCCAAAATAATACGATTAAATTAAACATTTTAATTATGTGATGAAGGAAAAGAAATAGCTAAAGTTTAATTTTTAATTAATGTGCTTAACACTTACATTTATTGTAATTATGTCTTTTATATTCTTGTCTATTGGATTACGAACATAATTTGTTAAGTAAATTACAACAGTTCGAAGGATATTTCGAATTAAATTTCCAAAGTTGCGTTAATTTAAAAAACGAAATTGAAATGAAGTGTCATGAATGAGAATGTGCACTTATTCGAATTATTTTACGATTTTTATTTAAACCTCGTTCGCCTTGACACTTCGTATTGCTTTCTAGGAACATAAATCTGTGTAGAATTCCCTACACTTATCATACATACATTGTGTTTGTAAATTTTACTCCAATGCTAATTTACTAATATATTTCAAATCTTGTGAAATTTTATTATGTTTTTAACTTTGAAAGTCCTTAAAAACTTTATGTTGTTTTGCTAATTTTTATTAATTACTGTTTGTTTAACTAGTAACGCTGTTAGCATGTTATTTTTAGTTTGACAATGTTATACTTTTACTGGTTTATTAAAGAACCTTCTGACTAGTTTTGGTTATTTGCCATCTTTAGAAATTACAAGAAGTTAATATTATAAAAATTTTAGATAATTTTATTGCAAATATGATAAATAATTAACAAGTAAAATTTTTAAATTATTTAGTACTAATAATTGTAGTTTAATCTATATTCGTGGAACTAAGGTTCAATCAAAAATTTAATTATTTAATGCATTTCCAACTTATTTTAATTTGTAATTTTAATAGTTTTAATTGTCATTGTTTGATTTTTTGTAATTTTTCAATTTTAGCTTTTTGTAATGTGCTTTAACGTCAGCTGCATTTTTATATTTTACTGTTTTTAATTTAACATTAAATTTTTCTTTTGTTAGTTGTGCTTGAGTTTTAACCCTGATGATGACCTTAAATAAAAGCGAAAATTTAGCAAATGTTAAAAAAATTACTAAGCTTCTAATCAAATACTTTTAAATTGACAGGATTATTATATTTTTTTAAGCTATAATACTATAATATATTATAAGATATTATACTCGTGAGATTAATTTATCTGGCATTGTCCGGTTTACACAAAAATTACAATATTTATTTAGCGAGATAAGTCGTTTTAGACTCGACACTTAAGTACACAATAGCCACTTTTTATGAATTGTGGTATAATAATTTACCACATAATTATGACCACTTGGGACAAAAGATTATTTTTTTATTATTGCTATTCTTAGAAATAATTAATAAGTATGGGAGAAGCCGATTACGTAGTGACCACGCGTATCGATGAAGATGTAAAATCCCCGTTACATTCGGTTCAAGGATTTCTCTGAAGCTAAAGCTAATTACCTCTAATAAATTCAGGCGGAAAACCGGCGTAAACCCGTTTCGATTTAACGCGTTTCCTGTCGAAAATTTTGAAAGGACCATAATCGAAAAAGAACCATTGTTAAATTTCGCGCTCTCGTAACGCGTCGAGTGTCGCAACGGGCCGAAAGATAATGATTTCAAATTACGTTAAAAGCTTTTTTGATAATGGCCTCGTTGCCATTTTTCTCTCTCTTTAACGTCCTTCGAATCGTACCGGTATCTCATCTAAATATTTTTCAAATTGGCTTTTTTTTGATAAGATCGTTATAATTGGGTCGCGGCTGTTGCTATATTCCGATTATGTAAACTTCTATATGTCAAATCTTGAGTGAAAGTGGAGCTGCCGCTTTTAAATGCCTCGTCATTCGTCTAATGTATATTTCTAAAGACTACTAAGTCGTGAAACATTTCGCTTTGGTGATAGTTAATCAAATGAAACGTACTCTGACGGTTTTAATCTCGTAATTCCAACACCATTACGCATTTGAATGTTCGTGCTAAGCATTCGCCAACACGTTAATATTAATTAGGCATTCGATCGGCTGCTTATTAAACCTTATTGCGTTTCTACAATCCTTTTTATGTTAATTATCTGATAGACGTAGCGCGAAATATGGTTAAATTGAAACGTTTCCTCGGAATGTAAAGTTACAGTTATTGTCACTAAGAATTTACTGGTGTTACTAAAGCTAATTACATCGGTAAACAGGAAACGTTAGAATTCTTTGACGGCAATAACCTCCGTACTGAAGTTTGTTATTTTGTCATTAACGCCAATTTTACCGAATGGTTTAGTAATTATTACCACTTACGACTTCATTTAAACCATCAAATATTTCATTATACGGTTTCTTACCTATACAATTAAACACGTTTAGTAGCTAAAGTGTTTAACTGCGGGGAATAAATTAAAATTTTACAAGTGTTTTTGATGTAATCTAGGTTCCGCTCACGTACTTGTTTGTGTACCCCATTGTCTTAAAACGGTCGTGCTTTGGCTCGGTGCTGTAAAGTGCACTCTATCCGCCGATAAGCGCAAAACATGCCGCCCCAAGGGGCCAAACCGAGTTAATTAAATAAATTGCCAACAGTTTCGCAACTCTTGTAGTTTCGGATCGCTTTATACCCAGCTGCATCCACTAAAGACGAGTTAGATTTCGTGTGATGAACGAAATTCAATTTGTAACTTCGTTAAGTGATTTTGCATTGATGAAAAGTTTTTGGTAAACTGAAATTAGCAAACTCTATTAAACATTCTTTATTAAATGTTAAAGGAAAATTTTAGGATATTCAAGAGAAACACAAAAGCACGTTTTTTCAAACAAAAAGTCACGTTTTTACTAACATTAAAAATCGTACAAAATGGATTTTATTGTTTTAACTCTTTAGGTTAGAAATTATAACCAATATTTTACAACTTTTTTATAGCTAAAATGTGGTTAACACTTTGATTGTGGGCATCGATATACAGGTGTCTCACCGATGTGAGCAAGTCGAAATATCAAGAAAATTACAAACACGGCGAATATAAAATCTGGTACATAGATTTAATAGATAGTAAGCTACATTTTGAAAATATTTTTAAGCATTAGTGATTTTTATTGATACGGAAAGGGGTTGACGAATTGATTTTTTGCACAAAATATTTATTTCTCGTTATATTACTTAATTTAAAAATAATTTTACTCGACACATTTGTTTGTATCATTTATAACTTCAGAGAAAAAAAAAATGAAATTTTTGATTTTCGACTAGAGACTAAGACTAATTGTAAGTCATATTTTGTTATCTAAGGTATTTGTGCTGATAAATTACGCGGTATTGTATTCTTTTTTGATTATTCAAGTGCGTCATAGCGAAATTTATAAGCTGGCAAAGAGATTCTTCGATAAAAAAGGTGTCCAATTTACGCTTATTTTGAATTTACAAAGTTAATTTATTTGTAGTAATATCTAATTTTAAATTAAATTGGAGATATATTTATTTACTTATGGGACTGTATTACGAGGGTCGACTTTTATATTTCGGGATTACAGAACAAAAACATATGAAGAGCACTTCTCCAAAACTAACTAATTGTAAGTCCAAAATAAGTATTTGTAGATATGACTGAATTTCTGTAAAAAGTGGTATACAACACATTCAGTAGAAATGTGTTAATATATAAATGATATTATATTTTGTGGTGAAGGAGTCACATGAATATTTAGGATTAATTTATTTTTTTCTTGCAAACAACAGGAACTTTTCTGTTCTCTTTTACGTTCTCCTCTTAAGCAAAGTTGCACTTCTATATTGTCATCATCTGACATTTTAAATAGTTTATTACAGGCACACAAAAATAAAACGAAATCACCAAATTACCAAATACCTTGTTAGACGTTTTTCCCAGTACTAAGCATTGTCAACGCACTCTGATGAGTGGACTTAATCAGTTTTGGAATATAATCTTTTTGGACTTGGATTAGCTTTGGATTAAATCTTTTTGAGGTTTATCAAAATAAACTGAGATGTATATTAGTTTTATGAAATATAAACCTATAGATCAAATGCTACTTTTTTGTACTTATTTTAAACACAAAAATATGATATTTCATTTTTTTTGTACTTAGTTAGTTTTGGAAAATACCTCTTCATATATTAATCATCGAAAATCGCTCTATTCTTTTTCACAATATTCCCCATGAAGATCTACATACATATTTGCATGCGTTCGAACCAATTGACGAAGTACTTTTGCCACTTTGATTGAGGTATCTCCAAAACATGTATTCTGAACGCAACAACCGATTCTTCAGGTGTCGAAAAACGTTGATTTTTGACAATTGACCTCTCAGTTTGTGTTTTACGTACGGGAATAGAAAGAAGTCATTCGGTGTCAAATCAAGACTATTCGGTGGATGACTTATCAAATCGATGTTTTGAATGCTCAAAAATACAGTTGCTTGAGCCAATGTGTGAGAGTTCGCATTGTCGTGGTGAAGAGTGATCCGTCTTCGGCGGTTGGTTTTCCTGATTTCTTGGAAGACAACTGCTAAACAAATGGTTGTGTACCACCAAGAATTGACTGTTCTGTGTTGTTCTAGTGGTACTGTTGCGACATGTCCAATTTTTTCAGAAAAAACAAGCGATCATTTGCTTAGATTGCTTTTATTGGATTTGGCTCATCTTGAAACATCCATACGGCCGACTGCTGTTTACTTTCGGGCTGATACGCGTAAATCCACGATTCATCAGCTGTCACGATGTCATAGACGTATTTCGAAGTATCGCGATCGCATTTTTTAACATTTCTTTCGACTAATCGACACGAGCCTTTTCTTGAGCGATTGACAAATTGTGTGGGATCCAACGCGAACAAGTTTTTTTGACAGTCAGATGTTTATGCAATATTGAATGTATGCTGGTCCCACTAATGATAAGGTTGTCTCAATATCACGATAGGTTTCTGAAATAACAACTGATTTTGGACGACTCATTTTCACGAAATTCGTCTTGGAGTGAACTACGATCTTGATTGAATTCACCATACCATCGATAAATATTGGTCCTTGATGGAGCTTCATCGCCAAAAAATGAATTCAGTTCATCCATACACGGTTGTTGAGTTCCACGTCGAAAGTTGTAAAAATAATCGCACGAAGTCGTTCACAATTTAATTCCTTTATTTCACCGAGATGAATCTTTTAAGTTACTGTAAACAATACAAATAGCGCTCGTATGTTAAAACGTTCTGAGTCGTATAACCCCAGCAATGTCAAACTTTACAATAGAGCTGTCAGTTGCCAGATTGCAACACTAGGATTGTCCAATCCCGAAATATAAAAGGCAACCTACGTACTATAACCCGATTTGAAGCTGCACCATGAAGAGGAAGATCAAAGAGTACTCGGCAATGTTACGGAGAGGAGGCGTACTTTTTCATCCTTCTCTTCATGGTGCAGCTCCATTTCGGGTTATAGTACATGTCATTACAGCTACAATCAATGGTTCGAGTAATTTGTAAAAAATAGGACATAATAACTCAGATATCCATAATAAAATAATTCCATTATGGCTTTAGTTAGGCACGGAATAGAAAATAATTTGTCATTTTCACTGGAGTGCCTCATTAAACACCTAACAAATTCAAATAACATTTTTCAGCAATTAAAATTCATAACCCATATAATGAAAAAGTTCTCATACAATAACGTAGTCATTTTTTAAAAAATATCAATGTCAAGCATGCAAATAATTAAAAGATTAAAATGTAGTTAGCTCTCATTAATAGATGCTTGAAAACATTTTTAAAATGTAGGTTACTATCTACTAAATTTATGTAGTAGTACAAAATTTCAAATTCCTTTTACTTGAAATTCTCGAAATATTTGGACTTGCCCACGTCGGTGAGGCACATAGCTTTACTATTACTTTTGCATTTTTAAAATATATTTTTTAAATTAATTCTTAATCAAATAGAAATAATTTATTAGATTTGTTGTTTTCTATTTCTTTATCTGTGGCAAACATGGTTTAGATTACTAAAACTTCTAAATGAAAAACAACGGAATATAACATAACCACAAATAAATTATATTTTTAAATGGTTAAGATCGGTAGATTTTCAATCAAGATTTTGGGTTGATTCGATCGAGATTGATATTGATAGCGGCATAACATGATCTTGCGAATTCTATAAATAAGTCTCGTAGCGGTCCGGGTTAATCTAGCAAGGTTGTCGGGACGGTAAAAGCGTGTGAGATAAAGCATTTTTTGCGCAAGATACAATTAAGAAAATGCAAAGATCGCGGGCGAGTTACTTTCCAAACGACCGCGCCCTCTCTCGGTGACAGTGTGCGTGACCTTTCCCATACTCTATACTTTAGTTCAATATAGAACAGTTCATAACTTATGATTTATAAAAGACTTATACTACATAATACAAAAAATATATATTTTTTAAGTTGAAAAAAGTGATTTTCTGGCACAAAATTAAAAATTTTAAGTGAATAAAATTTTTTGTTAAGATTTTTTTTAATTGTTGTGGAAGAAACTGTATAAATGTAAACGTCTTGCCAAAGGTGAAGTCGGTGTCTCGCATATTTCGAATATTTTGAAAGGTTGCGACGGAACAGTCCTTTCACCAATAACGGAACCAGCAACCAAGAGCCAGGTGTACTTTGTCTGTAAAAGGAATCTCCCATAAACCTTTCTTTTTACGTTAAAGAAAAACTTTTTTCAAAAGAATAAAAAACTTGATATAAATAATGATTGACACTAATGAACGTTAAATTTAATCAATTAACCCGTATAATGTTCCAGTAATAACGATGTATTGTTTGTTTTATCACGATAATAAAAAAATCATAGACGTAAATAAAGAACGAACAATAAATAATCGTTGATTATAATACACGTGTATAAAATTATGCCTTGAAAGGATTTAATGTTATTTTTTTTTCTTGTTAAAATATGTATTTGCTATCACCTCGATATGTAATACCGAGTTTGAACTTAATAATCATGGTTGGTGAAGGTTATTTAAATAATCAAATGCACGGCTATTTTTAATTCTAATTTATCATGTTCAGGACGTTTACCCTACCCATATCTTTATTTTTAATCATTTTTAATAACTCTATAGATCTAAATTTTTAAACAAAGTTACTCTGATTAAGATCTAAAGTCTAAACAATCCATAGTTCATTTTTAACAACACCTGTATTTCTAAGAAAATTATAAACCAGCTTGTGTAACATCACACGTGTATCTTTTTTACATAAGTTTAAAACAAAACCGTTCAAAGTGCAGAGTTATTATTCATTTGGTTTCGTGGATTTTATTGTTTTGCATTGGAATTTAAGGTAAAGTCCAAAATTGGAATTCCCATAAATGCTGCATACAAAATGAAAATATTTGCTGTATAATTTAGCTGATTTACGTAATTGAAGCGTCCGATTACGTACAGTTTACATCGCGTTTTCATATCTATTTACTGCTATAAGTTGCAAATTACAAATAGGTACATTCTTTCCTAGAAAATTTTATGTTTTGCAAGCTCAGCACTGAATTCCGAATTGTAATCACGGTTAATTGTCTACGTTTTATTTATTAGCCGCAGTTTCGTGAAACGCGCCCGTAAACAAAAGGAATGTTTTCGACCATTACTCGGTGAAAGTCGTTAAGTCGTTTCTATTTTTCGAGCAAAAATTACTGTTACTATTCAAAAATATGCTAGGTAAAGTGCCACCTTGAAGCCTCTTATCTTTATGTAAGTGCGTTTTTATTTGTTTTACCATGCAGCGGTTATAAAGATAGAAAAGTACGTAAAAAACATTGCAAAACTTTAATTTAAGTTTGTTTTTGTTTATGTGATTTACGAAGAGTTTTTTGTTGTGTGTAAGGGAAGGGGGAAATTTCTCAGAAGGATATGTCTGGGGTCCAGACAGAATTCAATCGATAAAAGGGCAAGGTCGTATTCAAGGCCGTCTGAACAACCAGACTACCAGTCTAAACCTTCAAAATTTATAAAAGTTTAGGATTTATATCCTGTAACTATTGCGATTTTATAAATATTGCATTTGATGTAATAAGCTAACTATTTTAACGATGTAAATAAACGAGTTTGTTTGGAATTCTTATCATATGTGTTATAAATTAGTGGAGGGATTTAAATACTGGATGAAACTGCAACAATATTTGTTTACTTCAATATAATTAAGTGTTGACGACCCGTCAATTTCCAACTTGACCCACACAATAAACATAGTACGTAGTTGGATCCAAACAGAATCAAAGTTCATTGGCAAAATACCTAACATAAGAGTAACCGGCCAAGAACATTTGGATGGCTTTTACTAAGCTTGGACGGTGGACAATTATTCAAGATTTTTGTTATTGCTTCCGTGGTATTTTTCATTAACCCTTTTGGTCATAAATTAATTTTTTTTATTTCGTTAGAAAAATGATAAAAGTTCTAATTCTTCACACATCAAATTTTGATTTATGTATGTATGAATTTTATGTACTAAATATGTACACAAATAAATACTAAACTTAATGACTTGGAAGTGATCCAAAGTATTAAAAAATTGCATAATAAAAATTGTTGTAAACAATTACATAATGTGATGTTAAAAAAGGGTTTTGAAAATACGCACGCGCAAGAAAACACCCTCGGGTTCACGGCGTTAAGGTCATAGTAGTAGTACGCGGGCTCCACCCAGTTTTATTGATCGTCGGATCAATTCTACGTTTACGTTACGCTTAACCCACGTGGTTTTCCATTCAGGAAACCTTCCATGACGTTCCGGATTTTTTCCATTAAACTACATTTCGAGATTGGTTTATGTATCACAACGTTATCTAAACAAAAATAAATCAACAAAACCGTCACATTCTTCTCTCTTTGAAACTTTTGTATTGAATCTCTTCCGATGGTGTAAATAGTTGAAAACATTCGGTTCTTATCGTACAGTTGCATTCTCACGCTACTTCTAGAAAAGCGAGCGAGCGAGCTTTTAGGGGAAGTTCTTGTGGGGTGTTTTGGGGTCGAAGATAGTGGTACCGATAGCGTAGGGGCGAAATACGTCGAGAGGAGACGTCACGAATTGCATAATAGGAGATCCGGGCGCTTTTATTTTAGATTTCTATTTGACATTTGTCGTCGAACGTTGGAGATAATCGAATTTGGTCCTTGAATTATTTATAGCGGGTTATGTTTTCGTATCGCGATTTGAATGGCGATTTGTTTTTAAATCGAATTTGACCGTTTAGTGTGGATTTAGTATTCTGGACAACGTTTTTAGCAAATTACATTTGGATCGGTGAACTTCTTGTTTATTGAACCTCTTTGGGGACATATTTGTTAGTTGATTTCTTGTTCACATAATATGTGGTCAACGACTTGAAGAACTTAAAATTAAGATTTTTTTTAAAGATAAGGTTTAATCATATAGGATGTTGAAAAATAATTGGTACTACTCTCTATTTCTTAAACTAGAAGAGAAAGTGTACTAAAGTATACAAATGAAACAGAAGTAAGAGGATTGCTATGACTAAAATTGATATAGGAATGCAAAAACAACATATTGGTTATAATTTTTGAAACTAACACAAAAAATATTCGTAACTCCATTTTGTTTCTAAGTTTTAATATTTTAGGATAATTTTTGTGAAAGTGTTGGTTTATCTTAAATTATTTTGATACAAATATACAAAATAGGGTTGGCTAAAACAATATATTGAATATAAGAACTAGGCAAATAAGTTTTGGATATTCGCCATCTTTAGGTTTATCGAGTTAATACAGTTTAGAAGTACGTAATTGTGTATGGAAAAATCATAATTAACCATTTGAGTGCCACGTATCTTTGCTGTTTTCCTGTCCAAAAGTACCAAAGAGCGTTTTTTCGCTTATGTTTCAGCTTCTTTTACTTAAAATGGACTGGAAACTGTAAAGTCGTGCATCAGAATCGAGCTTGTCACAGTTCGAGTGTCAGAGGAGATGCGCAAAATCGCTCCTTGTCACTCAAATGGTTAAAGTTCTACGTTAGCTTTTTAGTATCCAGATTTTACTAGTAATTTTATTAATTCTGGAGATTTTATAATTTTTCTCCTTTGTTTAATTTAACCTAACACTTCACTCTGGATTTTAATTGTTTTATTACTAGATTAATTTTGGATTTTTTCATACATCAACTTCTAAACGCTTTTAACCTGAAGATGGCGAATAGCTGAAACGTGGTTATCTAGAGATAGTTCAGGGATGGGCAACTTTTTGTATAGTGAGGGCTAGATGACGGTTTTCTTTTCGTATGCAGGCCGTAGTAAAAAAATTGAGAAATTTTGATTTGCTATAATTTTTTTTTAATATAAAAACAAAGTTAATTATTGAATCTCCTAATTTCCTTGGTAAAACAACTGCCCGGAAAGCAAGAGATCTGGGTTTGAATCCCAGTGCAGTAATGACACAAGTTTTTTTTTGGTTACACCAGTGCGTACCAGCATTTGATCTTGAATGCATAATGAGGTGTATATGTCACACTAGTTTAATGCACAAAAGTTCATTTCAAAATTCAAGAGTATTCAACAAAATTTCCTAATGTGATCATAAGATCACTTATAAGTGTGTTCAAAGCTTAAGGTTATTTAAAATGTTTTCTAAACTACAATAATAAAATATAACAAAACACAAAACATTAATTTGCTACAACAAACAAACCGCCCTATTTTGGCGCGCACCAGTTTGCCAAAAGAAAACGCTATAACGCATTAGTGGTAAAAACTTGTCTTTAATTATTTCTTTCTATTAAAACGCGTGTCGAAAGTTACCCACCGTTGATCTAGTTCTTACATTCAATAAATTGCTTCAGCAATTACTGTGTTTATTTCCATCGAAATTTCATTGCTGAAGAATAAAGATTTTCATCACCAACTTCATTTTAAAACAATTTCCAGAATTCGAATTCCAGAATTGAATACAATAGAACAGTAGCAGGTTCAGGTTCACCCCATTAAATAATGTTGAGAATGGTTTTTAATAGCTTGGATTCAAAAGAGTATTGGAATTTCTATACCTACTTGTGAAATACTGATTTAAACATTTTCTACATTATTTCTTACTATTAGATAAGGACTGTTAACTTTATTGTGAATTTAATATAAAATAGGAAAGCCAAACATTGAAATAGCAAGAATTCTTCCGGATTGTTTCCAGAAGGATTCCTATCGTTTCAAGGAACTGAAGTGGTGGGGAATTAGGAGGGGGTCACCACAGTCAGTTGAAGGGGGTAGTTTTCGGTGGGGTGAAAGCCTCCGATGTCTGCCTATTGTTGAATAGTCGGCGCCGCTGCCGTTGCGCACATTTTGGCCCCCGTTGCGACCGACGTCGGGACGTCTGACCGCGGATTTTCACAGGATCCTCTCTCCGCCTCCCTTCTTCGTATCTTCCTCCCACGCCACGTCGGATCGACCGCCGCCGTCGTAGTCGTCATCAAACCGTTCTAATTCTGCCCGCTATTTTCGACTTCGCATCCGAATTAGACAGTGTCGCGCCGCGAAGACCATTCAATCTCCCTGCGGTGCGATTTTCGGTGGGATATCGGGTTTACTTCTTGAACGTTCTTTCGGTAATATTTCGGTGTGTTAGAAAGTTGGCGTTTAAATTTTGGACGGTTGCTGGACTGTGAAGGTGAACGAAACCGGCTTGAGAGTTACGGGTATTTCCGGTTCGTTTTTATTGTTAGTCATCGTCAACGATCAACGGTCTTTTGGAGAGGAATTTTAAATATGGCGTTGTTAAAAGGACGTAAGTGCACGTGTATTGGATAGTTGTGCATGTGTCAACAATGTTGTTGCTTGCATCAGACCACACTATCGATGTGTAATGTAATAAAGATTTGGAGCAGCAACAAGTTTGACACGAGAAGTTTTATATATTGAGATTAAATTTTGACCTTGCTTGTTTGTCCACTGTCAATATGTTTGTGTTATTAAATAAATATTTCTGTAACGAGTATCCTAAATATTAAAATCAAATATAAAACGATGATATCTTTATTTAAATTTCACAATCAGTGCAAACTGATTAAAATAAATAAAAATTTCGTTAAAAGTTAATCAAGCGTTTTAAAAATCGTTTTAGGATTTGTTAGTTTGTAAGATCTTTGGCCGTTTATCTGGAGCTTTTTGTACGCTTTCTCCGCGTCGTGCGTTCGTCTAAAGCGTGGAATACGGTACCGTTACGTTCGATTTGACCACTAATTAATGGAATTTATCCCGAATAGGAGCTCGCCGACCGGCAGCAATTTGCACCACTAATTGAACTCTCTTTTTTAAAGAGAAACCGCCTTCTTGCACGCCCGCGGCTCTTTTTACGGTACTTTCAACGAGGCGCCCCTGTAATTTGGCAGTTGGAAGCGGTTTACCACGAAACTTTAATTACTCACGAATGTGAAGTAATTAATTTATGATGAAATTTTAATAAGTTTTGAAAACTTGATATATAACTCAGGAATTTTTATTTTAAAAATGAATAAAATGTGATTCATAAGAAATATTATTCATATAACTTACTTCAATAATTTCTTGAAAGTAATGTAAGTAGATAGAATGAAAAACGTAATTTTATACGAAGATTAGATCTAATAAAAATTAATGAAAACAAATTGATAAAATAAGTAACTGAGTAGTAGTGTGGTGAACAAGGCAGGAAATGAAAGAACAGAAGATAACGCATAAAGATAAAAAGAATGCATTTAAGAGAGACTAAAGAAATTCTTTTATTTAGTCGGTAACAGTATGATTATTATTAATAATAGGTACAACGCTGCAAAATTTCAATTTTGTTTTTCGACAACAATGGAGGAGTTGAGTGTTTTCGAAAAACATGTCACATTTTTATTTTTTATAAGAAAATACATTTTTTGTTATAAAGGCGATGAAAATAATAAGCTGGCAAACATTGACACATAAATTTAAACACAAATATTAGTATTTTAATGAAATTAAAATTCAATAAAAATTAATTTTGGTTAAATGGTTAAAAAGTGACGAATTTTAATCTATTTTCAAAGATCTTGTTATAGTAATCATCATATTGTCTTCTCACCTGATTTATATCGATCTTCAAAACAAGTTTGTTTTGCTGGCTTTCTCTAATCTTTAATTTGAATAAAATCAGGTCTAAAATAATCGACTTGTGTTAAAATCTCAAAAAAAGTTTTAAGGTTAAATTTAAAAAAATCAGAAATTTTAATAATTTTTAAGCTATTTCATTAGATTTTTTATATATTATTTATTATTTTTTTGGTTTTTAAGATCACCTGTATAACAACTGTAAAGAATTTAGCGAAAAAGTGGTTAAATCTGATATTAATTTACCGTTCAAACAACAAATTCGATAAATTTATAGAACTAACAATGAAGCAAAAAAAATAATATTAAAATTAAATTTGAAAACTTGTGATTCTTTTTTGGAAATGATCAATCAAACGATTAAAGTTTTATAAACAATGTTTTACAAATGATCATGAAAATCACTTAAGAAAACTAGTAAAATTAAACTTTTGTTCAGTAAAAGTTAATAGATTTTATAAAATTGTGCTTTTAACAGTTATTAAATTTAAGCTAACCCTCAAATAAAGTATAAGATTTATATCAGTCTTAAAAAAAGGTGTTAGATTTTGTAAAATTATCCACAAACTTTACTGCATTTTTATGAATTTTTGATAAAACTTACTAAATTTTACAAAAATATATCCAATAAAGATATATACAAAATAAATAATAATAAATACAATCAAGAGAAAAATAATCTACTACAGCAAATTAGATGGCGTTGTGAACAATGCTACTTTAACAGACACTTTTATTTTTGAAATTGTCTATGAAATGTCACAAAACTTGTAAAATTTGACTGACATGCTTCAGCTGACTAACAGGCTTATTTTGTAACTCTCAACGACGTTGTTATGAATCGTTTGTCGTTCATCAACGACATTTCATATTTTGTAACTTGTAACGATATCGTTGTGAATGACTTCCAGGTTAATTTTAGTGGTTCGATGAACGACATCTCCGTGGCAATCGTTTATGTCGTTAGCATAGAAAAATGAAATTTTAAAATAAATTGTAAACGGTAGACAGAAATTACGAATGTTGCGATTTATGCATAATTTGCCTTCAAAATATGTGAGATCATTTCTTGGCATTATCTCTAGAAAAATGCAATTTTTACAATTTCCTGCCTTTCAGCCCTATATATGCCAACGTTGAGAGATATCAGCAGCTCATTTGAATCGTCAGATAACTTTTTCCGAAAACTTACAGATTACTGGTGAATTTAGAGTACGATTCTTTGTTTCAGCGCGGTATTTTTATACTTGGGAACTATTAAAAGTCACCAAAAAGAGAGAACCGTTACCCATATTACAGTCTTTTCTCGAAAAACAATATCAAAATTCCAACTACCTTACAGGAAATTACAATAACAATGGGTTTACCCAAAAATATCTCCTTGTCGTACTTCTGTCTTATTGTTAATTGTCAAAGCTTCTCAAAAACGGCAACGTGTTTTCCTCTGAGGTTATATTATTAGCTCAAAATAACTAACATAAGATCAAAAGTAACATTTTAAATTATTATCCTATATGAAAACACTGACTTGTGACGTTACACTTAATTTTCTAACGACTAATTTACATAATACGGTTTTTACAAAAAGTCGTTTGGAGTTGGAGTCGTTAGCTGAACGATATCGTTGAGTAACGACAATTACAAAATAAGACTGTAAAACGCAAAGAGCGATAATAAGAAATTATTTAAGAGATGGTGTTAGCACTAGAGACATTACCAATAAAACTCATATTAACGAAAGCACCGTTTTATTGACCAAGAAAAATTTTAGTCTAATTTTAAGTTTCCCTGAAGACATTTTATATAACTTTTAAGAATTGATTAATTTTTAAAATCTTTGAATTTTTTTCCAATCTTTAAAATAAACCTAATTTGATATAAATTCAATATTTAGATCAAATTATTTTTTCGATTCATCTACGTAACTGTTAAAAATTGTTAAAACACAGTGTAATTAAATTATAGCGATGTGAAAATGTCTAACTAAATAAGACCGTTTTAATTCCACTCAATTACAACTGGATATGCGGCAGTCCCGCTATTCCTTCCTTCACTTTCCAATCCTATTATTAGACCGCTTTGGGTGGCGATGAAAGGCACTTACTTTTACCAGAAAACCGTAAAACCATAGAGAAGAACCGTCGTATTAACCTATTAATCGCGTCGTACACGAAACGAAAGGTTTACGACATCGCTTAAGATTGAAAATCACGTAATTCAGATGAAAGCCATTAAATTTTTTGTACATACTTAGTAATAGTACACTATTAAGTTTGTAATTATTACTACAAAACTCGCTCACTAAAAATAAAACACCATAATTGATATAACAGTACGGTTATTATAAAGTACGATTTAGATAGATATAATTCTACAGGTGTCCTCGAAGACAATTACCGTGTGTGCGTGCCGGACGCTGGTGCGGCCTAACCTTTACGATCCAGAGGCCGAGTTACCTTCGTTCACATGAATGAATCGCGTGTTGAATGGAAATTTTACGTTGTGCCCGACAGAATGCGAGCCTGCATTACACTTAACGCACGGTATTTCTAGGTTTATGTCGCTTCTTGTGCGAACGGTAATTCAACGCCGTTCGTAGTAGGACCTTCTACTCGTTCAGTGACCGTCTCGGTATGCCATTAAATTGTTAACCAAGCACGTCTTAGCCCTTTGAGTCCAATGCACGTCACTGTCTGTGAATTTACGACGTTAACGACGATAACGTGAGTTTTAAATTAAAAATTAAACTAGGCGTGAAAAAAGAATAGGAATTGTTAAAATGTTGAGGTTACAAATTATGTATCGTAATATAGGAAATGTTGAATTTTCCAGTTAGGAGGAACAGTTATTTTTATATCAAGGTTAAGATCTGGGAATAGTGGAGTTATTTCTATCCGGTTGTAATCCAGTTTTTATACACCTTGATATATGCTTTACGTCTGTCTAAATAAAAAAATATAAATAGTTTTTTATATCTGGTTCTTGAATTGAAATCAAGATTGTTAATTAATTATAAATCTCCTTAATAATCTCACAAACCGTACGAACTAATTTTCCACGAATCTCCCTCTTTCTTGTGGCCGGAAGTGCGGTTGTGTTCATCGTTAAACGTTACGGCCGGCGATTCACAATGAACAGATCCGCGTTAATTAGTCTTCTCCTGCATTTTGAACAAGACGAACGTGTTTCGTTCCTTCTCGTAATAACAAACTCTCAATCAAAGATAAAAACTGGTTCGGATCAGATAATCTTGCTTTTCTGTTCGGTTAACGGTACGCAATAGAAACGCAACAGCAAATTGGTGTTACGATTTGAAATGTGGCGATTAAAGTTGGTTTTAGATGAATTATGTATGAGCAAAATCAAAGATTTTAATTAATTGGTTGAATAATTTATTGATAGTTTTTTGCTGGTACTTAAAAAAGTTTTTTTAATATAAATATGGATTATTTTGTAATTGAATTAGTAATTAATAGTATTTCAAAGTATTCTCGACACTTTCCCTTTTAATTTGATTGCTTTTTCTTTTGACTACCCCTATGAAAAAGTTTTAGGGTGAGAATTAATAGAAGTCGACCCCTCTTTTACTTGACAAACACTTCAGACGTTTTATAAATGACTCTCATTTGAAATGCGAAAGTGATGATCAATTTCTAATTTAAATTTTAAATTTGTCTAAAAGTCATCTGTCATAAATTTAGGATAGTCAATTTTAAACATACACGTCCTTAACGTTTACTTTTATTTTTTTCGTTACAGGACAGTGTTGGATCGAATTGCAGTAATCGTGGATCATCCAAAGTATGGCGCTCCATCAGTCCCGTCTATTGTTGATGTTAGCTTCGTTGCCATTAGTCGGAATATTCGGATATCTTTGGTTAAAAAAGAAGGAAGACGACGAAGAAGACTCTGACAGTCCCGAACAGTGTGAGGAAATATCATCGTCGAACACCTCCCTCGATAAGAATCTTGAAGTAACTTCTATTGAGTCACCTACAAAAGTTTTCTCGAGATCTTTGTCGGGTACTACATCGACACCTATAGATATTGTTATTCCGCGTCAATTGAGAGCCCACAAATCGGCGCCCGTCTTTATCTCTGACGAGGATTTAGACTTGGAGATTGAGAAGATTAAGTCTATGAAGAATAATAATTACCAGTGGAAAGAGGGAAGTACTGCCGAACCCGTTAAAGAGGAAAGTACCCAAGTTGAAGTTGAAGCTACGAGAGCTACCTTAATGCCAGCATCACCCATGGAGAAAGCCACGACTTCGGCTACGAAAATGTCTCCTAAATCAACCAAATCTTCCCCCAAGTCTTCCCCCGTTTCCACAAAGTCTTCTCCTAAATCTTCTTCCCCAAAGTATAAATCCCCGAAAGTTATAAAGTGTACGCCCCAGAAAACAATTTTATCCTCCTCGACGTCTCCTAAAGACCAGAAACAAGCCAAGTCAGTTGAAGAACAGTTTAATTCTTTACAATTATCCCCGCAAAAACAAACACCTCCTAAAGAATCCCCTACCAAGGAAAATCATACTGAAAATGAAGAAATTCAACGACAGAGTTCCGAAAGAGATTCCGCCAATCACAGTCCTTGTGACGTAATGTTGGCTAGTCCAGCTCCCAGCAGTATTTCTGATAATCAAAGCGAGGGATCTAACGATAGTGGAAAAGGTGGAAGTGACGTAGCAACTCCGCCTTCTCAAACTCCGGCGAACGATGGTTCAATATCAGGAGACGTTGTCGACATCCCGATTCCCGTAATCTACCAATTTACTATTCCTCAACATTTCGTCGGTCGACTTATTGGACGCGGAGGAAGCGTAATTCAAGATATCAAGTCAAAATCCCACACGAATATTTTAGTAAAGAAACATCCTGGAAATACTAAATTGAAAATATGCGCCATTGAAGGTACCCAAATGGAAGTAGACAACGCTTTGCATCATATTAGGGAAAGGTTCCCATTGAAAAAATACCCGGAAATAACATTAGAGCAGATAATAGTGGCTCCGCCGCCATTACCACCAGATCAATTGGGAGTAAGTAAGATTAATCGTTATCTTTAAATTACATTATAAAAATATATACGACGAGTTTTAAATAACAAGTCATGTGCAGATCTTTGACCCACATCTGTATATCACTTGAAAAATTATTTAATAATCTAAAATGTATTCATTTCAAAACAGCTTATCTTTTTTGGATTTTTGGAACGACGATTTAATTTTATCAATGATTATATGTTTATTTTCTAGCGTAAAACTACGAAAGTACGTGGTACTAAGAATCGGGAGCTTTGTAAAAAGAAAAATTCGACGCGTAAACAACGGAAAATTTAAAATTATCGGAATTTGTATTTATAATAAATAAAATTTTATTATTTCAAACTAGTTATATTTATTGCAATTTTTAAATAATTTTGAAAAAAAAATATATTGAATTAAACGCTAAACTAAAACATTTTTTAAAAATTACATTAAAGTTAGGTAAACATTGTTATTATACAAAGTTAACACTTGTGTCATATTTATTTCAGCTAAGACTCATTGAAGGCATTAACAACGATACAATGGTCAGCGCTATAATGGAACCAAATAGATTCTTTATCCAATTCCCCACACATCCATCCTTCCCGGCTTTAAATATACTGAGCAACAACATGAGTGCTTTTTATAACACTAATGAAACTCCAACTTTGCCACTTCCGATAGCCGGTAAGTCTACTTTCATCACTAAACTTGTTTCTTTCATAAATTGTCATTTAACGTTCATTTTTAGATTTCACGATATGCGCGTGTCAACTCGACGGGTTCTGGTATAGAGTGATGGTTTCGAAAACAGACGCGGAAACGGATACTTCGCACGTCACTTTATTAGATTACGGTGGTTCTTATTGGGTGGAAAATAGCCGATTAAGGCAGATTAGTGGAGATTTTCTCTTACTGCCATTCCAAGCCACCGAATGTATATTAGCTAACATTAGACCTATTGGTGGTGAGTTTTTGTTTAATTTCACAAATATCTACAAGTTTTGTTTTAATTTTTACTTCGTAAATGACAAAAAAAATTAAAAAATTCGTTCTTTAATTGAAAGAAATCTTTAGTTATTGATGGTGTCTACTAATCTAAAATTCCTTGAAAACCTATAAAAGTTGGGAATTTCATTTGGTTAGGGAAATTCTAGAAAGGTCAGGGAGTTATACAAAAAAGCGGATGTTTTTTAAATACATTGTTTTTTGTATAACAGTAAAAGAAGTTTGAGTAAATTCTGGAAATTATATGAGGTTCTCAAAATTTCATAAAAAAGGTGAAACAACCTGTCAAGTTTGTTTAAAAACTTACTAGAGTCTTCAAATTTATATCTTGCGAGTTAAGTAGTTAAATTTTCATCAACATTTACAAAAGAAAATGAAGTAAAATTTGTAACTTTATAACTTTCTTTAAATTTGTCTAACAATTTTACCATATTTTTATAAATTTTCACAAAAAGATAATTGAATCTGTATTTAAATTAGATAATTTATTCAAAATAAATTGAAAATTAAAGATCTTACTTTAAACTGTAAGTATCAAATCTGTTCCATTTATCTTCAAAGAATCAAAAAATCTTTTTTGAAGAGAGTGAGAAATTTTAACCGAAACCAATTTTTTTTGGCTAATTTTTAAAAATCACCCAGGCTTTATTTATACAAGAGTTAAGAAATGATTTTTATATTAAATTGAACTTTAGCAAGGAATTTATTTTGGATTTAAAAAGACAGATTTATTCTAATTGTTACCGAAAAAATGAAAACAAAAGTTTCAAAGTTGACAAAAACTTTTGGCAGTTAACCTACATAGCTTTTTAACAAACTTTTAAAAAATCGTACACAGTTTATTTATGAAGATTAAAAAATGCTTTTTATGTTAAATTAATCCTTAAAGACCATACTTTTGATTACAAAAGTCCAATTTATTCTAATTTTTACTAATAAATTAAAAATAATTTTTGAAGGTACTGAGAAAATGTGATGGAAACCAAGTTTTTTAAATAATTTTAGAATATCGCCCAGACTTTATTTATAAGAATTAAGAAATGATTCTTATATTAAATTGAACTCAAAAGATACTATTTTGGATTTAAAAAGTCAAATTTGTTCTAATTGTTACCAAAGAATTAAAAAAAATTCTTAAATTTGATAAAAACTTTTTTAACACATTGGATAGTGTTTATTTATGAGAACTATGAAAAGGCTTTTCCAAAATAACTTGAAAACCTAGATTTGGGTTAAAACCTCGAGAAAACCTAGAACGTGATAAAAATCGGACGTTATATCAAAATTTGGAAGTTTAATTTGGAAATACCATTTTGTAATCTTGTTTATTGCGAAACTTTTCTAAAATTCAGAATATGTTACACATTCAGTAGAAAAATAATATTATAAGAGGCTAGACTGCAAATAAACATTTTTAAATTTTCAGTTATAAAATGTAATATATACCGTGATGATAAACTTTGAAAGTTTTTTAACACGTTGAGTGCCACGTAGTTTTATAATGGCTTACCCGTCAGACCGCTGTCAGTCACTCTCGGCCTGAATGAAAAGTTGTGTCAGTCACTGATGGCACTCAACTGATGACATGGCACTCAACGTGTTAATTATGTTTTCTAATGTTTAAAAAAAACGCTTTAACGCGTCAATTTCTATTTTTAAGTAGCTAATTTGTGACGCCAGAATTTCAAAAACGGTTTCCATAAAAAAATAATAATATAAATCTTGTGTTAATAGAAAATAGGTTATTACTGAACTAAAAAAATAATAAAAGAAACAAAATTTTGTGCAAATATTCAAATTATTATGTATGGTATTAATTTTTTAAAATCACCATTTAAAAAACGAGTAGCTTTGTGAAAAATCTGGAAAAAGGTGTAGATTTCCATAGAAAAAAATAATATGAAAAATGCGTCATCGTTCAGAAATAAAATTTTTACGTAATATGTTGGGTTATTTAAATAATGCAATTATGAATTTTCTTTGGAATTTTATCATTCGCTGTATGTAATAAATTTTTTTTTCTGTAAAAGGTGGTACCACGTGGCCCAAAGAAGCGTTTGATGCAGCAGCAGAACTCGCAAATAGAGCATTAGCTTGTACACAAGTAGCAGATTACACAAGCAATGGTATACCACTAGTCTACATGTATATTGTTGCTGGTCACCAGGTAAATTAAAAAAAAACCAAACATTCAGAACACAAAAAATGATTTTTAATTTTTATCTTTGTAGGATATAGTGTTCCTAAATCAAGAATTAGTTGATAGAGGATTTGCAGAATGGATATCATACTCGCAAGTGGAAACTAGAACCACAGCGCGAACATAAGCAAGAATTAAAAGAAAGAAGATTCGTATTTATTCTATTAAAAGCGGATTCGAAGCTTGGAGTAATATTATCGTTAAAAGACTTTAATTGTTTTTAAATGTGTACATACTTCTTAGTGCGTCCCATAGACGATAAATGATGAGCATTTTTGTTACGTTTTCTTAATTTTCTTTTAATTTCTTTTCACCTCTAAACACTTTTTATGTATGTTATCTACTTACTATTATAGCATTATTACATTTTTTGACTTGTACAGGCGGTTTAACATACTGCTACATACTATCTTTAAAGTGCAGATCAATATATCGTGTTTATTCGGATTTTATACGGGAACGTGGTTGTGTGTTAAAAATCGGCGATTAGTTCGTAAGACTTTTAATTAATTTGATTAATAATTACTGTTCTCTGTAGAGATGTAAAAAAAGGAAACGGTGCAAAACGTGGTGACTTAGCATCTTCCTGAAGGTTTTTCGTTTTGTTTTCGCTGACATATTTAAATAAAGTAAAATATGTATACCACATAATTTAAGTATCCCTGATAGATTTTTTAACGAGTACGTTAGGAGAGTAATTGTATATATTGTATTTTCGAATATATTAACTTGTAGTCAGTAGAATTGAGCCTTTACACTTAAATTGTATATTTTGGGGATTAATATGTAATTTGTATTAATTTACGTTTATGAGAGGGTGGAATTTTTAGTTTTTTTTTTCATGCTTAAGAACAATGGAATTAAATACATTAAGTAATTACAGAGTACAAAAACTTTTTTAATAACAATTTTTAGGAAGTTGTATCGTTGAATTGAATTTGATTGTTTTATTTTTGCTTAAAAAAATCGCTTTGTTTTGGAATAATTTTGGTTTCTCAGCACCCTCTTGGAAAATAAAATTATTTTAATAGCGTATTTATATTATTTCTTTTTTTTATTGCAATACGAGTAAATTTTAGTTAAGTAGCTTATATACAGGTGTCTTGTTTTAATTGTCCAATCCTTATCCTTAATATTGATGTATTCCCTGACCAAGAAAAAAGTTACTAGAAATAATGAACTGAGAAAAAATATCTGACATTCCAAAATAGTGGGATGATGAAAACAAAGTTACCAACAACAAATTGAGAAAGAAATTACCAGATCTTAATCAACAGACATTTCAAAAAAAGTAGTAAATATTAAAAAACGTTCTCAAATATGATAGATTGGAAGAAAATACCATATTTTAATTGATTGCCATTTCAAAAAATATACTAGACTTTGAAAATAAAAGTTACCAAAGATGACAAACTGAAAAAAAGTTACCAAATTTTAATTGATATTGCAAAAATGTTTCTAGATTTTGAAAAAAGAGTTACTAGATTTGAAGTGAGAGATTTCATGAAGTTACTATACTTTACATTTGTTCGTTGGGTTAAAACTTGCACTGTATTAAGTAATCTGTACATTTTAATTCAGGTATGAACTGTGTTCCAATGAACGCATATATAACCTGTCATTCAAATGAATTCAAAAAATTTTCTCTTGAATAAATTAGCCGCAGATATACATTATTGTATAGTATTGTATAGAAGTGGTCATTTTCTATCATTTTTGTACCGATTTCATTTAGTACAAACCATCTTTCTAAGATTTTCGCCATTGCACCTGCACTGCACCGTTTGAAATCACTCCAGAGCAGGTTCAACAAAAGCTTTGTTCGTTGGGTTAAAACTTGCACTGCACTAATTTACACTATGGTGCAAAGGTGTAGTTTCAAGCAGCATTTAAACAGAAATGACTATAATTTGTTGCTCCTTAGTTCTGGTATGAACTGTGATCCAACGATCGCATATGTAACCAAAACTTAATAATGCACTGAATTGCTAAGTGCAAGCAGTGCAACCCTAACGAACAAAGCTAAAAACTTACACTGATTGCACGAAGTTATACTGCGCGTGTCGCAATAAACAGTACGAGTGCAACTGTCATAAACGGCATTGTGCCTAACGAACACGCGATATCTGCACTAAACTGCTAAGTTCAAGCAGTGCAGCCCCAACGAACAAAACTTTTGAATAACAATTACCATAAATGTCAAGATTGTTTACAAAAGTTAGTATATTTCGTAACTTTTTCGTAAGAGTTACTATATCATAAATCGATATTACAAAAATGTCACTATATTTTAAAGAAAGTTACCAGCTTTGTACTGATAGACTTGAAAATTTTTAGATTTTACAAAGAAAAAAAACAAAAACCTAATTAAGAATGGCAGAATCAGGTCCATGTGGTAGTTTCATGGATTTGCAATGCAAGAGGCAGTCGTGAGTAGTATGTATTTGCCGATTCAAGAACTTCCTCCTCGAACCTGCGTTCCAGGAGGAGGTTCGTGAATCGGCAAATATTTTGGGACCTCTCCTCACACCTGTGCTCGAGGAGGAGGTTTCGAAAGCGACAAATATGTTGAGGTAAATGTTTTGCATCCTCCTCCCACCAACTTTTGCCACAATTTTCACACACCAACATTTTTAACTTTCCACTGTTACAAAAGTACTACGCTGCAGCCGACTTTGTCGTGCTTATATATCCTCTTCCTTCCCATACCACTTGTAAGGTACAGGTTGGATGTCTTTTATTTTATTTGCATCAGTAACGTGTTTATAGCTTTTATCCCATTTATCCACAACCAAGGAGGAGGTTTTAACCAAGAGCAGGTAAAGAGATATTTGTCTTCGAATAACCCACCGCCGACTAACTCATTATGTATGCAAAATAAAGAATGCGACCCTCCGTCAATGATCTCACTGGTGACCAACCAATTATGTACGCAAAACACGCGACCCTTCGTCGAACGTCCATAACGTATACAAATAAATATGCGACTAATGCAAATTATCAGACATTTTATCGCGAAACTTGGGAGGATAAACATCATGACATTTCTCTTCAAAAACCTCCTCATCGTTTCAGATCCTCTTGGTTGTAATAAAATTCTTTTAAAATAGATCCTTCGTAGGTGGGAGGAGGATGCAAAACATTTACCTCAACATATTTGTCGCTTTCGGAACCTCCTCCTCGACTACAGGTGTGAGGGGTCCCAAAATATTTTCCGATTCAAGAACCTCCTCCTGGAACGCAGGTTCGAGGAAGAGTTTCTTGAATTGGTAAATACTGTCGTGGCGGCTCAAGGTAGGGTTCGCGATTGAGGACGGGGAAAGTACCATGGTAAGGAGGATCCAAAGCAGTAGATCAAGCAACTCAGTATTAGCTTGAGTGTGACAATATTGAAAAAAAGTTACGAATAATGGTAATGGTAGGTTGAGAAAAATATTATTGGATTTTAATTCACTGATATCTCAAAAAATATTACCAAAAATGGCAGAATAAGAAAAAGTTACTAGATTTTAACCCCTTCGCAACTAGCGTCACATATATGTGACGTTCTGATTTTCTTACCTGATCCCAATGTCACTTGTGTATGTTCGTTTGGTAAATTGCTAATTTCACTTAGAACATTTAGAGCATCTTTAGATATATCCCATAAAAATAAATTACAATTGGTATCATAATAAGACATCTAGGCTTTGGTAGCGAAAGGGTTAATTGAAATTGCAAAGATGTCACTAGATTTTGAAAAAGTCAAATTTTAAGGGACATTTCAAAAAGTTACATTTGCGAAAAAAGTTGCTAAAAGTAGCATATTGAAAAAGAAAAACCAGATTTTAATCAGTGTTGCAATTAGCTTGTGTAATATTTCAAAATTCACTAGATTCTTAAAAAAACTAGAAATCTATACCTACCAAACCTTTTATACTAAACCCTTTTAGCGTTTTACATAAAACTACTGAATTTTAAAAATTAAAATTTTATTATAATCTTTCCGGCCATACATATACAAAAGTTCCTCTTAACAAATTATTGTCCTCATCAATTGATATTATACAAACAGATAAAAATTACATATTTTTATATATTATTATTACAACTTATACAAAACTAATATTTTCATTAAAATATCACTGTTATCCATTTGTAGTTAAAAATTCCAACAATTTATAGATATGGAATGAAATCACACGATGCTTGCTGTATAATAATAAAGATATCGGATATTATTACGAAAAAAGAAAATATGTAACAAACCCACAGTTACATAATATACCACATTCTTGGTTCATACTTGGCAAACACCGATAACGCGTCAACAAAAGCACAGTAAGTTGTTATGAATGGGAGAATTTATATAAATTATTAAAAAAAATTAATAAAAACTAAATTGTATTTTATGCTAAAATTAACTCCAAACGTCCGCTGATAATCTCTTTTGCGTTTCCATTTTCTTCAGGTACGCTGTAGCCTCTTGTTCCGTCATTTTACCTTTTTCTATCAAGACTTTTATCACCACGTTACGAACATCATTTGCCATATGGCGAGCATCACTACACAAAAAAAAAATTAATTAATTTTCATTTTAAACAGAAACTTAATGTTTGTTTAATGAACTTATGAAAATTAAAAAAATATATAACTTACCCACAAATATAAAAATGTCCATTTTCTTCAACAATAATCTTATAAATTTCATCGGCATTTTTCTCCATTAAATGATGAACATAAACCTTTTGAGGTTGATCTCTCGAAAAAGCACAATGTAACTTAATCACACCATCTTTTTCATATTCCATCAATTCTTCTTCATAAATAAAATCTTCAGCGCGTTTTCTACATCCAAAGTAAAGAACGGTTTCCCCAATTGTATTTCCTTCGTTCTTCATGAAACTTCTTTCTTGTATAAATCCTCTGAATGGAGCAAATCCGGTTCCCGGACCAACCATAATAATCGGCATTTGTTGTTTTGGTGGTAATCTAAATTGAGACTTTCTTATGAAAACTGGTACAGTCATATTAACGTCCATATTCGGTTTCTTTTGAGCTAACCACGTTGTTGCCACACCCTTATTAATACGTTTTGTCGGCGTTTCATATTCGACAAGAACTGCGGTGATATGAACCGTATTCGGATAAAGTTTTGGCGACGAAGAAATCGAATAGTATCTTGGTTGAAGACGAGGAAGTAATTCGCATAAATGATCCAAAGCTGGTTTGCAAGATGGTAAATCTTCCAAAATGTGAACAATGTTTCGATTACTATCGATAACCCATTGATGATAGAGAGCTTTTCCTTCAGGGGTTGTACTAGCCATAAGTTTTAATTTTTCTTTTTCAGCCGGATCGGAACAGTACTCGCTTAATTCTTTAAGAACGTGAGTTCTTGGATTCATTGTTATGTCAACGTAATGAGTTAAAGCTGTTCTATATGAACAAGGACATGGGAATGGATGTTTCTTGCTGGATTCTTCATCGGTGTTGATCAAAGAAAATACAGTGTCTAAATCTTTACCAGTTAATTGACCAAGTTTATTTATTAATTCTTCATTATTAACTGGGTAAACACCAATATGATCACCAGTATCATATCTCATCTTTGAACCTTCGATATCAAATTCAATATGCATGCAAGATCTATCACTTGTATCTTTGTGAAGTTCTCTATTTACGATTACTTTAGCTAAGTAAGGATTTTTAGCATCAAATGGTCTAGAAAGAAGAAAAAATTTTTTTTGTTAAATTAATTATTGTTTGGGAAGAAAAAAATTAACTTACGATCTTTGATTTTGAAGGGAGTGTAGTCTAGCCATTTCTCCGGTAAATACACGTTCGGGGATATTCTCAGTAAATTCTTGTAATCTGTATTGACGAACGTTAACATCTTCTCCGGTTGATTCGATACCGAAAAATTCACAAACTGCTGGCCAAAAACGATCCTTCCATGTGATAAAATCATCTTCGATGCTATTTTAAATTAAAATTTCGTTAGATTTCAAAATAAAATAAAACTAAATAAACTAAATAAATGGGTACCATAAGATCAATTAAATTTGTCATTGGAGTAAACTTTTTCTTGTGGCAGTTTACGTTGTCGTTTGTCAGAATGGTAACATAGAAGTGCCTCCAAAATTCGACAAAGCTATATAATTGTTAATTATGGTAGTAATCGCGACTGGTGAGGTTTTATAAGGAGGGGACTTAATGTTAATAAAATCATTAAAAATATAAAGGGGAAGCTGAGCCTAGTCTGCTTCTGACAAGCTATCAACATGATATTTCCCGAAAAAGGTGTAAATAAGTTTATACATTAGCTTTGTTCGTTTATTTCATACCTGAACTAAAATGCACCAAATTAAACTGAATTACAGTCATTCCCTTTTAAATGCTGTATGAAACTGCATTTTTACACCATAGTGTAAGCTAGTGCAGTGCAAGTTTTAACCCAACGAACAAAGCTATTATCTACCGAACAGACCCCTGCTATTTAAAAATTCGCATTTTCAAAATTCATAATAAGTGGGATATATCCCCCTATGATATCTATCGACTATGACTCTACAACATCAATTTCTAATTATTTCCGAATTACAATTTATTTGCCGTTTTTTGATTTTTGTATAAATCAATTAAAAGAAAGATTTAGCAATCATAAAGAAATTTTTAATGGATTTGTTGGCTTATTTTCACTACCTCATACTGATTCTAATGATAATCACTACGATAACTTACTGAATTTATACCTGCCTGACATTCCAAAAGAAAATATAAAAATTGAAATAAAAATCTGGCACAAATATTTAAAAATTTCTAAAGACATAAGAATCATATGTCAGGCGTTAGCATGTTTAGAAGCTTGTAGTGAGAAGGTCTACCCAAATGTGTACAAGCTTCTAAAAATATTTTGTACACTTCCAGTAAGTACTGCGACACCAGAAAGGACCTTTTCTACTTTGAAACGTATTAAAACATATTGCGGAACTCAACAGGTCAAGTCTGATTGAATGGACTGGCTATGTTGTCGACCTATAGAGATCAACATCTTTCTACAGAAGAGGTACTGGATAATTTTTCACAAAAACCGAGGCGTTTAGCTCTCACTTTGAATTTTTTTAAATTCAAATATATATATATACACATATTTCAATAATAGTTTTTACATCCCCTGCCAAGAGTCAAGTCTGGATGCGCCACTGAGGCGCATCGCAAAAACAATATAAAGACAAAAGACGATTTCTACAATTTCTTCAATTATAAGAAAAACTGTCAAACGGACAAAAAAGGCTTTTATGTTTATGTTGAATTGTGCATTATTTATTTCATTTATACGAAAAACTGAAACCAACAAAGAAAGATGCTAAAGATCGGACGAAAATTTAGAGATGCAACAACTAGGCTTTCAGTAGATATAAAAACGCATAGGTTGATAAAAATCGTAGTTCGGAAAAAGAAAAGTTTCTTCAGAAACGTTGCAAAGTTTGTAAAAATAACGGCAAAAGGAAAGAAACCTGCTTCATGTACTGATATTGTCAGATGCCTATATGTACAGAAAAATATTTTGAGGACTACTATATTACATAAAATTACTAGAAATTCAATTTTCAGATTAGGCACTTTTTTATTTGAATAAATTCACCAATTATTTGAGTGATTAAGGCCCGGTTTTATGCGGGGTAAAGTAACGATTTTTAGCGGCCACTAATGAGTTAATGGCAACCCCTATTTCTTGTTGTACTGACCAAGAAATATTTTGTCAAGATTTTCAGGTTGTTATCCTAAAATAACTAAATTCTGAAAATTTTTTCTGGTTAAAAGAATTAAAATAGTCGATATGAAACTGCTGACAGATTCAGTAAAAATGATCGCTTTAAGAATGAGTCGCAATGTAGCATAGAATGCTAAAATAAAATCCACTGAATAATATTCCATTAAAAAAAAAACATAACTTTAGCGTTTTTATAAATTGAGATTATTCGCCTAGATATTGTAGGAATCGATTATTTTTTATTATTATAAATTGATTAGGTTAAGTTTTTATTCGTATGAGCGCAGAAGTAGATATAGAGGATTTGCGATGGAGATAGGTTCGAGTAGCTTAAAAACTATAGGCGAAGAGAGTTAGTTGAGTAAAGACAAGAGTGGGTAGACGAGTAAAGACGAAGTATTGTAAAGACGAGAGGAGCAAAAACGAAGTTGAGTAAAGACGAGAGTTGAGTAGAGACGAAAGAAGTGTAACGACGTTAGATAGAAGTGTAAAGAAGCTAGGCTAGTTAAGCCGTAGAACGATGAATAACTGCACAGATTATTGTTAAATTTCTATTGTTTTACAAAACAAGCGGGTCTTGTTACCTAAAAATCACCTCTAGATACAGCTAATCTCCTACAATATGAAGGTCCATTTAGAGTTCTAGAAAAAAAAAATAATAATAAAAATTTCATAATTTTGAAAAATGAACAAGAAAAATATTTCAATCGATCGACTTAAACCAGACGTTATTCCTTCAGAAACGTTTAATAAGTCTTCCACGTGCAAATATTATTGAAATCTTTGATTATTGGTTATTAGGTATTAGTTATTGATCTTTTTTGAAGGAGAGAATACTGTAGTGTACTGACACGCAGTTATAATGTTAATTTAATTTATTTTTGATTTCGTTACTTTTGTATATTGATAGGTGTAACGGTTAATTAGACTAATGAAACAGTTTTTACTGATAACCAACATATGGTGGATTTAGGATATTAAACTGTACTGTAACCTTAACTCTAATAAATACAAAATTTCCTGTAATTTCTAGCCGTTGTGAGACTAGGTCTAGGTAAAGTTAAAAGTTAATTTCCATTTAAATTTATATCTTCAATTTAACGAAGTCGACCCTCAAAATTAATAGCTGCACTTCGATAACAAATTTAATTGATCACTCAGCATAAAATGTGGCTTACTTTGCGTCATCATCTCCAAGTCCTAGTTCAAAAACTCTAGTTGCCCCTAATTCTTCTAAACGTTTGTCGATATAAATAGCAACGGCGTTGTAATGCTCATAAGTTTTATTTCCAAGACCGAAAACCTACAAAAAAATAAACAAAAATCATTTTTAGAACAAGAATAAAATTTTATTATTTTAAAGATCGTTAGGAAACAAAATTTCCTTTCATTTAAATATAAACACGACATAATATGCTTGAATAAGTTCAAAGTTATTGACCTTTTTAACCTTAAAAATAATTAACGATCGTCATCTTTATATCGACGTAAATCTTTTGTTTTTAAAGCAAATATAATCGTGTTTGATATCAAACTAAATGGTTTTTAAAAATTCTTTCATAAATCAATTTTTTTGTGAGTGTTGTTATTGTAAAGGATTAAAATACGATCCACACAGTTTATTTTAAATCTAACATCAATAAAATTTGTTTTTTCTTTTTTCAGAAACGTATAAATAGAATCCATTTGAATAGCTTTTTTTTATATTAATTTATGCGCACGTAAAATGTAACCTTGACTGTGTAAACTGTAACCATTAGGTTAAAAGAGAACATGAAAGGACATTTTATGTAACAAGTAGTACAATTTTAAGCCTTTACAATGAAATTACTTTCTTTTAAACAATTAAAACCATTGAATAGAATGTTTTTAGATAAGATGTAGGAAGATTTGATATTCATTTTGGAGTGTGTAACTCATTTTTTATTGGCATTGAACAATTTATAATCTTATCGTTCAATTTTCAGCTGTGTTGTAATAACTAATCAATGAGATCAAAGAATTTCATTAAAATTTTTAGATTTGATTTTAATTCTAATTATAAGACTATTATTTTATTTTTTAAGTTATATTAATTTTCTTATCAAGTTTTCAAAGGTGGAAATTTTAATTCTACATAATTTAATTTTTTTAATGTTAAAATACATTGATTTAAAAGTGAATAGTATTTCACGTTAAAGGAAAAGCTAGTTTATTTAAATTACAGACAAACCAAATCCTTTAATTAACATTTACGTAGGTTTACACGTGGTAAAATTATAAGGTTTTATACCGTGTACGATAAGAAGTAAACAAGTATCGTTACTTTATAAAAATTTCAACAATTTTAACCTCACAGTAAAATCGCACGTGAAACGAAGGTTAACTTTCAATGGAATAATAATCCACATAATAGTTAACTATGTTTTAGAACATAAATTGCTTTTATGAAGGACGACAAAAATTATTTCGTCCGTGTTTTAAGTAATTAAAAAAAAATTAGACGAGTTTCATTTTCACTTTACATCAAATCAAACGGGGTAATTATTCGATTTCAAAGTTTCATTACTTTTACACGATCGATTTAAATCAACAATTACCAAGAAATTGTCGTTTAACGATAGCGAACCATAAATAACTCGCATTTAATAGAGAATCGTATTTCTTCTTTTACAATTTTATCATTGAATAGTCATAACATGTTTGTTGTGATTTTCATTAACCGGATAGGTTACTCCTCATTTCCGTTTTCTTTGTTTAAGAACTTACCGCATAGTTTAATCCTGATAAATCGGCATCTCCGTTTTGTAACCATTCGTAAAATTCCATTGCATTATCTGTCGGATCTCCTTCGCCATAAGTAGCCATACAAAATACAGCCAATGAGTTCGGAATGTTTTTCAAATTGACCAACTCTTCCATATCGCATTCTTCCGGATCGGCAACCATTCCTTTTAAGTTATATCTCATTCCTTCTTTGGCTAAACGACCTGCGAACTCTTCACCCGTTCCAGTTTGACTTCCATAAAAAACTACCAAACTACGTCCAGAACTTTGTAATTTTTTTATAAAAGAGTCTTCTGTTGAACTTTGAAGAGTCATCGAAGATGGTCTAAATTAAAAAAGGATATTATTTATTAATTTATTTTTAATACAAATAAAAATTTTTTACTTACTGTATCGAATATGATTTTCCATTAGAAGTAATTTCATTTTTCTTTCTGTTTTTTAATAAATACCAAGCTCCACCGGCGAATAATGCCAAAAGTAAGATTATATCCAAAGTGCTAAATAATGATTCGGAACTTTCTGGTATTTGTTCGGTTACTACGTCTGCTTCTACTTCCATCGTTGAGTACTGGAAAAAGTCCAAAATTATAGTCGATAATCGAACAGTGTAGAATAAATGAACGCTTTTAATCGATATTTTTTTATACGAATTAAAGATAAGTTATCTGATATTTACGAACAAACGTATCATCTGTTTTTATTAGCTAAGCATTAATGAGCATTGTTTGGGATATTGAGAGAGTAAATGATGAATCATTTTGCTAACTAGTCATTTATGATGAAATTTTATTCAAGAGATTTATTTAATTGTGTAATTATAACAAACAGAATCCTTATTCTAAAAATTTTTATATTGGTCATTAATCTGAGGTCACAAAAGAAACTTTGGACGGAAATCAATTATTGATATTTAATTTGTATATTACTTTAACTATTTTAATGAGATTTTTGCGTCTGGAATTATGAATGTAAAGTCCGATATCATATTCAAACATTACGTTTAAAGTTCCGATTAACTTCAAATTTCTAGATAAACCGTATCTATAAAAAAGGTTTTAAAGTGGACATTAAATTTCAAGTGTATTTTAGTTTGATGATGAAATTAGACCTAACTGAATTTTTTAATCTTCTGTTCGCGCTTCTTCGGTTATTAAACTGATCGTGAGTTAACCTGCGTTAAACTGAGTACGCCATCAGTTTTGAGTATCGACAAAATGCCCTATGTTTTTTCGACATGAAATCTGAAGAGCGCGAAAGTGGCCCATGGTACTCAAATATTTAATTTTGTATTCCTTATTGTCGAAAAGAATTTACAACCTAACCGGTTTCGGCCTGAACTTGCCATCAACAAAGACGAGTATAAATGTACCTGCAGTGTTAATCTAGGTTACCGTCTCTGATGATGGCCAGTTATAGCAGAGACCGGTCAGGTGGTAGAGTCTTTTTAATAACAAAGAAAACCAATTTAAGTATAAAAATTGTTTTCATCGTCATTATTATAATTCAAGACTACAGGTAAAGAAAGCACTATGTCAATTTTTCAGAAAATTAAAACTTTGGTGTTATTTATTAGAAAATTTTCAAAGCTTTAACAGTATTCAAACGTTCGTATAATAATTACGCTCAGTTAGAAGTTACTTCATTTGGTAATTGGCGAACAGATTAAAAGTATGCCATATCAGCGTGATAGTGAACAAAAAAGGCTTCATTTGTATTTTTTTTTTTTTCATTTCATTTTAATTCATTTCAATTTCAAAGCTACATTTGTCCACCAATTGTAATATTTATCAAATAGCAAATAAAAATATGAAATTTCCAATACTTCAAAACAACTTTCTCGAAATCTCGTTAGTGCCTTCTTTGTCTATGATTTTCAATTGGTAAAATGAATCAAATCACTAAACATCAAAATTAACATCAAGTAATTATTTTTGACATAAATGCCAAATTAAATTTGGGAATGATTTTTTTCTTTTTCCCTTAATTACGATAGGTTTGTTCGTGCAGGCAATTTACAACAGTTTCTGACTTTTTCAACCAACTAAATTGTTCAATTTTGATCACATGCAAAAAATTCTAAATCTTGATTGGTTAAAAAAAATCAGAAACTGCTGAAAATTTCCTGCACGTACAAAGCTTGTATTAGTCCTTAATCTGAACTCGCAAAAAAAACTTCAGGCGAAAATCTATGAGAAAATTGGATACTTAATTTTTGTCGTACTTTGACGATTCAAACGATAAATTTGGCGTCCAAGCTATTTTTATTATTAAATTCAAATTATAAATGTAGAGTTGATTTCATAATCAAACATTAAATTTAATGTTCTCATTAACTACATTTTCCTAGGTAAAAAAGGTGTTAAAGTGGGCATTAAATTTAAGGTAAATTTTAGTTTGAATATGAAATTAGACCTAAATGTAATTTTTAACCTTCGTTTCACGCTCCTTCAGTCGCACGTATTTCTGTAAAGTGACCGCATCATTAATTTTAAATATCGACGAAATGCACGAAGAATTTTTTCAACACGAAATCTGAAGAGCGCGAAAGTAGGTCGTGGTATGCAAATACAGTGAAATCTTCCTTGTGCGGACACCAACGGGACCCACCAAAAGTGCGCGTTCAAGAGGGGTGTCCGCTTAAGAGAAATTCGAAGTAATTGCAATGAAATTCCCCTTCGCGGACACCCCTTTTGAATGGACACTCCTCTTGGACGGTTAGTTTCTCATGGAACCGTCCGCCTCTTATATTATTACTTCGCATTTCTCTTAAGCGGACACCCCTCTTGAACGGACACTTTTGGTGGGGCCAGTTGGTGTCCGCACAAGGGAAATTTCACTGCATATGAGAGTCGAGTGGTTCCATGAAAACTGTCCGTCCAAAGGGGTTTCCGCTCAAGAGGGGTGTCCGCGAAGGGGAATTTCACTGTATTCGATTCTGTATTCTTTGCTATAGAAAAGATTTTACAACCTGACCGGTTGCGACGTTAACAAACCATCATCAGAGCCGAGTATAAATCTATCTGCAATGTTAATCTAGATTACTGTCTCTGGTAATGGCTAGTTATGACCGAAACCGGTCAGGTGAGAAACTCTTCTCAATAATAAAAAATATATTTGTATATAATGAAGTTGTAACTTCTAAACGTCAAATTTTAATGTAATCGAAAAAAAATCCATTTTTAGAACGTAGCCTAATCATTAGAATGTTTAAAAATTTCATTTAATAACATTAAGTGACATTTTCTCTCCCGAAGGATAAACTAAAAGTCCTAGAAAGTTAATTTTTGGTAAAAATAAAGATTAAGTTTCAATCTAAATCGTCGTAAAATTTCAAATCTCAACACTAATTAATTTTTAAAAATTAACAAGTTTTAATCCGCATGTTTATTAAGTTAGGTTAGAATTTCTCCTCTCGGGAAAAAACTAAAAGTCGTAGAAAATTCATTTTTGGTAAAAATAAAGACTAAGTATTAATCTAAACCCTGATAAAATTTCAAGCCTCAACCACAATTACCTTTTAGATATGAATGTCTAAAAATCGACTAATTTTCACCGACATTAAGATGCATTTTCTCCTCTGAAGAAAAAACTAAAACTTGTAGAAAGCGAATCTTTGACAAAAATAAAAATTAAGTATTAATTTAAATCCTCATAAAATTTTAAGTTTTAACAAGAATTAGTTTTTGAGATATGATTTTTCTTAATTGACAAGTTTTAATGGATATGTAAATTAAGTTAGGTTGGAATTTCTTGTATCAATTTAAATATAGAATTTATTTGTTTTCATCCTCATTATTATAATTGATAAAATGGAATTTTATTATTTAATATTAAATGTAACGAAATTATTTTTCATATTTTACACGTCATATTTAACATTTCTAGTTATAAGTTATTTCAGGCGTTTTAACATTAGGAAGCTATTTTCGACAATTTTAACTTCAAATTTGAGTTATTATCGACGTTTAAAAAATGAAACTTGCCATTTAAAGGTTATTTTTAACTTTTTAAACATCAAATTTAACACTATCAGGTTATTTTTTTTACGTTCTAGACATAAAATATTACATTTGGGTTTATTTTTGACGTTTTAAACGTCAGATTTGATAATTTAAGGTTATTTTTTGAGATTATGAATGTTAAATTTGACAGGTTAAGATTATTTTTGACGTTTCAAAAATTAAATTTCACGTGTAAAGGTAATTTTTTAACGCATCAAATTTCATATTATGAAGCTATTAATTTTCGACGTTTTATATTACAAATCTGATATTACAAATGATATTAAATGTTTTTAGTAACATTTTAAAAGTAAAATTTGGCATTTATATTGTCAGATATAATTCTGACACATTTGAACGTCAGATATAAAAAGTCTACTTGTAAGTCTTCTTTTAACATACCTAGGTATTAAACGTTCAATTTAATAGGTTGAGGATTTTTTTGACGTTTTAGAAGTCAAATTTGGCATTTACGCAGGGTTGCCAGATCGTTCAATTGGATTCCCCAGTCACGATTGAAAAATACTCTAAATTTAAAAGTTTTCAATAAAAATTCCCCAGAAAATAAATATATTGTTACTTTTACTTCTACAATTTGTTACTTTTAAATTTTAATTAATTTTCATGACTGAAGGATATCTCTAAAATAAGCCAATTTAGAAATAAATCCCCAAGAATTAGGAAATATTCAGAAAATAATTTTTCAAATAAAAAAAAAACATAACTAACAGCAATGCACACAAAAACACTGCAAGATAGTGTCAGTTGAAGACTAATGAAAAAAAAAACAGTAATAAATAAAATAAAACCAAAATTGTACTGTACGTATTCTTGCACTTTATAGCACAGAATTAAATTTTTATATTTATGAAGATTTTATATTACCGAGTAGTGGCAGACATAAAATCCTCTGTTAATGCCCACCTAAACTTTTTTCCCCAGAAAAAAAAAATATCGCAAAAAAATACCCCAAAAAGGGGGAAAAACCCTAATTTTTGGGAAAAATCCCCTAATCTGGCAACCCTGCATTTACGGGTAAATTTAAGGTTAATATTGACGTTTTAAACGTCGAATTTGACAATTTGAAATTAGATTTGACGTTTTAAACATCATGTCGGAAAAATTTATGTTAATGTTAACATTTAAAACATCAAAATTTGACATTTCTACGTTGATGTTTTAAATCTCATATTAAAATTAAACTTCAAAAAAATGTTAGTTCTAAATTTAGATAATGTACTAATATGATAACGAAAATTTAATTAATTTTACATAATACCTACTCCAAATTTTTTTCTAAATTTCTATATCTTATCAACAATTCTTTCAACAAAAACTTTTGATATAGAAATCACGGAAGCTTTTCTACCGTCACAAAATGGACCATTTATCTATTGACCTCATAAAAGTATAATTCGCGCCAATCATCAGAAAGTATCATCGAGTTTAGAAAACATGTATGTTCGACCGCGGTGATGAACACGTGTCCATAACAAACGTATAATCTCCGGATACATGAATACCAAAAAAGTATCAGTTGAGAATTTCGGAATAGTTTTGGGTCAAGTTTCAATGTCACCCGTTTCAAGGATAAAAAGCGAGACTTGTATACACTTACCAAACTCCACGCAAATATCCCAGATAATAATTTGTGTGTGCTGATCATTTTGGTGGCAAATAATTTAATTTAAAATAAACGATAAAAAGAAGAATAATGTTAAATAAATTAAAAACTATTAAATTACTATCACTCGAATGCTTGACTGATTGATATTGACCTTAATAATTTCAGACCGGTGGTTTATAAATGCAATGCTTGGTTGTGACGTAAATTCAGTGTGGTGGGGTTATTATGCGTTAAAAGAGTAAGTGGTTTTGTTTAAATTTATAAAGGAAGGGGAAAATTTTAATTAAATGTATACTATTATTTTAAATTATTTAACAGTAACATGATTTTTTCTCGTTAAAAATTTTTTGTTGGTTATTTTCCACTTAAAATATTTTTATCTTTTATCAGTTAAGGTCAACAAGAAATAATCTAGAATAAAGACTAAATTACCTAATTATTTTAAAAATCTAGTTTTAATATAAATAACAAAAACTTTAATTTATTTACTTATTAGTTGTTATTATTTATTTACCACTTATTAATTGCCAGAAACGGAATATAAATAACAAGTTAATTAAAAGTTTCATTTTTTAAAAATTCATATCTAAAAGACTAATTATTGTTGAGACTTCAAATTTTATAAGGATTTAGATTGAAACTTAATCTTTATTTTTTCCAAAGATGAATTTTTTACGACTTTTAGTTTTTCCCTCAAAAGTGAAAATGTGACTTAATGTCTTTAATTGATGTTTTAAACTTTAAAAATTAACATAAAATCGCGTTAATAATATTCTTACGAATATATTGCTTGAAGGCAATGATTAGCAAAATCAGTACGATAACAAATGTAAACAATGATCGACAAAAACTTCTAGTCGGTCGTTTTAAAACAAGTCTACAACTTTATCTACAACTATAAAATTGCTCACTAGTACTTATTAGTACAATGACTCTGTAAATCATTCCAGTAAAAAGAATAAGAGCAGTCTCACGTTAGTACGTTGTCTGGGAGAATATAAATTTGCAAGCAGAATGATTCATCAGTGACTGAAGATAACCTTAAGCTTATTCCTGGTACATCCTTAAAAAAATTTAAACGTTTTGTTTACGAGTTCATTTTGTGAAACGAAAATAACAAAATGATAATTTTTATATTTATATTTAATTGCGTTTTATTATAATCTTGGATTAGATTTAAATTTAAGTTTAATGTTGGTAGTATTTTAGAGATTTTCAACGATGACGTAGGAAATTTTGACCTCAACGACCAAAGATAAATTTAGTTACTCATAACAGGATGATTAAAATTAAAGTTTTATTTTACTTTCGATTGAGTAACAAGTAATAGCTTATCTTCTTTTAATTCTAATAATTAATTTATCGTTTAGTAATAATTTAACTTAACTTTCGGCTATAAAAAAAGAAAGAAGGAAAGAAAGAAAGAAAGTAAAACCGTTTTTGAAACCTAGTAAACTGTTTTATTCATGAACTCCCAAAATGAATGTATAAACAAGTAGGTAAAAAAACTGGTATACAATAAAATATTCCATCGTTCCTAATGATATGTACACTGATTTCAACATTGACGTTATTGCACTAACCAGGTACAAGTTCGATGAAATTGTAACTGTAAATGATCCAATTTAAACACTTCAAACTGACGTAAATAGCGGGTCAACGAACAGAACCTGTTTTCATCTTGCGAAATCATGCAGTTACTTCAATAAAAGTATCTCCTGTTTCGGGGTATCATAAAGATAATATATAGGTGTCCCAAAACTCACTGTTAAGATCAACATGGTTACAATCTCAATCAACGCAAAAACAACAAATTACAAGGTATAAAGTAAGACTGTATTAGTAAAAATATGCCATGTCACGTAAACCTTTTCACCTTTATGTCAACCCTCTTTGAAGTTTTTCGGTCACAACAAAAAGTACGTACACCTTAATTTTCCATAGACATTCGTTATATCTAGTTTTGTAAATATCTCTCAACATCTTGGGGGTAAGTTGCAAAAAATGTTCACTTTCTCGTCCCCTTTCATCCCCAAGAATAGATGTGGTATTGAGTGGCACATCGTTGGAAAGGTACTATCATAACACATTCTTGGGGTTTACGGTAATGGTTTATCGGTTTTAGTTTTTGAGTTATAAGAGAAAATGTGTTTTCGATTCTCAACTTTGAACCCTTACAACTTGTTCTAGAGCAGTGTTTCCCAACGTGGGGCGTAGGCCCCACAGGGGGGCAATTTGATTGTTAAGGGGGGCAATTTGGGTTTTTGAAGATGTGTTTAAAAAGTTTTGTTTGTCCGTTTCGTAAAAAAATTTGTATTGATTTCTTCCTAAAAGGCATCAGAAAAGATTGTTATATGAACAATCCCATAAAAAAATATTACTTTAAAACCGTGTGACCTTTTTTTTTGGGCGCTGGATGTGTCCCATGACATCTTTTTAGGTACATTTTATGTTTCAATTTTATATTGTTTTAATATGTAAATACCCAAATCAACACATTTTTTCTTGGTGGGGCCTCGCGGAACCTTAGGGGGGACATAGCAATATTACAAAACCTAACATGGGGCATGGCAGAAAAAAGGTTGGGAAACACTGCTCTAGAGGCTTTTACCGCACGTATATGAAAATACGTCAGTCTTATTTTGAGCCATTCAATAACTGTACTAAATTTCATCAATATCGGTGAGTGACACTTCTGATACTTCCCTTGTCAGAGGTGGACTTCCACTTGTAGTTAATCGAAAAAACCGTTGCGTTACGACAGATTCACAATAACCAACAAACGAGATTGTTCAAATAGAGTCAGAAGATGACCAGGAAAAGGTCAATTATATTCATAAACATTGCTTGCACTCACAGTTGATTACATTACACATCTGTGATTGCAAAATTGACTAATCTATGACGATTCTTTGGTTCTTTTGGAAAAACCTTATGTTAAACAAAACGGTAAGCCACTTTACAGCGAATATCTTCTATACGCATCTCTTTATTATCACTTTTAGTTTTGTATTACCAGAAGAATTCCAAAACTCGTAAAAATTTCTCAGTTTTAATATTAAGAAATCTTGATTAGAACGTAGATCGATTTTAACGAAAAATCAATTACAAGGAAGTGATTTTGCAACAACTACAAATATTTGGTACACCGACTGACAAAATGAAGACATCATTTTATTGAATGTTTTCAGTATATGTCATCTATGGACACTTCTGATACATCCCTTGTAAGTCATCAAACGCTTATGACATATTCCAACTCCGAACCCTCTTCAAGATGACGTACCAGAACAATTTTGTTTTAAATATCTTAAAAACGCTTTTAGCTATCACAATAAAATTTATGGTGTTTGTTAACTTTGAAATACTTCGTCATTTGCTATTAAAATAATTTTTGTAGTGTCAACGTAAAACTATTAAATCCTTGCGTGACGATTTATTTCGAACGTAATGGAATTATGGCGGGTCAGACTCGTCAATGTATGTTAAGGGGTTAAGTGGTAACAAGAAGGATATTTTAGGTGCTACCTTTTTAACGTTGTTGAATTATGCGTCTTTTTTTACTAAGAATAGGTACTGTTATTTTAAATTGTTAAAACGCACCATTTAAGAAAAAAATTACTTAAGATACAACGTTTCACCTATTCGTTTAGTTAAGACTAATCATTATGGTTCTGTGTTGTGGTAAGGTAGAAAACGCTCTAAGTTTAATTGTGAACCCTAAAGGCATTATTAAAATATCTCAATTAAGTTATTCAGATACGCCATCTTCAAGAGACAATTTCGGATAAGACGTTTTACGTTGAATCAGTATGAAATTAGCTCTATTTTTTCTCCAATAGTTAAAAAAAAATCGCAAAGATAGACAATTTTTCGACAACTTAAAAATCCCATTTATTTTTCATTTATCTCGCAATCTTTCCAAAACTGCGGAACCGAAATTAAAAAAAAATATATTCAGGTGCCCCAAAATTATATCGACAAACTGCTTGGATATATTCCTTGGGTCATTCTAAGAACATTAATATTGAAACCTGTTATCCGATTTTTTACAGTTTCATTGCCAGAGATATTTGGTGTTAAAGTTTTTTCTACTTATGTCAATTTTTCTTACTAACTTTATTGATTTTGAGAAAGTATGTCTCAATATTTCTCTAGAATCTTAAAATTTAACCTTAATTACATGATAATTTCAAAATTTTATTGCCATCATCATAACATGTTTTTTGTCAATATTTCATAAAGTTAAACTAATACAGTTTATGAAACACACGAAAGTATGTTATGAGGTTAAGAAAACTTTGAAATGATTACCATGTAATTAACGTTAAATCTCAAGATTCGTATGAAATTTTGAGCCATATCCCCTTAAAATTTACAAAGTTATTAAGAAAAGTTGATTTAAGTAGAAAGGACTTGAATATCTCTGAAACTATAAGAGATCATATTAACAGGTTTTAATCTCACAATCAGTCTATTTAAAATGACCAAAAGAATATATCCTAACGGTTTGTCAGTACAATTTTGGGATACCCTGTATATGTTACATAAAAGTGTCTACGGAATACGATCAACTTTATCCCAATTGTTTTCGACAAGTGGTCGCGAAAATATTCCGTTTCAAATTGAGGGGCCTTTATATCTGACGGCGAAAATAGAGTTTGGAGTTCTGAGACACCTGTATACAGGATCCGCGAATGAAACATGAAATTTTAAAGCCACAGTAGTTTATTTTCTACTTATTTCGGGATTTCTGAAAAGCAAGGTAAATAAACGAAAACCGCAAAGCATACTGGAATTGGACGAATTCAACCAGATCTTAACATCGTAAAATCTTGGAAGATTGTTGCTTAAAATTTAAAGAATGTTTACTGAAAAATGAGTTTCCATTTTTAAGATTTTCGTTGTTGTTAAAAAGTAAAATTACATGATTTTCTTCACTCAAACTTTTCGGAGAAAAAGATTTCACAAAAAGATTTCTGAGAATTAATGTTTAACGAAGTGTATATAGAAAAAATGTGTATGTAGTTGAATCAATATCTTTTTCTAGAGAAAATATTGTGTACTGTTGTCGAAATAAATTAACACTGATTTTGCACTTCGCTCATCGTTTCAGTAGAAAAGGTTTTGCATGTTTTCGTATAAATAATGATGTAAAAATAGTGAGGTAATGTTACGTAATTTTGATTATAAAATGATTGTCAATATTAAGATTACAAATGGTGTTCTTTCATCACATTCAATATTATTTCAAGTTTTAACAAGAGAATTTATTTGTGGAAATTAAAACGTTAATTATTACCAAAAAATTTAAGAAAAAAATTGCAAAATCCTAAGAATTAAAAAAAATATAATTTTTACTTTTAGTTAAAATTTAAAAGTAAATAAAGATGTAAATTAATTTAAGGATTGTGTTTTAAATTATCTAAAGTTCGTCCTCTATCAAACGGGGTTTTTGTTTGAATTTTATTTATACGTTCTTTATCAAATAATTAGTTTATTCAGTAAAAATGTATTGTAAAATTACATAGATTGCCAAAACAACGGGATATTAATCTAATAGACGTCTATGCTGCCTTGCCCAAACACATTCTTTTGCGATTGTAAAGGATAAGTGCAAAACTTGGGTGCGCAGTACAATCTACCGATAAATTTAATGGTGTTGCACAAACTAGGTCCAGAAATGGCATTTAATTAAAATTATTATACGACACAATTAAAAAAATGTTAAGAAGGACGTTACTGATGATAAGGTAACTGGTATTGGTGCCAGAAGTCAAGTCAGTGAACTTTCGAATGCTCATACTCCGAAAGTTTTCATCGAAAAAACCCGGTGTTAAGACTCATGATCGGTGATAATTCTGCGTAATATAGCCAAAACTCAAAATCGTAGGTCACGCGGTTTAGGAAATATCGCGAGTTAAATGAAAAAAGGGTCGGCTCTTTGACTGATCCGCGGAAAATGCAATGTTTGGGACTTTTTTTTTCAGGTACAGCTGAAGAAAAAAATTGGGACCTTTTGTAGGATGTAACCGCATCTGTATACTATATCGTGGTATTTTCTTATTTGTTTTTTGAAAAATTCCATCTATTTTCGCTAAAAAAAAATCAATTTTATTTTTAGGATTGAATTTTTTAACGAAAATAAATGGAATTTTGTAAAAAAAAATACCACGTTACAGTAAATCAATGAGGCTACATACCACAAAAGGTCCATTTTTTTCCTCCAGCAGTTTATGAAAAAAAAATTCTCAAAATTTGTATTTTCCATGGACCGGTAAAAAAACCGGCCTTTCTTTCATTTAACTCGTGATATTTCCTAAACCGCGTGACTAACGATTTTGAATTTTATATTATATATATATTATTACATTACGCAGGAATGATCACCATTCATGACAGTCTTAACCCCGATTTTTTTACGACGAAAACTTTCTGAGTATGAGCATTCTAAACTTGACTAACTTGATTTTTGGCTCCGATAATAATAGCAAATTAAAAATAGGATTTCTTTGTACATGTGATGTATAGGTTGAACTGTATAAAAGGGGTGAAGGTCCTCACTGCATCAGTAAAGTGACGAATTGATTTTTTTTTAATGATCTAATATTTTTTTGATAGCTTTCGTAAGCTATAAGTAAGCTTTTCTTCTGACAAAATAGGCAATTTACCAAAATATATTGATATTGCTCGGTTTATTTCTACAGTCCAATCTAACGGCCGAACAAAATATGTGAAAAATATAAGGATAAGTATAAGATGCGGGAAGCATGGAAAAAATCATTAAACGATTTCGTTTACTTCCTGAAGTAATTAAAAATTGTATCTGAAGTACTGCGAGGATGTTTCTATTGAATTCTAGTGATCTGTCCTCGTTTTTTATTCTATCGGGTATTCATTTAAATTCGTACTCAAGTATGCTTTTGTTAGATGACGATGAAGAGAAAAATGTTGTGGCATGATCAGTGCACTAGAAACAATTAAATTTCAAATTTGATATACGTCAAATCAGGTTACACTACACTGAACAGCTTGCAATGGGTGTTTATCGATAATGTGTTTAATGTGCAACAATAAAAAAATGATGGTAAAGTCTGACATTCATACTGGGTCGAAAGTCGATGAAACTTGGACATATTTACTGCATGATTTTATTGACTTGTTACTTATAACCTATTGAACATTTCAGTGTTATGACATTGCATTAATTAAATTTTATTGAACACACGTCAAAAATACAGGTAAAATCCATAGGTCATTTGAGCATAAATTTAAATGAATACCCGATAGTATAGAGAAACAACTTAATTTCTCTCTATTGATGATTACTATTCAGTATGTACCTGAACGCGTGTATGACAGAAAACGCAAAACCTAACATAAACTGTAAAGAGTCACATATACATCTTTCTCCGAATGGTGTATATCAGTGTTTCCCAACCTTTTTCGTGCCATGCCCCACCTTAGCTTTTCTAATATTCTTATGCTAGTTTCCGCGAGGCCAAGTGCGAACTGTAAACGAGAGGCCCCACAAAGTAAAAATGTGTTGATTTGGCTGTTTACATAGAAAACAAGTAATATAAAGTTTGAAACATTCAATCTGTCTAAAAAAATTTCGTGGGACACAATCGATGTCAAAAAAAAGGTCACAGCTTTATAAAGTAATAATTTTTCACGTAAGAAACTTAAATGATAGATTTTAGGAAGAAATCGCTAAGAAATTGTTAACTGAACAGAGTAAGTAAATTTTCGAAACATACTATCAAAAACCGAAATTGCCCCCCTTAACCCATTTGCATCACACAGAAAAATGAAAAATTTGCCCTTATCACCGAACATTTTTTTTATATGCAATTTTATATGCGATGAGCGCATATATGCGCGCTTTGGTGATACTGGCCAGGCAAAATGCGCGCATATATGCGCTTATGATGCCGATGGGTTAACAATCAAATTGCGCTGTGGGGCGTGGGCCCCACGATGGGAAACACTGGTGTATATAATATGTAAAAGAGTATCATTCGGTTTCGGTTTCAATCGTAAACAAAAACTACCGTAAGTTTTTTATGCTAGCTATGAATAATTTGGTATCTGTACCTTATATAACAGGGGTGGGCAAAGTTTAATGTTCAATGATCGACATAAATGTTTGCTGGTTAATGGCGATCGACATTTTCAGAAATAGGAAAAAAATAACGCATTGAATGGTAATTAAATTATTTATTTATATCAATATATCGCCGTTCCGGAAGAACATCGACACAACTGCAAAATAAAAAAATTTGCAGGAAAAGCAAAAATAATTAAAATCCGCATTTTTTGGATACATTGATGGCCTTAACTCATTTCGTCAAAAAATTGCAGTTACGTCGATGTTGTTCCGGAACGGCGATATATAATTCATTTTTTGGAAGTGGACGGACGCATGGCATTCCATTTTATTACTGATTGTGAGTTTATTAAAATTAGGTTTATATTCACTAAGACATAATCGCATAGATGCCATCAAGTGATTGTCAGTTAGATTCTTCTAAATTTTGATTTAATGAATTTCATTTGTGAAAATGCTGCTTCGCATAAATATGTTGAACCAAAAAATGCAAATATCCTCAATGCCACAGATTTTAATAACGGATATTTTTCTTCGGATACTACATTCCAAAATGAATTTTCATGTGCGCGTCCTTTTAAGACGATATCCGATTTTATTGTTAAAACTTCTGATTCTATGTCTGTTTAATTTAATTGGAAGTTATCAGCTAAATTTGAAGAAATATCTTCAATGTCATATTCTCCAAACGGAAATGAAATAAATTCAAAAATAACTTGAAAGCAACTGAGATTAGAAAAACATCTTTCAAATTCTTGATTAATATTTTCTATTTCACAACAAAACTGTTGAATGTTGCATTGACTACTAATTTTAATCTGTGTTTCTAAATGTGGAAAATTCTTTAAGTTATTTTTTTTATTGTAAAATGTATAATTTCAATTTTGCTTTAAAAGCATTTATTGAACTCACTAATTGAATAATATTTTTTCCTTTTCCTTGTAATTCTAAATTTAGTAAGTTATAATGACCCATAGAATCATATGAAATAAAACTTTAAAATACTGAAGATATTTATTTATTTATTGAACTTGACAACCCGGGTTTCGACCTTGCGATCGTCTTCAGGTCATTGCGTCCTAGAAGAACAATGTTGAAGATAAGAACCATGAAAACCGTTGAATATAATTGAAAATGAACTAACTATTTTAAAATTATCCGCATTTAAATCCGCACGTTGTTATAATGTAAAATGTAAAACGTAATTATCCAAATTATGAAAAATGACTAAGATTTACCTTGACCGATTTCCACGATGACAGACAATAAACTAAGCGATGGCGTTGGAAACGGGTTGAGGTGCCTGAATGACCTGAAGACGATCGCAAGGTCGAAACCCGGGTTGTCAAGTTCAATAAATAAATAAATATCTTCAGTATTTTAAAGTTTTATTTCATATTTATCCAAATGAAGAATGGAGCTGTTCATAACTAATTACCCATAGAATCAGTTAGAAACGCCAACTTTTGTACCCAAAGTGGATCTTCCAGCTGTCTATGTTTTTCTCCCAACGTATTTAAAAATTCTACTATTTCGGGCAATAGCTCTAAAAATAGTTCCAAAAAACATCCTCGACTAAGCCATCTAACGTTGGAAAAAAGCACTAAATCTTCATATTCCGAATCATTCTCCTTTAACTGATTACGGAACAATCGCCTTCTTAAAGTCCGTGCTCTTATAGAATTAGCAATTTTTACTGCAACATCCATAACATTGTTAACATCCAACACTTTTGCACATAAAGCGTTATTATGAATGATGCAGAGGAATGATATAAAATCGGGAAATTGTTCGTTTTGTCGACAGAGGGCTAAAAATCCATTTTTTTTGCCAACCATACAGGGTGCTCCATCGGTTGATATAGAAACCAACTTATGTAGAGGCAATTTTGTTTTTTCAGTAAATATAACAAACGTTGTAAATATGTCTTCACCTCGTGTTGTTCCTTTCATCGGAAGTATTGTTAAAAATTCCTCTTTTTTATAGTATTTATTTATAGTATTTAAAAAACTTTTGTGATCTCCTGCCGATCTCTTCGCGATCGACTGGTCGATCGCGATCGACTGTTTGTCCACCTCTGTTATATAAGATTTTTAAAAGCGGTCCAGTTTTGGCAAGAAAAAAGAAGAAATTGTCGGCGTTTTTTAATAGTATTGTTACTAGTATCTTCTTTTATTTAACACGTTGAGTGCCATGTCAGTCATCGATGACTGACACCGAGCTTTCCGTTCAGGCCGCGTCAGTCATGAGTGACTGACACAACTTTTCGTTCAGGCACCAGTGACTGACAGTGGCCTGGCGGGGAAGTCGTTATACAACCGCGTGGCACTCAACGTGTTAAGTGAATTTATGGTGGGTTTAGGAAGTCAAACTTAAAGATTGTCACCGTAACCGTAATAGCAGATGTAGTAGGGTAAAATTCCCAAATGTCGGCCCCCTAAAAATGCTTCCTAAAGTCGGCCTTTCTATAAAAATTCATATAAAAAAACTGGAAGGCCGACTTTAGGCACAAAGCCCAGATATGGTGAGTTTACCCTATTTAAAAAAGTTCAACTATACTTATTTAAATTGTGTCGTTTAAGGAAAGGCTTACGATCGCAAAATATTACGACAAATTTAATCGTAGGCGCAAAATTTGACAAACTTTTAACTTTTTACGCTTACGGATAAATACCTGATAACAATTCCGTCAGTGTATTGACAATAACACCTTCTATTGACTTCGATGATAAACATATTGACCAAAACTTATTAGTTCTTTGTAAATAGGACCCTGATATATTTCGAAATATCTAGAAAAATTATGGAATTGACATTAATCTGTACTCGAAAAATTGATCGTGATGTTTTTCTTTACGTAAATTTTCGTTTATTAAGTTCAAGAAACGACCTTCCAATTCTCGATTTCAGTTTATGGGTCTCCTGAAAATTTGCCCATGTTTTCAATTTTTTTTTTGTTACAACAACAGCTGTAGCTATAGATAAAATTGCTCTTGTTACACCAAGAACTATCTATTTTCTCATTCATTGCAACCTAAATCAAATTCTTAGATAATAAATCAATTATAAGCGAAAAAAGAGGGAAGGTCAATGATCATGAATACTTTAAAACTTTAGCTGTATTCAGCACTATTTTATTGGCTGATTATTAAACATTTAAAATCTGAAGAATTACTCCCTAAACTAGACATTTGTAAGCACTACATCCTTTACACTTAGGACTAAAATTAATGCTACAATACTCCTACCATACGTCGGCAGACTTGAAAAATGTAAGTAATATTAGATTAACGTTGCACAAACGATTTATTTTACTATTAAAAATTTGCTTGTTGCAAAATCGACCTAGTAAAACCATTGTGAGATGTAATAGTGCAATTTCCTTATTGACATTTATAATACTAAAATGTGCTGAGTAAAATTAAATACTTGCTTATTAAATAAAATCTGAAAATTATTTTGCATATTGTACATACATTTCTAATATACCTACTTACGAACCTGAATCTAAAATATTTCACCAAACTCCCCATTTAACATTTCAAAAAAAATCAAATTAGTTCATAAGTATTTAAATTCTACCAGTCAACCAAAAACAAATTATTACCCACTCATTAACGTAGTAATTACTTTGTAAAAAATTACATAGTGGAAGACTAATTTCACCTTCACATATCCAGACACAGGAAATTCATAATTATCAAGAAATTTAGTTTTGTTTGGACAATAATAGCGTGATAAACGTTAATCGTAATTATGTAACACATTAATAATCAAGAAGTTATAAAACGCTACAGAAAAACAATAACAAAAAAAATCACGTACTTGGTCTGTTTTTTTATTCTAATCTTGTTTATAAGTTTTCTTTAATAAAGCGGAAAATGAAAAATCGATTTTACCATCCGATAGTTAAAAAAAGCAGTGACGTCCGTTCAAACGGAAATACTTTTTTTGCATTTTCGCAAATCATATGCATTTCAATTTCGCATCCGTCTCGGATCAAAGGTTAATGAGCATTTTTTAAAATCGTAACCGACCGAAATCATTTGATTACAAAGATCAAAAATTAAGTGTTATTTTACTCTCTCGTTCATTACAAAATTTTTCTAGATCTTTACCATTTTAAAATTTAATAATTTCCCGACATACTACGTATATAACACAAACGTGCGTGCGTAAAAGTTCCGAAGCGTTTCATTATAAGTTATTAACATTTCCTCACCACTACATTCAGAGAAAATTCGAGGCTACGTTTCGTAATTATTTAACAGTATCATAAATTACAGTACTTAATATCGATGATAAAATGAAAATTAAAAAGTTCCCCATTCATTAGAGACGCGCGTAATATTTAAATTACGATCGTCAATCACTACAGTGACACGTATTCAAATGTAATTCCAGGTAAACTTACCAAAAAATGATGCCAAAATACGGGTAACATAATTACTTTTTTTTCTAATGGCACCGAGATGGAATTAACAACGAAAGAGACACAACACACACGATATTACGCACGAGATTTCCCTTTTGAGGATTAGAGGCCCACTAACCTCCTCTTATCGAAGAATTCACTCTCGGAATGGGAATGTTTGGCCTTTAGACACGCTTGCAGAAGTAGATTTCGTTTCATACGTAACTGTTATAAGTGTAGACTAGTTTATAGGAGTTATAAAACTATTTCAAGGATGTGATAAAAATGATTAGATTGGAAAAGATTATCGTTTAATTTAATGAAAATTATTATGGAAAAAAGGAGTATTTAAAAAATGTTTAGTTGGAAAAATCGTTTTTCTTTAATAGCCATAAATGTTTATGATAGTTTAACTTTAATGAATTAAACCTTGGACTTTGAGTTTGCAATTTGTTTAATTGAAATATACATACAGGTGGTTATAAAATAATTACATATTCTGTTTATATTTAAATTGAGTATAGATAAAAGAAATCACGTATCATTTATATAAAAAGTTTTGTGAAATTGAATTAACATATTTTTTCATCTCCATTTTTCCAAATTTGTTAAGACAAAGAAAAAAAACTTTTTAATTTTCGTGTACAATAATTTAGTGTAACACAGGATTTTTTATGTTTATAAGACGTTAATCTTGAAACAAAAATATGTTTTTCATTTCTTTTTTGAAGTGACTGAAGCCCATAAAATACATTTTTCGTTAAAGGAGAAAACCTTTTTTCAAAATGAATCAGGTATTTTATAGATATGATCAAAATTCAAGGAAACTTTATTTATAGGTATTTAATTAAAGACTGTTATGAAAATGAGTAAACAAATGTATTTAAAACTTTACTGGTTACTCTTCTGTAAATGTTGTGAAAAAAAAAGAATTAATTGCTGGAGTATAATGCGAAAGAGACACCTGTCTACATTTATCGATTATAGCAGGTGAGTCAGGAAGACGGAAAAAACTTCAAGATTGTACAGGATGTTCCAAAACTCAGTTGTCAAATGCTAACCACGCATTCTAAAGCTGGTTTCATGCCGATTCAACGAAAAAATCCTTATCCGAAATTGCGTCCTAAGAGAACTAGAGTACCCCAAAAAGGACGTGTCTGATCAGGTTTTCTCGAAATATCTTAATAACGCTTTTAGCTATTACAAAGAAACTTTGATCGTTTGTAAACGTTTGCTGGTAAAACAATTTTTTTATTGCTATCATAAAGGTGCTAAGTGCTCCCAGGGTAAGATATTTTAGGTGAATTTTAACATTTTTCAATTCAGCGTTTTTAGTATCAAAATTTAAAACTTTTAAGTTTTAAAATAAAATAGGTACTCTTATCTGAAACCATAAAATCATACCGTTTACGAGAAAAAAATGCTTTAAACAGTGTTTTAGCCCATCGTTTCTGTTAAGAAGATTTAAGGCAACTTTGACTTATATCTTAGCCTGGTAGCACTTACCACCTTTACGAAGGCAATAAAAAAATTGTTTTACCAGCAAATAATGAACCATTTCGAAGCTCACAAACGCTCAAAATTTCATTGTGATAGCTAAAGGCGCTACTAAAACATTTCAAAAAACCTGTTTAGACATTTCATCTTCAAAAGGCTCTAGTTCTCTTAGGAAGCAATTTCGGATAAGGACATTTTCGTTGAATCGGCATGAAATCAGCTCTATAATGCGTGGTTAGCGTTTGGCAACTGAGTTCTGGGACATCTGTATAGTACACATAAAGCTAACTTGAAAAAACTCAAAAATGATCATCTCGTTTTCATTTGATTTCAAGACCGATTCACTATTAACCATTAATCTCCACTCAACTGTAAAAAGAGATTTTGAGTTTAAGTGTTAGATTTTTTGCATTTCGAAAACTCATCATCTCTCACAATCAGTGATCTCTTTATCCAAATGATTGACTAAAGCGCAGTCTTGTTAAACTGCCTTAGCTAGCAATACGTGGCCCTATCTTGTATGAAAAACGTGAATATGTGTTATGAAACGGAACGTTTTTAAAAGTGAATTTATGAAAAGAATGGAGATAACTCGTTTTCAAAATTACCAATTCAATTGAACATTATCATAGATTTGATTTATTCAATTTTGATGTAAACAATTTTTGTAAATAACTTTACTTTTGGTTTATTCAATTATATTGGTTGTTCATTTAAATTCGTGCTCAAGCATGTCTTGATTTTTTGTTAGACAAGGATGAAGAGATATGTAGGAAATGAACACAACATAGATGCTGGTAGAGCTCATAGGTCACTTGAGCACGAACTTTTTTATGTTAGCAAAAACACTCAAGAATTTCGATCGAACCTGATATATTTTCAAAAATATTTGGGAAAATTTAAAAAACAATTTTTGCGTTCAATTAATAGCTTAGAGATTTTATTTGCTACTAAAAGCAGCAGTTAAATTAGATCTAATTATTATAAATGTTGAAAATAAATCTCACACCTTCATTCTGTATAGTAATTTATGTTCGTCAAATAAACCGTTAGAACCGAAAACATCAAATAAAACGTTAAAAATTGTTACTCTTAAACTGTAACCTCTTAGGGCTGGAAATTAAATAAAGGAGCCGAAGAGAGAAGATTACTGAAAAGAGAAACCTGATAAATTTGGAAACTAAAAACGAAAACAAAAGAGAAAAAAATAATAAAAACAAGAAGAAGATAATAAAAAGTCATCAGAATCCAAGTATTTTGTCAAGTCTGCAGAAATTCTGTAGCTGGAGTGCGATATGAACTAAGTGTTCAAGCTCCAAAACCCAACTGGAAGAATAATCCAACCTATCCTCTAACCAGTACTGGGACTAATCTCTAATTTGTGGTTGAAGTATAAAATTAACGAGAATTGGAACTTCAAAACCTGCCCTGAAAGAAATTACTACAGAGCATTCCACGGCCAAAGCCAGTGACTCATTGAGGTCTTTAGAAATGTTCATGTTTACCTGTTGATCTCTTGACATCACCCTCCTAAATTCTAAAGTTGCCAAACCATTGTCGTGTCATTTATAATTCAAATAAGTTAAAATGTATAAATATATGTGGCAAAACATTGCAGTGATGCATTCATATGAAGCGTCGCCCTCATTAATTAATTTAACTAAAAGGCTGTCTCAAAGTATCCAAGAGCAATAAAATTAAGTTACATCAGATAATTTCATTCCCTTTGTGTTTACCCGCCTATGATTAGGTGATGAAGGAATATTAGCATTTTCTCTGATACCAATTTTTGGACACATTGCAGAAATGGGTCACTCGCTTTGCCCTTGGAATACCCTGGAGTAGGGGTGGGCAACTTTTTGTATAGTGGGGCCAGATTACGGTTTATGTTTCATACGCGGTCCGGAGTAAAAAATTAACAAATTTTTGTTACTTATATTTGCTAACAAATTTATACTAACTGATAAAGTTAATTATTAGATCTTCCAGATTTCCTGCTTTCCTTAGTAGAACTACTCGGAAAGCAGGAGATCTGAATTGGAATCCCAGTGCAATGAGACATTTTTTCTTCTCTAATGCATTAGTGGTAAAAACCTTTCTTTAATTATTTCTTTCTATTAACAATTTTTGATTTAAAACAAAAATTGTTTATTATTCTTTCTAAAGGTCTCGTGGGCCAGACTGGACCCTTGCGCGGACCAGAGTTGGCCCGCGGGCCGGAGGTTGCCCTAGAGCGTCTTAAAGCCATTACTATTTTAACAATGTATCAAAAAATTGGTCTCATAGAAAATCAAAATATTCCCTCACTACGTAATCATAGGTGAATGAACAGATAAAACACAAGATTTTTCCAGGCGCAATTGAAAAATTTCCTACACTTAGAAGTTTTCAATAAAAATTCGAAAAAAAATAATTTTATTGTTTTCGTAGGTTACGATTTTTTACGTCCAAATTTTAATCAATTTTCGTGGGTAAAGTACTTTTTGCAAATCTCTAAAATACTCCAAAATAAATAAATTTAGAAATAAATTCTCAAGAACTAGGAAATATTTAGAACATTATTTCCAAATTAGAACAAGCACAATTAACAGTAATTCACACAAAAAAACAGTCAGAAATTTTACAAAAATTGTTGAGTTCCCTCGACAATTTTTTATGGGCTTTTAACACATTGGTTTAACAACAAGAATTAAGAGAATTCTTGGGAATTCAACCAACAAAAGGTGAAAAAAAATTGTTTGTTCCATCGTTCAATTTCATCCTACAAATTCAATGTATTTTAATTTGTTCACCATTAGTTTTGAAGTTCCGGGGATTAGTTTTAAATGACATCGTTTCACATACGTTTAGCTCTGCTTTAAACCCTGAAGAAGATCAAAATAAAATAGATCGAAAGCTCGGCTTAATAAAAAGGAGGTTTTTTAATTCTCCCCTTTTGTTGGTTGAATTGCCAAGAATTCTCTTAATTCCTAACGTGTACAACCGGTACTTCCACTTTTTTTAACAACAAGGTTTTAATAGGGTTTCTACTTTGTCAAACAAAAACTATTTATACAAGGTACTTTATAACAGAGCAGTAACATAAGCAAATACTTTTTGTACTGAAACACCAGTCTTATTGTAAGTGTATTAGATAGTACTTTGGAAAACAATTATTTTGAGGTAATCAAACCTAAAATTCCATATTAACGTATACGTAAAATGTTTTTCTCCAGAAAAAGAAAATCCCCGAAAAATACCCCAATCCCAAGGAATTAAAAAAATTTTTTTTGGAGAAAATTCCCTAATCTGGCAACCCTGTTTGCACTGCCTATCCAAAAATATTTAGTATTTTAAATTTTATTGCTTCTTGACACGCATATTTATACATTTCATCTTATTTGGATTAGAGTTGACATCACAATAGTTTAGTTAAAAGACCCTAAAGCATTACTGGTAATGGCCTTGGAATAAAAGATTCCAAAAACGATTCGAATTTCAAAACCTGGTTTGGAAAAAATTTCTTCTACAATTATTGTACTACATCTAACCTCAAATACTTTAAAAATGAAACATTCCACCTGAAAAATAATCATTTTTATTATAAAAAAAATCACACAAAAAGAAATCAATCACACACAAAAAAAGAATCTTCTTGCAAAACACTAAAAATTTTTACATCGTGCGTCAACACATTTCTCCATTAATCTTTTCTCGTCATCAATGCATTTATTAAAAACTAAAAAAATAAAGTTAATTAGAATCAACAAACTTACAACCTTACCAAGCTTTATTTTTAAATAATCTTACCGATAGGTTTTGATGGAATTAACATATCCAATTTTTCATTAGAAATAATTTTATCAAAAGCCAATCCGGCGATTCTATAAAATAATTTGGTTACATTAACTCCAGTTCGTGATGAAACAGGCCAATATTCCATATTTAATTTCTTAGCATATTCAATGGCGGAGTGCTCTATATTATTATAAGCTGCATTTGACTTGAATCATAAAAGAAAATAATTTATTTAAATGTATACAGTGTAGTTGAAATGGAAAAAATTAAATTACCACCAAATCAATTTTAGAACCAACAAGAAATAAAAAGGGATTCATGTCCATCGAAGCTTCTAAAGCTTCTTCAAGCCATTTTTTACAATGAGCTAAAGTTGTTATTGATGTAAAATCAAATACTACTATTATAACTAAAAAAAATCATTTTTTAATAATTTATTACTCTTATGAATTAGAAGAAATGAAAACTAACCATGTGCACTTCTATAATAAGACTGTGCAATTGATTTAAATCGTTCTTGTCCAGCAGTATCCCAACTAAAACAATTTTATAAATATTATTGAGAAAATTTAAAATATTAAGATTAAAAATTATTTTCTTACATTTGTAAGTGAAAAGGAATGTTTAAAATATCAAACCTTTGAACATCAAAATCAACTCCAATCGTTGCTTTATAACCAGTTTCAAATATTTGTCTACAAAATCTATTTAAAGAAGATTAATCATCACTCCAAATTAATACTTCCACTTTTTTAACTTACCTATTTATAATACAAGTTTTACCAACAGATAAATCACCCACAATAATAACTTTACAAACTTTTAATTCTGAAATAATATCTTGTCCGTATTGAAAACACATTTCCCTTGTAATATCGCAAAAATCTTTTTGTTTATAAGGGGTTGTATGGTCTTTATAAGGCGGAGGAATCGATAATATTTGTCGATTATCCACCTCTTGGACAACCATTTTTAAAATACCCTTCTTCATGTTATTTTTCAGGGTACTGAAGCGTGATGTTTGTATTCAAACGTTACGTGCAGGTGTTCACAACGTATGGGAATTAATTAATTAATTGAAGCCATTAAAACCAATTAATTCTTGCAAACGATGACTCTTTCGGGAAAATATATTTTTTGGTTATTTAAATTTTTAATTTGACATTTTACTAAAATGTCAAAAAACTTAAAAAAAAGTATAATTCCATTTAAATAGTTTTGCTAAATTAAATTGTTTTAAAATTTAAATAAAAAATTTATTAAAAAAAAGTTTCTGTGTATTTAAAAATTACCGCGTTTTTTTAGATTTTATTGCGCAGGCGCGAATTTGATTTCCGTTTGGGAGTTCATTTGACAACTTCCTTTTAGTGTGGCTCTTTTACAAGATGGCACCACCAAAGCCTAAACCAGCGGATAAACCCGGTGAGTTTTTACTAATTTATTCATTATTTATTAAAAAATCTTAACATTTTCATTAATTAGAAACATCTAAATTATATTTAAAACCAAAAATAATTAATATCTTCTTTTAAAAGTTATGTTTTAACTTGTTGACGTTGACCACGCGGTTAACATACATTTTAAGTTTTTCCAATTTATTTCACTTCATTTAAATCTTAAAAGAAAATGATGATTAATGTGCGGGAATCTCGTTGAGAACTATGAAAACAAACCTTTACACACCACTGAAAGTTTATAAACATTAACAAAATTTTTTTGAGGTTATGTCTTCAAAGATTTTTTAACCTATACTCTTTTTAGCGGCTAAAAAAGAAGAAAAGAAGAAGACTGCCCCAGCTTCAGCTGCTGGTGGTTCAAGTAAAGCTGCTCCTGCTCCAAAAGCAGCAAGTAAACCTGCGTCAGCTCCAGCTGCCGCTCCGCCTCCTAAAGCGGCCCCAGCTGCTAAACAGCCAGAAAAGAAAGCGGCTAAACCGGCGGAGAAGAAACCAGCGTCAGCTGCTAAACCAGCAGCTAAGAGTGCTGCGAAATCTACCACCGCTAAGCCTAAGGTTGCCGCAGGAAAACCTTCGGCTAAAAGCATTAAAAAACCGGCGTCTAAAGTTACTGCTAAACCTAAAGCACCGGTTAAATCTGTTTTATCTAAACCTAAGGTTCACGTTCCACCAAAACAACAAAAGCAAAAGGTTTCTAAACCAGTTGAAAAAGCTAAGAAAGCTCAAACAAAAGTAAGTTTAGTTTCCTTTTCTTATTTTTTTAAATTATTTAAATAACTTTATGAATGAAAATATTAAATGATGATTGATGTGCGGGAATCTCATTGAAAAAAATATGAAATAAAACCTAATCACACCACTGACAAAAAATTTTAAATAAATTATTTTATTTTATTTTATTTTTTTAATTTTGTGGTTATAATATTAAGAAAAAATTATTTTTTTTTAAAGGTTATTAAAGGTCCACATGGCACCCACGTTCGTAAAGTTAGGACTTCAGTCCACTTCAGAAGGCCAAAAACTCTTAGGCCACCAAGAAATCCAAAATATCCAAGGAAGGCAATTCCCAATAGAAACAGAATGGATGCCTATAACATTATTAAATATCCGTTGACTACTGAAGCGGCCATGAAGAAAATTGAAGATAATAATACTTTGGTGTTTTTGGTACATACCAGCGCTAATAAGCACCATATCAGGGCTGCGGTTAAGAAGTTGTACGACATTAATGTTGCTAAAGTGAACACTTTAATCAGACCTGACGGTAAAAAGAAGGCGTACGTTCGACTGGCTAGAGACTATGATGCGCTTGACGTTGCCAATAAAATTGGTATTATATAAACTTGCTTCAGATTTTTGTTGTGTACGTTAATGTATTAATAAAAATTTGAAGGACAAGTTAGGTTTTTATTTAATGATTAAAGGGTTTGTGTATAAAATTGGACTTTTTTATTTGTATCCCTAAAATAATTAAGAAATAGAAAATATCTTTATTGGTTACTGATCTGTAGTCTTTCGATAAATTATAATACATAATTTATTAAGAAGAAAACTTTATTTATATTATAATAAATTCTATTTTATTATATTATTTGCGTCTAACAATACGTTATACAACGTTTTACGTTCATTTATGTTTCGTCAAGCTTACAGACTGTTTAGTATTAGTTGATTATAGTCTTTTTTAGTTTTTTCTTAGGCATGTGTCACATACAATTAAATGATGGCTCCCACATTGGAGCAGTTCGATATCACAAACAGAGATGCGATATCGGATTGCTCGAATGTGAGACATCTGCTTTAATTGTATGTAAAATGTCATCAAGTGGCAGCATCGGTTATTGCTGGTTGCCTCAGTGTGAGATATACCTTACATGGAATAAAACTAACCTCTAACATTGAAGTAATTGGATATCATCTTTGTATCTGCAATATCAAATTAGTTCCATGTGAGAGATGATTTTATTCTGTTTGAAATGTTATCAAATGACAATATCTCATGTTTATAATTGTTAGTTGGTTATTATTGGTTGCCTCTGTGATATGTGTCTAGAACAAAACTTTGAAAAAAGACTATAACCGACTACTAATACTAAACATACTGTGAGCTTGACGAAAATAACAGCGTTCGAGAAAAAGCAATTTCTAAGTAAACATTCTTCAAATGTTAGGCGAAAATTTTACATTTTGCAAGGCAGGTCTGGTTGTAACTGTGTAATTTCGATGTGCTTTAGAGCCTCTCACTGTTCACCTTGCTTTTGAGAAATCTTTAAAGAAAATAGTTACAGGCAAAAAAATATACAATAGAAATTGAATTATTGGACTATAAAGATTCCTTAGTTGTTGGAATAAAGTGATATTTGGCATCCCTTCCCCACATTTACCCTCCTATAACTTATTCTTTGAGGATTTTTGAACAGTAAGATGAATATTGAAAATCCATACACCATTTCAGGATAATATGGATTTAACCAAACCTGGTTCCTATAATTTTCGTTTAAAAGTTGAAGAGTGTTTACGTAAAAGTTGGTTTTCCTTCGTGAGCTATTATTCTTAAAAAGTAAAATGACATGGTTTTCTTAATTTAAGCTTGTAAAGAAAAAGAATTCTAAAAATTATTATCTGATGAAAGAATTAGACATTTTAAAATTTTTTGCTTCACTGACCGATCATGTAGATTCCTTTTTAATAAAACTTTTAGCAGAATATATGTTCATACAACAAAGGGTGGCCACTTCTTCGGTTAATGCCAAACCTTGCTACAATAAACAGTTAATACAGTAACAATTATTAAAAAAAGTTTATATACATACAAGGGACCTTCACATTTAAAAACTTACTACAATCCTGAGGCTTCCTCTTAGGCGGGTTACTTATATCGCGTTTTTGCACATCCTTTCTACTCTTACATAAATATCCGTCAGTACTACCTCCTTTATTTGAACAAAAACAAGCCAGGTATGTTATGTTTTTAATAGTAGCGTAACATATAAAATCACTCCAAATGAATGAAGCGTGATTTTCATTGAATGTCGTGCCAGTAAAATCTGCGTGATGTCAAAATATATATACAGTCCATTAATAGCTTTACAAACATTACCATTTTTCTGACAATGAAAAAGCGGAGGTTGAATGAGTTTTGTTTCAATAACACAAAAATAATCACGTTTGATTCTTACACTAACTGAATCCTCCCGCAATTCAACACACTCAGTAAATGCTAAAACTAATGGTATTAACACGAAGCTGCTACTAAACATGTTTGTTGACTGTATGCATCTACTGATGTGGTTGTATCTCTTGAAGAGGTAAAGAAATTGTTCAATTTGCATATACGCATACCTTGTTCAATTTGCATATTTTCAAATGAGTTAGCTGGTTTGCGAGTTAAAGTAACGATATTATAAAAAAATAATTTATCGATACCTTAATATTCTGAAACCGGCTGTATATGTAGTTGTCCATTTGCGAAGTCAGGTATCATATCAATGCATACAAAGTTTCATGACCAACTGCTTCGATGGTTGGAAATATCGTCTTCTCGGAATCGCATAATTTTAGACTGTTTTTTTTTTATTTTATGAGAAGTAATATTTATTTTATGATTCATTTAGCTGTGATTTGTTGTTTATATTTAGAATGCAGTATATATTATTGATGTCTTAATACCCGACGCCCGCACTTCATTTTATTAATTATTAGAATGATTTAAAATAAACATGCTTTTCATATTTATTTTCGGCCGATAACACTATTAAAGATTTCATAAAATATATCTATAAAATATAAATCTTTTATCTTTAATTTTGATTAAAGATATTTTGATATAAATCATTTATAAAATATGGCATCCTAACAACTTTCCCTATACAAAAACGCTAAAGAACAATAATAATTATGAAAAGTGTGTAATCTTTAAACAATTTTACCTATTTTGCAAATACCTTTTCAATGACTTCACCTTTCTAAGATTCGGTTCTATGAATATTCAATTACTTTTCACGATAATAACTGATCACGTCAAATGAAATAAGTATAGTAGTTGTATTTTTAATAAAACACACTTTTATAAAATAAGTTTTATTAGATACTTAATAATAACGATTTACATTTCATTGAATACAATGGATTTTACACAGAATCTGTGCCCAAAAAAAACCAAACGTAGACAGGAAAAGATTGAATAAAAGTATAAAGAAGGAAAAATCTCTGATAATAAGAAAAAAGTTGAGATAATAAGAAGATGGCAAGATGACCACTGAACGTTAAAGTAAGAAAATTATCGTAGTCAGAAGGAAACGATGACTGTTTTTGTTAAATATGTTTGGTTAGTTTTAAAGATTCATTGTCGAATGAAGAATGGATACAATGTACCAAATGTAAAAGATGGGTACATTGTACTATAACCCTAAATGGAGCTGAACCATGAAGAAAAAGATGAAAAAGTAAGTCCCCTCTCCGTAACATTGCCGAGTACTCTTTCATCTTGCTCTACATGGTGCAGCTCCATTTCGGGTTCTAATACGTGCATGATTAGTGACAATGTTATGTCTGTGTTGCAGCTCCGCCTTTGGAGTGGACGAGGGGCAGTAAGGAGCGACTCTTACCAGCAAACAATAAGAATTTAATTAAGTGGGTTTGCGAAAGCGTTTGGCGTCAAGCTGAACCTTGACAACGCAAAGAGAATTATGGTTCGCAGTATGAACGCTAAACTTATCAAATTTAATTCACTGTCTTACCTGTTTTATGATTTCACTCGAAAGGTTTTCAAGTATGAAAAAATGAAAGATAAAATTACGATTTTTAGCTTTAACAATAATAAAAGAAAAAACTAAATCATACTTGACAAAAAATTGTAACGAAATCTTACAATAATTGAATAATTAACGACAAAAAACTACAGAAATAACCTTTACTGACTATTAACTTATTATTAAACCACACAAGACAATGTGATACGAATACTGGCGACACAATTATACATTTAAATATAGGTCTTTTTACCAAGTACAGCTTCCGATCTCATCCTTAGACAAGATAAGTCTGATCGCGTCGCGAGTCGATATTCGCATAATACCTCGCGACCAATTACCGATTTCACTTCACAAGCTCTTGGTAAGGTCGCCTAGGGCTGAAATTTGCTTGCTGAAGGAGGGATGATGATACCCTGGATGCCTATAAGAGGTTGGCTTCTAGCCTCAAAGTCGAATACAAGCGTTTGGTATTCACTTAAAAACGACTGACAAAGAACACATATCGAACGTTTTGAAAGACAAAAACGGCGAAGAAGAATAGGGAATCAATGGCCAAAGTGACTGACTGATCACCCGAATCGAATCGAATCAATGACAAGTTGAATCATTGACTAACAGAGTCGAAATCCAGTCACAGCTGAAAGGCCCTTTCCTATTCATTGTCTGAGTTTTTATACCCTGTGTTTTTCTATTGAGGACACGCAAAGAAAGTTATCCGGAGACTTCCGGGCTTAAAAGTGGAGATCACAATAATGTATAACACAATTAAAAACCCTTTGCGATTCGCAACATCTGCAAGAATTGTAATTCCGATTATTATTTTAGTTTATTAGAAAGTGTAACATATGACCTTAGAACTATAATAATTTGCCTCTTCAAGGGGTAAATTATTATTTTTTTTTTTAGTTTTCTAATTTTTATTTTTCGTGTAACTTGTCATCTGGTCGCTTACAGTTAGTTATCACTTAAATGTAAAAAAATTACGTTCTTATAACAATTTTCGTTTTTTGTAACAACAATTCTCACTCTCCCCTACATTAATTTGGAATACACTGACGGATAAAATTTGAAACGTAGCCTAAATAGGTTGACTTCAAAAACTCACTAATAAGAAAAATTGGATATAGGATAGTCTTATTATAAAGTAACGACTTCCAACCTTCATTATAAATCGTTCATCCAGAAGAAGAGTGTTACATCTCCAAATATTATTATCCGCTAGCATTAAAAATTTATACAAAAAAAAATTCTTGTTGAATTTAACAAAATGTTATGAATCTTTTCAAATTCACGACGTGTTGCTTATTTCGGCTTCGCCCTGAGAAAAAAATACATCTAAAATGCAAAAAATTAATTTTTCATAACACGTTGCGCAAATAAGGATTGTTATATCTTTCAACTCTCCATACAAATATAAGTTAAATTGTTAGTTTTTAAATACAACTAACTCACCCAGATTCCCCCTCCAGAACCTCTTGGGGCGGGTGCCTCTTTCATTCAGGCAGAATTTATTGCCATTAAGCTTGCTGCCAACCGTATTTCCAACAGTAACGTACGTGGTGTTTCACTATCCTCACAGATAGTAGACAGTCTGTTTTAGCTCTCAGCCGTGAGAGGATCACCTCCCGGCTTATATTGGACTGTCACTATGCACTGGAAGTACCAGCCATGCACAATCAAGTAACTCTCCAGTGGGTAAACGGACACGGCAACTGGTCAGGAAATAGACGGATCGACAGGCTGGCCAAAATGCCCGCTAGTAGGCGTTCCTACTCACCCAAACCAGTCACCATCCACTCTTTGACATCGTATCTCGATTGCATTAAGCACATTACTCATTCTAAATTTTTAGACTACTGGGACACAGTTAATGGCTCCCAAGAATCTAAATCATTACTAAGATGCCCTTCATGCTACGCCTAATCAGAGGGCTCCTGACAGGACACTGTAAGGTTAATAAGCACCTTTATGATTTAGGGTTTGGCGCTACTCCTCTATGTCATGCTTGCGAGCAAGACGATGAGACTGTTAAGCACATTCTATGTGATTGCCGGAATCTCAAGGAATTTAGATTAAGGGACTTGAGTGACGACTGGCCTAATGGTTGGAATCAGGGACACACCTCTGAGCTGCATCCTAACTTTTGGTAAATCCCTAGGAGGGTTGATGTAGACAGAGTGAGTGACAGGGAGGTTGTACAAAGGGCGCAATGGGGCCTAAGTGGGGCCTCCTGCTACCTACACACATACAACTAATTCTAAAATATAAATTAAAGATAAGAATTAATAATTAACAACTTTTTATTAAAATATGTTTATAAGCACAATCATCAAAATTATGAAGACATCCATCTGGGTGATTGTTAAAAAACCAACAAAGTTTCTCTTTGTACTTTGTAACTTTATCAAAAGTTGCTGGAATTCTCAACTTAACAAAACCTTTTTCAACTTCAAAAATATATCTGTGGTTTTTCATTAATGTTTGTAATCCACCACAATTGTTTTTAAGTTGTTTCAAATCTTCTTCTGGTATACAACTAGTAAGATCTTTAATTGAAAATGATCCTCCACAATTCCAATTTCCATTACATCCAGATAAAAATTTCTTTTCTTCTAAGAGTTTATTAACAATTTTTAAAACAACTCGATTAACGATGTTTCTATCGATTTTTGTACAATTTCTTACTTGTTCTTCAAAAGGTCTTGGTTTAAAATCCCCAATCCAATTAGTCTCTGTATTTATAGACTCTAAATTATTTACGGTTGTTTTATTTTTTATAAAATCATTTAACTTCTGATCAATTTGAGTAAATTCATCTTCTTTATATGTTCTTCCAAAACTAACTAAACAAGTTCTTTTTGTTGATGGTATTTTTAATTTATCAATTTTAACAATAAACCCACTAATTTTCGAAATACCCTCAATATATTCTATATATTCATTATAAACACTTTTTGAAGTATTTACTCTAGAATATTTCCTTCCAGAAAAATCATAACTACAACACGGAAGCAAAAAGAAATTTGTATTGTAAGAACTTCTTGAAGCTATAACAGGAATCCAAGGTGTTAATTCATCTGAATGATTCCCAATTATCCAATCGGTTTCGGGAAATAAAAAACTTGACGATGGAATAATAGTTTTTTCTTTTAGATTTACATTAGGAGGATATAAATCCCAAATTTTTCTTCTTCTCACATCAATACCGCAACCTTTATATCCCTCCTGGGTTAATATATAAACTAATAAACCATTTCCACATCCAAGATCAACAAAAGTTGGGTTTTTGGGTTCTTTAAAAGTTTCCCACAAACATATTAAATAAGCTACTATTGCTATGTCTTCGTAAACGAATTTTAAAGGATCTGTATTTTCAGGCCAAATCTAAAAATTATTAATTAAAAAATTAAAAATAAGAAGAACTGGTATAAAGCTTTTTTATTGATTGTGGATTAATTTTTGCGTTTTAAATGTTAAATATGATGTTTTAAATGTTGTCAAAAACTATAATAATGTTCCTAATTACTACCGAAAATTACTGCTATTGCTACTTATTATTACTATTATAAAAATTCCCAAATTTTGGTAAAAAATAACAGTTAATTAACCTCACTTTTTAAAAAATTTGACCAACTTTAAACAATCGTCCTGACTTTATTTATGAAGATTAAGAAGTGATTTATGTGTCAAATTAAAACAAAAAGATGCTATTTTCGATAGTAGTACGTACATTTTTCCTAATTGCTACCAAAAAAATTTTAAAAAATCTCAAATTTTGGTTAAAATAACAGATAACTAACCCCACTTTTTTTAAAATTTGACCAATTTTAAAAAATCGTCTTGATTTTATTTATGAAGATTAAGAAATGATTTATATGTCAAAATAAAGCTAAAAGATGCTATTTTTAATAGTAAAACGCCAATTTCTCCTAATTGCTAACAAAAAATTTTTTAAAATTTCCAAATTTTGGTAAAAAATAACAGGTTACTAACCTCACTTTTAAAAAAATTTGACCAACTTTAAAAAATCGTCCTGACTTTATTCAATGAAAATTAAGAAATGATTTATACGTCAAATTAAACCTAACAGATACTATTTTCGATAGTAAAAGACGAATTTTTAAGAAATAACAGTTAACTAACCTCCCTTTAAAAAAAAATTACCAATTTTAAAAAATCGCTCTGTCTTTATTTATGAAAATTAAGAAATAATTTATATGTCAAATTATAGCAGGGTTGCCAGATTAGGGGATTTTCCCCAAAAATTAGGTTTTTTTTTCTTTTTTGGGGTATTTTGCGGGGATATTTTTTTCTGGGGAAAAAAGTTTAGGTGGACATTAACAGGGGATTTTATGTCTGGAACTACTCGATGATATAAAACCTTGATAAATATAAAAATTCAGTTTTGTACTATAAAACGCAAGAATACGTACTATAACCTGAAATGGAGCTGCACCATGAAGAGAAAGATGAAAGAGTACTCAGCAATGTTACGGAGAGAGAGCTTATTCTTTCATCTTTCTCTTCATGGTGCAGCTCCATTTCGGGTTATAGTACAATAGAATTTTAGTTTTATTTTATTTTTTTAATTAGTCTTCAACTGGCACTATGCTGCAGTGTTCTTGTGTGCATTGCTGTTAGTTATAAGTTAAAAGTGTCAAAAAAATTTTTACCAACTTTGAACATTTTTTTAATTTTTTTGACAACATTTAGTATAAATCGGTCTTTTTTAATTAAAACTAGAATGTTTTAAGTTTTATTTAGAAAAAAATCAAAACAAAATCTTTAAAAATGAATTTTTGATGAATTTTTAAAGTTGATTGATTTTCTTAAATTAGGTTAAGAAGTGTCAAAATTTTTTTACCAACTTTAAAAATGTTTTTAATTTTTTTGATAAGACTTGGAATAAATCGGTATTTCTTTATTAAAACTAGAATGTTTTAAATTTCATTTAGAAAAAAAATCAAATCAAAATCTTTAAAAATGAATTTTTAAAGTTGATCGATTTTCTTACATTAGGTTAGAAATGTCAAAAATTTTTTACCAACTTTAAATTTTTTTTTAATTTTTTTGATAAGATTTAGAATAAATCGATCTTCTTTAATTAAAATTAGAATGATTTAAGTTTCATTTAGAAAAAAAATGAAATTATAATCTTTAAAAATGAATTTTTAAAGTTGATCGATTTTCTTAAATTAGGTTAAGAAGTGTCAAAAATTATTTACCAACTTAAAATTTTTTTTTTAATTTTTTTGATAAGGTTTAGAATAAATCGGTCTTTTTTAATTAAAATTAGAATGACTTAAGTTTTATTTAGAAAAAAAAACGAATCAAAATCTTTAAAAGTGAATTTTTTATGAATTTTTAAAATTGATCGATTTTCTTAAGTTATTTTTTTAATTTAAAAAATTATTTTCTGAATATTGCCACGATCAGGGCAAAGCCCTAAAATGGGTCATTGTATATTGCGGAGTTAGCACAAACGCCTAATCGAACGGGCAGGGAATTCGATGGTAAGGAGGACTTCTTGGTTCCTGGTCATCCGCCCGCCGTCAGCTCGTTCGAGGAGGTTCCAGGTGCTAGCTCCGCCGTGTGGTATAATAAAGGCAGTGAACGTCAAGTGGTGTGTTACTGGTACATCCCCCCCCCCTGCAAGTATTAGTGCAGCTCCAAAGAAAGCCCCAGCAGGAAAGTAAGTATACCTCTTGCTTATTTAGCCCCGTAACTAGAAACAAGCGAGTGACTCGTGACAATATTTCCCAATTCTGGGGAATTTATTTCTAAATTGGCTTATTTTTGGGTATTATAGAGATATGCATCAGTCACGAAAGTCGATTAGAATTTAAAAGTAACAAATTATAATTTACGAAAACAATAAATTTAATTTCTGGGGATTTTTTATTGAAAACTTCTCAATTTAAGGTATTTTTCAATTGTGACTGGGGAAATCCAATCGAACGATCTGGCAACCCTGAATTATAGTTAAAAGATACTATTTTTGATAGTAAATGACAAATTTTTCCTAACTGCTACCAAAAAATTTTAAAAAATTCCCAAATTTTGGTAAAAAATAACAGTTAACTAACTAATTTTATCAGTTGATACATCATTATAGTCTTTTCTGAAACCTCCGTAATGCACCCCATGTGATTTGTACTCGACTGTTCTGGCACACGTAACTGTGAATTCCTTTTCACCGCAAATGGTTAAAGATTCATGTTAATAAAAAAATATTACCTTAACCATTTCCTTTCCATATTTCTCCTTCATACTTTGATACAAATCAAAATATTTATCTACAGAAATTAACTGTAAAGCTTCTTGCGGTGGTTCTTTTAAATCCTCTTGTGCCCATTTAATTAATTTCATAAACAATTTATCAACCAACCAATCAGCACTGTTTGTATCAGCATCTTCAAAGTTACTAACAGTACATCTAATGTGGTTTGAAGACATCCATTCTAAATTGTATGGAAATTTTGGTGCTATTATTGGATCGTTTGATTCCATAACAGCAATAAAAGTTGCAATATTTTTTTCTTTGTTTAAAACCACAATTTCAACGCATTTTTTGTGAGTTGAAACCTTCGGAAGTAAGATTCTTAATGATATAAAAATCCCTGAAGTTGTTGATTTAAAATCTTTTAAATCTACTTCTTCTAAAAGTAAATTTTTATCATAGGGTTTTAAAATATCACTAATAAGATTTTTTAAGTTATTTTGAGTTAATTGTGGCAATTTTCGAACTTCATAAATAATTGATGAATGTGTAAAATTTTCCAATATGTTTTTAATAGATGATCGTATTAAGTAAAAGCAAACTTGTGTAACACCAGCTAATTTTTTGTTAATTAATTGCGGTCTGTTATGGTAAACCATAAGAGAGTCCCAAAATCTATCTAAGGAAACTGTGCAACCACTTGTTATTAATGGTATATCCATTTTTAATGTCTTATTTGTTCAAATACTAAAAATTTATAATTAAAAAATGAATTCAAAGACTATAAACAAACTAACCTTTTTCATTATCCACTCCATATCATGATAAGACCTTGATATTAATTGCTCAATCTTCATAGAGTCATTTTCATCTTTATACTGTTTAAAACTCTACAAATACAAATAAATAAATGAACTTATTAATAGAAATAAACCATTAAAATAACAAATAAACCTGTTTTATTTGAAATTTATAATGTTGTTGTGGTCCTTTAGGTAATTTCTCGCACTGTCTCATTAAATATTTAAAAACAGCTTTTGGGGATTCGCTAGAAGGTTTTTTACAATAAAATCTTACTAAAATCCACATGACAGTAAAACTTAACCTTACTTTTTTCCAACATAACCTAATTTTTTTGACAACTTAACCTAACTTTTTTGACAACTTAACCTCAATTCAATGGTAAACACGACAGTTTGAATACACTTTTGACATGAAAATCAATACTTTTACGAGTTGAAATCATGTTGTTCACGTTTCGACACATTGTAGTATCTTCCAGACAGTTATTAACAAAAAAATATAGTAAATTGTAAGGTTGAGGTTATTATTTAACTCCCGGTTTATTTCTAGTTATTACAGAAGCAGTGTAAAGCACTATTCGGACGCTTTTAGTAGAGATGGGGACACGGGGTATTCTAAGGCATCGTCAGGGGCGGTTTTATCAAAAGATAATAAAGTATTTGAAGCTGTCGGGGCGGCGGAAGAGTTACTTAGTTTTTTAGGGTATGTTTTAACTTGTATATCATTATTTTAAGTTTTGTTTTAAAACATTGTTATAGTTTAGCAAGGGAATACGCTTTGGAAAGTGAACATGAGTACTGTGATAAAATAAAACGTGTTCAAACTGTTGTTATTGATATTTCGGAAGCTATTTCAAAACAATCCGATCAAAGTTCTATTAAGTATAGTCATATAAAAGAGTTGGAGGATTGGATTAATCAGTATTCTAGGGAATTACCTGTACAGGAAAAATATATCATTCCTGTAAATTTATTTAGCTATTTAATTTTTTTTTTGTTAACATTTTTTTAATTTTTTAAGGGAAGTGGTTTAGCATCAGCTGCTTTACACGTATCGAGATCTATTTGTAGACGTGTTGAAAGATGTATTGTACCTTTAGTACGAAACGGACAACTTTGTTCTTCGTGTCAAATTTACGTAAATCGATTAGCAGATTTTTTATTAACCACATCTCGATTAGCGGCTAAAATAGATAAACACAACGAAAGCATATACGTTCCATCTACCGAGACTAAAAATTAAAAAATTTAATAGATTATATTTATTTAAGTCTAAATGAAATGTTATTTATTGTAATTATTAGTAAATAAAACAATTATTAGAAACAAATATTTATTTTAAACGTAAATAAATAAATTTATAAATATTCATCACCCAAAACCATTTCTTTATAAGATAAAATTTCTAATATTCCGGCTCCTTTAGTTTCGTTCCTTATCATTTCATCGATTATTCGATAATGTCCAGGATCGACCAAAAAAGTTATGCACAACTCATCGCCAGTTCTATCTTCATTTTCAACTTCAATTTTTTCCAATTTCATCAATTTATCTTTCCATTTCTTTGTATCTTTTCCTTTTAATGTAACTCTTAATCTCATTTGAGCCCTTTCAATCGGAATAGACTCTTTTAACAATTTAATCACAGCTAAAGCTTGTTGTTTAGCGCTTTGATTCGGTTTTACCGAGTAATGAACATCTCTCATTGCTTTTTCAATCATCGTAACTGGATAGGGACGTTTTAATTCAGGATTTAAACATTTATCAGCTACCGTAGTTGCAATATCTTTAAAGAGTGATTCAAGTTGATTTTGACGTTCTTTGTCTGAAACTTGCAATTCGCCTTTGTCTAGGATTATCTTGCAAATTTCGGTTGCATTATCTGTCCCGAAAGCTTTTAAAAGATCTTCTTTTTTAGCTACTTGACCTTTCGAAACGTTTAGAAAGACTGTATGTGTTTGGAGGACTTCATCTATATCTTTTTCGCTATTTAAAAAATGTTAAATAGAATTTAACACAACGTTGCGAAATGAATTTTTTAATTCTAACCTATAAATGATAAAGTTAGACTTACATGTTATTTCTCCATGATATAGCTTTGTTTTTATAACACGCAATTTCGAATCTTTTTCCTCCCTTTTTCATACGCACAACGGCAACGTTTGTTAACCGTATTTGATTCGTAGGAGTAAATATTTTGGACATTTTTTTATGTTATGAGAAGAAAATCTTAGGTTAGAAGAACTGTCAAATTTGACGTTTAATCAATCATTTTTATTAGAGTAGTTTATTTTAATAAACTTGATATTTAAAATAAGAAAAAGGGTTTTGTTTATTTATTTTATTAAATTGTGAGATTAAAGATCTTTTAAGTAATTTTTTAAAGTTAACTAAAATAAATTATTTTTATTCTTTGAATTTTTATAGTTTGAGTTTTTACCAATAGATGTCTTTATGTGTGGATTGATTTTTTAAAATAATCTTTAAATTAAAAAAAAACATATTTAAAATATGAAACTAACTTAGATATATTTTATATACTTAGTTGAATAAATAAATATTTTTTGTATGTTATTTTTAAAATTATAAATCGATAAATTTGTTTGTATACATTGATACAGTTTAAATTATCTAGTTTCGTGTATTGTTCATAGATGTCGTTAAGATCGTAACAGTCGTTTTTAATCTGATGAGGGGTTCGGTGAGATATCAGAAATAACAATATCAAAAATACAGTGAGATAGTCGAAATGAAATTCGCCAAACATGACAATTAACGTGACGTTTCGTTCCGTACGGTGTTATACGAGGTGGTGTGGTGTTAATTTACGGCGCGAGTGAACTGTTAAGGTGTACCGATGGTTAATTGTTACAATGGCTTTGGTGACGGTACAAAGGAGCCCCAGTAGTAATAATTCACCCCAAAGTATCGTAAGTATTCCATTTTATATTGTAATAGATTTATAAGGGTGTTTATTGTGGTTTTAAGTTATGATGTTTAGATCTTTTGTTTTGGATCTTTTGGAGGGATTAAAATGATTTGTGGGTATTGTTATGGTTGATAACCTGTTGAGGATATGTTGTTAAAAATATCGATTGGGAAATCGAATTTTTATAATTTTTGTGACGTTTATTGTATTAGTCACATAACCTTATTTGTCAAAAATTTTTATTATTAAATAGTCTTTTAGTAATTTTAAGTTTGTTAAAAATTTTGTCTTTAAAAAAGGTTTATTGTAGTGTATAAAAATATGGAAAATAAACGGTAATTTTATGTGGATGTAAAGGTAAAATGTAGAAAATCTTCCTTTTTTGGTTATAAGTCGTAGTAACGGTAGTTGCCGCGGCGTGGCGTTAGCGTAGCTCGGTGCATGCGATTTGGTGTGATGTTCGTTTCTCTTGACAGTTTCGTTTGGTCGGTGGAAGAGGTCGGTTTAAATGAACTCTAGCAGCAAAAACATTATCGTCTCTCTTTCTACCCGTCTTATGAACATCACGTACCATTATATTATTATTAAAATTTTTTTTTCTGACGCGTTGAACGGAGATGTAACTATTTGCGCGTGTTGAGCTTGGTTATTTTATTCTTTTTTTATTGAGAGTGTGTGTGAGCATGTTGCATATTTTGCCTCCACCGAGTGCCCCGAACCCTCCCTCGCCGTGGGATAGCATTCTGTGCGCTGCCAGAAGCAACGCCAATAATGATCGGCCTCCGTGGTCCACGGCCAGAAGGTCCTTGAGAGCTCGGATGCGTAGCCTGACTAGGACAGAAGTAAGTTTTTTCTTTTCGGTTTCGGTTTCCATTTGGAAGATGTATCAGGAAAGGACCTCGTTTTCCCGATACGATCTTCCTCATGCCTCCTCTGACTAATGTCTACTTCCCCATTTAAACGCCGCGCCAACTATTTTAAATGTCACATAGTCGACGTGATGTTTCTTTTGTACAGGACCAAAAATAGATTTGTACATATAGATGACAAACGGATTTCTAAATAAAGGTTTGCGTAACTACGACCCATTGAACATAATAATAAGAGTGGCGTCCTTCAAATCGTAAAGTAGCATCAAAACATTTGATGACAGGATATCGACTGGTTTTTGTTCTTGTTGCTCGGCAACGAGGACCGGCAGATGTTTCCATACAAACAAAAACCTTAGGGTTTCTCAGGTATAACAGGGTTTCGAAGAGTTTAGTTTGTATGGTTCGGTAGGTTTCATTAAGGACGAGTGCAATGGGATTCGTCTTTAGAAATCCTTTTTTTTTAGACTCTTAAAAAGGAATTTAATTATTGTGGTTTAAAGATTCCCAGGGTTTTTATACGGGTTTTACGATCTGTATAAAAAAGATTAAAAAGAAAATGATTGAGTTTATGGGTTGTAATTTATCGTTTTGTAATTACGTGGAAGTCGTAAAGATTGTGATACTGTTTTTATCTTAATTTTTGTTGTATTTTGTAAAAAATCGATTAAGGAGGTTGTTTTTTAAATTTTTAATGAAATTTTAAGTTCAGCTTTTTACATTATTTAAAACGATGCGTGTGAAGTTTTCAGTTATAGCTTTCAAAATTAAAAATGCATGAAAACTGATTTGTGTTTGGAACGATTGCATCATTTCCGATCGGTTTGACTTCAGCTTATTAGGCGCTCCGCACACGATCGACTGATCAGCAATCCGAATTTCTAATTTGTTGGAGATACAACCGTTTGGTGACTTTATCCGTGTATGAAAATGAATTGGATAGAAGAATCGACAAAAATGAGACTAATTTGCAATCAGTATTCTACTGATTGCATGTTATACAAATACGTTTTGGTGTTTTTCTTTTCGGTATAGATCAGGAAAGTAACATAAAAGCTTTGTTCGTTAGGGCTGCACTACTTGCACTTAGCAGTTCAGTACAGATATCGCGTGTTCGTTGGGTACAGTGCCGTTTATGACAGTTGCACTCGTACTGTTCGTTGCGCCACGTGCAGTGTAACTTCGTGCAGTCAGTGCAAGTTAGTGCAGATTTAGTTGAACCTGCTCTGGAGTAAGTTCAAACGGTACAGTGCAGGTGCAGTGACAAAAATATTAGAAAGATGGTTTGTACTAAACGATGACGGCACAAAAATGATAGAAAATGACCAGTTCGTGGTTATTGTAGGTAATAAATATCATCAATAATAAAATATATCTACGACTAATTAGTTTAAGAGACAAATTTTTGAATTCATTTGAATGACAGGTTATATATGCATTCGTTGGATCACAGTTCATACCTGAACTAAAGTGCACCATATTACAGTGAATTACACTTATTGCACTTTAAATGTTACACGAAACTGTACCTTTGCACCATGGTGTAACATAGTGCAGTGCAAGTTTTAACTCAACGAACAAAGCTAAAGTTTGTTAGAAAAAACTGCATCTTTGCACCATAGTGTATTGGCGTATTCGTTTCGCTGCACTGGTGCGCACCAGAATTTGACCTTGAGTGCATACATCCCATTAGCGTAGTACAAAAAAGTGACAGTTCAATAGAACACGCTATTATGCACTAGTGCACACTAGTGCGCACCAGTTTTACCAAACGAATACGCCATAAGTTAGTGCAGTGCAAGTTTTAACCCAACGAACAAAGATACAGTTGGGCAAAAAATCAAACTTACACCATATTTTATAAAAGATTTGGGGCAGTTTGACAAAATGACGTCAAGTTTAGTTTACGTGGAGATTTACTGTTACCAGAATCTTAATTACCGAATACGAAAGACGCGAATTTTTATATAACGTGCAGTATATAGATTACAAAAACAGAAATAAAAGATTGGAAACTTATAAATACATTTCTTATTCAGATATTTTAGAGCTTAATGTACATTGTGGTATTCGAGTTGAATATATTAAATTGGAATAACTTTCCCTTGGGACCAAAAACCGAAGAGTTGCAAAAACACGATCTTTTACACTAATGCAACTTCTTAAATGATTATTTTTTCGACCAATAAAAAGAGCATCTTTCGATGGAATCAACTGAAAGGTCGCATTATCCATTTGTAAGTAACTTCTGTAGCATGACGTGTCTTCAATTGTGAGTTCGTTTAAGTGGTTTTCATGTATACTCAGAACTTTACGTCTCGACACCCATGGTTTAACCCATAAAAGTTTTCCCGGTTTTTTGGCTCAATTTTTCGTTTTTTAATGTTACATACACAAATTATCAAATCAATCTAATTGAAGCCTCACAAGCATAGAACTTTTGTTCATCCATTTCAGGTAAAAATAATATAACAACTGACGTAAAATATTTTGTGTAGTGTAATACCACTTATCAAGTCTTTGATCAAAGAATTATTTTTAAATTTTATAAGTATCTTTTATGAAAGCTTTTATAAATAAAAGATCTTTTATAAAATCTTTGATAGTGTAATAGCGCCCTAAGAGAAATTAATAATAATAGATGCGAACTGCGACATATCAAAATGAAATTATTGTAAAAATTCTATGAAGAAAATGTAAATTGTATTGATGTGTGGACAGGGGTTGCTTTCTAATTACAAACTAGTTGTACTCATAACGGATTTGAAACTCGGGTTGGCAACCGATCAACTCATGTGTGGATGGCCTTTGTGTTTCTATTCGCTTTTTATGCTAAGAAAAGAAAGAACATTTTCTTAACCATTTTCAAATTTTTTAGAAAATTTATTTCCTACGAATATTTGTAAATTTCAGATTCATTTGTACCTTCGATGGCTTTGATTTCAACTGATTCGTATTTGTCATGTTTTTTATGCTTAGAAAAGAAAAGAATTTTACTATCTATTTTCCATTTTTTTATAAACACTCTTTCTCAAATATTTGCAGATATGAGAGTGTTTGGCACCTTTAACCACTTCGGTACGAGCGTCGACTATAGTCAATGGCCACAGATGACCCCGCACAGCCGAACGTCGACTATAGTTGACGGCTGTGCCAGCGTACGGACGATGAAAGCCGGTTGTTGGCAACGTTTCGCGGCCGATAGGCGCCGTACCGAAGTGGTTAATTGACTTGATTTCTACTGATTTGTGTTATGCTTAGTTTTTTATCCTGAGATAAGTAAGAAAATTTCCTTAATCATTTTCTATTATTTTGGAAAATCGATTTTTCTCGAACGTTGATTTTTTGATCGATTTGATTTCAGCTAATTTGTGTTTTATTAGCTTTGTTGGTAGAAGCGGTTTCCAACGAATTCTCATTTCTTCATCCAAAAAATTGTTTAATTTTGGTTATATGCAAAAAATCTTAAATTTTTATTGCATGAAAAAAAAAAAAAAAAAAAAACAGAAAGCATTGGAAATCACTTCTAGGAACAAAGCTGTTAGCATACAAAGCGATGGTAAACACGAATCAGTAGAAATTAAACCGATCGGAAATGCCGAACATCCTGAAATTTGCTAATATTCCAGGAAAATAGATTTTCTAAAAAATACTAAAAATTGTTAAAAATTTTTTTCCTTCTAATGCATGAAAATCAACAACAATCACGAATCAGTTGAAATTATCGTGATGTGAGGTGCCGAACACCTTAATTACTTAATTACGAAATACATCTATGGCTGAAATTTAAGACTAGCTCCACACGCTTTGTAAAATGTTGATTGAAATGATTATTGTTTTCAATTAAAATAAAGTTGAGTGTACTTTGAAAAAATATTTTTCTTTGACTGTCATTTAAATCTTATACACAGTGATTTGTATCTACAAAAAGAATTTTGTTCCAAAATATAATGATTGAACCTGAAACATGTAGATAATATGTGGTTCAAGTTGAAAGATAGCTAGGTAATAAAAGAAAAATTTAAAAAATTTCTTATACTTTACGACATTCTGGTCTCCAAATTATAGATCTGTTTCAATGTAAAAACGAATTTTGTGATTTTTTATCTCTCAATTGTGAAGTAATTCTCAAAAGAGGATAAATCATATTTATTTAATTTTTGAGGAATACAAGAAAGTAACAAACTGAAAAAGTTTTTTTTATATTCAATCCATAACTTGACAAAATAACTTTATTTCATGATGAAAATAAAAAAGAACCCATGAAAAAAATAATGTTCATTTTGTAATCTATACATAATTTTCTCACATAATCAGAACATCAATGGAACGAGAGAGTATATCTATGCAATATCTCACGTTGTGCTCAACATCACTACCAGCTTTTATAAAAGGGTTTGTTTTTTTCTGTCCAACCCTGTATTGGAATAAGTATATATCTTATTTTATTTATTTTATAACAGTTGATTAATTTTGCTAACTATAGCTTTGTTCGTTGGGTTAAAACTCGCACTACACTAACTTACACTATGGTGCAAAGGTGCAATTTCGCGTAGGATTTAAAGGAGAATAACTGTAATTTAATGTAACTTGGTGCTTTTTAGTGCAGGTATTAACTGTGATCCAACGAACGCATATACAGATCTGGAAATTTCATTTGAGGACATAGGAAAATAATGCGTGCAACAGCGACGCATATAGGAAGTAGATTAGATAAACAAAGAGCGATATAACTGTTTAACCACGCCTTTTCCGATCCGACCCTAGTCGCCCAACCAACCACCTTCTTCCCACAAACTGTCGAACTGTCAGACTGTCAAACTGTCAGTTCGTTGCGTGGTTAAACAGTTATATCGCTCTTTGTTTATCTAATCTACTTCCTATATGCGTCGCTGTTGCACGCATTATTTTCCTATGTCCTCAAATGAAATTTCCAGATCTGTGTAAGTAATATTTAATAATGCACTGAACTGCTAAGTGCAAGCAGTACAGCCATAACGAACAAAGCTTGTATCAACTAAAATTGGCGTAATTATGGAAATAATCGAATATGAAATTAGTTTATAATACCGCGTCTTAACGAATTGGCCAGGTCGGATTCACACCGTTTTATTAAACAAATAAAATTAATACCGTTTGAAAGTCAACAAGAAGTGAATCTATCCATCTTCCCTTTTGAAAATTTGCTCTACAGTTGCTCTACTTTTTGTCGCCAATACTTAAGTATCTTCGACATTTCCAAGAATGGTTAAAATTTTATGCGTACTTTCAGGTAAAAATCAGCACATGAAGATAGTTGAGAGTTAATTTCATAATGTCAACGCTTCATTTACTCGTGGACAAGAAATCTATGCGTTATTTAACACTTTGTTGACCGGGAATTTTACACAGAAACTATGTCATGTCACCGGCTATTGTTTTATAGTTGACAAGTAACTCATCACCGGTCAACAAAGTGGTAATATAGTGCAGTTGTTAAAAGAAAATAATTTCTTATTTTAATTTTTTTTTCAATATCGTATGCGATGTTCTGTCAAAAACTCATTGATATAGTAAGGTTTTGGTATTATTTTTATCAAAACTGAATCTTTTATGGGTTAAAAGCTAAAATGAAATATGCATGGTGTTTTTATACTTTAATAAATAAAAAAAGAAACATGTCAATAAATGAATATTTTTGTTATGAACTACACTTTGTTAATTAAAATAAGAAAAAGTCCGTGTTCAATTAATTTAATTTATTGTAATTTTAATTACGATTTTGTATCTTTCACCCGTAATATAAATTATAAAAGATTTCTTAATGAGATTAATAGTTTTGTTGCGATAAAAACAATAGACGTGTTCGACTAGTGGCATTACATATATGCATAAAAAATAATAATAATAGTTTTAATTGAACAATATAGGTGAAAGTGTGTCGCTATCGATAATAGCACAAGATCGATACACGGAATGTATTGAAAACATAGACAATGCGTCGTCGTGACAGGTTAAGATTTCTAAAACGGCTTACATAATTACTAATTGTTCCCGTGTTAATAACCTACCATAGAAAAATTGTGATATAGGAATTGATTTCACTTATATGGTTGCTATATTCAAAAAAAAATTTGAATTAAGTTTTAAAAGCTTATAAGTCATAACTAATAAAATGTTATATAATAATTATAGTGTTAAGTGTTAATGTAAAAAAAGGATGATGTGGAAAATATAAGTAAAAAAAATATATAAAAACAATGGTCACTTTCTTATTGTTAAAGCCGGGAGTTTTAATGGCTGTAATAAAAACTTTATATATCGGTCATCTGGATAAAAGCGTTGACGTAACCGTTGCGAATTTAATTACGTATGTTGACGGATGCAATTACAACATTTTATGGTTCGGTGGATGATCTTTTAACCTCTTTACGGATGATATTTCTTTTGGCTATATATACAGGGTGATAACTGAGAACCGAACGGTTTTGACTTTAGTTTTAACACATTGCGGACGGGTCACGAGATATCTCGTTTTAGCATACTGAACGTTGCGGACCCCCGCAGATCCCCGTCCTCAATGTGTTAAGGAGCGAACATGAACCAATAAGAACGGACGATGATTCGTTATCAATAATCGCTGTCTGAGTACCTGTCAACGAGGAACCAAACGTTTGTTCGCTCGTGTTCGAAAAAGATCGAGCGGATATCGGTACATCAAAGAAAAGTTATTTTTTTCGTTGTTTAGTGTGGATGAAAAAAATTGTTTTGTTCTTCGGTAGTTGTTTGTCACTACCAAACGATCAATTACGAACAACAACATATTCAGGCTAGTGTTGACTTAGGCCGTCCGCACACGAAGCAACCGGAAAGCAACGCAACGGCAATGTGATATCGCTTCTCGGTTGCTTCCTAGGTAATAGAGTGGAGGTCCGTCAACGGAGTAATTTAAAAGCAACCTATGGGCGATATAAGCGATATACGCGATTTACGCAACCTTAGCAACCTGCACGGAAGTCACCAAGATCGTAAGTTGCTCATATCGCCTGTTGACATTGAGGCATTTAATACTAAATACGTGGGTGACATGGAAAAATATTAAAAATATGACCGAAGGCGACAGTTTAAAGCGACAAAGTCATCAAAAATTGGACTTCTCGAATAAATATCATGTTTTAAAATCGCGGGATATATTTGAATGATTTTAAATTCAGTACTTATTGTCATAAAATATTCTTTAGAATAGAGAAGGAAATCAGTGGGTTCCTCACACAGAACTTACTTCATTTACTTTTGAAAGTAGAACGTTTTTACGGAAAGGAATAAGCTACGCAATGTAATTCCTTTGCTTAATAAAAAAAATTGCGAAAATGGAAATTTGTAGTACTTTGATTAACAATAAGCCGACGAATAATCAGACAAACAAATAGAAGATGTCCGATTATACGTTTGAACGAATATAGTAGAGCATCGATAATCCGAATCCCAGTTAACCGAACTCTTTGATAATCCAAATTGCCTTCTGTCCCAATTCGGTTGAAAGTTTAACCAAATATTCCTTACTCGTCCAAGGCAGGTACAATTCATTACCTAGCATCCTAAAAAACACTCCTAAAGGTCACTAAAATACGCCCTGCTTTACTTTTGAATAATATTATTTACAGAAATACTATTTTTGGAAATACAATAATTATACAGGTGTCTTCACGTAACTGCTTAGAACCATTAGAACTGGTTCGTTACAACCTTTTAGAATTTAAAGAGTGAAATTCGAAGATGTGATCCATATTACCAGTTTGTAATAATTAAATAAATAGACTTTAGTTCTGTACTTTTACTGGTTTATTAAATTAAAAACTGAAGTCTATTTATTTAACTTTTAGAATTTCATTCGTACTTTGTTGAAGTTTTGTATATGACTATTCATGCTACAGAATGAAATAATTTTAATGTATATTTCAATTGCAAAATATTTTTTTGTATTTTAATTTTCACTTTATATGTACTAAATATGTAGCCACCATTTAAGAAAAACCTTAAAAATTTGCTCAATTAATCTTCAAACGTTGTTAATACTTAATATTTAGTAGCACTCTCTCTTCGGAAATTACGAGTTAACTAATAAACAAATTGCCCCGTGTGCGGATCTCTGTTGCTCATGTCACCCATATCAGCAATATCGTCAATATCACCCCGCGATATTATTGCTTTGGTGTTGCCCCGTGTGCGGATGGCCTTAAAGCGAGCATTTATGAAATATTCGTTTTTTTTTGGCGAATACGCACCTTCACATAAAAAGTTTGCAAGGTAATAAGATTTTATTAACGCTAGAATGAAGATAACGCCATGCCATTTACCGAGCTTAGTATCTCACTTCATTCCCAAGAAAATTCAATGTACGTTTTGGAGATGTCTCTAAAATCTTTAGACCTTTCAATTTGTAATTTTCTTTTCTGTAGGGATGTTTGAAGAAACATGTAAATCATCACGATCTCCGTAATTTAAACACTTTTGAAGAATAGCAAGGAAATGATGTGAAAGTATGTTATGGACTATTTTATAAAGGGAATCGAAAATTATATTCAATGTGACGGATACCATCTTTATGACATTAAGGTTGGTGCACGCTAGAGTGACACTACACGTCGCGACATTACACTGCGCGACGCGACAAAATATTGTTTCAAGCGTTTTGTATGGAGCAAGTTGCATTTAAGCGGCACTACCAGTGTTACATGGCATGTTTTGATTGGCACATAAGATGACGTGCAGCGTCGCGTAATGTATTATAACCCGAAGTGCAGCTGCACCATCAAGAGAAAGATAAAAAAGTAAGGCCCCTTTACGTAATATTGCCGGGTACCTTTTCATCTTTCTCTTCATGGTGCAACTCCATTTCGGGTTATAATAGTTTCGCTGTAGTGTGTAGCCACCTTTACCATCATCACACATGATACACATCGTAAATGATAAAGTGTAAGCTTGGTTTTGATATTGACAAAATCTTTTCTTGAACTTCTTATGCAACACTAATTTTAAAATCATCCGGTTTCTAGTTGTCGCCCTGTATTTGATATTTTCTTATTTAACTTCCTTTAAAATGTATGCCTCATGTATAATTCAAACTCAAATCTGTTAACGTTAGGCACACACACACGTGTACATGTTTTCTTTAAGGTATAATTAATTCGCGGTTGCCTCTGATCTCTAGGAAATCGTCACTGACGGTCTTCCATCGATGGTAACTTGCTCAAAAGTTGGTCAACGCGTTCTCGTAGATGGTGCCGAGGGGCGTGTCGCTTTCGGGGTCCCATTAACACTATTGCAAATCAATGCAAACCCTACTATCACCAGGCGATCGTGACCTCTTTGGCAGGTTGCACGGCGGCGACCATATAAGCGCATCGGGCCGAGACCGCGCGAAAAACGATCCATTTTTAGTCGTCGCTTCAATGCGAACGACATTGATATCGATACGTTTTGCGTAGGCACGACGACGACGGCGACGATCTCGCCGATTTGGCCTCTCGAAACCGCTCCGGCAGGAGCAGACGAGGTGCCGCCGATTCATGGCCATATGCGGTACTGTCGAAATCCGTCGAGAAGGACGACACGTTTTAGTGGCGTTTTTTGAATTTGATAAAGGTGTTTATAGAGAGAAAGAGTTCGTTTTTATGATTGTGGTCGATGCCGGATAGTGGAAAGTTAATATTATAGGTTTTATGATGAGAACCTGTAGGTTTGATTAAGTGAATGGATTATATTGGTAAATTTGCAGTTTGTTTAATTATTGGATCTAGTGATTAAATGACAGGTGAGGTGTTTAAAGATGTTCAGAATTTCACAATAAATTTTCAATTAACAACAGGTGAATGGAGTTAAGTACAGATTTGAATTCGTTTTTATGTGGCTTTTTTGATAAGTGGTGGATGGAAAACAGCTTTTTCTAAATTGCACATTTCAGTGAAACGTGGAAAGCTAATGTTTTAGATTTCATGGTGAAAAACTTCATATTCGATTAAGTGAAAGTATGATTATAGGCAAATTTAGAGTTTCTTTAATTATTTTGATAATACAGTAACATATGAGGATTTCAAAGATGTTCGGAATTAAGTAGAGAGTTAAAATTGTTTTTAACCGGAGGATTTAGAAACAGCTTAAGTAAGTTTTTCTTGTATTTCTAGTTTTTATATTCTAACTAGAGATCTGATGAGCAAGTAAAAGAATTTCATACTCATAAAGTTACTTATTATCAGCTAATGATATAGACATGAGCTTTCAGAAAACTTTCAGCATACTTTCTTTTTTTAATATCAGCTTTAACAATTTTTATGCATAAATAGAAAATCACATCGGAAACATAATGTCTTCTTGAACTTATTCGCTATCTATCATTATATTAGCTTCCTTTATCGGAATATCTTGGGGAAGTTTTCTTTTCAAACGAGTTCCTTGTTCTCCTAGATGACTACGCATACTTGGTCATTTTTACAAGTTTTCCAGATATTTTCTAAATAGTTGTTTTATTTGTATAATCAACTATCATTTGTAGACCCAGTTCATCGTGTATTTGTTAATTTCGTACAAACCATGCCACTTTACAGCAATTCTTAATATTTTATTTTGAAGTACTTGGCTTTTGTTAATATTGGATTTAGCTCTAGATCCCCACACATTGCAAACATATGTTACCACTAGTTTTATCAATGATTTATAGAGCAATACTTCACATTCTATTTTTAATTTTGATTTTCTGTTAATGATAAAGTATAATTCATTTAATGTAACATATGGTTCATTAAGTTTTTGTTGATGTTATACCTACATGTATGTGTCTGATCCACCCAAATATCTGAATACGCTGTCATTTAGATTCCAACTTAAGGGATGTTTTTCTATTATTATTGGTGATGAGTTACTTGTCTAAGTAAGTGCTACTATTTCGAGTTTCCTCACTACCTTCTAACAATCAATAGACGTGGTACAAAATAGACCTTGGATTTTTTTTTAACTTTTGCTTCAAGTAGACTACATTTTGAACTGAAATGTTAAACCTCAGAGAAGACATAAAACATTTTACGTTATCATTATGTTTATTCGTAAATTCTACCTTTTGAAACTAACATAAAAAATTTTCATTCACAGATTTCAGGATGTTAATCTACAAAATTTTTCAGGTAGTTTAGAGAATTTACCTTTTATCTTTTTTATAACATAATAAGTTGAGTGAAATTTTCTCGTCAAATGCATGAAAGAATTTTTCTAGTTAAAAAAAGAAAAATAATAAAATAATTGGATTCTAAAAGTGGCTCTTCATGGAATTTTATAAAGAGAAGGCTAAATGTTATGAATCATTAAAAAGATGTACTTCGTGTAATACAAACTTCCCCACAATTTTGAAGAAAAAGCTGAGCTTTCTCTACTAAATTCTAGATTAATAAAAATGTGGACGTTATAAAAGTACACGTTCTTGATAAATATGTTTATTTAAACAAAAAGAAGTATTATTTGAAGCGTATAAATGCAAAAGCAGACATTCGACATTTTCTTCAAAAATTAGTTAGACACGGATCTGTATTGTAAATTTAGCAAGAAATCAATTTTTATGGCCCCCAGGAGCGTAACAATACATTCAAGCGAGTTATTGCAATAATAAATTCCTCTTTAAATGCAAAAGCAGACATTTGCGCGAAATAGTTAGGTGCAAAAGCAGACGTTTGTGTTTGAACCTATCCAGATCTCGCATTACCTCACGTGATAGCCGTGACATTGAAGTAGCTGTTAGTTTTGCTCGCTTCTGCATGATTAGTTTAAACGAGAGCGTGGTAACGAATGTATTATGGAGTTTTGATTACCTTCAACAACATTACCATTGAACCAATTCCTCGTAGCAAAGAGCGAAAGAGAATAGCAAATAAGCAAGAGTGCAAGCGTGAAAAAGCCAAGACAAAGAGGCAGAGGTTTAAGGCAGAAGGCTTAAACCTGACAAGATAACAAGCATTTCCTCTTTGCTAGCCAAACACTATGGTGCAGAATGGAAAAACCATGAACGTTTAGAGTTCCTCAAAAACGCCTTTCAAGGCAATCCAGCCAATACTTCGGAAACTCATGAGGATGTGAATGACACACTAGTGTTTTCTGATAATGAATCTGATACTGACTTACGAATTTAAATTTGTACCTAAGAAACTAAGTTTGTACTTTTTTCAATAAAATCAGTTTCTTTAAAATCTCTTTAATCGCAATTCTAAATTTTATTAGTACTGCTAGTTTTTTTTATAGAAACGCCAAATCCAGAACTTTGCAGTTCACGAAGCAGAGATTTCCAAGCCTTAGATGCAAAACAAGACAATCTCATTTTTTTAATCAAAATAACTTCTTTACTATAAGCCTTACTTGCGCTTTAAAGCACATAAAGACGCGTCGATGTATTATCTAGTTTGGGTTAAAATACCAAATCGATTGAGTGACTTAAAAGACAGTGAGAGGTTTTTCGCGCTTTACTCAAAACTATTCGGATGTCAAATGTCTGGTTTTGTATTTATACGCTTCATTTAGCAGTACCTAAAAATGGATGTTTTTCTTGAAAATATCAAAGTACAGTAATGCGAATAACACATAAAACGTTTTGTTCTGATAATACAAATTGATTTAGTGAAACGTTATGTTTTTGAAATTTTCAATACCGTTCTTCTCTGTCAGTCTAATCCAGAAAACTTCAAAAGAAAATTCTAGAGAAGTAGAGAACTTGATAGAAAATTTCGAGTGTAATTAAATACACGTATCCTTCGTTTTACACGGTACTCTATTTACACGGTTTTGAAAATCGACGATTATTAATTTTTTGTGATATAAATTTTTTTGCCACTAGATGGCGATCTTGATTATTATTGCTAATTAGTAAAAAAAACATAATTTTCATCTAACAAATTCACGATTTACTTCTTTAAATAACTATTTTCTATAAAATGATCCTAATGTGGAACGAGCCCTCCGTTTTCAAAGAGATATTAATAAATATTTATATCAATGTGAGGAGGTTTATAAAGATTTGATCAAAAACAATACACAACAGTTAATAGCAGACTTTATGGTAAAATCTGGTCAGCCTGAAATTGTTTGAAGTAAATCTAACACAGAATTACATCAAGTAAAAGTATCTAGTGATGAGAGTAATATCATGCCAATTAGGAAGAAAATAGTAATTGTTTGCTAAAGTGATAACCGATTGTAATATCTTCTATGTAGGTAATTAAGTTTACTTTCGTGTTTCCGTAGGTATAATAAATTTTGTACATATTCGTGCACATTTTTATTTATTTGTTATATATTTTATAAACAAATTGCCACTTTTATGTGGTAGAGAATGAAATAATATATGCTATTGAATTATTTTCCAACATTGGTTAACATTAAAAGAAATGATTAATTACGCTTATTTTAGACTATGTTTGATTTACACGGTTTTACGTATAGCAAATAAGCTTTTCGATTTACACGGTTTTGTTCGGAACCTACCTTCTGTGTAAATCGGGGGATAGGTGTATTAATTAAAGTTAAACTGGAATCATAAATCTTTAATTTTCGAAGTTTGCTAGATTCAATTTCAAATATTCACCTTTGAGAAAAAAATCGAATTAAATTCTGTTTGGATAGATATAATAAAAACAAATTAAAGACCATCTAATGATGTAATGAAGTCATCTTGGACATTAATTCGAACATTAACAGTTTAAGTTAGAGAAGTTTCACTATATTTTCAATAATTTATTTACTTAAACGAAAGTCTATTTTAACTGTGCTTTTATAGTTGACCCTGAAACGAATTTAAAGACGAGATAAATCTTTATCTATGAAAACGAAACTCGGTCTGGATCTGAATAGCACGTGGGAAGTCAATGGATTTCGGGAACGAATTAGCTAAAAATAGCTTGTGGCACGTTACCAGATGGCCATACTCGAGTAAACAGAGCCTTGTATCCAAATGCGGGAGGCTTAGGTCCCGTTCGTTATGTGGATTCCGGCGGCAATTACACGTAATTTCTTCTGATAAATTTGTAGACACCTTTCCAGGAAGCTTTTAATTTAGAGAATTTAATCCTACAAACACATTAAACAAACTTTCAAACTACTTAACAGCGGTTACCTATTCAATGCATTAGTGCAACTGTAGACGATAAGATAAGAGAAAGCGTGTGTACGTTATTGGTTACTTTATCTGTACGTTTGGTTTGAGTTTTGTTTTATACATTTTTTTTTATTTTATGTTGATATATTAATAAATAATTCTTTTTGTTCAATATTGAGTTTTGCATTCATTATATCTTTGTCGTAAAGCCACAAGTCTAATTTTGGTGTAATAATCCGAACTGTTTCCTAAACACCATTGAATACATCCGTTGCCAATGACCGATCGCAATCCTAACGGAGTTCATTGAAACAATAACGTTGTTCGGTGCAGGAAGCGCACGTTTGCCATTTACTGTAATTGTCATTTTGTCAAGCACCGGTGCTTGCAATAGCGACTGTCCTAGCAGGATGTAAACCATACTTTATTACAATAAGAATGCATGTTATACCGTCAGACATAAGATATTATGTCTACTATATCAAAGGTGTATCTTTATTTAATAATCTACTTCTAACATGATTACTTGTTATAAATAATATACCTACGCGTTATTTTCTTGTAATATCTCGACCGCAAACGAGCTATTTAAATAGATCACGATCCAAGGTTGGTTAATTTCAATTAGAGCACGAAACCGAAAGTAAACAATTTAAAAGCGAACGATTTTGGGTGGCGATTTTAATAGATTATTATTATAGATTGTTATCTTTTTACGGTTAGTTGAAATAATGATACCGTTTTAAGATTTTCGCAAATTAAACTGTTGCTCGAAGCAACAACCGGGAAAATGTTTGGCTATCGATAATCGGTGGGTCATCACGCGCACGGATCGTTTCGCGTTGGTCAATTACCCGCGATGGACTTTCGATTTCTTCGGTGCTCGGTTTGCTTCCCAGCTGTTGTTGTTTGCACGTCAAATATGATTTTGGTTGAGGCACGTCGCGTTGCGTCAGGGAACGCGTAATCCGAATGGAAAGCTGCAGTTTAGTAGCTAGAACGGGAGCGAGATTGCGGTTTTACATCCGTCCGTATGAATTAGATCAAACGTATTTGATTGGTTGTGATGTGAAATGTATTTTAAGAAGATTTTTGAAAGAAAATAGTTTCTTAATAAAGTTGAATACTTCAGTGAATTTTTATTATTAGTTTTTCTTTTAATAGAGAAGGAATGGAAATTTAAGTTTTTAAGAGTTAAGATTTGGTTCTTTTCTGCACTGCTTAAATGTAAAATTTGTTATCGTTCTTTTCAAGCTTGGACGTAAGATCACATGGATTTGCGTTGAATGTTCTTTAACTTTCGTTTGAGGTAACTCAATAGAGGTCTAGTGGTGAAATCTAATGGCTTTTCATCGTGGATAGTGGCCACAGTGAGAGGATGAGAAGTCATCATTTGAGTGATGTTAATTTGCTTCTTATAATACTTCACATTGCATTCTTTTTTTATCTTACATTTCCATTCTCTCTCTTTTAAATAAAAACAATAATTCTAAAATATCTTGAAAATTTATTGAATCATTTAATTTTAAAAATTGTCAGAGTCCATTGTCGGATTGTATTTGAAAGATATTTTTTTAAGGAAATAGTTTAAGAGAAGGTAATAATTTGGATTCTCTTTAAGAAAATATAATGGTTTGTAGAATTATATTGTAGAGGCGTCTCACGGAGGTCAATAAGTTGAAGTATTTTAAAAACATTTATTTCTGGTGATGTGAAAGCTAGTTGAAGGAGCTTTGTAAAAGAAAACAATTAAAAAAAGATACTATATATATATTTTACGAAAATATGGTAATATATGAAATTATATTAGGTTGGGGGAAAAAGAAATCTATTATTTTTATATAAACTTCGGGGCTTCATTTAACATGCTTCGGACTGTCCGATTTGGGTCAAATATACACCGTTTTGTTGTATGATTTGTTGTTATTTTAAAGGTAAATTCATAATGCCTCTCTCATAGAAGTCCTGGTCTCTATTTGCAAAAATTTTAGTACTCGATTTTCACAATTTCCCCTAGATGTCAATTTTTTATCAGTAGAGAAATGTTGCAATGCAAGAAAAAGATGGTAATCGCTTGGTGCCAAATCCGGACTGTATGGCGGATGCATTAACCGTTTGACTACTAAACAATTTTTGCCATAACGCTCAAAAACTGCGGGATATGTTTTCAGTCGAACAGTTAAAATTTCCCAAACAAGCTCCCGAAGTTTCTGGCGAGTTACTGTAGACGTGTGTGGCCTAGTGTTATCCTGGTGGAACAAGACACCTCTCATGTTGGCCAATTTTGGCCGTTTCTGGTCACAAACGATCCAGTTGTTGACAGTAGAGATCAAAATTTAGTGTTTGGCCATATGGAAGCAAATGCACAGCAGAACTTTCCTGGCTGTTAGTCCTGGTTTGGCCACCGTTTGAGGTGCTTCACCGTTCTTTGATCACGATCGTTTTCGCACAGGGTTATCGTATGTGATCCATTTGTCATCTCTAGTTACCATCCGTTTAAGAAATGGGTCTATCTCATTTGGTTTGGCCAAGGCTTCGCTGATGGAAATTCGATTCATCATGTTTTTTTCTATTAATTGATGTGGCACCCAAACATCGAGCTTCTTTTTGAATCCAACTTTGTTTAAATGGTTTAAAACTGCTTTATGGTCGATTTTTAGCTCCTGTACGAGGTGCATCTTTAACATCAAAAATTCCTGAACGAAATCTACGAAACCAGAATTGCACATAATTGGCTGTTACAGTATCGGGACCATAAACACCATTCACAATTTTAGCCGCCTGGCATGCATTATTGCCTTTGTCAAAGAAAGACTATAAAATTAACCGAATTTTCTCTTTGTTCACTTCCATTTTTAACATCCTGTAACTTGCAATGGAATGCACCAAATAAAAAACAACAAAAGAATTTTTTTACTGCGAAATGTCACGTTTCCAACGAGCATAAATCTGAAATTGTTTGATCGATACTTTACGAGAAATCTATCACTACAGCCATCTACCTAAAAAATAATGGATTTCTATTTTCCCAACCTAATATTATATGGGCTTTGTCATGGAAGAGAGCAAGTTCAAGTATATTTTCAAAATTTTGATTCTTTTTGATGTAGAAGATATTTGAAAAAGGTTTTCAAAAGAAAATAATTGAAAAAAGATAGTATTTCAGACATGTTTAAAGAATACATATTAGTGCATGAAATTGCATCATATAAGGTGTTCCACCAAAGTAAATTAGTCGGAATATTTCGAAAACGATAGATTCTTTCCGATGTGGAAGATATTGTTTCTTCCACTTCTTTTTGTGTGTTAAGGTTTATTGAAAGGTGTTACGGAAGAGGGAAGGTCCTGGTATTTAGGAAATTTTGGTTCTTTGTAGTGTAAAAGGTATTCGAAGAAAGTTAAAAAAAGTAGTCTAAAAAAGATGATATTTTAATAAAAACAGAATAGTGTAAGAAGTTATATCATACAGGGTGTTGCATTAAAGATAACAAGATGAACTATCTCTAAAAAGATAGATTCTCTATGACGTTGCAGGTATTTGAAGATCAAAAGGAAAATATAGTAACGTATGAAATTATATAACACTTACAGGTATTTCACCAAACTGGTTAAATCAAAATAACTCCAAACACAAGCCAAATCGTAAGCCACTTTCAGTATAATTGAATATCAAGAATACTGGAATTTACGTTTCAAATATGATTATCTTTCATTTTATTACAAGTTTGCAAATATTTCCATTTGCACAGTTCCGTGAAACATTCTGCATATACAAATATTTTAGCCCATTAAAAATCCTTTTTTTGAACTAACTTTTTATTTTCTTCATTAATTGATTTCGTGTTTATCAATTTTAATAATATTTCTTACCGAAAGTAATGGCAATTTAATCTAAACTAATTGTCCACTTGAGTTGAGATTTAAAAATATTGATAAAAGTGATAAAATTCCTGAACAATGCTATATTTGATGAACGACTCGTGCCTCGGCTGCTAGAAGACATTTATTTTTAGACGTGATTGTAATGGTTGTTTCCTTATCGTTCGTTAACAACAAACAATACACGCTTAATGACATTTCATCTACGCTGATAACGAGTTTACACGGATGATATTGCTGCAATTAAGTTATTAGTGATATTTACTTTACAGGGTATTTTTTTAATAAGTAATAATATGTTTATTGCTGGTATTACAAATTATCACAACATCTGTTAGCTTCTGAACTTTATCAACCAAATTAGTGCGTTTTAGATTGTAACCGTTTTTAAACTTGACAAAAAAAATTATTTTTTATGCTTTGGCGGTACAAGAACGATGTACATTTCCGTTTTGCAAGGACATTTCCGTTTGAGCTAGAAAGGTCGGTCTACTAAATAGAAACAGGAATACAGTCCATGTATGGAAACTGTTTGAAATGCATTAAAGAAGGTAAGAAGGAAATTCAAAAATACGTCCAATCTAACATTGAATCGAAAGCAATTTTAATTAATTTTCTTTCAACCGATGCGAACGTTTATCTCATTTGGATGTTGCAATAATTCGCTTTCAAATCTTCGTGCATTAATGCCACTTTACTGACTCACTGTCAGTCTTGTCTAACATAAAATGATATATCATGTTGCGAAATGGCGTAAACTCGGCAATTCTCTTTCCTTTCGGTTCCGAACGGTTACGTATATTCGACCGCAAGGTCGTTGCGAAATTACGCAAAAAAAAAACTTGTTAAGAGATATTACATTGCTATCGGTGAACGTTTTGTGTTTGTCGATAATTATTATTTGGTAATGTTAGTGAAACTAAAATCTGGAAAGGTTTTCTCGTTAATTCTGTGTAATCTCGTTCGATTACCAGCTTGTAAAACGCTTTCAATTCTGGCGAGAGAGTTTGTCGGCTGAAAAGCAAGCGCGTTCAATTTCTACTGTGATTAGATTAGAAAATAAACGTTACACCGCACTTATTCAATAATTGTCACTGCCGTCATGTGGAGTACAGAAGCGGGCGATTGTTCGCGTAATAAACATGGCGTGGAAACGGTTTGGGTTCGGCGTCATGTGTTCAGGTTCAATAAACTTGAACCATCCGAGTACAACGATGTATACGTTCCGCGATCGGTCTTCAACTTTATTGATCGCATGGAAATAGGATCAGTAAGTGTCGGTTATAATTTATCGGATTTACACGCCGGAGGGATTAGATCAATCTACGTCGGCGTTTTAATTGAGCAATTTCCAACTTTCACCGGATTTTTAACACCTAGCTCAAATCGGTCTGAAATGGGACGTTTCAGTTGAGAATGTCGATAGATAGCGAAACACGCCTTCGTTTATGTAAATTATATTAATGGTGCATGTTTAAATTTACATATTTTTTTGCATTGGATTAAATTGATTTTTCTTATTTTTCTCAAGTAACTTTTTTGTAAAAGTTTTTCTAGTTTGGTGTTTTTCAAAGAAAAAGGTAATAAAAGTTAATTTTTAGGACCTTTTTTAGAAAGTGCTATTGCGGTTATAAAATGAAGGCTAACGTGTTCTTGACATTAAAAAAAGTCGTATAAAACCCTTTATTTGTTTGGAAATTCTAGAATTTCTATTACAATTTAACTCTTAAAAAATATCAGGCATAATAAACTCAGGGTAAACTCACCAAATCACAGTCATAAATCTAAAGTCGACCTTTGAGTTTTTCTCTATGGATTTACAAAAAAGGGTGACTTTTTTTCTGATTTTTTTTAGGGGGGCGAGTTTTGGACAGCCGAGAATGACGAAATATTTCGTCATCAGTATTTCGACCGATTAACCCATTGCGTGACGATTTATTTCGAACGTAATGCAATTATGGTGGGCCAGACTCGTCATTGTATGTTAAGGGGTTAAGTCTCCTTAATGGGCGTGAATACATTTTTCGTAAGGGAAAAATTTCATCGGGAAAAAGTTTTTTCAACTGACAATGAACCATAATTTATTCCCCGGTCAACAGGTTAATTGAACCTAAGCCAAAAAACAGATAGAAATACAACAATTGAGTGAATTCAAATAACTTTTAGATCACGTTTTAAATTTTCTTGGAAAAACAAAAACGTATTGTACAAACCTTCCTTAAAAAAAATCATGAAAACTTATAAAAATTTAAACTTGTTTTTGACTGATATTTTAAACCTGATCTTTTTAAACTTATCCAATATTAAAATTGTTCTGAAAGAGGTTTTTGAATCTACAATGTTAATATGGAAGAAGACTTGGTTTAGGTTGAGTTTTTTATCTTCTTAGAAATTAACTCATTTTTCATTCTTTCTTTTAATTCTGTCCAGATAATAAGTATAAAAACTGTCTTTTGAATAAATGCTATTGTTAGGTCCTTCAGTTTTTTTTTTTCATAAGTATTTTTTTTTCTTCGACATTCCCAGAAATTCCTCCGAAAAAGTTATTTGAAACTCAGCTAATGTTTTCGTAGAAAATACCAGATATATTACTATCTTTATTTCTTTCAATTCAACTTAATTCAGAAAATTAGTAGAAATATAAATATTTAGTTTTTTGAGTTTGGCCTTTAGGTTTTCTTAAACATTAAAAAAAAATCAAATACGTATTTGAGAAATCTTCCTTACAAAATTTATGGAAACTGATTTGTTTTACAAATATTTTAAGTTAGATCTTAAAAATAGATAAATTGTTCGAAGAGAACTTCTTCAGTCTATAATGAAAAATTATTTGGGTTAGGTTGTTTCTTTTTAATTTTGTTAGAAAATAACTCCTTTTTCATTAATTCTTTTAATTCAACCCAGAAATATGTAGGTACATATTCTATTGTGGTATTTGTTTTCACAAGTAATTTTTCTTGAGAATTTTCTCAAATATTCTCAAAAGTTATTCTGAAAAAGTTACCGAAAGAATTTTTGTTAAAGCTTTCGCAAAAAATACGAGACATACCACATTTTTTATTTTTTTCAAGGCAACTTTACCTAGAAGATTCATAGAAATATAAAAATTCAGTTAATCAAAGTCCCTTTTTAAGTTCTTTTACTTTCATAATACCTTTTTAATATTTAAATTTGTTTAACAAATCTTTTAGGTTACTTTATCTTAATAAGTTCTTATTGTTAAATCTCTATAAAAAAATTGTAAATTTGCTAAGCTATAAAAATTTTGAAATATTTCCATAAGGGCGCTAGTACACTATCAAAGATTTTATAAAAGATCTTTTATAAAATATCTTTGTCAAGGAAATTTTACAGTGTAATAATAGTCTATATTTCATAAAAGATTTATTGCATAAAATATCTTTTATCAAAGTTGGTTGCATTATACCATATTTGTTAAAAGATTTGGGGCAGTTTGACAAAATGAGGTCAAGTAAGTTTACGTGGACATTAACTGCCACCAGAATCTTAATTGCCAAATATGAAAGTCGTGAAATTTTATATAACGTGCAGCATATAGATTACAAAAAAAGAAATAAAAGATTAGAAGCCTATAAATACATTTCTTATTCAGGTATTATAGAGCTTAATCTACATTGTGATATTCGAATTGAATATATTAAATTGGAATAACTTTCCCCTGTGACCAAAAACCGAAGAGTTGCAAAAACACGATCTTTTACACTAATGCAACTTCTTAAATGATTATTTTTTCGTCCAATAAAAGGACCATCTTTCGACGTAATCAACTGAAAGTTCGCATTATCCATTCTTAAGTAACTTCTGTAGCATGACGTGTCTTCAATTCTGAGTTCCTTTAAGAGGTTTTAATGTATACCCAGAAGTTCACGTCTCGACACCCATACACGTTTCCTCCAGGTTTTTTGCTCAATTTTTAATTTTTTTAAATATTACACAAATTGTCAAAATCGAACTAATTAAAGCCCCACAAGCATAGAACTGTTGTTCATCTATTTCAGGTAAAAATATTATGACGACTGACGTAAAATATTTTATGTAGTGTAATACCAGTTGTCAAATCTTTGATCAAAGAAGTGTTTTTAAATGTTATAAGTCTCTTTTATGAAAACTTTTATATTAGATCTTTTATAAAATCTTTGATAGTGTAATAGCGCCATAAATCTACAATGTGCCAAATAGAATACAAGTTTTTTTATGATTAAAAACATATTTACATCGTTCACTTCTTTTCTTTAATTGATAATTTTTCGATTAATATTCACAGGAAGTTTAAACCTGATCATCATGCACTTTGAAGCTCCCCTGCAATATGAATAACCTTTACCAGTTATTGACATTCACAGTCCGTTAGGCACAACGACTTTTCCGTGAATTTCGCCCGACGGACGTCTCAGCTTTTACGAGTCTATAAAATACCGATGATGTGTAAGCAATTTTAAAAAGCTCCAACAGGGATTCGTACTCAGATCTTACATAAAACTTACTTTTATTGATTGCTCTTTACCATATATGTATTTTAATTTGTATTTAAGATTTTTTTCACTTTCTTTCAGATGTTGTAATAGTAACTGCTGATATTTTTATAAACGTTCTGTATAGGGTTTCGTTTGCGAACTTTTAGTAGACACGAAGGCGACGTGACTAAGCGTTTGGAAAATTTATTACTCCCTTTAAAGTGTACCTTTTTTTTTGGTCTTGTTCATCTCCGTTACGGGAATAGAACTCTGCGACATAATCGCCTTCGAGGTCAAGATGGAAGTCACCGCTCGGTGATTCACAAGACGATGGGTATTTTCGGTGTATGTTCGTCTAAGTTTACGAGCATCTTCTCAAAGAAGAAGGTTTCCCTGTCCGATATGAATCAGTTACTTGTCGTTGGTTTTATTCTAAATACTCTTAAAAGTAGGTAGTAAAACGATCTAAAATAGTGTTATTTCGCTTTTAATCGTAGTTGAGCGCCCTTAAGCGGTGTCTCGCTTAGTTCGTTAGAGGTTAAAGCAGTTAAACGTTAAATTAATAACGTTGATGACCTAAACGGATATAATAATGTCGTATAAACTACTTTTTTTCTAGTTTCTTGAACTTAACCTACGTCACGGTCAATTGCATAATGACGGACTTGTTGGGCAACGGTGATCGAGGCAAATGCTACAATGTTACGGCGTCCAGAGTCGCGTGCAATTAAGGAACACGCTGTTTTCCTACGCCCAGCAAATTGCGCCCGAGAAATAACCGTAATAAAACGAATCGAGATGCTAATTGCCGGCCAGCTCGGCCGAGTAACTTAACCGAAAAAATAAAAAACGGGTTCAGTCAACCTGGGTCCGCTTCCTACTTCTCCCGGTCGCAAAACAACGAGGCAAACAGGTTCCCGTCGAGGGATGCTATCTCCCGTTCACCTCTAACGATTGCTCATAGAACGGTCTTTTCGATCGCCTTCCTGTAAACCTCGTGCTTCCACACCCATCGAACCGAACCACCTCGCTCTGGGATGCGGGAATATAAATTGAGTAATAAGTAGGAATTAACGCCCGAACGGATTATCTCGAGGTTTTTTGATCGAAAACTGCTTATAATGCAGTTAGCTTTCGATCCGGGAACATCGCTTAAAACCAGTATTACCACGAGTAAGAGAGATAGTCGAGTTAAACGCAATTATTTACACACTTCTTTATAAAAGACTCCGTTCAATGTGGTACCCATTGAAAAACCAGCCTTAATGTAAGGTTAATGACACCGAACCGTCGACAAGTGAGCAATTAATTAAATGCACTAGGGAAAGTGGAATACGCTGTGATTAATGGCGGAGACATTAATTTGGCTTGGTAAAAAATGACCGGGAAATTCGCGGAAAAATCACGTTTCCTTTTGCGGACGGGAATTGAATCGTTACACAAGAAACGCGAGAATGGAATTGAGGTTAACTCGGAATATAAAACTTGTTTGTACGCGATTTACTGTTTGCGGTTTGTAATTATTTTAGGTCGTTTATATTATGAGTTGAAATGAAACAATGTTAAACTTTCTATTTTTGTACTTATGTAGGGGAAATTAGTGGGTGAACCTAAAATGGTAAAAAAACTACATTCAAACCGGTCTGGTTGTTTTTATTTGCGTCCAGTTTTTTATTTCCTTTTGTAGAATAAGCCAGAAACTAGTACATAAACAAATTACGTAATAATAAATTATATAATTATTGATAAATGATTAACAATTAAATATTGGTAGACATTCATTTTTCTGTATTCATCAATAATCCGAATTAGTTGCGACCGAAGGTGATTTGCCTTATTTAATATTTCTGCTTTATAGCTAACGTTACAAGTATTGGATGCAAGAAATAAAACACATGCATATTAGATCTTTAAAACAATATAGGGTAAACTGCCCAAATGTCGATCCCCCAAAGAATATTTCCGAAAGTCCGCCTTTCTATAGAAATCCATGTAGAAAAAACCAAGATTTGGTGAGTTTATCCTATCTCTGAAAACGAAAAACTAAAATTGCAATTCCCATTGAGTTAAGCGAATGGGAAAAGCCTAATCACCGTTGTTATCATTATTGCTCTCTTTGACATTATCGTCATCCTTAAGGCACATTCTTCAAATTCGTGTATTTATTGATGAATTGTTACAATGTGTGCGGATGTGTTGTCGACCTGAACTCCTTCATTTTGTTTCAACAACTTCCTCACATTGTTTATTATATTACTTTTTTTAATTAGTTGTAGTCAAACTGCACCATCAGTCAGCTAACATTAATAATATCTTTTTAAATTTAACTACTTCAAAAAAGCAATCACACGTTCAGTAATAAGTAAGTATTGCAACACCTTTCCATGCAGTTTAATATTTAAACGATCTAATCCGGGTTCAGTTGGTGCATTGTCAATGATTAACAATACTTTTCCTGTGAACCCTTTTTGTTCATTGTATTTTTTTATTTCAGGTATGAAAATCTTAGCATACCATTTCAAGAAAATTTAGAAAATTAGATTTAATTGTAAGCAATTTTTTCTGCTCTGTGACAGCAAGATACGAGGCTTTTGAAATAACGCGCCTTTTTACTTTTGCCTATTGCCAGTAAGAGAAGTGAATGCATGCTACTCACATATGAATAAACCGCGACTGTAATTCTGACTTTATAACAAGGAGTTTTTTTTCTCGGCGAGATGAGAAATTTGGTTGGTAGCGTATGCCAATTAATATTCATTCCATCTGCGTTATAAATATCATTCCGTCAACATTTTTGAGTCTTTACCACCTCGTTGATGTTGATATAATTTTTACGTTTGATGTAGCATTGTTTCCAGAAAAAAAAATTCCATCAATTTGCAGCATCCTAATAGCGGCTTTGAGTAAACCATAAACTTGCAATTTTTAACTGTTTTTTAAGTTTTGTATAGATCACCATTTGTTCCAAACATTCCAATTTTGAGGTCTGAGTTTCAAAATATGATCAACCAAAAAAAATAGGGGACTTTAAATGCGCTCTTCAGACTCAGTACCACGCCATGAGTACAATTTCAAACAGCTGTAACTCTTTTGGGAAGCATTTCCGAAGACATGTTAAAAAAAAACTTTCCTTTATATTTTTTTGCTGTATAATTACCCCCTTAAGTATACGAACGTTATTTCAGGACACCTGTATGTAATCATCGCTTTTCCGACTTCATAAATCTCGACCAAACTTCCTACAAATACTCATTTATTTTAGCCTATTTAAGATCTTCGTTATTGACTCCATTATTAATGTGGAATGTTTTCGCTTTTTTTGGACTCACTTATTTCGGCCACAGTAAAAATCACGTGCAACTAATTGCAAATAATTTAACGGTACGAAAATTTAATGTCGTACTTTGAGTAACCTACTTAATTTTTATAACTGTGACCTCTATTTGATTGACGAGTAGTCGAAGTAATAATTTTGTGTTTCAGACAGATGGTTCTGTATTTCTTTTTTTGTTCCATCACATATAATTAATAGGTAGATTATAATTTATAATTAATAGATATGTATTTAAAATGTTTTCCTGGAAGTAAGAAGTCTTCTTACATATTATTCTTTTAAGGCCCGGTCTTACGAAACACAGAATAAATTAATCCTCGAATAATTGCTATAGTTACGCCTCTTTTAAGTAATGTGAGTGGTTGAAATAGAAGTTATTCTGGCTATTATTCCGAGAATAACTTATTCAGCCTTTTATAAGACCGGGCCTAAATCTAATAATTACGGCTTGGAACTTGAATTTATTGAAATTTAATAAAAACCCCAACTAAAAGTAAATAAATAAAATCGGTTCGTAGAGGTTCGTAGTGTCGAAATTCTATTGTACTTCAATTACTGGAAAGAAGCCATGTATTATAAATATTATGGTTAGAAAGGTGTTAAGTTGTTTCGAGTGTTTGGTATAAATTGAAATTTTAAGTCTGAAATTGGATTAGTGGGACTTTATTTTCATATAATTTGAAAACCTACCTGTTTTTAGTCTATCTCGAATTCTGTATGCGTTGTCCGGCAAAGTTTTTCTGGATCAACGACCGACGACGTGATGAAGTCGGTCATTTCCAACCGCAATCCGACGAGCTTGCTGCAGAAAATTTTAATTGCAGGTCATAAAAAGATTATGCAGTTTTTAAGCCCTTATTTTTTTTATTGCCACGTAATCACTAGGAAGCCAAACCAGTTTTTAATAAGCTTACGGCATTCACATAATAATTTATAACAATGAGTTACACTACAATGTCATAATTGAATTGCTTTTCTGTGAGATACAGGAAAATTATTAATTCGTTTTTAAAGAATGGAGTTATTGTAATAATTAGAATCTATTGTATATGTCTAATATAATACTGATTTCATTTAAAAAGAATTGCGATAATTTAGTTTCTTTAACGCCTCTTTTTAATTTAAAGAATGCGATTAAATATGCTATGTTGAACACCAAACATATTTTTTGTATAAATATTTTATACATGTTTGTTGATATTTCAATACCAACGTTGTTTTGTAAATTTAGTCTGTAAACCCGTTACATAAAAGTAATGAACGAGGGGTGTTATTCACCAGATTTACCTTCCCAGATAATAATATCTTTTAAACGGTTCACGAACAAAATCTTATCGATAATGATACGGTAATCTGAATAAACATTGCCGAACTGAGTTTGTATGCTTTGTATACACGAAGTGTACTTTCCAATTTTTCACATAGAGAATCGGTAGTGTTTAATTTGTAGTGTGTGACATGTGTGCACGAGTTTGAGTGTGTTGAAACATTGTGAGTTCTCGTGAGCCTTCAAATAGACAAAGATGGTAAATGAATCTATAAAAATACAAATTGATATTGAAACTTTGTTAGAAATATAAAACGGCTGTGATTCAACGACATTGGGGCTGACGTGGCTGGATTAAAGAACCGACTCCCCTTTGAAATTGAATAAGTTCGAGTTACGATCCTATTAGACACGACTGAGTGGTTTCGGTAAATTGTTTTCGTGTCGTTTGTAATTTTTCTTAAAGAACTACCTTTACTTTCTCTGTTGAAGGTAAAAAAGGTCCAACAGGAAGTAGTAGTTAATTGACAGGCCGAAAAAAATCTAATGCCACTTTGTTTCTCTTCGTTAATATCGCTAAATTCCTCGAGTATTTGCCGTGTTCGTTCAAGCGTTCTCTGCTACACCCAGTTCCAAATGACTTTCCTCTAGGTCTTGCACGGCAATTTGCCTTCTCCTCTTGCAGCTGTCTCTGGCAATCGTAATAAACGTCTACGTGGGTATCCCATTTGAACTAAGTGGATTTTGCAACAAAAACTAAAACGTTGATTTTCTTTTTCTCACAATTGCTACAATGTGGTTTATCCTTTCGATAAGATAGCAAGTGAAAACAAGTTTAGTAAAGTAAAAAAAGAAAATTGCGGGAAAAATTTCTCTTTAATATTCGCAATTGAGATTGTTTTGAATTGACAGTCAATTTATTAACAGGTCAGCCCAAATTGGATGCTAATATACGGCCACTTCAGACGTCCGCGTTCATAAACGTCAATGATGTATCAATCCAAACCAATTTTAAATTTTCAATGCCTCCGGGTGAACCGTCCTTTCTAAAAATAACCTCTGTTCGTTACAGCTTATGAATCAATTTACGATTTCCATGGGAACATCTCGAACGTTGATGGCGTTTTATTATCGCACAATAAGCCGTAAGAATTATGTTATCTGTTTATTGTTATGCAACCCAGATTTGGAAGAGGAAGCCTACGATGTAATTTACATCGGCCTTCTTTCATTCTCTCCCACTAATTTTATACGTTTTCAATCGCTCGGCCCTCCACAAAAGAGATCGCAATTACTCGGATAGGTGTTATTATAATATCGTTGGCGTACCGTGACACGTATATTGTTTACGTTCCAAAACGTAATAACCCACACCTTTAACCGACTGACGGAATAATGATAATGGTCCCGTTTTGGAGGTCGCGTTATTAAACGATCTGTATGGTATTTGACAATTAGGCGCGGCAACCTTCAAACGCCAGTTTTTTTTAATTCCCCGGTTTTGTAATCTGTTCGTGCCTCGATTGTGTTCAAATTGGGATTGTCTGTTTTTTAATTCTTATTGTTGGAGGTTTTCTAAAAGAGATGATTGACGAGGTTAAGATGAATGCATGGTATGGTCAACGATATTTTACCTTAAATGGCTAAAACGTTGGCAAGTTGCACGCAATCTTCAACTCAAGTAAAAGTGTTTTTATTATTGAATCACTTATTATTATATCATTATTAAAAAACTTACTTTTTAGTTTTTTCCGGTAATTAATCTTAAATTTTATCAATACATCAAATGAAATGCAAAACGTTTTTAAATAATAGGTTTGTTTGGAGAAGATTGTTTCGAAAGTACTATACACGACTTAAAAAATTACGTTTGCAATCTATCTAATGTATGTAATTAACGACGCTTCGGCATGCAAATTTATTCAACCTCTCGTTAACGAGCCATTCAGGTCGGTATTCATCAACGTGGATAGTCGGCCATCATGCACACACACCGCACGATCACATACCGACCGAGATTGATTGAATTATCAATGCAAATGGTTTTGGTTTAGTTAAAAATATACGAACGATCTATCGGAATGCCGTCACGATTAAGGGCTCGACGTTCGTTCGTAAAATGGAAACATATTAATTACCTAAGAGGTGGTAAAAATCGTCGTCGGCAACTATTAAGGCGAAACAATTTTAATCGTCGCGCAAATAACCTAATAGGAGCACGTTTATGTCGGGATGGTGGCGCAGCGAAACTGGTTTTTGATGCGTAAATAATAACAGCGCTGAAATAATTACGAACTGATGCCGCCGGTATTAAAAAAAGTACATGATGTGATCATTTTTTTTTATGTTGTTTAATACCGTGTGGGTCGTCATCCATAAAACTGACCTTGTCAACCAAATGTGGATGATATTAGTTAGTTATTATGATATTCAAAAATTTGAATAGTTCTAATATGGTGTTTCTCAACATGAAATTCCTTGATAACCTAAAAAAGTCAGGAAATTGTACAGAAAAGGTGGATTTTTTAAGATGTTATGTATTATGTTAATTATGTATTGTTTTATGTAACAATAAAAAAATTTGCTACTCAGAATATATAAACCCATTTCTTTTTTTAATTCGGAAAAACGTGATTGTAATCTGCTTCTTCTCAATGTATACCTATAACCAGATGAAGAAAATATATTTTTTGTACATTTACAGGGTTTATTAAAACATCCTTACATGTTTCGATTAAAGGCAATGTTTAGATATAACTACAAAGTAATGTAATAGTAGTAATTATCTAAATTTTTTTATTGCATAAGTGATGTTAAATAAACTGAATTGAAAAGGGTGTATTATAAAATAGTATTTTTTTATATTAATGTTTCTTTAAAAAAGCCCTGCATTGTCAAAGTTATCTAGAGGTTACAAATATTCATAAAAAAGTTAACAAAATCTGTAACTTTGATTAAAAAAGTTACTAATGTAAACATTAGTTATCAAGAAAAAAGAAAAGATAGGGTCGACTGGGGACAAAAGTAATACGTTGCGAAAGTAATAAACCTTCTTCCAAATTCCATTCTTTCTTTTCAAACATTTTAATTAGGTGACTAGTTGTATATGTCTTTCCCCACAGCACTAACAAAAAGACGCCAATGTACAGTGCTAGTTTGTAGTTGTATTTGAGAGTTTCTCTTTAAAAACGGCTGAACTGTTATTTGTTTTTATATGTTCATAGAAATATACGAAAATATTTTCGATAATATACTCAGATATTTTTACCTTATTTCTAAACGCTTACTTTACTAATTACTGTTTTTAGAAAAACAATAACGTAGTAATTGTAATAACGTCACAATGGAACTGCAATTTTTTTATTCTTAAATACGTGCTTGACGACAAAAGTAACAAAGTATTTTGAAAACGAAGGTTACATGGGACTTACGCCCACAACTAAATTCATTAATAATTATATACATCTTCTTGGTTAATTTTATGAGTTGCTTTGATTATTTATTTAATCACCCGGCATCTTCTTTGGAGAAATGTAGGTAAGATGTTCAGCTTTGATATGGTTGGTCACATGAATAGTGCACAAAATGCGATGTACTGCGATACTGCCATAACTGAATGTCAGAATAAGTACTGTTACCCATTTATTTAGTTCCTTGAATAAATTTATTATGATACCATAATCAATTTATTACTACAAGTGGTGTTACTTTTGATCTCGTAGTATGTAACTTTCGTACCATATAACATAGAACGAAGGTAACACATGACATATTTTAGACATAATCTTATAGAGATTAAAAGCATCTTGAAGGTGCGCTTATTAGAAAAGAAAGGAAAAAAATTTTTTTCGGGTAAAATCTCTTTTATGTAACTGTTATAAATGAATTAACCATCGACTTGAAAATAAAAATGTTACTTTTTTTTTGTCCTCGATCTCTCCTAGGTTGTATTTTACAATTTCTTCAAAAAAATTAAAATTTTATAAAACTTTCTTTTAACTCAAATTTACTAGATTTTACAAAACTATTTAAAAAGATTGGTAAGTTTTCATCAATATTCACAAAATATATGGTAGAATTTTTAAATTTAGGTCGGGTTACTAGCTAAATAACCAATGATGGCAATTGAAATAACTATGGAAAATATCAGATAGATTAATTCGTTGAAAGGTTAATAAACCGGTCTTTAATCTAAAAATCTGGTAGATATTATAAAATTGTCAAAAGAAAAGTTATTATAATTTATAAAACTATCAAGTTTGTTCTGAAAAAATTAACATAAAAGGTTAAAGTGATATTTTTTTTAAGGTATTAGAGTCCGTAAAATTGATCCTATCTTCGATTTTGTAAAAGTCCATCAACTCGTTTAAAAAAATTTAACTTGGTTGAAAGTGAAACTTTTAAAAATTTTTTACTCAGATTTTCTGTCAAAAAACCCAGTCCATTTCGTCGATACTGGGAACTAACGGGGCACTCAGTGGAAATTTATGGAAGCATGTTTAATCGAAGGAGTGTGATCACGGTCCTCGGCTTTTTCGATACGTAATCGAATGAACGTGATCGCGGCCTTCGGGGTTTTTCGATCGTGTTTTGTGAAAACCCCTCGATGCCCAAACGGTTAATTATGTTTATTAACCTGAAATTTATTTGTCCCAAAGATGGTTGGTTAAAATTGGGGAAAACCAGGAAAAATAAGGCAACTTTAAAATAAACTTGCGGTAGATATCATGCTTAGTATATAACAAAACGTGGAACAGTTAAAATCTCGTTTTCCTTCAGTTTCTTAAAGAAAGAAAAAATGAAAAACAAAAATAAATTTGGTGGAAGAATGAAAAGTTTAATTTTTGAAATTAAATCTCTTATTTTATATTGAAATCTCACTTTTTAAACACAGTACCATTGAAGTGATGGCAAGAACTTAGTCAATAAGGACTTTCAACATTGATATTGCAAATGCAATTTTCACATTGCGAGATTTACATCAACTTTTATTATTTACAAACAAATTTTCATTCATGTTCTACTTGGATTCCTTTTAATAAGCTTATTTTTCTTTTTCTTTTAGGACTATTAAAAAAGTAGAGATTTGATTGCCCCAGACTGCATAGAATAATACAAAAAAATGTATTTTGTAAATAATCCTTTATTCGCTCTCATTCAATTTTGTCGCGTATATAATTATTTATTATGTAACTATTATGTCTGAGTCTCGATAAGTCATCTGTTTCAGCTTCTGTGGTCACATCTGTTGATGGCGGGAGTTGAACACATTATGCAACATAAAACACAAATGGTCCCGTTATAAAGAAATAAACGAGCATTCTTTGCTCGTATTTCAAACAGTAAATTTATTAGTTTTGTTTTTTTGTTACAGGAATCTTCACTCGGAGTACCAGGAGAGGATGTTGACACATCGAGAAGTTCGAAAAGGTAATTAATGGATTTAATCATTTTTCGATGTCACGAAATAATGGCTACTGTCGCGTGTAACAGATTAGTCGCTGTCTCGTACAAGTTTCTATCGCCATATTAAAAGTAAAAGTGAATCTTTCGATTTACCACGATTGTCGCTTCGCCGCATCGGTGGTGGAATGCCGTCCAGTCGTTTTCACTTTGTAGCGGATTGAAAACTTGAATACCGTTTTCCGTTTGTATGACAATTTCTATTGTGAGTTGCGGACCGGTCGCTAATGGCCTCTAATTAAAATTCGCTGTACCGCACGCCTGCACAGCTTTATCTTGTTATTTCAGCTTGTTTACGCGGCGGATTAACGTCTCGGGTCCAAAGTGAAACTTGAATGAACAGAGCTGTCGGTCGTATTGTTGAATTTCAAAACCAACTAGGGGTTAGCTGTTGATATTTTCCCGGCGTAATTGTGTAAACTATGAAAATCAGGTTGATCCGGATAACAATAGTAAAAATTTCCGGTTGTCATTCATCGTATTGTATCTAATCCTTGTTTTTGGTCGCGTTTTGCAATCGGTGTCGCTCGTTCCGCTGATTATCGCGAAACCGTCGACGTTCATTGTCGGTCCTACATAATGACAAGCTGTGAAGTTAATTATTAGAAAATGCAGGATACGGTTTGCCAATTAGGCGTTTATGCGACCGATTGCGAAACTAAGTTTTTCTTGTTTTGCCGTCTGCCGTTTCCTCTGAAAGATCTGGGTTAACCACCTTCTTCGATCACCCATAAATCAATCCGGCTTCGCGTTCGCACGGGCTTACATAATATACGAAGACCGTATTTTGTAACTTCCTTGGGTAGAAAAATCTTTGCCTGACGTTCCAAACTAGGTAGGTGTTTGTATCTGCGATTTTGACGCTGAAATCCTGTTAAGTTAAAACTAATGATGAATCGATTATAGGTTGTAAGTTACAAGGCATAGTTTTCGTATTTATTTTCCGTTTGCAATTAGCTACGTTTGTAAATTGTACCAATTGAATAATGAGACCACAGATTGGTTAGATTTTTTCATTTGATTATTGTTCTATTCACCAGACATAGTTGTGGTCATAAAACTTTACCAACCTTCTGACAGTCAATAAACATACGTGTAAAACAACCTTTATAGTTTTCTAACCACAGTTGAAAATACTTGCCGAAGAATACTTTAAGTGTCAATCATTTTCAAAATTAAGAAATTTTTTTGTGAATCACTTAGACAAATAAATGATGAACCATACGATTTTTTTAATGTTAAGAACTTGGTGGTACATGTATGTCAAGCCTCAAAGTTTTCTAACCAATTAGAAACACTTGTCAAAGAGTGTTTTAAAAGTAAATCACTCTCATAGTAAAAAGATTTTAAATCTCAATTACTTTGATAATAAAGGGTGAATTATATAACTTTTTTAATATCAAGAACATTGCAGCCAAAATTTTATGATTGCAATTGCATACAATTATTAAAAACAAAATTGAGAAGTTTTTTATTTACTTCATTTGAATAGAAAATAATGTTATGAATATATTTATGGATAAATTTCGACTTTATCATTTATTTGTTTAGTCTCAATATCAATATCAGCTTGAAATACGCTTACGTAATTGTTCGTTATTGTTTGTCCGCATCCGATTTGATAAATTCAGCCGGTCTGTTGTCCTCGCATCAATAACTTTCTCTCATTTTAATTCAAAACTCGGTTAATTTCGCATTACGGCAGCTGTCCAATGTAGGCTACTACACAGAGCGAGAACGACCAGATTCATTGACGATAACAAACGGTCGCGACCGGGTACTTTTACTCGTGTTAGGCCGACATATTTTACTGGCGAAATGCAAATGCGCAACGGAGCAGATAGAGTTACACGATTATCTCTATTATTTGCGGCCGCGTCCGTTCATATCCGGATTATTTATGTTTCATTGGAAGCTCGTTCGGTCGTTAACTGACATCCCTGATTGTTTCCGCTGCCTTTACGGCTTGACCCCAATTAAATTCCAGGTAAATCCGGGATTGGAACATTTACAGGATATAGAATTGTTGAGTGTTGGCGGTATTTTAAGATTTTGAAATGAAAAGAAGGTTAGTAGAGTAAAAATATTTATCACAACGAGCGTTTGTTGTGAAACATATCACTTGGTATGTGAACTATTATAATTGTGCTTTTAAAGTTGCTTCAGACTTGGCACTGATCTACACAACAAATGCTATGTTAAATCGATTGCAGACAAACACGTTTGCGTTGACGGTCCAAACAATTCGATTTATTTGTTGCAACCCGTGCTCTCGGTACGTGTAGATAATTTCGTAACGCGGTGAGATCCGTAACGATCGCGAACGCTGAGAAATTCTCGTGTGAAATGGCACAACCAGGAAGACTTGGAGATACGGAGCACCGAGCCGACGATTTCCGCACCTTTTTTTCTAACGAGTCTCTCGCAGCGGAAGCTGTAATTGGGATAAGTTTGAAAAAAGGCGCGACGGAGAAAGCGTTTCGGCGCAATAAAATAATAAGGTGAGGTAATCCGAGCGGAAGTCGCGAAAGACGAGATTTCGTTTCTGGCGCTAATGCGATTACGATGGGCTTTCTAAGCGTTAATGTTGGATACGTCGGTCTTTTTTTTGATAGGCGATCGATCAGGGAGACGTTCGGCATGAATTGGAAACGGTTCTTTGTCAATGTGATCACGTCTTGAGACCCGTTGGAGTGTCAACCGGGCAAAAAGCTGTTCGGCCACCTTTGGGCATTCGATTGTCGACCACATCTGTCTTGTCCATTCATGGGATCGTAGGAGCGGTCCCCAACGATGAATCCTGCGTTCCCTTCGGCCATGAGACCGGTACTTTGTCCACGTCGTTTTTCTCTTATCCGTCTACCAAGAATCGATTGATTTCCGTTTAAACTCGGACGTAATTTTAATTTTTAAATTATTTTTATGATGACACTGTCAAACTAATTAAAGTGTATTTACCGGCATGAATCAGGAGAAACTAAAACGTTGGTACATCGCTAATAGAAATGATTCGAATCGAGCGTTTTCGTGTCACTGTACCGTAAGCGTAATTTAATTGTAATTATCGGAACAACAACGAAGACGGTACGCCTACGACGACGCAGCTCGAACGATAAAGTTACAGTTAATGCAATTTCCAGCGAATTGCCGGCCATTATCGCGCCAGTAAGGCACGTAACGGAAAAATGACGGTCCGTACGATTGCACAAAGGGATCGTTTTCTAAAACGAGGTCGATTGAAAAAATATTAAAAAATTATTAATAGATGGCACAATTAGAAATTGACATGGAGGTGCTTTAGTTTTTTAAATTTTTGATAGCTTTTACCGTACGTACACGTAGTTGTACTACTTTTCCCGGATAATATACGAGTAACGGTGTCTTTAGCAAGAAAATCATAACTCATTCGTACAGGTAATTTCCTGCCATATAGTCAATTTTCTTCTTGTTGGTTATAACTGCCACGCCTAATGTAATTACTGCTACTACAAATTCCTTTTATGACCACTTAAAGTGTGAAATAGTATGTAGTCATCAGAGTTTAAGTGCATATTACAAAAATATCAGCTGTACACGTTGATAGAGACGCGAAAAGCGAACTTCCTTTACCATTACCGTACCGTACAATGAAGTTTTTGTATGATAAGCTGGTAAAATCTTAATTATGATTGTAATTCTTCAAGAAAAATAACTGCTTAACTTAGATATTAACCATGTATGGACAGAAACAATAAAATATTTCATATCATTATCTTAAAATTATAATTTTTGAAAGCTACATTCATCTTATAGCAAGATCTTCAATATTTTCTATTTTCCATGCAGTAAAACTATTTTATCTCGGTGGTTATTAAAGTTCCTTTATGGAAGTATTATTTTTCATAGTTGGATTTGATCTACTGTATAGATTTGAACGACATAGTATCAGATGATAAAATCTAAATCACCTATAATATAAGTCTTAGAACTAACCACTGTAACAGCCTTGTTAGTAGAAGGTCTCTCTATCACTTTAAAGGCTTCTAATGCTGACACCGTACAAATATCATTAAAAGGTTCAATCACGGGCCGTTCAATTTCGTTTTTCGCTTCGATTCAACCCGTTCCACTAGCAGTCTTGTTAGAACGCAACCCAATTGCCCCATAAATATCAGGAACATCTGGAAAAACCGCGGTGCCGTGCCGTTGCACGCGATGTTTCTTTAATGGAAGCAGAACCGAAAAATTGCTACATCTGTCACTATAATTGCCACAGTCGGGTGAAATCTCTTTGTAAAAAGAAACGACCGCGTACAAGTACGTTTAATCACCGCGTCGATTATTCATTGATAATTGAGTCGGCCTTGTGCCTGCTAGGAATTGTGCAGAAACGTCAATTATTCTAACCGGACAATAGATGAAAGCGGAGGTAATGCTGGAAAATGTTTAGTTAGATAAGTATCGAAATTATATACTGGGAATCCTGGGTTTCTACTCATTTGAGAGTTAATAAAACCTTGTAATATATTTTTTTATCTGTTTATCTATTAGAGCATAACTAGATTTCATTTACCAACTTAGATTTCTTTTAGTTGTATAAAGAAAAAAAGGGTGAAATTAATCTGTGTATTCTAGAAACATTTTAAGTGAACATAAAAATTGCCTATCTTTTAAACCATGGACTCCGCATTTCTTGAGTTGTAAATAAATCACTGGCGTTTATGGGAGTAACTGTACTCTGATGACGCTACATTAACCGTCGATGTAGATAAGACTGTAATATATTGCGAGATACGTTAGCCAAAATTGGCCGAGTGTTTATTTGGAAGTTTCTTGATGAGACCGCTTTGTCATCAAGTTACTTCTGTGAAAGGATAAACTTCCAATTGAATTGATAAAGTTTAGTTGTTAAAAGTCAAACTTGTGCAAAGTAAGATATGTTTATATACAGAATATTACATAATACAAGGAATCATTCAAATTACATTCAAAGCTTGGTGGCTTTTTCTGAAAAATTTTGCAAACAATTCATTGAAAATTTCACATTAGCCGAGTTTCAGTACTTCAAACATTACATTTGTTTTGCCTGGATATTATGTCCACAACGTCTGGACATAGGACCTGGTAAAGACCATAGTATTTATATTTTCATAGTAGTTCAGCTTGTGTTAATTCGTGGTCTTGAACACCGGGGGAAGTCGCGAATTTCAAATTTTATTTCGTTCCCATTCAGTCTAAAGTTACGTAGTAAAGCTAAATAAAGCGGATTTGGTCTATACTTGTACAATTGCTTTATTAAACGACTTCAAAGTTAGTGAAAACATTATAATGTAGAATTTTAGAATAGTTCCCTGGTGTTCAAGACCACGAACTAACACAGGTTGACCTACTATAAGAATATAAATACAATGTAAAGACCAATACAATGTTTACAACGTCTGGACAAAGGACTATTAAGGGTTAAAAGTCTATTTTCTATCTATTCGATCTATTTTCTATCATAAATTCTTGCGGATTTTTCTATAAAGTTTTGCAGATAATTCATCAAACATTTTTTTGTTCTCTTGATTCCCAATGTTTCCTAATTTAAGAGTCTAAGAATCCTCTATTTATTAAAAGGTACGTTTTTTATCATACATGTTTGTAAATTTTTCTGAAAAGATTTACAATTTATCGTTTTTTTTGTATTTATTTCCAACAGTTTCAATTTAAAAGTCCATGAATGTGATACTTGTTACAAGATCTGTTTTCTATCACAAATCCTGGCGGATTTTTCTATGAAGCTTTGCAGATAATTCATAGAACATTTTTTTATTCTCTTGATTTTCAATGTTTCTCAATTTAAGAGTCCAAGAATCCTCTATTTATTAAAAAGTATATTTTCTATCATACATTTTTATGTATTTTTCTAAAAAAGTTTACAATTTTTCGAAAATGTTTTCTTGTGTTTATTTTCAACAATTTCCAATTTAAATCTAAGAATCTTATACTTGTTAAAAGATCTGTTTGCTATCATAAATCCCGACTTTTTTTTGTAAAAAAACCTTGTAAATAATTCATTGAAATTTGTTTGTTCTCTTGTCTTCCAAAGTTTTTCAATTTAAAAGTCCAAAAGCCTGTTATTGTATCTTGTATAACGCAGCACATAGTGTAATATTGAAGATGTTGAAACTAATTACAAAAATTGGAAAAGTACATACATTACATTTGACCTTCCGACCCAATGTCGTTGGTGTTCCAGCTTCTCGCCTCGTGCCTCGACCTCTTTTACACGTTTCGAACGTAGTCGTAGTATTATCTAACCTCGTTATAGCACAAGAAGCTTGAGAATGGGAGCCGATTGGGTCACCGTGACCTGTTGCGGTTCAGTATTGTGTGGTTTTGCAGTCGTCTCGGGCGATTGTACGCTGACCTTTGCCTAGTGTCATTAGATCTCGCAGAGAAAACATATTGTATTCTATATTTTTGGGTTACGGTTAAGAAAGAAGCGCATGTGATGACAAAGCCGTTGTTGTTTTGAAAATTTTGATCTACATCGAAACTCCCCCCAAGTTTTGCGGATCGTTAGATACCCTACGATCCGTGAATTCCCCCCTCGTTGTTTTCCAGAAAGTGATCCCGACGCATCGCTTCGGTGACCTCTTCTATTTCGTAATATTAAACTTATCCCTGACTGTAATAACAGAGAAGCTTGGCTTTTATTATGTAAATGCTTTTAGCCTCCCTTCGTACGTGATGGAAATGCGATTCGACCTTGATGAGTTTAATATGTCTTTATTATCTGTAGTTTAAACCTTTTTCTCGTAGAAATTCATTATCGTTCCTCATAAACTTATTTAGTATATAATAGGTTTTTACGATCAATTATAAAATATTCCTTCGGCAAGGTTCGTTTCTCTGTAATCGATTATATTGGTTCGATCGTTAATGGAGTTGGTCGTAAATATGTCGTACTCATTGTTTCAGGTAGGTGTAAAACGGCGACACCCCATTAGGGCCTAGTTGCCCGGCGACAATTAAATTAAATGCCGTTATATCCCAGACATTAAACGTGGCGAGATAGGAATGTAACTATCCCGTCCATTTCGGCCCGCTTTCAAATATCAGTGAATAGTTCGTGAGGCTTTTGTATCGCAAAACCGATACGGCCAGCTTTTAAATGGTAAAGAGGAATTTTGAGATACCTTATCTGCCCATGCTAAGTTAACAATGGATTCAGGATATTGAAGTGTAAATTCGATTAAATGTTGGTTTCTAAGAATGAAATATTTAGGTTATTTTATAATTAGTTTTTTTTAATTATTAGTTTGAAAGTAAAGAGAGAGAGTATTTATTAACTTAATTAGCGTTATTTGCTTATGGTAAATTAAGAAAAGGTGTTGTAAGTGAAATGTTGATTGATTTTACTTATTTCTTGGTTCAACCCACAAGTTGAATTTAATTTATGGAATTATTGAGAACAATAGAAGCTTTCGAAAGCTTGACATTTAGATTTGGTCGATGTAAACCTCATTTTTTTCTAGAAAGACGTGTAATCAATGTCAAGCTGGAACGTGAAGATGCTTTTAAGATTTCGTGCAACTACTATTTGTAAAGTTCGTATGTTGTGTAACCAATAGCTTACTTTCCCACCAATGACGGTACGCTAGGGAATATAACTGAACTCTTTTACTATCGTTTCTCACAAGAGTGTTTCCCTATTATTGCAACAACACGTTTAGAATTAGACAAAGACGAGTTACAAAGAAGAGTAATTTACGTGACATAAAGACTTGGCCTATTTAGATAGCCAACACAATATGTCCTTTGACGAAGAGTATACCTGTACCTGTTTTAACATTTTCAATAAATGGCGTTGCGAAGAATAGCTTCCCGCGCGCAGTATGCCATATCTAAAGGTATTAAGGTGGATATTGAACGGCGCCGCTTGGGCATAAGTCAGTAGATATACGTTACAAAAGCCTCTTCGGCGTATGTTATCGCGTTCAATACCAGCAGTCCGTGGCGGGTATAGAACTCACCCGCTGCTCTTCGTCCATAAACGCCATCGAAACCGCGTCGTTCTCGTGAAATACACAACACCGTAGAGACGGTTTTTTCCGCCAACCGTCCAGATATGGTTCGTCTGCACGAGGACTGAATGCCGGCCGTTTTTCCGACGATTGGCCATCGACGTATAAGGAATTTCGAACTTTGGCGTAACTCAGAAACCGTCACTCTATCCGTAATAGTAATATATCTTCCTGGAAACTTACAGGAAAAAGATGGAGTTGTCATTTGTACTCTGATTCATGTATCTGCGGTTGTGTACGTGTAAAATAGGCTTTAACGTTTTTTAACTATAGATTAGAAATATTTATAAACGAATGTTAAATTTTAATCATTTTGATAATAAAGGGACTTTAAATGTCATTCATATTCACAAATAAATGGTAAACTATATGTTTTTTTTTTAATGTGAAGAGAATAGTGGCCAAAATTTTATAGTAACAATAGTATATCTTTAGAAGATAATTATGAATTGACACAGTTTAAAGACTATTTCCATTTCTTTGTTAAAGACAGCTTAAACGGTTTAAAGTCTTGCGTGCTAAACGTCTCGTATGTAATGAACTCGTATAACATTTTATAAAATATCGGCCCGTCTACACGTTCTCTCGTCCTTCTGGTGAAACCCTATAATTATTACACGGTCGTGCCTAATATTTTTCGGACCACCTGTATAATCACGTAATTATAATACAGTTATCATAATAAACACGTTGAAATTAGCTCCGTCGCTGTCCCGGCCGGCAAATTAACGGCCAGTACGTCGGTTTCCTTCGTTTAACGACGATCCTATGCAAATCAACTCGATCCTAACAAGGAAACGGCTGTGAATAGACAAAGATTCTAAATTTGAAGTCGCGGTGTGGTAAATGGCATGTGTAAATGAAAAACGTCTGCTTGTAGGACTTGTACGTAATCGCTTTTATGATCGTTTGTGTTTCAATGAAGAATGTGCAGAAATAAAATCAAAGGAATCGATACCGGTTATATAACATTAAAGTGGTAGTCGTTATTGTTATTGTCGACCATAATCGCCTTCTGCATCTCACCTGACCTTTCCCAAACCGCGCGGGTTCCTGATTATTTATGAATTCAAGCGAAACGTCGGATTAGCCGGGTGTATTCAATTGGGTTTTAATAGGATACTTGGGTCTGAGCTTTTGGCTTTCACCGCGTGTGATTAGCACATAATTCTACCTTAGCATTCAAATGACGCTTTGTCTTTAGTCTAAGGACCGGCCTATGCACACGAGGATGTAGCCGCTAACCGCCAACACGAGGTACTTAGCTTACCTTTAAAAGTTGGTGAAGAATGATTTTATACCACCTCTGAATATAAATTTAATTTTTTAAAGCTAATGAGTTTCTTTTTGTTACTTATTTTGAAAGAACTACTTGAAAGAGCTGAAAAAACATTAAATTTTAAAATAAAATTATTATGGTAGACACGATGTTGTGAACTCGATATACAAGATTAGAAATGTCTTTAAGAACATTTACAGCTGTATGTTACCATTTGGCATAAGCTGTAGGACGTATATGGGAATCATTGGTAAATTTAACACCTTCACGTCTCTCGTTTGCCGCATATTGCAGTAAATATTGACACGATCGGAGAATTTATTGGTTCCCACCGCAGATAAAAGTAAACGATCGCTTCCCGCGTCTTGCAAAATCCTTATTGATGAACCTTCCAGGATACCTTGTAAGGAAAATAGTACCGAACGACGTCCGGCGCAAGTGCAAATAAATAATTCATCGAATTAATGGCGATTCTCCTTATAGTGCGACGGCTATAAATGTTCCACGTGTGGCGATGCGATTTTTCAAATATTGAACTCGAGTGTGCGCGCTGCCTATGGTAGCTCTAACGGTTAAGGTATATACGGACGATTATGGTCGTAAATATTTCGCGGTCGCGAATAGGACCTTTCGAAAAGCGACTTATATACCGCCACGTAATCGCCGCTATAAATATCTGTCTCAAATTGTGTCGTGTAAATGGAAGAAGGGAGTAAAATCTCGCACCGGTTTATTTACACTACCGGTCCATCAAGGTGCATACCTTTTCGGTTTCTCCGTATGCACGGGGTTTATTCTAGGCGGCTTCTGGATGCGTTTACCTTGCAACGAACGTATAATCTCAAGGCCCCTTTCGCTTTGTGCCCCTGGTACGCTCCAGGCCTGTTTTCGACGTCTAATTGCGTCGAAAAAAGATCTCGCGGAGCCAGTTTTAAATTGTTTATTGTCCGTGACGGTCTCGTAATTATCTTGTTTTACAAGTTGTGGTCTGAAGGAAATCTCTACTTGAAGGTACCTTAGTACCGGGTTACGGCCGATCCGTTCATGACGATAACGCACGACTTCCATATGCTGCTATTGAATGGTTTTAGAATACGATACAGGATGTTCTTGAGTGAGGTAGTTTACTGGAATAAAGTACAAGTACTTTTCGGTAAAGTCGCGAATGCCATCACGAACGAGCGATGGCAGGATGATGCTCGTTCATGTGAACGTGGATAACATGAAAAGAACGAAAAATGAGACTTATTATAAATTATTCATTATTTCCGCCAGCATAGTTTCCCAACGCAAACGTGATGCATCTACCGCGAGACGTAAACAATACGTAGCGAAACACGTGGCAGACAAAGCGGTTCGTGCGCTGAAGCTTAACGTAAGTCGGTGTCTCTTCCAATATCAAGAAAGAAGAAGAACGAGTATCTCTTTGCTTAGCGATGTTAGGCTTTCTAAAAAGAATAATAAAACTGACCTGTCCAGATTACCATGATGCATAGACCGCAACTAAATGTTTCGGGTTAACTTATACTATTCAAAGCCGCTTCAAGTTTCCGAACGATACTTCGTTTTGCATTAAAGCAAACGTGCTACTTAGAGGTTGACGTTCTTGAAAAATACCGATTCGATTCCTTTGCAGACGTCTTTAACATTGTCAGAAATAGGCTGTTAAATAAAGATAACTCGCATACATATTTATTGTAGACGCGAGATAAGAATCTTCGGATTCTCCTGCATTGTCAGTTAGTCTTAAAATTTATGGACCTTTGTCTCGGGTGCGTTCGCTGCGCTTGATTTATCACGCCCGTCATCGACTCGCGCCAGTATCTCTTAATGAATTTTCAATTGTCCTGCTGACCTTGCGGCGCGGCGCTAAATCTAAAAAGAAGAGGTACGGCGGAACTCATTTTTGCTTATTTTTTGGCCCGGTGCCATCGAGTTCGCGTCCGACAGCTGCGACGAATCGAAATCAAGTGGTTCGTATCGATTCATCTTGCGAGATCCGTTGATTGTCAATTCATTGACTTGAGAATGGACGCTGACAGCTAACGGTTTCGGAAAAAGAGAAACTGGAAGTCGAAGCGGCGGTGCAAAACAGTTTTAACGTCGTTGCCATACCATGCTTTTATGTTGCTAACGCCTTTTTAGTTTAGAACTGTCGATAATGGCTTTAGAAAATAACTTTGTTTTCTCCTTTAATTTATTGCGTTGAGATAAAAATGGAAGTTCATACCCCACTTCAAAAGTTCGTTTGCAGACGTTGTGACCCAGAATAATGGCTCCTCGGGGCCACCCGGTGACCTAACCTTGCAACCGTCGCCGACCGGCCAACCTCTTCAACACTTTCACCGGTTACTTTCTCTCTATCATCGCGTTGGCCGCGGTCCATTGCCCACTGCAATTCGAGAGCAATAAATAAATAAGTAATGACAGCCTCCCATTGTACCGAATCGCCGAGGCGACGAAGGCGGTAAATCGGGTGGAAAAACAAAGCCCGCGAGCGGATGTTTTAATGGAAAGGGCGTAAAATGGGAGAAACGCGGACGCAACATTAATTGCGAGCGAAGGAATGAGCGCTGTAATTGTGGGCTCATTGTGCCTCTCGGTTCGTCGAGATCGAGAGCGATTAAAACGCTGTGATCTTTGATAACTAGTTATTATAAGACAATAGCGCAAGTTTTCTAAAAGCAATTGTTGCGTTATTGGTTTCTTTTCTCTTCGTTTTTTTGTTTATTAGAACAGAGTGTAAATCGTCGCAATGAACTCGGTAATTTAGGAATATACCCGACCCAATTTCAGTCTTGAATGTAAATTATCCCAATTATTACGTTATTTTTCCCATGCACAGTGCAATTCTGCAAATGCACGCGCGTATTCACTTTCGCCACTAATGGGAGGCCTGAAACCGCCTTTTAACTCGATAATGGCGCTGCATGGTCTGTTTGGTCCCCCGACTTCTCGGTCTACTAAGTGCTGTAAAGGCCTAATGGTACTAAAACTGTTTTCGTGACGTCGCTGTCATTATTTATAATAAGCAGAAAGTTAAAACGCGGTTGGTGCGTTAGAATTGCGGTGGCAATTGAACGTTAGTTAATTTATCTAATAGTTTGTTTTTACTGGCGGCCAAACGGGACAAGATTGTCGACCTCGTAACCTACGAAAGCGAAACCCGTTTTGTAAGCCAATTAAAAGGATAACAAAAACATTTAAATTATCGAGCCGATATACGATATGCACGTGATTGACACGTTTTGCTATGCGTAAATCAACTATGGTAAGTTTTGTTCCCGGTCTGACAAAGCAGATAAGCGGATTAAGGTAGGCTCGGGTAGCACACGAGGTAATTAGACCGGACTCTTATATTGTCAACGCCGCATTTACATATAAATTGCGGCGCCGGCGACCGCTTTACGGGGTTACACAGTAAAAATCTCCTCAGACCATTACCTAGTGCATCATTAATCACGAACCGTTCCGTTTTTAAAACTGGGATTGCTCCTCAGCGCGACAGCGCAATCAATGTTTACGACCGTGTTTACATGACGCGGTCACTTTTCTATTATTAAAACATAGTTTGTATCACGGTGCGTTTCCTCGCATTGTTAGGAATCTCGATTTCCCCATTATGCTCGCGTTGTGCAACAATGTTGGGAGATTGTTCGCAGGCTAACAATAGGCGCGCGTACAAATCTGGTTTGACGCAGACGAAGACAATGATCGTTATTGTTTCATCCTATTTTAAATTAAATACTTTTCTTATAGGTAATATATTCACTTTTAAACGATTACTTAATATGTATCCATTTAAACTTTTACTAGTTTAACATCTGTGGTAATATTGCATTAATGAAGATACATTCCACGCTGTTAAACTTAATTACTATTGGACGTAGATAGACAACTAACCGTAAGTTGTGGCATATTAATAATCACGGTGATTTAGATTTATCGTCTAATGTAACTCGGTAAAACGAAATAGATTGCGTTCGATGGGAACGAATTAACGGTGCGTTGAACTGCGCGAGTGCCAACGTACCCAATGTTTTGCAAACAATGTTCCGCATCTAGGATTAGAAAGCAATGTTTGCGCGATCATTTGGGCCAAGGATAAATAGTCCAGTACAACGTCTAACTAATCTCTTCGGCTAAATATACTGCCAAACATACAGACAATCCTCTGTTTGCACTGACTCACGCGAAGCGCGAACGTTTTACAGCACGCGTCCTTAAACACATTGTAGGACAGTGTGAGCATTATCCTTCGATGATCGGATTCGTGTTTAACAAAGCCGAGACAGGAAAAACGAATGAAAAAAGTTTTGTACGCATAAAGGGTCCATTGTGCGCATTAATTGGTAACACAACCTGTCGTTTTTGACAGAAAGGGATCCGCCCCGGTTAAAATGATTTATCGGACTGTTCTTTAGGGTAATTTGAGGATCCCTTGGGATACGCCTCGAAATCATACGAGGCCCGACGTTAAATTTTGAACGCGATGTAATCTCTTAATGGATACACCTGTTGTGGTTTACCTGTTGAAAGATCCTCGATGGTTTTATATTGGAAGTTGATGTCCTTATATTTTGACCTTCACCTTTGAAATAATATAAAAATGTTGTATGATAATACAGTACTTAATTCATATAAGTAATAAAACTAAGAATGTCTTCTAAATGGTTTTTCCAAGGATGATGCAGTAGAACCGTCTCAAGTACAAAAACCTCATCAGGATGTCAAGGCCGCAATTTACATTAAGATTATTAATGGTCGGGCATTTATTACTGCGGTAGTTTCAACCCGGCTTCTCTCCAGAAATCTATTACCATATTTTTACATGTTTCAACCGTAATGACTCCCCTCGGAAGCCGTTTATTAAGCTCGCGGGCTTCGCATGACGAAGTCCTTCGGATTTACAATGCCGGGACAATCGTGTCGGTAATCACCGACCGAGAATGCGCCAGGGCTTTGTCTCCGAGACGATACGCGAAGACGAAAAAATGGGACGGAACGGTCGGTAATTGGCGACGTCTTGCATTAATAAAGTATACGCGCCAGTCTTCTGACTTATCTTCTTCTACCGATCTGGATTACTTTGTCTGTGCGTGGCGGGGCAACGGCCGACGGCAAACAACCCTCGCGTGATCGAAAGGACTGCCCCCGCTTGGGGAAAATTGCCGAGGAACACGGGGTCTTTGTCCCCTGGAAGTCAACGATCCCGCGCTCAAGCGTAAGGCGGAGATTGGAGAGTTTATGTGGGCACTTTGGGGTGGAATGACCAGCTTTTATCAACTTGCTATCGAGACTTGGGATCTTCAATTAGGTGACGTTAGTCGATAATGATGTTTGGTGATTGATACGTGATTTGGACGTTTCCACTCTATTTGGGGGAATAAGTGTTAACGTGTTTATTTGACAAACTTTATGGACTTAACCCTAATTTATATGTTTTGAGTTGGTATCAAGAATTAAGTTATGGGGAAAGTAAATTTATTTTTGTTTATATAGGGTATGAGAAAATAACGTTTTTAAGGGAAGTATTATGGTGGAATTAGGATGTCAAACGTAAAGGCTGTAATCGTAACCGTAGCAGTAATTGTAGTATTTAAAAAGCGTTTAATTATTTTGTTTCAATAGAAGCGTTTAGACAACGTCTAGAAATTACGGCAAATTTATTGGTTATTACAGCTAAGGTTACGGTTAAGTTTGGGATCGTAAACCCACCATTAAAGGGAAAGATTTTAAGGGCGTACAGTATGGTAAAAAATAAGTCAAAAAGTTTTAATGAAAGTATATCCAGAAATTAACAGGTTACAGAACAACAGCAATTTTATAACAACCACAAACCAAATTATTATTGTATTTCGTAGTAACATTTACTATTTTTGTACAAATATATAAGTAAAACAAATTAGTAAAATGCCCCTTTCATCTAGACCAAAAAAGATCTACAATCGTAATATTTTTGTTGTTTCAAATGTGGTAGATTATTCACTATTACAATTTATTACATAACATTTTTTGAATAATCTCAAATATTGAAGGTCAACGAATTTAACGCCGTATACTTTAGATACCACGGAATGGGACATGCTTGCCCTATTTTTACGAAAAATTTATTAATCAAGCCTTCCCTGATATCTCAAGAGCTTTGTCGATATGCAATATTTTGATTGTGGTTATCTCGTCAATAGTTGATCTTCGAACATACTTTTATTAATAGTTTCTACATACCCCTAAAAGCTTTAAGCATTATTTACTGACAACTTATATGTATGAATAAATACAGGTGACAACTGGAAACCGGACGATTTTGAAGTTACGAACCCACACATTTCCAAAGCGTAAAATAAGTTGTCATAGGAATGATATGGTCAACTAAACTCATTAAATCTGTTAATTCTGTCAATTAACAACAAATCTGTCAACATTTCTCATCAAAACTTAATAATAACGATGTTTAATAATGTTGAAGAATTTATATTTTGGAAATTGAGCTAATTATTAAAACTACAGGAAACCGATGTTTATTTGTATGTTACAATTGATGGTTTAATACCATAATAGCGAGAAGTTAATTTCACATAATATTCATACGATCTTCCTACATTTTGCATACTAATAAGAAGAGATCTGCAATAGATGTGGCGCAGCAGCAGTAGCAGCTGACCTTATGGCCCACTAACCGAGAAGTTCGCAGTTCAAGGGGTGGGAGGGAAAAAGGGCCGGTCCAGAGGCCACACGTGTGGGTTTAACCTATATACGTTTCTCTCCTCGCTGCGTTCTCTTCGTATGCAATTGATTGCGAGTTCGTCTTTTTTGCCAATCGCCAAACCATTAGATCGTGAACGACGTAGACTTCTTCAATAAATTCCCATTCAGTAGACTTGGCGTTCTCGCATTAGCAGGGAACCGGCTTTCGTTCCTATTCATATTCATCGAATTAAACGCCCGTGGCGAATTGAAAAGGCCTGTTTAGCGCGGAGGTTAATCAGATTGTAAATAACGGCACGAGAAGCGTCTCCTTTGCTGCGCGAGTCGGCGATCTCGTCTAATTGAATTTTGCTCGACCGCCGAGCGATTGTGGCTTTTAAAACTTAAAACGAGTCGGACTTTATCAACTGTAGTTGGAGAGAAAGCGAAAGAAACTCTGCCGTTAATTTTAACGTTACGTAAATGATAATGGATTAAAGTGGCTTCCGCGTACATCCCTCCATAGAGATTTCTTACGTTCTTCGCTTGACCTGTTTACCCTTAAATGGTTAGAGGACATTACTATTTGACGGTTTCTATCTTCCGAGGTCGTTTCTCCGCGGATGAGTTGCCTTAGCGGTTTTACAGGCACAAGGGCGGCGCTAATGACGGCTCGTCTGCCCACACTTTGCAGCTTTCTCCTCCCGCAATGGCGAAAAGTCCCACGAGATCGAGTAACTGCAGCGCGCGGACACGTGCCTGGTTTGAAAGGCAATGGAAACTTGTCCTATTTATGGCCCTGGCTCACGTGGGAATATATTTTTCACTTACCCCCTAATGTCTACAACTAGGGATCGTAGCTTAATGTACTTTGTTCGAAATTTTACGGTTTTAATGAGATTAAAATTAAAGTTGGTAGTGGTAGTTAAATTAATAGAGATTAGTGACTCATATTTTACTTACAATTAGCTATATTATCAAAAGATAAGAATTTATTTCTTTTTTATTAACTATGAAGGTCACGCGTTTAGTTTAAACTGAGTCACATCCTGAAAAAATGATAGTAAAGTATATTCATGAATGAATGTAAAGGTCAATGACAAAAAGCTTTCACTCAATCCATCCAGATCACATCGACGGATTAAAAATTAAAATCGCTCGGAAACGGAAAATTGTAACCTTTGCAGTAACATTTTGTTACGGTTCTATGGTTATTTTTCCTTGGTTCGCGAGAGAATGCACCCGGAGAAAGTCATTATTATTGCACACGTTCACCCAAGGAATTATAACGTAGTTGCGGCTAAAAGAACCGTCACGGTTTTGCTCGTCCGGTGACATTCAGGTAACAAATCGCGCGTAATTGCTCTTAGTTAGCCGTTATCGCTTTCGAGGTAATAACGCGTGGGAAATTTCCGCGCGTTGTGAACATAATGAATCAGTCGTTAAGAATATCGTTAATAATGTAAACGGCCGCTTTAGCCGTCGGCTATTTGATAACGTTTAAATTCTTAAAGTCTAGGAGAAATTGCACGGCGTGGGCAGCAGAGGAAAGTACTTTTGATGTATTACATTATCTCGTCTGGACCTTTTCTTCCGCTATTGGATTGGCACGTGCTGCATGAACCTAGCAACCTCCTGTTAGGTAATACTCCCGTTTAGGATGATCATAAACACTGGACGAACACCTGAACGGTTGACTAAAAGAGGTTGCGACCATATAGAGCTAATCTTTAATCTTCATTTCATGTCTCAAGTACGATCCTCTTTTAGTAGTCATGTTTAGTATCTTGCAGTGTATTTTTCAAGTGGTATAATATCGTATTTTTACTAAAAAGATGTTTAGAATGTTGTTTATAAGGTTGTGGAATAGGACTTTGAAATTTGATAATTTTATCCATCATTTTGCATTTATGTCATTCTGCTCTTGGCATATTATCTGAGAGTTTGCATGAGATAATTTTTTAAGTTAATTCATAAAGTATAGCCAACTTAAAGAAAATGAAATTTTTAAATATCATGGTGTTCTAGAGATCTATTTTTATTTAATATCATGAAATGAATTAAATTTGTCATCGGAGTATGCATATTTTTTTCTCTAGTTGGCAGTACCAAGTTCATTTTTTATTTTGCGTTGGTTGCATTTTGAAACAACATAAGCATAAAGTATCAGAAAAGCGTCAACAATTTGATGTTAGTCGTTAACTGTAACTTTTAAAATTTGGAAAGTCAAAAACTCATAAAATTTGATTAATAGAGTTTAGGATGGCAACCTATAAAAATTTTCATGGTACTTTTAGGCAAAATTGTTATTTATTGAACATGATATATAACCTAAAAATTGATGCAAGCGTCTCCTGTCAAATTCTCCCAAGCTAAATGGAAATTTCATGACTTGCGTCTGGATATTAGTTATCTTATTGTTAGTGCTTTCTGTTTAGTATGCATAGTCGTTTTAGCATCCTACTTTTATTGTAATTTTCATTGCACGATGACCTATTGTCAGTTGTCACAGCACGCGATAGTCAGTTATTTACGACCTGTGGCAAACAATGGCCTGCTGCGAATGTAAACGAATCTTTTCCCCTTTTTCGCGATGCGTGGCCTACTTCTCGGAGCCGTGCGGAAACGGTTCGGCGACCTCCGGTTTTTTACGGATCGCGTGATTCATATCGTGGGCGATGCATTCGATTTCTACGGGGTGGTCGGTATGTACCGTTTTCTCTTCTCGCCGCCTTCGCCACTTCCGGCGGGAGAAAATTTGTCCAATTTTCCGCGGGCGTGCGATTGATCGTCCTAATTATCGAATCTCTCATGGCACGGCCGGAGTTCTAACAATCGACCCATTGTCTGGAAATTATAGAGACATTAGTGATAATGCACGCCGGTCTAAGTGCACTCGGTCACGACGCCCCGAGGATAGGAAAAAGGTGGAGAGAATACTATAAATCACAAAGTGATTTAACACAACGTCATGTGAAGGAAGTTCTAGTAACCCAGTATTGTACTTATACGCAATATTTTAAGTGATTTTTTTTTCGTATAGTTATTTGTATACAAACTGTTATTATTTCTCGAAGTTACATAATTCCGTTCATTTATGTTTTACGTTCAAGTCACGTTCACGTAATATTGACAAGCGAGGTTTTTGCCAACATTCCGAGAGTACGGTGTGCATTTCAGCCAACACGGGGACAACGATTTCGAAATGTCGGTAATTAGACCGACAAAAATTTAAAAGCCAAAAAGGCGAGAGTTGAACAGCTCTTTTTTAATTGGACCGCAGTTGCACAATCGAAAGTCAGAAGCCGTAAAGTAGGACGGCCGTTACCGAAAAAGGCTATTACGAAGTGTTACGACGTTTTCCTAAACGAATAGTTCAGGTTCACGGACTCCGAATAACAAAGAATGGGAAAAAAATTAGTTAAATGGGACAGATTGTATTAACACTCTTTCTCCTGTATATCTTTGTAAGCGGAAGATTAAAAGCTAAGGAAGTTTTAACGATTTACCGCGATCAAGATGTCTTCGGGCGAAGAACGGTCCGGGACCTTTCTAAACCATCCGGACTTGGCCTCCGGGCGATTCTTCTTCCAGTCTGGGGCAACACCCGGAGTCGGAGGCTCTCTCTCCAGGCAGACCAGTTTGTTTACAGTTATTGCCGACAGGTGAACGACCATTGTGCTCTTTAAAAGCCCACGGGATATGATTTAAGCCGACGGCGTATGTGTGCAAGTCTCGATTACGCGCAATCAACCAAAGAAATGGTAATGAGATCCATCTATATGTTTGCCGACAAGACGTTGTGTTGGTTGAAGACTTGCTCATTTTGTTATAACGGTGTACAAGAAACTAGAAATAAGTTCGAAAAAAACGAATCTATATGTAAAATAGAACGAGGACACCACCTACTTTTTATCTGGTCGAGTTCCAGTAGGGTCTGAACGGAGATTATATGTCAGTATTGGGTGATATATGAGATATACGCCCCTAGCCTTTGTTAAAATTGGATTTACTTGTTATCTCACTGATGTAACAATGTAAATGGAAATAAAATAATCAAACTTTTTATAAATGTTGTGACGTCTATGTGAAATATGCTAAATAGTTCTATAAAATTAGCAATTGTAATTTAATTTTTTTCTTTAAACGACTGTTATAACCTATTCATTTGCACATGAAATATCCGCGTACGTAATATAAGCGTCTCTGATGATGACGCTTTGTCGTCGTCGTACAGTCGCAACTGCCTACGACAGTGTGAGTTGGACGCCAGCGTCGTGACCGTCTAGCTCTCATTAGATTCGTGCTCGGAGTCGTACCGCGATTTCAACGAACTACATAATACGCGATCGTGACGACAGATAAGTTCTATTCCATATTGGATCCTCATTGTTACGTGTTCCCGGAAATTGCCGTCTATGTCGACGGGTGAGCGTCGCGACGCCTTCTGTTACTAATCTCCTAATCACCTAAAATCCCGAAATCGTGATTAATGTAAGTATTCTCGTTTCTGTTGCAGCCTCAGCGAGTGCTATTTTGCCGGAAAGGGCACGGCACTTGTACTACCGGCGGAGGCGCAGAAATCCAGCAGACGAACCGGCGCCAATGGCAGCAAGATTCAGAAGCATCTACAGTCGATGTTCTACCTCTTACGACCCGAAGAAACTTTAAAAATGGTAAGTTTTTAAATTTTATTTATTGGAATTGTGCTGGTTGAGAAAGTTTTGACATCTATGGAAATATACACACACCTACTTTTAAACTAATCTTGTTTACTTAGGAGGATTTCAAGATGATTTAGGGGTTTATAAGTTATACTTATCTCGTAATTGTTTGAAAGTTATAATAAGCTGAGTTTTATTATAAAGTGCAAGTTTAACTTTTCTTTATCTTTTACTTATCTTTATTTTGATTATAAATTTTGTGATTTTATCCGTGACATGCAAAACATTCGCCTCGTCGTGGTCGCGAGTCGTAACTCGCCTTATTATTCATGAAGTCAAGCGCCCATAAAGATATCGTTACCTATACTCTTTTCGCGGAAAGATGTCTCATGCGTCATTAATTAATTGTATTATCCTAGACTACTATTTTCGGTTTTCGTCTCTATCTGACATATATGATTAAATAAAGAAAAAAATATTTGACATATGTCGAGAAAACGCCGACAACTAATGACGCATGAGACATCTTTCCGCGAAAAGAGAGTATTAACGGTCGCATTATGCCGGGATCAACGACCCGCGCAATTAAGGGTCGTTATTATGTCACAATTGCATCACATCGCCTTGTTAGCGTTCGTTTACGATAAATTCCACAAGATAATTCCAGTTTGTTGTAATATCTCGGTTATTTAGGAAAATATAGCCCGGTAAATAGCCCTTTGTTATTACCAAATTTGGTGGTAACATTCGCGGGCTACGCGGAAATATTTATAACCTTGTTAAGCCGTGGAAAGTTTCCAAAAATTCATGCGGGTTGACACGGAAACACAAAGATTCGCGAGATGCATTGACTCGGTCCCGATAACCTTGCCAAAATTCCAAAAATAAAGTACGACGTTTTAAAATACAGTTACGCGTAATAGAAACAAAGAAAGAATGAATGCGCGTTTTCTTGGAAATAACTTTTCACGTTTCTATTACCGCGATATTTCTATAAATTATCAGCACTCCATCGGATGAATTATTGATCGCGCTCTAGCTAACCGGATAAAAGTCTTCATTAGCACGTGTCGCGAAAACAACCTTCATAATCCGTCAATCTACGAGTTAATTTGTAAACGTAATTTGAAATCGCGCGGATTACATAAGAAGATATCATAAACTTTTTTTTATGACCTTGGGTGAATGATATTTCGACAAGAACGCGTTAAAGTATTCCGTTCGGTCGTATTTGGATGTCGGTGGCCTGAGTGGCCTGCTAGCCACCAGACCGCGACGCGCTTTTAAGACCTTGCCATGTAAATGCGGACGCCGAGTTCCTTTGTTTCGTGTATATTGCCGGCACGTGTCCGCTATCGCCCTCTGGTAGAAATCGGAGACTATAAACGACCTTCGTTCGCGTGTTGGTTTTAGTATACTGCCAACAACATGAGATGCAGATGTATAAACGATATCAAATCCAATATTTAATAAACTTCTACTAAAACATTGAACATGGGAATGAAAACTTGTTTATAAAAGTTGAAATTTTTTAATGACATTATTTGTTTGGAAAATTTGTATTTTTTTTAAATTTAGTGGTAATTAACATTCGTAGGTACAAATCAAAATTGTCTTACTCAATGGTTAGTGGCTTTTAACCCCTTAACCGGGTATGACGTATATATTCGTCATGATCTCATGTAATTCCAATCCATCGACCCGGTTAACAGGTTAATGAACAAAGTAGCTGCTTTGTTTGAGAAGCACTGGAATATTCGTGAAATTTCATATAGGAAGAGTGACTAATTGGGGAGTTATTGGAAAAGGATTCTCAAAGCAAACAATTCTTGTAAGAAAGATTATTGGAAGATATTCATCGTTCTCGAACAATATCTCTTAAAAAAATAGATTCTTTGGAAATAGTATTAGATGACACTACTAAGTAGATGTCATTTTCTGCTTATGAGGAGAACAGATAATAAGAATAAAATTAAATATTGAGCAAACCTTTGAACGATAGGAATTAGCTTTACAATTTAATAGTTTTTGTATTCTAAAACTGATTTGACCCTCTATGGGCCGAATTTTTGTTTTAAATTCAAAAACAAGTTACAGTTTGCACAGCATTTACTTTGTTATATTAGGTTGAAGAGTATAGTTATAAATATTGATACTGATTGTATGGTAACGTTGTAGAATTGAGCTTTATGCGCAATCACACGAAAAACTATAATTGAGGGCTTTAGAATAAAAGGGGTATAAGTGCAATTTTGACAGTTTTGAGATATTTGCATTCAAAGTTAAGTAACAAATGCAGAAATGATTCATATCGCAATTTTACCCTTTATAACATGACACTTAAGGTGAACATATCACTAGTATCTGTTTTGCAACAAACAAATATAAATATTAAATGTCAATATATGCTCATATCTCCAAAATGCAAAAAAATGCACTTATACCCCTTTTATTCTAAAGCCTTCAATTATTTGCTAAAATGTCAATAAATTAAAATGTGACCTGAAAGTTACACGGTCCATTAGAGCAGTGCTGCTCAATGTGCATTGCACTTACAGTGCATTGTGCGCATGACGTGCACATTACTATCTTTGAGACGCACCCCCTCCATATAAACAAGCATTGCAAAATAAACCTCAAAACACTTTGCATAATATTTGTACGCATACCTCGTTCCTATAAGCAAAAACATCTTCAACATGAGATGCCTTTAATTCTTGTAGTTTTGATTGACGATCGTCGTGAATTAATGTTTCAAAATCTATTTTATGGAATTTGTTATAATGTCCTGCAACTGAGAATTTTTTCTTCCAACTGATTATACGACCATACACTAAACACTTCGCGTTATTACCTTTAGCAGTAAAGAAGTACAACAGCTCCCACTCACTTTTAAAAAATGTTGCCGCGAGCTTAAATCTTTTACGAGGTAATACATTTTTGTTCGTTTTGCCCCAGAACTTAACTTTTAAGAGTAAAAACTTGAACATAAAATTATGTTAACCCCTTGTGTACAGATTTTATTTAAGTGGTTAAATTATTTAAAACTCAAATTATGTGACATTATTTAACTCTGTCATATTACCGTAACTAGGCGCCCTACCATTTGTGCCTTAAAATAAAAAATTGTATAACGGGTGCATTGTGCACTGCACATTTGCTCCTCAAACGGCACAAGTGCATTGTGCACTATTTGAGCACCCCTGCAATAGAGGGTTAAGTCCAAAATTTGTATAATTCCTATTAACACGATGCTAAACACTAAAAATGTCTTATTCAAGTGATGGCTTCCGAAATAAATACGGTTTATTTTGTTCTCAAGCATTGTTTGAAGAGCACTGGAATTTCCATGGAATTGGATGGGTGGCTAATTGGGGAGTTGTCGGAAAAAGACTTTCAAAGCAAATAACTTTAGTAAGAAATATATTTTGGACCATATAAATATGTAATTCCATTCTGTGTGAGTGAATAGAAATAAAGGAAGCATAAGATTTTTACCGAAAAGAATTTCAATAAAAACTATACTGAAGTTCAAGGGTCGAGTCTATCAAATTCCCTTCAGTAAACGCTCTGCGTTTCATTTACTTCTATACTTTGAAGATATTAATCGTTTATAGACAAAATTAGAAAATTCAGATTCTTAGGCAATAGTATCAAATAACACCACTAGATGTTAATGTAAAAAACAGTGTTCTACTGCGATATTTAACCCTTTCGCGACGGACGCCGCACAGTGGGACGATATCGTAAAAAGGTGGACATTCTATAAAAATCCGAAATTCGAATATGTACTAATTTTTTCTACTAATCTATAGAAAAGTGTTCATTTCATTATAAAATGACCTTAAAACCGCTTTTAGAAAGCTGTAAACAGCTTTGAAGTTACTTTAATTCGACAGTTATAAATCACTTAATATTAGTAACGTAATTAGGATAAAGTTTATACCTGAATATCTCTGTTAGTAATCTAGTTAAGGGAAATCTGTTTATCACCGATGTTAGAGTAATGTTTTGGGATATCCAAATACATACTTACCTATACTTACAAGTATGTTCTTAAGAAATATCAGAAAAAGACGAGTACGTCAAAACGTACTAAAAATGTAAAATATTTCGACGATTATAAAAAAATGTTCAAAAGTGTTCAGCAAACTATTACCACAGGTAGATTGGTTGTGGTGTCTGTTATGAGGAAGTACCGATATCTTTTCCGTCCGTGTCCGACCAAAGGATATTTTCGATGTTATTTGTCCCGAAGCGCGGTTTTTCAACTGAAAAGTGATTTTTCCAAGGTTTTAAGAGAAATGTTCAAAAGTGTTCAGCAAACTATTACCACAGGTAGATTGGTTGTGGTGTCTGTTATGAGGAAGTACCGATATCTTTTCCGTCCGTGTCCGACCAAAGGATATTTTCGATGTTATTTGTCCCGAAGCGCGGTTTTTCAACTGAAAAGTGATTTTTCCAAGGTTTTAAGAGAAATGTTCAAAAGTGTTCAGCAAACTATTACCACAGGTAGATTGTATAATTAAAAATATCCAATTTAATTTATGCCAAAAATCAAGGAGAATTATCTATTCACTAATTATTGCAACGGAAAATAGATATTCCTTCAAAAAATAGAATTCGTTAGCTACTTCCGGTATAACCGGATATCATAAACGTCTGAAAATATTTTCAAGGTACAGCTTACCATCTATTAAACCTTTACATAAAATTGCAAATTCGTCGTACCCGTAGCTTTCGAGATAATTCGATTTGCTCAACTCAGACACCCTGTATATTACTTAAGCAATATTTTCCTGACGTTGTCTAATACTGTGTGGAATATGTAATTACTCTATGGTTAATATATTCCGGACCAATTGTTCAACACTTATGTTTGTATTATGAACACCCTGTATATGAGGGAATTTTATGGTTATATGCACACATATATATATACGTATGTAAATACAAGTAACCATGTAAAGAAAACCATCGTAGAAAAATAAAAAACACCGATGTCCACTATTTTTCAGTTTCGTCCCACTGTGCGCCGTATACAGTGTGTCCCCGGATAGGTGAAACGACTCTTATAAAAGGTAAAAACATTTCGATGTTAATTTTCATCTTTTGGGGTTTAAGCATGCCACCGATGAGTTTTAGGCAAAATCGATACCACCATCTAAGTTATCTTGAAATTTTAGACGAGTATACCAATTTTTGTTGACTTAACCCAAGCCATTCCGAGGAAATTCCTTAAAAACTGTTTTTCTGCTGCCGCCTTCAAGGATCTCTAGTTTCCATAGGAAACATTTTTCGACCAATTTTTATTTGAGCTTTTATTCTTATTTTTGAACGAAGTATGCGCTGGTGGTCTATGGACGTCTAATTTCGGGATAGTCTGCATATACGGCAGTCACTTGAGCCGTTAAGGCGCCTTTACCGCGATCTATAGATATAGCAAAATATCTGCTTCTTACTTCACAAATTATGGAGTTAATAATAATTGGATTTAATTGGTTCTTTCAGGAAACGTTGACTGAAAGTGCATAGATTATCTGGACGGTCTTACATTTTTGATTTCTCTTTTTATTAAAACAATAATTAGTAACAATCACACCCATAAATAGGGTATTTTTGAGCTGTGATTGATCAAAGCTGAACGTTTTAAACAAATTTTTTCGTCCGTCCATAGGTAGCCACATGTTTTTTCTACAAGTATATACAAAAATGTGTGTTATTGATCATGTAATAAGTGATTTAAACCCTAAATACGAGGGAGCTGTAAGGAATAAAAATTGCCCTGTACGGTGGCGCTGCCTGGTGCTCATTATTTGTAGTACTTAAACACCGCCCAGAGAAAAGGACCGAGACACCTTTTCTTTCTGGCTTTCGGAATGTATTCATTCCGCTTATCCTAATATTTTCTGTTGGATAATTTGGACACATGCGTCGTTTTGTATTAAACTTTCAAGCAAAAGCGTATTTATTGTCAGCATGTAATTGTGAAATAATCATTACCTTATTTTCGGACCAAAATTAACAATAAGTATTAATTTATTAATGTTTTGATAAAAGAACTGTCTTGTTTAGGATTAAAATATTTTTATTATTATAATGTATTAGTAATTAAATAATTGCTGATACTTTACATAAAAATTATAAGTGTTCGATTAATACACATCTGCGTAAATAAGAAAAATAAAAATAAGTATTTAGAATAGAAAACGTATTATTATTATTACTATTTTTAAATAAGTATCGATTACTCCAAAAAAATGTAAATACTTAAAAGTTTACACTTTGTATGGTCATAAAGTAACTTTGAGTTATTTTTGTTTACTCACTATATGTACCAAATTCAAGGACAGTTACATTTAACTGGCAGAGAAGACTGTTACTTCATTATATGGACGACGAAAAATTTCGCGTATCAAAAGGTAATAATAATATGTACCTATCTTACAATCATTATCAACTTGAATGTATTCCACAGATAAAAAGGCAACCAATGTTCTGGGATGATATGATACCAAAATTTAAAAAAATTTATTTTAAATGTGTTTTACCGGAATTAGTTGATCCGAGATTTTGTAGACCACCATCGCATAATGTCTTTCGAAATCCCGATAGAGCATAAGCAACAAAATAGTTAAATTAGGAGAGCTAAAGGGCATAGAGAAATTGGAGTACTAGAGAAAAATTTTTAATTTCGATTTCAGATAATTTGGAAACAAATAACTGTTTTTTGCTATTAGTTATTAAAGTGTAAATGTAATTTTGTTGATGTACCTTCAAAATATCCTTTTATTGTTTTCAGCAAATTGTTGAGGATCTTTAAAACATGCTCGTCGGTGTCGGGCAAACGTTTCTTTCGTATGTATACCCTATTTGTTTACACAAGACATAATAAAGAGAAGTCCGGTATTGCGATAAAATCTCAGCCAATAAAAATATTTCATTAAATAAACACACTAGTTTTAGACCATGCCCACCAAGTCCACCTTCGAGCTTCCTCCCCCACACAGCGAATCCCCTCAGAAACTTTAGGACCGTGATTGAGGCACCTTAAGTAAAGAGATAAACTATGATTTAGTTGGGCCATCGTAAAGAGTGACAACAAAATTCTGAATTTTGTAAAAGTGGCAATTTATGGTATAGGTGCGTCGTCGCGAAAGGGTTAAAACTGTTCGACACTTCATAGACCATCAACATCGTGTAAGATATTTTTGTGTACTTATTTATTATCGTTTTAATTTATCGTTATAGAAGTTGCCACCAAATTATTCACCCGATTTTGTTTGGCTGTAATTTTACTTGAATCTTAAAGTTTTATATTAACAGAGTTTCGAAATAATATCGTTCCTGTTGGGAATGAGTCACCCTGTATTTGCAATTTAATCAAATTTACATACTGATGAGAGTTACCTTTGAAGTGGAAATTACAAAGTTCTTAAATTTGTGTACAAATAAGCTGTTAGAATAAATATTTATATATGAAAATTTAATTAAAATGCCAACACTAACATTACGAATAAATATAAATTTGTTATAAATCATTTGTATAGATAATAAATTAAATAATAAATCTTACATCGAAATGTCATCCACAATAAAATATTGTTAGCACCAGTATAAACTGTCTATTAAAAGATGGATGACTTATTAAATTAAAATAAACAAAGACGATTGGAGCAAGAACGACAAACGATATGGTAGCGTAATGAAATAAATCAGCATTAACAATTATAAGAATTGTTGGTAAGTAAGCGTTGCTGAAGCAATAGTTAACACCTGTATTTATTATTCACTTATCGTTATACGCGTGAAGCATTCGGATTTTTAGACCCATTTATCATTACGCATAATTCCGATATCGACGGGCGTAAACCGTAACGAATGGTAAGAAAGTTAGCACACTATTTGCCGGTCGTTTACTATTTTGCATAAATGTTGCGGTTATAAACCAGATGGTTAATTTGCTTGTAATCACATTCGGTCTCGTTGATTGTTTACTTTGAGTGTATAATATGGAAATTAATACAAAAAAGCTTAATTGTATGTTTAGTATTTCTAGATAGGCAGGGTAAAACGGTGGTTTAAATTATTCGTACGGTATAAGAAATAGATAATGTTGCGTAAGATGCTTAGATTTACATTAATATCCAATTATAACAAATGTCATATGAATTATTAGAGATTATGATCGCGTTCCAGGGATTTGTGTTGTAGTAAAAATAGAAATAATTTCTTGTGGCATTTATAGTTATCGAGAAAATTGCTCAAAAGGTACCGTGTCAGGTGTGTAATTTGTCACGTACGTTTTGCGTGGTTATTAAACCACAACGTGCTAAGATACAATTTTGCCAATTTTAAACAACCGCGCAGACGCTTTAGAAAAATCGATGATTTCCATCAACGTTGAAATGGCGTTGATATGCCATATAAATTACTAGCATTAAAATAGTTTCTTTGTTAGTACCTCGATAAGAAAGAAAATGAAAAGATTACAAAACAAAAAGTTACCACCAGGAAATAAGGTTTCGCGTGTTCCACACACTACAGTAATAACGACAGCGTGTTTGTTGCCCGGGTGTTTCATTAAAATTGAATTAGCCAATCTACGGGGCGGACTTTTTCCAACTTCCCGGTAGAAATTGTAGGTGACCCGTAGTCGGAGTCCGACGTTACTTATAGTGTTCTTTGTTGGAAACCTGTTCTTCGCGTAACAGTATCCGAGCGGCGGCGCCCGACTTTTTTTGCTCGCGTAACCCAAATTATCGCGGTTCTCGCTTCTTACATCTCGTTTCTTAACCCCGGGCGAAGATCATCTCACGCTAAACGGACACGCGAATTCTTTGTAACGTCGAAGAGCAAACCGTCGAGGACGGCGGAGTGAAAGGAAGCGGACGCGCCGTCGTGGGCAATCAAAAGAAAATTATGAAGCGTATAAATCGCTGTACCGTTAGCACGAAGAGAAGGAAGGATCGTGTGTGTATGTAGACAGGACTGGATTTCGCAACGCTAAATACCCTGATGAGTTAAACTAACATGTTTCAAAGAGTAATAGTAAATTGCTGCTAAAGACCTTGATTTCATTTCAAAAACTTTATTGAAGACATTAGAGTCAGAAGTTGAGTGTTAAATTTCTACATGGAAATAAAGTTAAACTCGGTCCTGCGTTTGCTCGAGGAGTTACGCTCGTTTCCTTGTCCTGAGTTCGTTGTCAGATGTCAACCACAGGAGAAGGACGGGGACGTACACAAGTAAAACAATGGGGACACACTGTTCTGGGTATCTGTAACTGACTCGGTACTGAATACGTAGAAACCCGCCATTATCTGGTCTGGGTCGCAGTACGCTACCTCATTGTCCGACTGATAAAGCTGAAAAGGCTTATTTTATCGACCAAACAAGCACTGTCAATGCGGACGGCAGCTGCAGAATAGGACAAACTTTTTTTTGAAACGTATCAGAAACATCAATAGGTAGCTATTTTACAATTATTTTTTCTAGAATGTAAGTATGCAGTTTATACATTAATTTGGTTAAATTTACTATTTTTATGGCCGCAATTGTAGATTTAATTAAGACAAGATTTTGGCCATTGTGTCTTTGATATGAAAAATATCGTGGGATTCACTCTTTACTTGTCAATGTGACTGACTTTAATGTCATTTTATTGTTGACTATGATTGACATTTAAAACATTCCGACCTATGCAACGAAGACTATTGTAAGTCATTGTTGATAGAACTGAGTGAGATATAAGCGTTTAAAGGTTTTGAACAGATTGTATTTTAAGAAATAAAATTTTCTATGTAAAAATTTCCTACTTGGTTGCTATAGATATCTTATATAGAGGATTCCGAAAGGATTCACCATAAAAGAATAACAATTAATTCTGTTTTCTTTTAAAATTTTTCAAAATCATCATTTTTGACTTACGACAGTTTTCGTTGGATAGGTCGATTCTTTAGTGACTATTAATTTATGGTTAGAAACCTGTAAAGCCTGTTTTACACATATTTCTATCAATTGCCAGAATTGATTTTATGGTCGTAATAGTATTCAATAAAAAGTGTTGTCACTGTGAATAGTAGCTTTGTTCACGATAATATAATTTCTAACTTCGAAAATTGTAATGTGAAAAATCTATAAACTGAAACTATTTTTTTTAATGGTAGTAAATCTTTTGCAATGTAACGAAACTGATTTATTATTATTTTTATATTCATCATTTGTGCTTATGGAAATATTGTAAACAAAAACATTAAATAATAGCGTTGATAAGCTAGTTCCGTGAATATGGTTTCACGATACAATAACTTTGTTCGAAACGTTACTTTTTTTTGGTTAAATAGTTGTATCATTAACGTTCTTATCATCCACTTATTCACATAATTAATAGTCGTGGTAAATCACGGAGTAATTAAAGCTTTACATTAAGGCCGTTGATTATCATAGTTGCGTTATTTATAGCATCAGTGCGAGCCGATTTATTACACGGGCGTTTGTTGTTGTTGTCTGGATTTACGCTCGTTTTTCATTGCTCAACGGAGCGTATTACTTTTACTTTGGACGTAAGTGCATAAGCGCGTGGAAAGTAAATTGTCTTACATTTAGTTTATATTTTTATATAAATCTTGTTTCTTTGTTAAAATTATTTTGTATGAAATTATTAAATTACTAACCTCCATGGGTACTTACTTTTAAAAAGCATATACTTCAAAACATTTTGAGTAGAATTTAGTTTTGGGAGGAAATAATTCTAAGCGACGTGTAAGAATAGAATAAAAAGGGCAAAGAATGAACGCAATTATAAAAGTGGGGCGGGTTGAAAAGGACTCGAGGCCAAAGGAGCAGAACGCTCTCCAGGATAAAGAGCTCTTTACAGCTGCGTGCGTTTTGAAATGGCGGCAGGTGAACGTGAGGGCTCTTATGATCACTTCTGAAACGACGGCAGTGAACCCAAAAGGATAGCAATTAACAGTATCTTGATTTACGTTTTAATCGTACCTTCTGAGTTAAATCTGGAAACTAATTAATTGCCAGAATCTGTTTCGGTAATTTAGTAACTTTGTTTCGTTGTGTCGCTCGTATTTATATACGAATTGCGCTAGACGTTAGGTCAGTCACATTAATATTTTCGCAGTGAGTCATGCCATACGGCCCACAGGCCAAAAAGACAAACGGAGCTCTTCCGAGCGCACTGTATTAATATGGGCACCACACATGACCGCAGACATGCCTTCGCATTTACCTTCCAGACTATTTTGGAAAGTTATTTGTAATGGGGTGATAGTAATAATAGAATAAGCCTGTAAACAATTTTAGAAAAGAAATATTTTTTATTTAAAAAACGAATAAAATATAATAACTTTATTTTCGAATTCATGTTCAATTCCAAATAAAGAAATTTCAATCAAAATCTATCAGTATGAAGTAACGTGGAACAAAATAGCAGTCATCGTTCGATCAACACTTACAAAATTAATCTTTAATGAGTTATTTCGCAAACGTCTTTTTGTTGCACACACACGAACATACAGTGACGGGGCACGTTCTTAGAGTATTAATGACGCAATTAGTGCTGATTGGAAATTGGAAATTAACGGATCGGTATCCACCTACCGTTAAGCGCTTAAATAAAACTTTTTTCTTATGTTGCGCCTTAAACGTAAGTCGATAAGCACCTGTCCTATTTGAATTACCACCTGCAATTTCCGCAAACTCAAGTTTACCTTCGCCCGATAAATAAATTAAAGCATTCGCAACGGAACCGTTACCGTCACGTTCCGATTGGCTCGGACCTGACTCACCATTATTACATAAAACGTTACACATTCTTCTTACCCCAACGTAGTCCGAAAGGAACAAATTAAATATCCGTTGAATCCCTTACGAACTCTTGGAAAACGTCCAAGACAGCCACTTGAAAGCTCGCTAATGTAAAACGCCAGACGGCAAATCCCCATCCAATCGGGGCCATTGAATGTAGGTACTAAGATCGCGATATCGAACCTCCAACACTTGTGGGGGAAAGAAGATTAATGCGAATTTAAAGTTGAGCTTTTAAAATTCAGTTGATAATTGAGCACGTTTGTGTGGAAACGTAGTCCTTGAAAGTTCAGAAGTTGGAGATTATAAAAGTTAGGAGAACCATTGAGGTCAAGTATCTGAAGATTACTTTTACTGCATATTAATATGAATATTTTTATACTCACCATCTTTTTATTAAAATATAAATTTTTTTTATTGAAATAGCAGTACTTTATCTTGGTTTTAAGGAAAAACTTAGATATTCTCTTAGTTAGATTTTCCTTCTTTTTTATTTTGTAAATTAAATGTTAGATTTAAATAATACATTTAAAACTGTTGGACACATTATGTAACAAAACCATTTGTTACATAAATGTTCTAGGAACGAAATCAAAGCTTATGGTGAGTTCTATAAAGTTACATTTAAATTAAAGCGGACAGAAGTGCATAAATGAATTGGTGCGGTTAAGTTCGTAAAATTTGCGTGGAAAAGCAGATATAACCTACGAACTCATTAGTGTTCGTAAGTTTTCCAACGCCTGGTGGTAAATCAAGAAATCATTAAAGGAAATTGTTGCCCAATGTGAAAACTAGTTTAAGAAAAGTGAGAACGTGCTATGAATAGTTTCATTTGAACCAAATTTTTTTTGGTCAACCAAATTGAATAAAAATTCTTAATCCTCATTTGCATTCTACAGAAATTTGTATCTTTGGTCAAAATATCACTCATTACATTTATTAACAACGCTTCGTCCCCCAATTTGTTTTCTTTTCTTTATCTAATTTGAGTTCCCTTCTTTATCTTTCACTTTTGGAAAGTTCAGCAATAGCTATAAAACTATTGGCAGTAATTAAAATATCCACATCCGTATATGACATGGCAAACCAACAGATCATCGGAGAAAACGAAGTTTCACTCTTAATTTAAACTCTTCTACTTGTGGGAAAGAAACGAACGAGCAAATATCTGCAAATTCGTATGTTCATTTACTCATGTTTGCTTTAATTCAAATGTAACTTAATAGATTCGTTCATGAAAGATTATGATGGATGAGGAAATTCAAGTTCGACAAGTCATTATTCCGGCATAAATATCCCACGTGTCCCATGCAGCCCGGCAGATACTAGCCCCGAATACGAAATATACTAGACGAACTGTTGGAATTCATCCAAAACCGAAATAGCTTACGTCCCGTAAAAATAACTTAACGACTGGCTGATTTTTTGTAAAGAAATCGGTTGCCAGTGATTTTGCGTTTAACCGTTCCAATATTTATTCTTTGATTTTACTAAATGATAATATAATTTGGAAATCACAAAAAAAATTATTCAATGTAAATTAGACGTTCTAGTTTTGCTCTTTATGTTTTGGACGATTTAACGACCTCGAAATGTCAGGGATTGTAGCGACAAAGCTACAGTCACCTGTTTCACAAAACCCACACCTGTGACATTTACAGGAAAAGGTCAGAGCTTTTAACAGCACGCCGAACGAATAATGAAAAGGAGAGAAAGGTATCATCCAATTACTTTAGCCGGGTGTTGGATAAGATGGACGTTTACGTGACAACCCGCTTCTCCTATCCAAGTAATTACAACGTTACCTAAATATAAACCGAGAGTGGATTAGTGGTGATTAACAGTTATTACACCTCGACTACTTTACAAAGAAAACACAGTTGGTTAAAAAAAACAAGTTGTTACTGACTGCTATCGTACGTAGCTTTTTTAATGGTTTCAGTAAAGCTATTAAATCACGTTTTCACAACTACATTACCAGTTCTGCGCGCGTTTTCAAATCTTAGATAGGCTTATCAATAAAGTTCGCCTTGTGGCAATAACTTTTGCTTTCTGCCGAGCGAACGCGTTACGCAGTCACGAGCGGATTTATTATTCTTATCTGGATCTGGTGCGTGCATGTGCGTTTGTTTCTCCGCATGGCTCTGCAAGAACATAACAGTGAAAGTGGATACACATCGCGCGTTAGCTGCATGTCCGCCGAAGCCATACGTGAGGGAATTCATGGAACGGCGTAAGAGAGCCGTAAGTGTACGTCTAGGCTCGTGTCCGCCGTAAATTATGTCCCAAAAAGAAAGAAACAAAAAACGTTAACGCGGCGCTATTATTTGTTTTGACGCAGTTTCCTTTTGTTCCAGGCCGTCAAGCTGGAAAGCGTCCATCCTACTCGAACGAGGTACCTCGTGGTCGTGTCGAGGTTTGGTACCAAGGCTGAAGAATCCTGCCTCTTGGGCATCGACTGTAACGAGACCACCACCGTGGGCTTGGTATTGCGCGTTTTGGCGGATACCAAGATCACTTTGGACGGCGATGGGTAAGTAATTGAAGTTTCTGCCAGTACTTAAACGTAATTATAGACTTATAAGGAGAACGCGAGATTTACATGATGGAGGTAATTTTGATTTAAGTATAACCCTCTGATCTTGATAATTTTTCTCTTTTAAAACGAACAGATGTTGAAAGTTGTATAATATACGTGGTAAACCCGCATTCTAAGCGTTAATGTTATTCTAATACCAAGATTAGCCACGCTCCTCGTTTTAACGTCCTAATCCTTTTAACCGTTCTCGGTCACAATAGTTCTTGGCAACATTGTCGCGGATTTGCTTCGTCCGCGTCGAATCTTGGCCTCGATCGTAAATCAAAATCCCGCGGCGACAATCGCCCGTCGCGATTACGCGATATAATCGCCTTAAACCGCGGCCAATAATTCAATTGCCCCTATATCTATTTCCCGGTAAAAGAGAGCCGTCTTATTTACCGGGCGTTTGTAAATAAAACGCTGTCGGCGTCACGAAAAGGGGCGCACCGCACGGCTCGCCTTTTACGTAAGCCTCGGGCCCCTGAGGAGGAACGGCTGCGCTGCTATCCTTGCGAAAAGGACGAATTTATTGTTCGAGAACGAAAAGGCCGCGCGTGGCTTTTGTAGAAAGGCGTGTGCGTGGTAAAATATCGCTATTATTACATTGGGTTGTCATTTTTTACATCTAGAAATAGTTCTTAATTTAGTTCGAACTTGCATAGATCTGAAATTTTATTATTTGAAGCAAATATTTTTGAAATTTTGAAGTAAAAAAATCAATATGTTAGGTACTTTGAGGTTAGTCTTTCATATCCCTGGAAGATTGAGACATTTCGAACTTGAATATTATATGAAATTTTAAAGTTATAGCGCTTTCTTTTGGCTGAACTGGTGCTGACCAGAATTTGACTTTGAGAGCATAGTAGATACATACGTCACACTAGTTAAGTACAGAAAACGGCGAATTCAATAAAACATGATGAAATCAAACATAATTGTAACTACCAATCTGAAGATAACATCACTTATAAGTGTGTTCAAGGCTTAAGGTTGTCTAACGTGTTTTCTAAACTGCAATAATAAAACGTAATAGGACACAAACACTAATTTGGTACAATCAACAGAACACGCTATTACACACTAGTGCGCAGCAGTTCTGCCAAAAGAAAACGGTATTAGAACTTTAATATTTTGAAAATTTTTAATTTAGAACTTTCATGTTTCTGAAATTTTAAGGTTAGAACTTGAATAGTTCTGAACTGAACTTACATGGATAGAAATCTCATAATTCTCGAACATAGAGGCTAGACTTTCATATTTCTGGAATTATTAGGTTAGAGCTTCAATATTTCTGTTATATTGAAGTCAAACTTCCATATTTTTCCATTTATGAAGTTGAGATTTAATATTTCCAGAAATTTGAAACTATACTTCCACATTTCTTGAAAATTTCAAGTTAAAACTTTAATATTTACGGGATTTTGAGAATAGACTTCCATATTTTTGGAAATTTGTGATGAGAATCCCAATATTTCTTGAATATTTAGATTAAATTTCTACATTTTGGAACTGGAAGTCCCATATATCTCAAATATTGAAGTTAGACACCTTTTTTCTGGAATTTTTATTTCTATATTTTTTATTTTTTTCTTTCTGTTTTATATCAACTTGAGTAAAGATTTTTTCTGTAGTAGATAAAAGCAGTTTTATTAAATTGTATCGAACCAAAAACCACAAGTTAAAAAATAATTTTAATTGTTTATGTTTTTAAGTAAATGTTTCGGTTTTCTTAATTATATGTACGAGTGTTTATTGATATTCGCCAGTAATGGAAATGTATAATAAAAATTAATTAACTTATAAGAAAGGAATAAGGACAGAGTAGCGCCAAGCTGTCTGCCCGGAATCCTTCGGCGAGTCGGCTCGTTCCTCGCCTTCCGCCTCCTTCCGTTCGACCGTGACTGATCCTGCGTTCTTTTTCAGGGGCTTCAGCGTCACCGTGTGTGGGCGTCACCATATATTCAAACCGGTGTCCGTGCAGGCGATGTGGTAAGTGTGTGTTCTTTTCACTTTGTCCGGACGTCGTCGCCGGGTCGTGTGTTGCGTCATCGCGACACGTTTCGTCGGTTTTGACGTTAGAAAAAGATCTATCTTGAAATCTAATTCGATTTGTACGTTTATCCGTATCGTTTCAAGGGTACGCGAAAAAAGTTTTGGTATTTCCGCCTTGAGAAGTTTTGAAATATATCATCGGGAAACGATTTTAGAACGAAATTCGATAAAAATTAAGCGTCTACTACGACATATTTTTAGTACAACTCCAGATGTTCGACCTGTTTCTAGGTCACCGAACGTCTACTAATCTTTGTAATGGGCGTAAAATGATCTGGAGGGATCATCATAACTTTTAAAACTTTTTATAGAGTGGACAAGAACACAACTAGAAACATATTTTTATCTAGAAGTATAATTTTTCTTCACTAATAAGTTTATCTAAAAAGTTAAAATCATTATTAGTATTTTGGGTTGCATAAATAATTTAAAACTTTTAATTTCCAAATATACTTTTACGTGTTAATTTGACATTCTTTACTTTTCTAGTTTCATATTCGCATTTGACAAACAGGTTTCCAAATCTGCCCATAAGCTACAATTACTTTCACCTTGACTCATCGATCAGTTCGGATTCGTAGCTGTACAAAATTTCGCGTTGTCGTTGACTTTCTAGCGAAAACGCGCGTTTAACACGCCTAAAAAAGGATAAGATGACCTTACATGGCCCTCAAAACGTTCATTCTAATTCTCTATTCGATTTCTACAATTCCTAATGTTGAAGATGGATGTTCAAAATCATTTTTTCTTGATTTATGTCTGCTACTTGTATTCGTTTATGTAAATACGTTGTTTATACGGGTGTTGAAAGGTTATTTTTGTTCACTCCATCAGTTGGAACTGATTCACAATTCGAATGCCGTATCTTCGATCGGTGACGTTCCGAACGGGTTATTGGATTGCAAATTATGCGATTCGATGGAATTTGGGGAATTTTAGCTCGTTTGATTGCTCTCAAACCAAATTATTGAGGAATTCGTGTCGATTTATGGGTTCGGTGATGAAAGAGAAATTATTAACGGTTTGATACATTTACTGTTAGCTGTCCAATTCATTATGTAGGAATACCGATGCACATACTTATTGCTGGAATGTTTGAAATAGTGATTTATTTGTTAAATTGTTACAAATGTATTAAGCTGACTAAATTAAAGAGTTGTTGGAATGTGTTTGAACGTCCTTATCTTAAAAAAGTATTGTCTGGTGTAAGTCTGGGCAACGTACCAATTGACAAGAGGTCAAGAGAGGATAAAGCGGCCAACAAAGTCGTTGTGGACAAGGGGCTACCCTTAAATGGGAACGGTTCGGTAGCGTGGCAGGCTTAGCTAGTGGGGCGCCTCTGGATACGTCGATGGTTCTTATTTTAGACGAGGCCACGGCGTCGCACGATATTTAGCGTATTATAAATTGAGGCGGCGCGAACTCACTTTACAAAGGACCTCGACTCCGTTTGGAATTGCGCCGTAACTTCGGAAATATCTGGAGCTACTTAATTTTGCGTGTATTACAACCGTTAAAGAATCATTTAACAAGGCAATAAACAATCGATAAAACTCGATAACCCTCCGCGGGAGGGATTAAAAATCGTTCGAAGCTCGCATCTTACTCCTATTTACCGTAACATCGAAATTAATCCAGGTAGGTACTATTTGCATACGCAGATCGGCATCTCCTTATAAGCGGAATTTAATTGGCAAAACCGCGGCTCCAGAGGAGTCCGGAGCGAGCGATAAACCATCCGATAGTAACGAAGTAAATTAAACGTCGATCGCGGATTTACGCCAACTTATTAACATTCGCGATGGTTTACGTTAGGAATACGAATTAACCGCGTCGCGAAGAAATTCAGTCGGACGTTATCCGAGTCTTTTCCATCGCGCGAGCCGCCATAGAAGCGTGTTAACTCAATTACAGCGATTATTTAAATTGCCACTTCGTTTGCGCCCGTAATTGGATCCAATTTGACAATGTGCCCGAAACGCTATTTCTACATAATTGCGTTTAAAATGTCGCGCGCCTGTATCAGAGTGTGGAAATGAACTCGGCTCTCTACAAATGGACCTTAATTCGGTTCGAGACGGGAAGAAGAATTGCCTAGACTCATTTATCACATTTATTTTTAACTGTAAATTTTTGCTCGGGTATTTTAAAGCCGTAAGCGTGACGTTCGGAACAGTTTTTAAACCACTAAGAGCTACCGTTCGATTAACCTCCATTTCGCTACGCTTCGTCCCATAATTTATATGACAGAACAGTCCTCATTAAGCATGCAAAGGTACACGCTCGGACAACCGTTACACGAATTGTTAACTGGAACGTCTCGTTTGCGAGATAACTCGACGAAGCCGCCCGTACGTATACGGTGCTGAATTTTGCAGGAGACCGGACCCAGGACCTGTTTGCTTCTTCACAATGACTGTATGTCCGCCGGAGTTTCATTCATGTTAACTAAATGTGGACCGGCTATTCGATGGGAATCAATTACGAACAGGGCCCGACACAAAGGCAATTATAATCTATAGATGGAATGCCATTAATATTTATGTCTCGGGCGGGGAATATATGGGTACTGGGAATTGTCGACCAATCAATGTGATTCAGCAGAATTGGTCGGTATGGAAAGTACGGCTGATGATTATCAAGTAAACTTGCCCGTGATTATCTTCGCGTTAAAGTTCTATTTTCCTGAGGCGATCGGTTTCGTTTTGGCGCCGATTGTTGCTTTCGCGAGGCGTCAGACAGGATAATCGCGTCTTGTTAGTCTGCGTCGAAACCATTAAGGGGTACTTTACTCCCTAATCACCGTACGGTATCGTTTTCCTGGAAATACTTCATTACTTGGCTCCAGCCGCCTTAAAATTCTTATATTTTTTCAAATCTATTAGTTTCCAACAGACGTCATTAAGATATTATGTTATTGTACAATATTTCAATATAAAATTTCATGCGTCACATTTATCAACTTCTACGTAATAATAACGCAGGCCTACAAAGTTTTATGAAAGGTGAGATACATTGACCAAATACTATTTTTCTAAAAGGTTTTGCCGCATTGAATTCAAATATGACTTCATACCTGTTCCATCACCTTAGGTTTTCAAGATATTCTAATCTACAGATGCAAAAAATACGAGTTTTGAACATATTTGGAATTAAATAACGTAGCAAATAAATTTTTATCTACAAAGCTCCATGTAACATTCGAATTCCCCATTCAAAATGCGCTTTGAATTTTTTTAATATCTTAATTTCTTCATGAACAAATCTTCTTTTTATAATCGCCCAGTCGTAGTCTATAGTAAACAATGATTTGATCGTAGTCTCAAAAAAAATCGTTTTTTCTTTAATTCAAATGAACGTAGTAGCGACCCAACCTAACTCATGGAATTACCTTCCCTTTTCAAAGCTCAGCAATAGTAGGCCGTCATTCTTTCGTCTCATCTACACTCATTTTTGTGTCAAAACGTGCACACATATAACAAAATTCATTAATTTTTTTAGCACAGTGACTTTTTGAAGTTATCGTTGTCTACAAATTATCTACATTGTACAGTTGCGCATGCTAAAATGGCATCATAGGCCTATTCTATCGACGATTACTGCTGGTATTATGGGATAATGATTGGGTAAAAAGCGATATAGTGGGCAAAAGTGAAAAATTCAAAATACGTTTTAAATGAAAATAGTGCTGCTTTCAGATGCCACATGGAAAAAACATGACATGTTTTTTAATCCCGAACATGTTTAAAAACTGAATTTTTTGCATCTTTAGGTTAGAATATTTCAAAAACTTGATTGATGGAGCAATTCTGAAACTATTGTTTGATCTATGAGTCTAAAAAATGTTGGCCAGTGTAATCAATATAACTTGTTTGGATTTTGTTAGTGATAAAATAAAAAGTTTTCATTTCACATCGTAAACTTTAATGTTCGAATGAACTTTAAGGTATTTTAACCCCTCGGCGACAACAGGGTGTTTGCCCCGTCTGCGTCGCCACACAATTCATTGAACTGTCTAGCCGTTTCTACGGGGGGAGAACGAGAAGTCATTGTAAATCGCACGAGGAGGCGACTGCGACGTATTGTAGCAGGCCCTTTAAAGCTTTAAATTGGCGCCTGAGGTTCCGTGTTCCATGTGAATTCCTAAACGGATTGATATGGGTCGGGACTCCCTTGGGAACGCTCAAAAGTAATTACCCGCGTCTAGGATGGTTCCCCAGTGAAAAATCTCACCGTACTTAAGTAACGGATTTCGAACGTGATGCTCGAAGCTATGATAGAATAAGTGATTTTTCTACACGGTTTCCGTTGGTTCGCTATTCTTTAGATGGAAACGTACCAAAAATGCCGGCACGTTTAATTTAATTAACCGAGCTTGAGGAATGTTCTCGAGCGGAACGCGGGATTCCCATTTTCGTGGCGATTCAGGTACACGAACTGCGACCAAATATGGACTTACCACGAGCGTCGCAGCCTCTAAGAAGCGTTGGGCGAGATCTCACGTGGACACTCGAGGCCGTCGACAAAGGAAAAGCTGCAAATCGCGGGTTCCCGCGGCTTTCTGAATGGACTGGATGTGGGCAGCCCGCCAAAAACAACCATTCCTCTAATTAACGCGACTCCTCCGATATGGGAATGCGACCTGGTACCTTGAGTCGCTATTGTCTCCGCAATTGGATAGCTTGGAAGTATTTACGATATCTAGACGTCATTAAAAAAAAAGAGTGGAAAAAGAAATTGCGTACGTTCACTAGAATCTTGTACTTGAATTTATTTTAATTAAGTATTAGGAGTATTATTATGAGGTAATTTCCTGATAGCCCGAAGTTTAGTTTCGTCGTTCATAAGGATTAAATGAGTCAGGCTAAATAAAGTGCGTCATTATCTAAAGTGCTATAAAGTTTATAGCGATTATGGGTACAGTTTCCGTCTAATCTTGACTGTCTCTTGAAATATAATCTTGTATAATCTTTTATCCCATCTGGCGTTTCCGTTTCTTCTGGGAACGTTAGGGTTCTTTTATGTTTTTACCTGCTTTAAGCTATACATGGTGTTTGTGCAGAAATTTGAACAAGTTTGTTCCTGTTTATATGAACTCGTAGTAGCTAAATTCTACATTACTGTCGTTTAAGAAAATGAAATAGAAATGAAATAAAATTACTACAGGATATTGTAATATAAAATTGTTCCTGATCTATTGCAACTGTCACTGATTGATCACACCTTATGATTGCAAGCTTTTATAAAGTTAATTAATTGATGGTCAGAAACAAGTCAGGTTAATAATTTTTAAAACACTCCAATTAAAAGTACCTACACTTAAAGGTCTTTACATCTTATTCTTGTCCTGTCAACTAGTATATGGTTCAAGTAATCAATTTATTTTTATGATGTTGGAGAGTCGATCGTTCATTTTTCTAACAAGTTCTTTGTAGTTCAAATTAATTTCTTTTTTTATTACTGACTCATTTGTACATTAACATTTACACTGTTTGTTTTGCAAAGAAAAAAACTAAAAAATACGCGATGGTCGGAGACATTTAAATTCCATCAAGAGCAGTTTTGCGGGGGCGTCCGTGGAATTGCCAGTTTCTAATTGATTTCCCGCACAGTGCGGCAACTAGCAGGTGTTTCCTGCGGCTGTCGGTGCCTAAATATGGCGGCTCCCACAGAGCAGGTTTTGCCGTGTCCCACCACGTCCAGCGGGGCCCCATTGATCCGCAGTTTTTCGATTGACTTTATCCAGTGCGGATACACCTCGACTCTTGTTTTATCGCCTTTTTCGCGTTGCCCTCGTTCCGTTATGCACCGTCGGTTATCATAACGGAATCGGAACGGTCAGCATCTTCTTCCTGTCTTTGTGCTGAGCTATAAGTGCCGAACGTGCTGAGTTTGATTTTCGGTTCGAATGAAAATTAAATTTTTCAGTGCGATAAGTACAATCAGTCAATCAATCTTAACGTGACAATCAACAACTACAAGTAAATTAAGTTTTTCGAAAAGGAAATAGGATTTATCCGTTTTGTCCAGGCCCATCCCGTCACTCCAAAAGGAGGCGGTGTGTTGGAGGAGTCGCTTATATGCACGACCGACTGACTGACCATGTTGGGCCTCCTCAATGACCACTACATCGAGGTTTAAACTGGCTGGTGCAAGTCATTTTCAGTAGTGGGCCGCTTCTCAGACTGTACGAACGTGCAATAGTTCGATCGCAATCCGCTCGGCGGCGCTTGGTCGGTTCGCCAAACGAAATCAACCGCGTGTTCGCCAGTTTTATTTTGGATCTTGACGCAATCGGTTCACGATTGATGTGTGTCTCTTGTGTTGGTTCGTCGACGTACGGAATACGAAAGGATAGCAATGCGACAATGGTCGTTAATAGGCGCTATAGTTTAACAATTCCGTCTATGTTCCAGTCAGACAGGTCAGTAGTTTTTTTTAGGTTTTTTCGGTGCTTTATCTCGCGATATAGAGTTTTGAGGGCCGTGGCCTTATTTGGAAATGTTTTGGTTTTTATCTACTTTTATTAGAAGCGATAAGTTTTTTTGGGTTCGATAAAAGTATACGTTTAGGCCCATTCATACATTCTTTTTTACATGAAATTTTAAATCAGAACCAAATAAGGTGCTTATTATTATCGTTATCAACTAATGACTAAGTTTTCTTGATGATACACATAATTAACTTTCTTTACCCTCACTTTTATATGAATCAATAAATCGCATTTAATGGTAAGCTTCAGTGCTTTGAACATTAATTCTGAATGTAAAAATTAAGAGTTAACTATGTGTTTTGGTGTTATGTAAAAGTAAAACAACTCTTTAAATACTCATAAGTGGAGTTAATGGACTTGGTAAATAAGTGGCTCAATAATGATTAATACGTAAGTTGATTATGTTGTTATTGAAAACAGTATAAACAATATACAGAACAAATATTCGATACAATAACCTTACTAAAATTTTTAATGTTAATAACCTTGGTATATTACATTGGTTATTTGTTTATAATTTGTGTAATTCGTGTTCTATGAATTTTACTACTGTTTTTGATGTATGACTAAAATGTTCAATAAGTTTTATGTTACGAAAGAAAATGGGCTTAATAATCTAATATCTAGTTAAATGCCAATTTTTCTTTGCAATGAGGATTCAGGGTGATATTTAATGTTTTAGCTTGTGTAGTTTTTTGAACTGAAGTACACCGATTTATAAACCTGTTTCATTAAAATGTTTATGTTCTGTTTAAAATTTCTCTAAATTGGACGCTTTCATTTATAAAGGCGTTATTGCAATCTTGTAATTAGTTTCTATCAATTCTATTGACTTTTGAGTCAGTTTAAAAATAAGGTTTTACTGTTAAAAATACATTTTTATAATATTTTGTTATATTTTACAATTCCACGTTCCTATTTCATAATGTTTATAATTTCCTCTATCTTGAAGTACTCATCTCGATACTAACAGTAAGTCGTAAATTTTCAAATACGCATTGTTTATACCGACATATTGTTATTGTCGAATGTACGAGAAATTTGGCATAAACAATTTGAAATAATGAGTATTATCATTTAAGTACCTAAAAGAATAATGATCAAAATATTTTTATAAAAACAATAAGTGCTTTAATTACGTTCTCCAATCGATATCTAATTATACCTTTAATCATATCTATTTGTTTTAAATAAACACACGTTATTATTTATTTCCTAATACGTAGATGAATGTAAAACATTTAACCTTATGTCGTGAATTTTATAATACTTCATCTATCGCATTGTTGTAATTCAGGTGAGAATTCGTCGTGATCTGAATAAAAACCGCAATGTTTTGTCGCGCATCCTAACGAACAATGTTAGTAGGTCACGCCGCGAGGCAAATATAATTAGATAAATATGCAACACGGTTTTTAGTGGACTTTACTCGCCGTTAGATTTAAATGTCCGCAATGTCCACAATGTTCACGTTACCTACCACTGAATATTACTGTTACCCGACCAATTAGCAAGTGTAATTAGGTTTCTAAGAAATTATTTCTCCGTGCCTCCAACGGCGGTACACGACAATAAACATTCGTTTGCGCAATCCGCTTCTCTCTCTCAGCCTCTTGCGTAACGTTTACTATCCGAGAAGTATACGTGCGGATGCAAAAAGAAAATGCAACTTAAAAGCGATGTCCAAACAACGTTGTAAAATTTAATATCTTTCTGTCCGCAACGAATGAAGCAATGAACCGCGGTCGAAGAATGACTAAACGAACAACGTTGCGAACAATAAACGTGACGAAAACGGATCTAACCGCCTTCACCTGCTCGCGACAGTACATTCTACTCGGTATTTGAACTTTAGGTGTAAACATATCCGTCGATGACGGTGTTCGGCTTTGCGACCTTCGGAACTGCTTTAGGTGGATATTTATTTATTTATCGGGTGGGTTGATGAACATTCCCCGAGAATACTCTTTGTTTTATATAAATAATTAGTCGAGGTCTTCATCTTAATGGGTTCTTCAGCGCGTATTCCCTTCGGGATGCCGAAGAAATGCCTGAAACACCGTTTGGCCTCGATTGCGAAGCGCTTAGCTAAGCTTTTTTTCAGAGTGAAGGTCGACAGGTTGTGCACCTTCGCTCTTCTCTATGCTAGAGGGGAATTTGTCGAATAACTGTGTCAGAACGTGAACAATCTATTGTTGCTTTGGTTTCTACTAAGCGAGTTGTGGCTTGGTGGAGATTCGGTTGCCTTGAAAGGATGTCGATTAGTTGTCCGACAAAGAAACGTTTTTCTCGGAAACCTTGGCACCATGACGATATTGTGTTACGATTAATCAGCTAAATAATAACTATCGACTAAACACTTCAAACCGGATAGAGGATTTTTTAAAAGATTATTTTAATTTATCTGCGTGAGTTTATTGCGATTATGACAAAACATCTTAAACACGTGTAAACATAATTAGGTTTATTTATCTACTTATTAAATGTTTTTGTTTGTCATTGGCAAATCTAAAATATTTGTGCTTCTGGCGTTGTTCCATAAATTATTTTCTTGGAATTAGTTGATATTTAGTCTAGAAACCTCATCGTTTACTTTATACTTACTAATAACGCAAAATTGTTTGCATGTTTCTTAAGTGACTAATAATTTATTTTCTTTTTAAACTATTTTGATTAATTCAACAAACGAGTTTTATATTTCTGGAATTAAATTACTCACCTCTTGGCGGCATTCACGGTACCTGTCCGTACAAAATCTTTGTCCGAATTTCGTAGAAAGACTAAAAGAATTCCTTTTTTTTATTTGCCCCCAAGCGCGCGTGTTCGTTAACATCTTGCCTGCTGAAAGCAATTTTTGTAAGAGATTTGACCCTGGTTCCAATTGCGCAAACCGTTATGCCGATTATTTTACCGTATCAAATGAATATGTATAACTGGTACTGACGAAGGTTAAACAAATAGCTCTTATATCTATCAGCTAGATTGGTTGCGTGTTTACCAATTATCAAAAGTCACAGCGAGTGGAAATTTATTACTTACCTGACATTAGAAAGTGTTACGTCTTACGTAAACTGATTTCAATTAATCTGCGTATATTTTAATAAAATATAACATAAGAAAATAAGAGAGAATTGAACTATTAGTTATACAATCTTAATAGATAATTTTATGAGGTACATAGAAATAACTACTTTATCACATAAAAGGTACACAGCAACTTACATTTAAATAAACCCACTTATTAGCATGTTACTTTGGAATACATGAATAAACTAACCATATTAACTTGAGGTTAACGAACTTGATTCAATGATAAGGCTATTTTAGCCCTAAGTGTCTAAGCGATAAATTTATTTGATGGAAAGGAAACAAATTTTAAAGTAGACAAAAGTAAGGGAAACGAGCAAGAACTATCTGCTGATAACTTAAAGTATTCTTTGAACAGGAAGCGGTTAAACCGCGGCAATTCCAAACCTATCGCTTGGCGCAGTTGGGTTTCCTTAAACGAAATCCGCTGCAATCTCGTTCCTTACAGCAAATATTTGTTCGCCTCCTTATGGATCCAGACCATCGGACGCTTTACAAGGTCTCCGCATACCACGAAACCGTTTCAAACTCCAGGTTAAGTAAATATCCGTAGGCGACATTTACGCTAAGCGTACGAGCTGTGTATTCAACCGGATTTTTTCGTCTGGTTTAACGGCTGCGGGAAATTTCTGGGCAGAGCGCGTCAAATTAACATAGCAAAATGGGTACTAATGTATAAGGACCGTTGCCTCCGGAGATGGAATTATTTCTGCATCGAGTTTCCAATGCGGAAGCTGCATGGATCGTAGATGCGGCAGCTCATCTGCATAATAATGTGGAACGAGCGGTTGAAAATTACCGTAGGTAATTGTGTAATCAATCAAGCGAGAACGACGTAGTGCAATAGGTAGTAGCTTTTTATCCTTTTCCGCGGGTTATGTTAACGTGGACACAGCATATTTCTTGGATGAGGTGTCTCCCCACTTATCCAAGCAATGATGAATGATTAATTATGGTTGAAAGTACGTAATTGAAAGGTGGTTCAAGGCGTCCGAGCGAAAAAGTCGTCTCTCTCGTGCATTTCTAAAGGTGTGTACGATAATTATTGCTCGCGATCCGTTGTAGCTGCGGGGAAAAAACAAGGCACCGTTAAAAATATATATCTTTTCTAAGATCATGGTTCGCGTCACTCCTTCACACTGTTATGACTTTGATTGCCAAGTTTATAAGTATAAATGGAAGTGTTTACTATAAATTTAAACATACAATCGATTGTAAAAGAACTAACAAAAGGTGACCGATAAGAAATCGCTTTAGAGTAATTTGTATTCCCTTTACTACACGAGCCACTGTTTCATTATACACTTGTCGTTGTTCTAATTAAGAATTCTAGTCGCTTCTACTTTCATTCTCCCGTACAAAAGCAATCATCTTTATTGCTAATAAGCGGTTGAAAAAATATCTACAAGTTGGTGCAATAACACTTTCTAAAAGAGCAACGATTGAAATTTTAATTGTAAAGTTCATTAACTTGTCTTTTATACATTGTATGTATATTAAATTATTTTTTATTTAATTATAAGAACCATTTTCAATTTCATACGATTTATTGATTAATTATTTTTCTTTTTTATTTTTAGGTCCGCCCTCCAAACCTTGCATAAAGTAAGTTCGAAGGCGCGTCAAGAGAATTATTATCAGAGTGGAGTAACCCATTCCTGGGTGAGTTACTATGAGGAAAGAATTGAATCGGACAGATCATGTCTTAACGAATGGCACGCGATGGACAATTTGGAGTCCAGGAGGCCGCCATCTCCCGACTCGGTGCGCACAAAACCGACCGAACGGGAAGAAACGGAGCGAGTCATCAGGTCCACCCTGAAAGAGATTATGATGTCCGTCGATTTGGACGAGGTTACAAGCAAATACATAAGAGGTAGACTCGAAGAGGATCTCGATATGGACCTCGCCGAATACAAACCTTTCATCGACCAAGAAATGCTCGTGATCCTTGGACAGATGGATGCTCCGACAGAAATTTTTGATCACGTTTATCTCGGGTCTGAATGGAACGCTTCAAATTATGAAGAATTACAAAGAAATGGGTAAAAAAAGTTTTTATTACGTAAAAATATAAATTAATTATTTAATTTTTGATTATAGAGTTGGACATATTTTGAACGTAACAAGAGAAATCGATAATTTCTTCCCAGGAAATTTCGACTATTTGAACATTCGTGTCTACGACGATGAAAATACAGATTTACTAAAACATTGGGAAGATACTTACAAGTACATTTCAAAAGCACGTCAGCAAGGGTCCAAAGTCCTCGTACATTGCAAAATGGGCATTAGCCGGTCGGCTTCTGTAGTTATAGCGTACGCAATGAAAGCTTACAATTGGGATTTCAAGAAAGCATTACAACACGTGAAAGATAAAAGAAACTGTATTAAACCCAATACGAGTTTTATGGCGCAACTTGAAATGTATCAAGGTATTTTGGGAGCCATGAAGAACAAAGAAAAGCTGCAAAGATCGAAATCGGAAACTAACTTAAAGTCGCCGGATTCGACTAGAAGTGAAAAAGTTTTAGCCGGTAGTGAGCCGACTCCGATAGTGCAGTCACAAAATTTAGAAAGAATGCAAAGGAATAAATCGGGACATGAGCTTAGACAAATGGGTAGCAGGCCGAAAAGCTGGTCGCCGGATATAACGACCGAAAGTAATTTGTTACAAGAAAGTAAATTACCGCAAGCTTCGAGATCTTTAGAAAATTTAGCGCAGAAAGTGGAGCAGAATGAATCTCAAAAAAAGGAACAAACCAATCTGAGGAAGACGTTAGCTAAAAGTTTACTGGCTAGAAACGTTTTATTACCATGTGATAACGGGGAATCGTATAGCGTTTCTCCGAATCAAATTATGCATTTGCCAGGTTCTAAAGAAATCGAACAACCTCAATCTTCGGTTAAAGAAAGAATCAGCGAGCTGGAATCTCAGAAAGAAAAGAAAACCGAAAAGAAAAAACTCGTTCTAAATCTCTTGCCACAATTTAACGAAGCGAAGGATGACAAGAAAGAAGCGACATCGGAAGAAATCCAATCCAAAAGTGCACCGTCTACCCTAAGATCAGTTGTAGTAAAAAAGGAACAGTGGGACCCGGGAGAGAAAGAAATTAAAGCGAACGGATCAATTGAAAATACCTGTGATGTACAATGTAATAGTGTTAAGAGTGACGAAGGACAAACTCACACAAACGATAATCCTTCATTAACAAATCCTAACCCCACCGTAATAACAAATGGTAACATAACAAACATCGGTTGCTCGTCTAATAGTAACGATAATATAGTTCCTGAGGTACAATTGCGCACAAAACTCAAAAAAGACGGCGATCCTTTTTCAAATCAATTAGATAGGGTTTTTGACAGAGAAGAACGAAAACATCAAAGACATTCGGCAGCTCCTACAATCCCTATACATCACGAATCAGAAGATATTAAAGAAAGTCCTTCTAGACAAAATTCTTGGAGCTCGTACGATAGCGCTGTGGTTCTTGGTTATCAAGGAGAAAAACGAGAAACCCCATCGAGACATAGTTCATGGGGATCGGGAGATACGCGAACGTTACCATCAAGAAATAGTTCTTGGGGATCTTACGATATAAGAACCGTACCAAATTCAGCCGATATTTTAGATTCTTCTTCGAGCGGGTTATTTCAATATAGCAAAGAGGAATTTCCATGGTGTCCTGGAACGGTACGAAGAACGAAACAAAAATTAGAAGATGGAAAAATTGATAGTGAAAATACAACAAATAATAGTGATTTAGTGGAAACCGTCAATACGACTTTAGTAAACAACATGAAACTTGACGAAATAGAACGGTTTAAATCGAGTGCCATATCCGCGGAAATTAACATCGTTCAGCACAAAAACAAGTCTTCTCACGCATCACAACTGTCGGTCAGCGCTCCGGAAACGTCAACTATGGAGTTGGTTACTCAAGAATGCTCTCTTTCAAGGTCCGCATCTAACGTTTCAAATTTACTCCCGAACGACGTGTCTAGTCCTAACATCATCAGCACATCACAGTGTTCGTCCGTGAAACAGCACAAAACGTACTTAGAGAGTTTAAATAAAAGCACTTTTAATATTCAAAAGAAAAAGAAAAACGACGAACAAACCACGAACATTTTAGGTATAGTGAGAAACCGCAAAAAGGAATTTGAAGCAAAAACTAATCTTGATCCACCGGAAGATGTTCGTATAAAAAAAGGGGGCAGCTTACCGTCTTCTCCTATCTTAGAAAAAGACCGTAAAGATTTAAATAATTCCGATACGGGTGAAGACCTTAATTTAAAAAAATTAATCGGTAAATTTGAAAAGGCTAAAGAAAATCGGGAAGCTGTAAATTTAAGAACTAAAACATCACCAAAATCTTTTACAAATAATTTACGACATTCGAGTTACGAGGGATCTGATAAAAAATCGGTATCGTCAAACTATAAAAACTCTTCTATCGTGGAAGGTAGCGACGAATACAAACGACCGCCTATTTCACCTTCGAACATGGTGATATCTACGGTGATAACGGCGGCACCCGTTAGAAAGCAACAACAGTTTGGAAAAAGCCATCCTTTAGCGCGGTTAAAAATAAGAAGACACAACAGCCCCGTATACAACACAATGTAAAGCGCTCAAATCCGCATACGGCTGTGAACCAACCACTACAAAAAATATAAAATAAAACCACGAACGTATCGAATTATTTTCGTAGTAGAAATTCTGTGTGGATCCGCCCTCGAAAACTAAAAAATACGTTTCAAATATACTACCTACTTTTTAACTCTCATTGTTTTATATGCTTCCTCTCGACTTTTTTCGTTTTTAAGCTTGTAAATATATAATTTAATTATACCATTATTTTCGTTTTATATCTCGTTCATTTATTTTAGGATTAAAGAATAAAAAAGACAGAAAAATAAAGTAGACTCGGGGTCCATACATAATTTCAATTATGATTAAAAACAAAAATAAAATTAAGACCGCGTTTCGAGCTCAATTTTGTGAATCAAATAATACAAAAAATATATATAAAATAGATGAAAACAAAGAGTATCGATGCAACTGCCAAATTAATCTAAATATTTCATAAATTGCAAAAAAATGTGGACCATACAAATTATTGTCGAGCTACAGGAATGATTTTTTTATTTCGCTACATATCAAAAAAAGAGTAACATCACGTTTCGTTTTTCGTTGTCACGCTAAACATTTTTAAAGGATTGGTGTTCAACGAGCATATAAGCAACATGACACGTATTGATTAGAAACTCAATTTTAGACTTGGCTGTTTAAGAAATCTAGTCTTGTATGTGTGCGCTAGGAAAGGAAATTTTAAAAAAACGAAATACATGCAGCATGTGTGCTCACACTCTCTAAGTGTAAATACAATATTCTATATTATATACATAACATTATATTTTTTAACGTCGAGTGTACTTCAAACTCCTCGCAGTTATGCTAAAAAACAACTACAACAAAAAATAAATAAAATGAACATGACTACACGTCGATCAACTTTGCGAATAATCGCCACCAAAAAAACAAAACGGATGATGGATTATTTGTAAAGTTGTTCCGCTCTGTAATGTAAGAGGTCTTTGTACTATAGAATTTATTTTCTTTCTTTTTTTTAATAGAATTAAGTTCGTTCGAGATGTCGTTCTTGCTTTCGTGTGCATCTGTGTGATAGACATTAAAAAATAAATTTTTTGTACCATAATGTGTAATATACGTTGCAATTTAAGTCGAATCAGAAGAATTATTGTTTTACTTATAGACCTGAAGGAAAAATGAATAAAGAGATACAACTATTTATGCATATTCTACTTGGTATATTCTTTTCCCACATGAAAATGCCAATTTTGGCATTGGTGGAGTATTTAATTCCGGCGCATCCACTACTGCAGCTCCACCTTTTTTCTTTGGCGGTGGTGCTTCCGATTGTTTGGATTTTCTTAATGGACCTATTGTTATTGAATACACAGCTCCTGGTAATTTATCTACATATGCACTAATCTAATAATAAACAAAAAAATTATGCAGATATACATTCAATCTTGAATTTAGACACATTTTTAAACACTTACAGCAGAATTTCGTATGTCTACAAGCCGAAATATATCGCTATTAGTTCCTCCACAAACAAAAAAATCTTTGTTAACAAATTTACCGCAATACAACTGAAAAGAAAGAAAAATAATTAAATTTTTAAGGTACACTGAAAAAGACGCAACACTTAGAAGAAATGGTCGTATGAACTTGAAATTTTAAATTATAAATGATCAAAGTTTTACCATTATCCGTAAACTCTACAGGTTTTTTGTCTGATACTTTATATTTTAACAGCCACACTTCTTTTAGAGTGTTCATGATTACTAGCAATTTAGACTTATGTGTGTATCAAATCCTTTACTTGTGTATGTGTTATGCCCAACGTCTGCCGAAATCAGTCTTATATTCAATTAACTTTTCTTAAAAAGGGTCGGATAATGGAAATGCATGAGACCGTCAATACCACTTCAAGAAAATTACCAGAAAATCGAGTTGAAGTCCTTTTACAATCATTTGAGTGTGAAGTGTCTAGTTCAATGAAGATTGTAAAACATGAAATAGCACTAATTCATCGATCACAAATCATGAATAAACGGCAAAAGAGACATTTTTGTAGAGTGCTTTAATTAACCCGCTTCAAACAACATAGTCAGTGGAAGGTACTTGAGGTTGTTTTTGGAAGTCAGATATCGATGCGAACAATTTATCAAAAAATCCGTCGTTATGGTTTAACATCACACCGTCCAATTTATTAGGTTTCTTTAATTTTAATTCCCTAGTTTCCAGACTGGAGTGGTGTTGGTTGTGTGGTGTGCGTTGAGGAAGCATCAGGTCGAAAAATAGAACCAAATTGTCTTTAGTGATGAAGATAGGTTTTGTTTAAAGCAAGTTGATGAACAGTTGCGTGTCAGCAGAGATAGAATAGAAAGGCTAAATTTGGAATTTGCTTATGGACTATCTTCTAGATTAACATTTGATGTAATGATAGGGTGAAATTCAGTTTGGAAGCCAGTAATCTCCAGTGTTCATTCAAGAAAAGTCTGACTACGACTCTCGTAGTACACACTTTTAATGAGAATAATGGAAATTTACTGCAACAGCATACCAGATCTTCAAATTTATGTTCCACTGAATACTTATCATTAGAGAAATCAAAAGCGTCCCAGAACACGACTCCTTTTAACATGATTTCATTGATTGTAAGGCTAATGTCGACGATCGCGGAATGGATTTGATATGGTTTAGATTGCTGATGATCATTACCGTAACTGCATAGTGTTAAAAATCGTAATAAATAGTATTTTTTTGTACTTTTACTGGTATTTAATTAATTTGCGTCTAAACAGCGTTCGGTTTTCACCATCATCATATTAAGTACAATATTTTTTCAAAATCTTCTATTTATTCTCGTATAATTGGTAGAATGAATTTTACACTTAACTTTGTTTCACTCAAAATATGTACCTATTTAAAACATAATACAGGGTCCGCTAGTGAACCGGAAAATTGCCCAATTTTTCGTGACATTAATTTTTCGAATTGCCTTTTACACTTTTTTTTAAGAAAACCGTTCAATTAATCTGCTTTTTCTCTTTAAAAGTAACGGCACTCGAGAGAAAATCATTCCTGTGTAAACATTCATCAGATCTTTAGTGAACATTTTTCAACACTATGAAGCAAATCTGGTCGAATCCATGTAATTTTAGTCTCGCTTGCAGGCTCGCAATGTTCACCCTGCTTTTCAGAAATTCTCAAAGAAAAAGCTATAGATAGAAAAATTTTGGAAAGTACTATCAAGTATCGCCAGGTTTCGGAAAGCGGAAAATTTTAAAAATGTAGTAGTTTATTTTATGCTAATGACGTGGTGTTTGATTTAACTGTCGGCAACGTTTTTCTTTGGGAATTTCTGAAGAGTTGGGTGAACAATCAAAGGCCGCAAAACATATTGGAATTGGACGGATTTAACCAGGTTTGCATCATAAAGTGTTAGATAAGTTTCGCTTAAAGTTTGTAGAATGTTTACGCAGAAATGGCTTTCCTTTCAGAGCATTTCTTTTTAAAACGACAAGCTTATCTTCACTCCAACTTATAAAACAGATTTCTGAGAATTAGTGTTTAACGAAAAAATTGGGCACTTTCCAGTTTTACTGGCGAACCCTTTAGATATAAACAAGTGTATTGCGATCTGCATCAGAATTCAAAACAGGGGTAGTAGTGCCAAAAAAGACATCGATGTATAAACAATCCCCAGAATCACAAACATCAAAACAAGAGCAGTGATGTACAAGACGCCGGAGGGCGTCTTAAGCCATCCAACTTGTTGGTTGAACGCCCTTTTGGCAAGCGGTTAATTCGCCCTAAATTTATAATGTAAAAACCTATACATCACCGTTCCTGTTTAGATGTTCGTGATCCCGGGGATTGTTTATATACAGGGTGATTCATTAACTCTATAACAAACTTTGGCAGATGAAAGGTGATGCGATTCTAAGGAAAAGATGTTATATGAATATGGGTCCGATTCATTTTGGTTAAAGAGTTACAAGCCTTTGAAAATTTTACACAGTTTAATAGGCAAATGAAAATGTAACATAAAAAAATAAGTTTAAAAATCACAAAAATTGTTCGAAATGTCTGCCTTCAGCTTGAATGCACGCCTCACATCGACGAAGTAAAGATTCGCAACAATAATTATGAAACACAAATACAGAGTTGGCTGTGATAACAAAGCTGAGTTCTGACAATTAGTGGTCAGAGTTTTGATCGAAAATGAAAATGTATTTTTACGACTGAAGAATATGCAGATATTATTTTTATATACGGGCTTTGTAACTGAAACGCTCGGCAAGCAGCAAGAGAATACCTTCGTAGGTTTCCAAATAGACATCAACCTGCCCATACAGTGTTTAGGGTATCATTTCGCAGAGTGAGAGAAACAGGTAACCCCGCTCCACCACATTCCGTTCGTCCCCATGAAGTGAATGTACAAAATGAAGAACGTTTTTTTTGATTTAGTACTTGACGAACCTTCAATTAGCACTCGGCGTATAGCGAAAATGCTATAAATATCCTAAAGTTTTGTATGGCGTGTATTTAATCGAGAAATGTTACATCTGTTTTATCGCCAAAATGTTCAAGCACTACATCCTGGAGATACTGAGCAACGCTTAGCATTTTGCCACTGGATTATTCAGCAACGTGCTCAAAATAACAATTTCATTTCACAAGTTCTGTGGTCTGATGAAGCGTGTTTCACTAGGGACGGCATAAATAATTATCATAACGAACATGTGTGGTCCTTGCAAAATCCACATGCAATTCGACCACGAAGATTTCAGCAACGGTTTAGTGTAAACGTTTGGGATGATTTTTAACAATTCTTTGCTACCTGTATGGATGATAAATGACCGCATAGATGCAGATATGTACAGAAATTTCTTGGAAAATATCCTTTTCGGTTTTATCGACGACGTACCACTTAACATCGTTCAAAATATGTGGTTTCAGCACAATGGTGCACCACCACATCGAGGAAGACAAGTCATCGCTTGGTTATATGAACATTTTCCAAACAAATGGATTGGCAATGGAGGTCCAGTAGTTTGGCCACCACGATCCCCAGATCTAAATCCGTTGGATTATTATTTCTGGGGACACATGAAGCAGCTTGTGTACCATGTAGAAATTACTACCCGTCAGCAACTATTGGACAGAATTCAAGATGCAGCTAATAGCATACGGAATGATCCAAATATAAGTCGTGTGATAGAATCTTTACTTCGTCGATGTGAGGCGTGCATTCAAGCTGAAGGCGGACATTTCGAACAATTTTTGTAATTTCTAAACTTATTTTTTATGTTACATTTTCATTTGCCTATTAAACTGTGTAAAATTTTCAAAGGCTTGTAACTCTTTAACCAAAATGAATCGAACCCATATTCATATAATATCTTTTCCTTAGAATCGCATCACCTTTCATCTGCCAAAGTTTGTCATAGAGCTAATGAATCACCCTGTATAAATAAGATTCGCTGATTATGATAAAATTTTGATAATTTATAATTTCACTTGAGGTGTGCATACTACCAAAATTTCAAGTTCATAAGGCCATCTCTTCTGACTGTTGCGTTTCTTTTTTAACGAACAGTAAATTATTAATAAATCATGTTATTTACTTTACTGCTAATATTATCCGGTTGAAGAGTTTGTATTAAATTACCAGAACCGTAATCCCAAAGTTGTATTTGTTCTTGATCTTGCCATGAACACGTCAATATCTAAGCACATCCACACCCAAAATTTTATAAACATTTAATAACTTAAACCCCTTTAAATAAATTACCTCTGTTCCTTTTGAACTAATATCAAGCCCTTCCCCACACATATGAACCCCAGAAATATGCCTTACGGCAAAGGGTTGTCTGGCATCCCAAAAGTAAACCACATCGTCCCAACCACCAGATATAAGTTCGTGATTCGAACGAGGGTTAAAACAAGTTGCAAAAACTCTCGATGTGTGACCATCGAGAGAATTGGCGGATTCACTTCCGGAAAATACTCTTTCCTGAATCCTATTTTCTTCGTCGTATAAATTTATTTTTCCGTCACTTCCGCACGTGACGAATTTCGGTAAACGAGGATGATAAGCGACGCTGTAAGTTTGTCGTTTTTCTCTGATCGTATATAAACATTGGGAGAAATTGTAATTCCAACATTTTACACAACCACTTGCGTCTAAAAAATTATTTTTTTATTTTAAAGTTGTTTATAAATATTTTTAAGAAATTACATGAACAAATTAATGTGTGTGTTGTAGGATAATTTTTAGAAACAGGTCGATGTTTCATACAAGTTACAGGTAAAGGATTTTCAGTAATATCTTCATCGGTCAACGTTCGAACTAACTCTAAATTTCCAGGTTTGAATACACGTACAACTCCGTCAGTATAACCAGCAACTAATTGATCAAACTCCTCAGTATATTGAAGTGACAAAGCTTCTTTATTAGTTTCACTAAAATCCATTTTGATAAAAAATCATTAATTCAATTAAAATATAAAATCCATACAGGACAGTTAAAAAATTTAAATTCTTTGAAGTTACCCCTTCAAGAGCATTTACACTTGCCATTAAATTATCAACTCCTTGTGATTTCTCCGTTCCTTTTACATAATTTAAAGTTACCTGAAATCCCCCTTTTGCCACTTTCTTAGGCGATCGAAGGGTTGATCTTCTTCTACTAGTTCGAGATGTTTCGGAATCTCGTTCTGTAATCGACATTTTTTAAATAATTTCAGTAACCTATTCAAAGAATTTGAAGATTAAAGATAGAAATTGAAAATAAAAATAGGGGATTTAGGGATAGAGAAATTTTAAAGCTAAAACTCTTCCATTTTAGTGGTTTTAATGCCTTTTAAAAGGAAAAAAGGTCTTGTAGAAGAAATTTTTTGGTATATTTTACATTTTTTTTTTTTTGACTTGAATTTGATTTGAATGTAAAATTTTGATGTGTGTGTCAAAATTCATAATTTTTAAATCATTCATAATCAAAGTTGCTTCTATTACGTTAAGAAATGAGTTATAACAATAAAGAGTTAAAATGTCCCTCAAGGCTATAATTTACAATTTAAAACATTTTCTTCAATCATCGTTTTTGAATTATTTAAAGTTAAAGTAGTAAAATTGACATTTTGGGTTAATAATTGGTCATTTATGATAAAATTGTATATAAATTTGTAAATTACTTTTCGCTTTAAAAACAAATGTAAAAAGAAACACTCTGTATATAATGTATACAGGTCTTTTAAATTGACGTGATAACATCGAAGATAATAATCTTTAAAAAAATTACAACAATGAACCATTAAATAAATTCTAAACTTAAATTTTAAATATATAATTCTTTAAAGTAACTAAAATGTTAAATACGATTTATTAATAATATTAATATCAAATTAATTTCTTAAGAATAAATTGCAAACCATCGGGTGAATGTAAATGACCTATATATTCCGGAATAAATTTTTCAAAAAAAATTGTGATAACTATAACAAACGTTACATTCACTTGCTTATTATCATTTTGAAAGTAAAAAGTAAGTTCTTTAAACGATAATAGCGTTAATAATAGGTGAAAAGAGTGTATTTAGAGATCGAATCGTTTTCAAATTTGTCCGCTGTCATGGCGAGTATTAATGAACGCAAAAAAGAGGCAGATTGTGGTAGGTGTCATGTGTATGTCGCATGCCTTGCACAGATTTTTACGTAACTATCACGTAGTTTTTATAAATTTAAACTAAAATCTTCGTAAATTACCTACGAAAGATTAACAAATCGGTTAGTAATCGTGTGGCAATAACCTGTCAAATCCTAACCCTAACCTCTGCGACCCATTCGAGATAGTGTTTATAAACAACAAGAGATCAATCTAACCCTTTTTGTTAACCAATTTTTCGTTTTCATTTCTTCAGAAAGTAAAGGTAAGACGAGTATGAAGAGGGGCAAACCGCAACAACAAATCTACAGACCGGGAAGCGGACCTTTAAGAAAATCCACTCAAGGTATCGGTGAATCCGAATCTGATACTAAATTAGTCGTCAATGCGAACGATTCAAAACCCAGAGCTTCCGTTATGGAACGTACTGATAAATTAAGAAGTGCCGATTCAACTCCAAGAGACCCACAATCTATAGAACAACCACCGTTAGAAAAATTTGGCGATATGTCTATTTCTGAAACTAGGAAAAAAGCTAAGAAACCAGAGCAGTCGTTTTACGTCCCTAGACCTTTAGCTCAAGCTAGAGAATCATCTATAATAGAAGAACCGCAACAAGAACAAACAAAAAGGAATTTATACCAACGAGAAGAAACAAATGGGACCGAAACTTCTAACTCGAATTTTGATCGACCTTACAGCCAGAATAAATCAAAAAGGTACTCGAATAGACGTCGAAATGAAACATCGGATAACCAGGAATGGAGAAATTCTAATCCATCTGTACAGAGAAATCTTAGACAGGGTTCTGAACCGCGTGCAATAGCAAATCAAAATAACACTTATAGCAATAGATCTAGAGAGACTAGGAGTGTTGAACCTGTTATTTTAGCTAATCAGAGGAATTATAATGATAATAAAATGAGTTCTAAACCACCTAGTGGACGGAGACATAGCACTATAGGTTTAGAACCTGAAAAGAGACTCAAAAACTTGGATCATTTACCGCCAAGGTTTAAGAAAAAATTTTTAGAAGATAATAATTTAACTGGTAAGATATTTTGTTTAGTTTAAATATGATGATACTAAAATTGTTTAAGTTTTTGTGTAGTCTTGCCATAAAACTTGAAATAAAAAAGTCTAATACCTGTATGTACAAAATTCCTGTTAACAAATTGTGTGCCGACAATCTGTTGAGAGATTGTCAAAGTTTATTTTGTGTGTACTATAACCCGAAATGGAACTGCACCATGAAGAGTAAGGTGAATAAGAAAGTTCCCTCTCCGTAACATTACAGAGTACTCTTTTATCTTTCTCTTCATGGTGCGGCTCCATTTTGTGTTATAGTACAAATCCTATGTTAACGGATATGTCAGCTTAATGTTCGTTAAAATCTGATGGATTGTTGCATTTTGTAAACTGCTGCGAACTGAATAAATCATATAAATTGTTCGACTGACGTTTAATAAATTTTTCTATAATTAACAAAGAATCTTGAATTAATGACGAATGTTTGGCAAATATACAGGGTGAGTCTGGATAAGCGACCCCCCCTCTCTCTGTAACTTCGAAATCATTAGAGATTTTACAAAAATTGTTATAAGAACTCCAACAGAGTGTGCAACATTCTACTTTATTAGCCAAAAAACATTTATACAGGGTATTCCATAATGGAACAGTAACATAATTGAATGTTTTTTGTTATAATACGGTATGTTTATTATAAGCCTATTAGATAGTACTTTGAAAAACAAGCATTTTGATGTAACATAATCCTTATCAGAAATTAATCTCTTCAGGGAAAATACCATTTGCAATTCTCTGAACATGAGTAAATGGAACGTTGATTTGAATCTACGTAGACTGTGCTTACTTAAATTTTTATTAATTGTTTCACGGTATTGATGAGTTTCGATCAGAGCTGATTTTTGTTATTTAAAAAATGATTTCAAAAGTAAACATCGTGCTTATTTTCAAGGAAGTCCAATTTGGAATTACAAAATGTAAGTAAAGTTGTAATCTGCTACAATCAACAATGCCCAGATGACAGATGTAATGTAATTGTTGAAATTTAACAAGAACCAGCCTACCTGGATTACTAACATTGACACTGAATTTGTCCATGTTTGTATTCTACGAATGCGGTTTTTTTTTAAACTATTAATTTTTGATAAGCGTTATGTTATACCAAAATGTTTGTTTTTCAAAGTACTATGCTTGATTTTTTTTATTATGAGCCCTACGTCATTAATGAGAAAACACCGCCCAAATATTCAAATTTGAACTGCTCAAATTAATACATAGAAATTAACATTTAATTAAATGCCATTTCGATACTGTTGGTTTCTGTAGATAATATAACTGAATTGCAGAGAGATACGTTTAAAAATGTAAATACAAAATGCAATAAACGTTACTGCCTAACTTCACGTGATACAAGTTGTTTATGTTCGCTAAAGCGCTGTTGTCAAGTGTCTTACTGATTTCGAGGTTATGTTCACGTTTGTCTGTCCTAACCAAAACAATAAACGCTTGGCAACGTAGGATGTGACGTCACTATAAAGTGATTACGTTGTCTTTCAAATTGATGACGTAGGGCTCAAAATAAAAAAAATCAAGCATAACTAATATGCTCACAATAAGCATAACGTTTTAGCATAAAAAGCATTCGTTTATGTTGCTGCTCTGTTATGGAACATTCTGTATAAATGTTTTCTGTAACAATTTCTCTAAAATCTTCAACGGTTTAGAAGTTATCGAGGGGGGCGCTTATCCAGACTCACCCTGTATATGAAACTTATAAAATTCATATAATAATCAAGATGAATTTTTAATGAATTTTATAAAAGAATTGTATGAAATAAAAAATATTTTAAAGTTTTAATTTATTTAACAAACTTTTCACAAATTAAAACAAATTTTTAGCGAGTTTTATTGAGTTTGGACGGATTTTATAAAATCGGCGTGAATTATGATAAATTATTAACGAATTTTGTCGAATTTGGACAAATTTTGTAAAACTAATACAAATTATTATAAATTTTTGATAAATAAAGGTCATTTTTTAACGAGTTTATGTATTTTATGAAATTAACAGGAATTATGACGAATTTTTGGTAAATTAAGGCAGATTTTTGATTAATTTTACTAAATTTAGACTAATTTTACAACATTAACCACAAATTTTAACAAATTTAATATTATGGCCATTTTTGATAAATTTGGACGAATTTGGATCTAGAAATTAAATAGAATTAAGACGAATTTTGTGCGAATTAAAATGAATTTAATGACTGGTCAATATTACAAAAGCAGTGCGAGTTATGACGAATTTTGAACTTTTTATAATATAAAGAAGAATTCTAATTGTAAGTAAATTAAGAGAAATTTTGAAGTTTTGAACAAATCAGGAAGATGTTTGCGCAAATTAAAACGAATTTTAAACAAAATCAGTAAATCGTTTGGCAAACTGTTACCAAAGTATTAACTTTGGTAACAGTTTACCAAACAGACCTTTGGGTCAACTTGGAACGACCCCTGAACTGCCCCGAAGCGGCTTTTTGGAAGCGCCCAACCGATGTTTAAGCGTCCTTTGGGTCACCTTGGAACGACCCCCGAACTCCTTTTTAATAAAAGGAGTTAGTAACATTTTTGTTAATTTACTAATTTATCAAATTACCGAAAAGTCACTAATTATTAAATCGTCTCCACATTCTGACAAACCCTTAACGGATCATCAGATTTCGATTGTACATACGGCCAGAAATGTTCTCTGCTTGGAATTTAAACCAAAAAGTAAATGAAATGTTAAGTTTAAAAGAAATTTAAATAAAATCTGGATAAGATTGATTTTTGCCATAGTCGGTTTTTTTTTTTCAAAAATTGACAATAAAAACATCAACAATAAAAATATTCTCTGCATTAAATCTCAAGATATAAAAATAATGTCTAAAAAATAATGATTCTAAATTTAAGAATCTTCACAAAATTTTTACCATAAAACAAAAGTCATTTTCTAAGAATTAAAAAAAAGTTGTCTGATTCGAAGCTCAAGAATCTTTATTAAAAAGAAACTTGAATAAACTTGAAAAGTTATATTTAAAAGATATTTTTAAGGAAACTTTTTTTAGCTCTTGAAAACAAGACAAAAGCATTTTGACTTTATTTGTAAAAATGCAGAACCATTCTGTTTTTTAATTCTTGTTTTTATACTCACTTTTTTGTAAAATGCAAGTCCAATGAATTAAAAACCCAATATATATTTTTTCTTCATAGGAAATTATGGTAGAAACGAAGAAAACTGGGATGGAAGTAGCATAACGTTCCAAGGAACCCAAAACTACGGTCCAAAACCAACTTACGCAACTTACTCGAATTTCAGAACCACCCAAAGCAACGCCCATCATCACGTTCAACCTCAAAATCAACACCCACATCACACCAATCAAATGTATTTCACACTTCCGACGAATAGATCGCGCGGTCGAGGTCGACTTCAACAAGACTACGATAGTCAAGTAAGAATGCTGCGATCTGCCACTCCGGAAAAGATGTTCACCAGTCCATCAAATTCTCGCCCACCAACACCAAATACTTACGGTAGTAGAGTAAGAAGTAACGAGAATTTAAATAGATTTGAAGGGAATTATCACCAGCAAAGGAACGATAATTACGAAAAATCTTCGGATGAAAGGAAAGGTTTTGGTGATGAAAGAAAAGGTTTTGGTGATGAAAGAAAAGGTTTTGTTGATGTAAGAAAAGGTTTTGGTGATGGAAGAGGAATGGAAAGAAATGGAAACTTTGGAATTGGTAGAAATGATAGGAATGAAAAGGAAAAGTCCGGTGGTGATCGAGTTGATAGTAAAAACGGTGCCTTGCAAAATGTTCCAGAGAGACCAAATCAAAGTGAAACCCCAAAGAAAGGATTTAACGAGAGCTTAGAAGCGCAATTGTCGCCAGTTTCGCCTCTCACTCCCGTTGAAAAGGAAACGGATGTTGTTCCTGCTAGCAATAAAATATTTGATTGGAGTGAAGAAGTCGAATTAAATGACCAGGTTGAAGCCGAAGCGTTAAGTGATGCTCTTACAAGATCTTCTTCGGTAACCAGCTTAATGGAAACTAGTACGAAATCTTTACCTAATGTAACTCCAAGTCAAAATTCAAGATCAAAGAAGAAGTAAGTATTTTACATTCAAACTTAATCACAAATAAATAATAATTTTCTGTTACCAGAAAAAATAAACGACGAAGAGATAGAAAAAGGTAAAAAATACTCAATTTTTTTAAAATTTTATTAATCACAAATCATTTTATTAATTACAAATTTTTTAGCAGTAGTAATAGAAATAAAGATCGAGATAGAAGCACAGAATCCCATCCAAGACAGCACGGAAGAAATCAAAATTGGGACGATAGAAATCCAAGATATTACGATCATCATCGAACGAGACAAAGTTCGGTGACCAGCACGGACTCAAAAGATAATTTTAGAGTCCCCGATTCAAGAAGAAGATCGTCGAAGGATATAAGAGATAGAAGTTTCGATAAAAAAACTCGATCGCGTGACGTAAGTAGAGATCCGAGCTTCGATCGCGCGAGAAGAAGTTCTTGTAGCGAACACGAAAACTGGAGGGAAGAGATAAGGATGAGACAACATTCTGAGCACGAAATGAGCAGGGAGCCAGAGCACAAAGAAGTTAGAAAAGGCGGTTTGATAATTTTACCGCCGAGAATACAAGAACAGACTAAAATACTTGAAAGACCGAAATGTCCGGATATAAATAGAAAAGTACCGGCGAGCGGACAAAAAACTTTATTTGATCCTCATAATCCCAATAAACCGATCGTTGTAAAATCGCCGATTTCAAGAGTAAGTGTTCCTGGATTTTCTGATAATACAGAAATGCCACCACCTCAATTATACACAACCGATCAATTTGGAAATGTTAGACCGGGTTGGTACGAAGAAAATTCGGATAAATGGAAATTGTGTCATTTTCCAGATTTATTAAGGGAAATTATAACCGCAGATAATGAATTACAATACAATATTTCTTCCGGTTTACTTTTAATAAATTGGGGAACAGTTTCGAGTTATCGAAACTTTTTAATGCAAAGCTTAGAGTATTTGCTGTGTAAAGATATGAAGTTTTGTCAATCGGAAAATGTCGAATATCATTTTTGGAAGATTTTGTTTTATAATATAATCGAAATGATGAGGAAAGAAATCGCTAATAATTCGACGAATCGAGAACAATACAAAGAATTTGTATTGTATTTAATCGACGAAGGAACGAAATATTTTGAATTGTTATTGGAACGATTAGAAGAGGTTTATAATTTTAAAATTAATAGCTTTTTAAGCTATAATACGACACCTCAAAAAGGAAAATTTGTTGGTTTGGCTTTGATTTCGACTCAAAAGATATTTTTGTACCTTGGAGATTTATTGAGATATCGTGAACAAGTTAATGAAACTGCTAATTATGGAAAATGTCGACAGTAAGTTTTTTTTAATTGGACTATAAAATAAAAATATCCTTTTCTTTTACTTTAGGTGGTATATAAAAGCACATGAGATTAATCCCAAAAATGGCAAACCCTACAATCAGTTAGCATTATTAGCTGTTTATGCGGTAGTATTACTAATTATTTAAACTTTTGATGTGCTTATGATTAAATGGTTTCAGAGGAGAAAACTCGATGCTGTCTACTACTACATGAGGAGTCTTATGTCTTCGAATCCAGTGCCATCAGCTAAAGAAAACCTCCAATCTTTGTTTGATGAAAATAGGAAAAAGGTAACAGTTGTTAAATAAAATTTGTAATAAATAGAGTTTTCTTCATATGCGATTTTACGGTTTGGAATATTTTAAATAAGCTTTTGCTAATGCACCATGTCATATACATAATTAACGCGATTCTTAAGTAATATCATTACGAATTTATAAAAAAGTGATATTATATGAAAGCAATACTAAACTTATTAATATATTTCTATACTGATTTCTATTAAAAGCGGTTGTGTTGTATTTCTTCCATTTGAGGAATAATATGTAAAACTAGATAACTTTAATTTTCTCACAAAAAGGGGATTAGAAGTTAAAATAATAATTATAGGATAAACTATACAGATAAATCTTGGCATACATTCTGTATGCAATATTTGGCATACAGAATTGAAATAAAAAGAAATAGAGTGTGTAAATATTTTACTCTGATCATAACTTGTTGGGGTTAGATAATACAAAAACTGGTTTTATAGCAGTCTATAAATTAACGGGCAAATATTATGATTAGTTATGATACCGAGATTATATCGCTCTTTTGCGACAAAGTCATCATAACACAATATTCTTGCTCTGTGAGATTTTTGCCGAATTATAATTAAAATTTCCGTTACTTTTTTCCCGTAAGACCGAAGTCTCTTTAATAACAGCAAAATGGGGAAATATTGTTATATATTGAGCGTGCCATAAATGTTGCTTTGCGGTTGTAGGGGACGCTAAATTAAGCTATTTTTTATAATACAATGATGGTCAAAACTTAAATATAAGAAAGTTATGACCAGGGAACGAAAAGAAACCGTACAATACTTACAGGATCGGTACATCTTCGCGATCACATTCGCTTCCCCTATAGGGTTTGTGTACACGCATTCACAAACGCAACGATAATGTTCAGAATCATGTACACAATCGCTACATCGCAAACCATAAACACACTACGTTTTACTGAACTTACAATAATTTAGATTAATTCATTAATAACCTGTTAATTCTAAGCTGAATAAACAGTTAAGTTAATAAACAATAATAGATCTATATCTTTTGAAATGAGATCCGTCAATTGTGTTGCATTAATTTTTATGTAAGTAAATGAATTACGAAGTACACTAAACGAACAGAATTTTTTTAGTGTATTTGAAATGTGTACGGTTTGCGATCGCATTTAATATACTCTAGGTAGGGAATGTATACGTAGTTCGGAATGCCATCGTTGCGTTTATGTTTGCGTACCTAAACGCTACGAAGTGACCTAGGGAATGTCTTCGCTTCGACGTACGGGACGTTTAGCATACGAATTTTGTTTTGTTACAACTCCATGTCGATTGGTAATTATGTTAATAATGTCAAATGATTTCTCCATAAGCACATTTTTAACACGTTAATCGCCATGTCAGTCATATGTGTCTGATGCTAAGAAATTCTACATGAGCCATGTGAGACATATATTTCTAACGTACTAATAAAGTTATTTTGACATGGCCCATGTGAAAATTTTTCTGATATTATCGTGGCGATTACCGGGTTAATAAATAAGATTTACAGGTTAGGATAATATGACAATGGCACCCACAACTGTAACAAGTATCCAGTCAGACGACAATTCGACTGTAACAATTTGTGTAATAACACTACTTCTATCAACAGTACCTAAAATGTGGTGTGCCAAAATTAGGAAGGTTATAATTTTATTATGCTGAAGTTTTTGCCATTTTTGTATTATGAAAAGTTGTTCCATTTGACTTCTTATTAGGTTTTACAGCAGTTATGAAATGTTCTATGCAGTTCCATATAATATATGCGTACTTTTTACCATAAGAATATCTTATTTTACTTATGCTTCACGCGCCACTACTGATAATCTTATAAACAAGAAAAACAGACTTTGTTATTGAACGTTAAGTAGAGTAAAATGGTCAGTTAAGAGAAAAAACTACAAACCGATTTTTCGCAAAACTTTGTTTTTTGAATTATCACGCCCTTGTCGCAAATGAGCGATATGTGGACCGAATATGCAAAAACGGATAAATAAACTTTTTGCATTTTCTGACCTAAACATGGATTTTTACAAATGTTGTAACTGCTTGTAAATAAAACAAATAATATACAAGCAAACACTGATATTATTCTTTTTAATTCCTATATGAAACTAAATGGTCCGAGCAAATACCGATAAATCCAAACTTCAAGCAAAAAGCAATAATTTTCCCGTAAGTTAAATTAAGTTCAGGTTAGTTTAATGAATTAAACAAAATATCATAACAAATGTCATTTTGTTAGTGTCGAAGCTGGTTTCATAAAGCTCAAATTAGTTAATATTCTATTGAAATGATTGACTGAAAAAGGGTAATAAGTGGACTTTAACTAATTTGGTTTAGTAAAATTGGTTATCGCTGCCAAATTTTTTTGGATCTCGGTTTCGAAAAGATTCTTTAGCGTTTTGTGGGCAGTTATTTCGAGAACGAATAATATAACCCCTACATTTTACTGTCTTTATTGTCTTGATTTCCAATAATTATTTTTTACATAAGTTGATTTACTCATTAATGTCAATAAGATTGGACTTCAAAATCGCGATATTTACTTAACCCAATAACAACGAGTGCGACGTTTCCGTAATGTTTAATGAAAACGTATTTTGTATCGAAATTATAAAGGTTTTTGCTCCAACTACGAAATTGTCACACGTCAGTGATATGAATACATAACGTAGATCACGCCTGTTAACTGCAACATGCATGAACAAAAGTTTATACGATAACTAGTTGAAAAGAAAAACAATTTTTTTTCTTCAAATTACGCGTTGTTGTGATAATTCAAAGCGAAAAATTACTCGAAATCTAAAAAATAGATTTTACTTTAACGTGTTTTCCGTCAGCATATACTGCAGTGTTTCCTAACCTTTTTTGTGCCATGCCCCATGTTAGGTTTTGTAATATTAGTATGTCCCCCCTAAGGTTCCACGAGGCCCCACCAAGAAAAAAATTGTTGATTTGGGTATTTTACATATGAAAACAATATAAAGTTGAAACATAAAATGTACCTAAAAACACATCCATGCGCCCCCAAAAAAAGGGCACACGCTTTTAAAGTAATAATTTTTTATGGGATTGTTCATATAACAATCTTTTCTGATACCTTTTAGGAAGAAATCAATAGCCAATTTTTTAGGAAACGGACTAACAAAATTTTTTTAACACATCTTCAAAAACCGAAATTGCCCCCCTGTGGGGCCTACGCCCCACGTTGGGAAACACTGATATACTGCAACAAGGGCTTCAATGTTAAAATAAGTTGGTAAAACGTGGATGAGATTTGGAAGCGTCAAACATTGTTCATTAACGAAAAAACATTGAGATTGGTTAGTCGACGTTGGTTTCAAATTTTTGGTCACGATCTTTTAGGAAAAAAATTTGACCGTTCTATTACATTTGACAATATAAACAATTTCGTGTTCGCGAAGGAAAAAGCTTAAAGTTCATGGAGATAGCGACATAATTATATATTTTTTTGTTTTATTCGACTCACAATCAAGCAAAAATTGATTCAGATTTCGTCTAAAAAAAGATAAATTCAACGGAAATTAAAAATCAATAAATAAAAGTCAGGAATTGTATTATATGACTCATACTTAGTATTTTGTAGTTAATTTTTTTTTCTTTTGGGATTACGCTGTACAAGTTTTTTGCTAACATCGCAAAATTAGATAATATGAACTTATCGGAATATGCATGTTTGCTTCAATTTTGTATCCTGATTTCTACCAAAAAACGGTCATATAACAAATTGCTTTGATATCCGATTAAAATCTCTTATCCGATCTCTTATAGTTGCAGATATTCAGTGTTAAAGTTCTTTCTACTTCTATAAATTTTTCTTTGTACCTTTATTATTTTTGAGAGGATATGCCTCAAAATTTCACGGGAATCCTAGGATTCACGTTGAATTAAGTTTAGTGTTAAGTTTGAATAAAATCATAAAATCTAGTTTTATAACTAGTTAATGTATGAAAAATATTCATTGGTCAACATACCAAGACCATACATTTTTCAATATTTCAAGGGTGTTTACTACTAAAATCAGCTATAAAAAGCACTTAAATAATATTTTCCTCTAAGAAATTAAAAATAATTAATAACCTAATACAAATTTACTCGTTTTTTTTACTGGTTAGAAGACTTCGCAGCTGATAACACTAATGTGCAGAAAATTCTGTAAAACACGAAAGAAATAAACGAAAAAATTAAATGAAATAGTATTAGTTAGTTACATTGTAGAGAACTTCGTGCAATAACTTTAAGCAAATTTAAGAAAATCGTCTTTTTTCACTACTGACAAAATAACTTTAGTGAGATAGTTTTAGTGCTGAATAAAGTAAAATATAAATTTGTACAAAAAATTTATTAAAGTAAGAAATTTTTCTTTCAATGCTGCAGTATCTTCATCAAATATGTGTAGGTATTACATCCAAAAAGTATCAAAACTATAGTCGCATTAAATGTGATTGTGTGTAACCAATAAAAATTATTTGTTGTTGTAACTAAAAGCGCTCATATTTTGTATTACTATGTCGCTTTGCAAGTATTTAGTTTGTCATGTAAAAGGCTTTTTACTCATTGCTTGCATGAATTTAACACGTCTTATTCTTCATCCAAGTAGTACCTACCTTTATTGTCATTTCCATTACTTTAAACAGGTAACAAATCTCCTGCTGCATATTTAATATTCTTTTTGTAATTTCAATAAACTTCGTGTTTTCATATCATCATTCATATCACGTTAATAAGATTTACGTTAATTTCTTAGTACGAGCAAGGAGAAAGAAAACGCAGAGAAGAACGTCTTGAAAGGGCGCGGAAACACATGAAGGAAAAGGAGTCTGAATCTTCAAATCATCCAAACAGTCTTAGGCGGGAAATATGGATTAGACCAGATAGCGGCCGACGGGTACATAGGACTACGTCTGCTGTACAAGAAACGCAACAGATGGATTCTGATGAGGAAGATTTGGCAGCATTAAGCAGCGTAGAAGTATGTTTTAAATAAGAAATTACATAGATCGCTTTAATATTGATGTTCCAGGTGAATAAAAGATTCGTTACCAGTTACCTTCATGTTCATGGAAAATTAATTACTAAAATTGGGTAAGTAATCTTAACTTATCATCATTTTTTAAATTGATGTGGGTTAATTGTTGGTTACTAGACATAATCGTCATAAACATTTTGTAGATTTATTTGGCACACATCTTTATTTATATTTTTATTAAATCAATTAGTTTTAATCTAAACTGATGTAATTAATGAAGTTGTTTTATAGACTTTACCAAATAGTATTTACATACATTTTATACGGAGGTGTTTTAAGATGCTCTTTGCATTTCCTAGTACTCAATCAGCGACCGTTAGTGACGCCATCCCGCGAATGGATGTCGTCAAGTACATCCTCGGTCGTCGCAATTAAACGCCGAGAGTGCATACTAAAAAGCTCATTTAATTTACACGGGTAAATACGACGCGATCCGTCCGAGATAGGTACCGTTCCTTTAAGTACATTAAGTTTTGTAGCCGCGCACATCGCAAACAATTTCCCGAGGGCCGAATTAGCACCTCGAGAGCTCGAAAAAGCTCTTGCTAACTTTTAACGCGCGGCAACATGAAACGTAAAAGGGGGCGAATTAGAGCCTTTCACTCTCGCCTAATTGGCCGGCGGCGAACTCCATTTGGTCTCGTCGCCGGTTAAAACGCTGAATTTCATCCGCAAATATCCGGATGTCCGCGGGCCTGCGTGAACCTATGAGAACGAACGGCGGCCCGCGTTTGCGATCTCTCTCTCTGACGGGTGCTTTGTGTACCTGCGGTTCACGGTGTACAGTTATCCTGTGCTAACATTGACTTACCCGCGACAATTGGAGGTGCAATGCCGGGGTCAACGGTTTCCTAGATTGCTAGCGACACGCACGATCAAAGGAGTAGAAATAATATTGAAGAGCGTTTGGATCTATGATCTATGACTATGTTTGATTAATATTTATTTCGTACCTATAACAGGTAGATACATTGGCTAAATTCTTTCTGCCTTATGGTTACAAATCGAGCACGTAAATGTATACCCGCGAAAAACCTAACGGATTCGATTATGTATGCGCGCTGCGCTCTCATCGCGAGAACAAACGTTGGGAAAGTGATTTCTTAATCGCGGTACGATTATTCGGCTCGCGTCGGTCGTATATCTTTATCGGAATACCGGCGCTTCGTTCCCGGATTCCTGGCCCGGTTCTCGGCTCGAATTCAATCTAATCTGCGAACGCGGTTTGCGCTGTCATGTTCCGGCTCCGCGACGATAACGAATGGCCCTTTTCGGACGTCGCCTAAGCTTGTCTTCGCCCTCGGAATGTGATCGTTTATCAACTTCTTCCTCAAAAATCTCCAGGTGTATTATTATCATATTTTTAAACGAATATAAATTCATTTAAAACATGTTAGATTTCTTTAGTTGGATTATTCGGTTAATTGGTTTATGACAAAAATTTGCTTTCCATTTTTAACGATTTTCTTAAATTTTGTTGTTTTATTTGACTTTGTTGAAGTTTTTATTATTTTTGAATTTGTTTTCATTTTCTTTTGCCTTTTCTCCTCTTTTGCTAGACCATTTTTTCAGAGGTTGAGAGGTTGGTATTCTTTTTTGAAGTTTGGTAAGGACTCAAGCTTTGTATTCAGTTCTTCATAGGAACTTTATTTTCATTGCATCTAGATTTTCTTTTTTTCCATATGACAACGACATCCAACGGCAAGCAAGGAATTTGAAATTTTATAATAATCAGATTCATTGATTAGAAAATGGTTTCAAGCATTCAAAGGAAGTAACAATACTTCCGATACTACCGCTGAGAGTGGAAATAGTTCCAGAACTATTTTTGTTTGCAATAAATATAGATTATTTTATAAAAAAATACTTTTCTTGATAATTGAAGTATGTACCTTGAGATTTCTTAGGAGTTTTATCTCCATTGCTTCTAAGGCGCTCTGTTTGTATGTGCATTAACATCTAATTTGGTGTATTTGTTTGTTAGTAGATGTTCCACACGGCGCCACTTGACATATCGTCGATTGAATCGGTGACTTGGCATGCGGGGGGCGTCGATGCGACGCGACGCCGTGCGGATTCGCACGCTCCGATTCCGATCGACAACCGACGGCGACTACGTCGAGGCCCCCCCGCGGGGCCCTAGGCGCGCCGTGCGCTCGGTAGCGCATTCCGAAGAGCGCGGGTTTACAATTAGACCAATTGAGCGTGAAATAATGGGTGCCGATCGCGTCCGCCGTCCCCGGTAATCGTTTTACTAATTCGATACGTGAGCACAATGCAAATCGATCGAGGAGGCGTTGAACGATCTCGCGCCTTGCCAACTGCGACTTCTATGTCTGGTAGTTCGTGGGAGCGCAAAATCCGTTTAATTGTAGAGCTAGTAAGAAGAGCTAAATTATTTATACAATTTTTCGTTCTAAAAGTGTAATTTAATGTTTGTACAGGAAGAAATGGCATGATTTACGACCGATTTACTTATTTTAAAAGATTGCAAATTAACCATTGACATCGATACCGCTACGTTCCTTTTTTGATAAGTAACACCATCTGGAATGAGCTCATTTCTCGTTGTACCTGTGTTGAAACCTTGGTCGGCCGTCTCTCATCCATCCGTCAATCACCGTCGAGGCGCATCGAGTGCGTAACGCATCCGAAGTGTTAAACACGCTCGCGTACATTGGGCATAATAATAACGCGACCGGTTCGTATTACCATAAATTATGGTTCGAAATCGTATTCGAACGGCTGGCGGTGCGTGAGCTCGTCCTGATCGATTCATCGATCAATGTCGGTTCATTGTCATGCCGCGTAGCCGAGACAAAAACGCGCTTTGCGGACCGCTTCCCAAAATAAATAAACGACCGAGTAAAAATCTCGGTCTACCGTTAGCGGACGTTGTGAATGCCAAGCGGAGCGCGAGAAGTGTTAGAGATTAGTATTCTAGCAACACTGACGGTCGTTTCATTTGGAACAATTCGCGGACGCACTGTTAATCGGGGAATTTCGGTACTTAACGGTGACGTAAGTTTGGTGGAAGATTAAGATTTAAATTTTATGGTTACCGAAAGAAATTAGGCCTGTTTTTTACGAACGTCGATGTAAATGCGTTTTCATTTTGTGATAATATGTTCAGATCCCAATTAATTCTTGATTCAACCAAAGCGGAGATCTTTATCTGTATTGCATTACTGCTTGCCTTGATTATTTAATCGCAAAGATGAACATGACGTTTTTGATCCTTGCTTATGCATAAGTCCATCAATATCATTTTTCAGAATATACTATCCTCATTAACGTTCTTTATATATAATGCCTTGTGAACAGGATCAGTCAATTAGCTGATATCTTCTTATCTGCTTCATTAGTTGGGTATCAGAAAAAAAGATGTATCCAAAAATAAATTTATTAACAACATGCGTTGGCGGTTAAGCATATAATCATCTATAAATAACTTTCCATCTTGTTAATATTCTTGATTACTGATGACCATGGGGAATTGAGTGACATTGCGGTTTGTTTTTAGATAATTTCAAATATTAAGCGTCCATTTTCTGGCTCGAATATAATTATATTTATAAATTATAGTAATGCGACGATATTATGCATAATTTCCTGTTTTTTTAATACGCACCGCTCTACTCACCAATTTATTTCGACATTCGTTGTACCTACCGATCGTAAAGTAATTATAGTAACTTGGGATGAAATGACGATTATTAGATCGCGATTCCGGGAAGGAAGCTTGAAAAAACCCGGGCAATTTAGCGGCCGCAATAAAATGATTAGGTCGATCTCGGAATTTTTACGTGTCAGGCACCGGTGCCAGCGGAGATGCCGACTACGAAGACGCACGCAGGCAGCAGTCGCGTCGAAAAACAGATTCCTAAACCGCAATTTATGATTGGATGAACGGTTAGAACGCGATGACGAATTAATCGAACTCGCGCCGAGATTACATTGCGCTTTTTGATCTTCAAAATAAATGTAACGGTACGCGGCGGTTGAACATCACACAAGGAGAACGTATCGGAAATGAAAGCTTTGAATTTTACGCATACATGACCCAATAATACATCATTCTATAATGAAAAAATAGAAATATCTGTCTGAGATGTTTTAGAATATTTTCTTGAATGAATCATTTAATGTTTTCGTGATGTGTCACGTGACCTATTCCCTTGTGATTTTTTGTTGTGGGACTTTTAGAAGTTTTATGGCTAGAAAGATACCGTCCACCGTAACGTTCAAAGAATTAATTAGGAATTTCTGGAAAATATCACTTTATGTAAAATCAATCCAGTTATTAATATTTCTCAAACACGGTATTTCATTGAATCACCCTGTATTTAGAACGTGAGTAACTACCGTGTATTTATGATGGTTCGAAATTTCTCATAGATTAGTTATACTTACATCAATCTTCCAGAATCTATTATACAGTATGTCCTGCAAAAGGTACATACTCATCAGATGGTTTGCTTCATTACCTACGGTATTACCGTTCGGTTAATTAGATACTCGATAAAAGAATCTGGGAGAGTTTTGAACCTCGATTATCGGTAATGTAACCTTTCGAGTAATGAGTGTGTCGACCTAGACGGTGAATTGAAAGATCTTATAGTTTCTATGCATCTTATAGTTTCATCTAGTCATCATTTTTTTGTTTTGGTTTGCTCGTTTCTTCTGATTGACCATGGTCAGCCTTCAAATGAATGATCAGGCAATGACACCAGAAAAGAAACTACCAATAGTCTAAGGTCCGCGTTCCCGACAACTTTTGTGTACAGGGATAATCACCTGTCTATTGTCCGTCAATGCTAAATCACACAAACCAATAACCCTTCTGATTCGACGGCCCCCATTCGTCCATTGTCTCCGCGTTTCGGTGGTGTATCGCCCAGTCACCATTGTCCATTGTTGCCGGCCCAATTATACGGCCTTATTCCAGCCTTTGATTATGTTGTCAAATAGCTTAACTAGACGTTATTGGAATCCAGTTCGATCTACCGAATTAACGGGCAATTGATCATGTCTTCACCGCCGGGCACGTATTAAATTTAATTAAAAATACAGTGTAGTTCTTTTTTTGCTTCGACTGACGATGACGTTCCGATGTCTAAATTGCGCCGATTTACATCTACTCCAGCGCGGAACGAATTAACATTTAAACATTGCCCAATGTGTAATTTTCCTGTCAACTGTAGTTAGCTGTAAGCATCATTTCGATATCTAAATTTACCCGACGATTCTAGTTCGTGTCTGCTAGATGTTAACAACTACTTTTTTTACGAACTCTATTTTCTTAATTTTGATCCAATATGTGATTAAGATTTTCCGGTTACTCAACTTGAACAGTCATCATCATTTTCAATGCAGTAATTGGTTTCAATCTTGAATATTTAATTTTGTAGTTTTTTTATGGTTAACACAGTGTTTGTTATCGTTGTTTTCTCAAATATTAATTTTTCTTGAAAGAAAAGTGAATATTTGTTATTTCTAAACATGCATCCCAAGGAATTTGTGGTGTGTAACAACAGCCATATGGCTGCGTGTTCGATCCTCACGCATGCATAATGTATCACGTCAATATTTTTTTAAAACGTTCCTGTCTTTTGTCGATTTATTTGCGTAAATGCGGTCAAAGGTACCGCTTCAAACATCAAAAAATACTAGAACGCATACTGTTTAACCGTTATCGTGAGAACTCGTAGAAATATTTTGGCGTCTTGAGTAAAATTTACAACTGCAAGTGTGCGTAAAGTAAGCGCTTCGCAAAATCTATTAACGCTGTAAGATTTCCTATATGGTACCGCTTATATGTGCAACAGTTTGGCCATTAAGTTATTATTTAATTTAAAGGCGCGTATGGTTACTGTTTTAAGAGTTGTAGAAGTTTAATTGTTGTGTATCTTTCCTATTGGCGACCGGTTTTAGTAACTTCGTCGGTAAAGCTATTCACTTACAATGGGCATCGCCAACAATGTAAAAGACGCGCGAAATCGTTATTTATGAATGAATGTCTTCGTCTGAAAAAAATTTACAGTCTCTCTTCTGGGAAGACTGTAGAGTTACTTTGACGGTTGTTTGGTCCCGATAGCAATGAGTATTTCTATACGAATGTGTTTTTGTTTAAATAGAGATACGGTTATTCCATATGATTAGGTAATAGTTTTTAATGAAAATGTTTCTACTGTGTACACTTTATTTTGATTAGATTTTAAAAGAAGACGACTGAAAATAGATACGGGATGTATTAAATAATTTATCATTTTTTTATTTATAGAATGGAGACCTTTCAAGAAACAGCCATACAAATGCTAAAGGAATTTCGGGCCCTACTTCAACACTCCCCCGTTCCATTACCATGCAAAAGGTTTCTTCAGTTACTGGCATTGAATATGTTTGCAATCGAAAGCACTCAATTGAAAGGTAAGTGGAGAGTTTTGTTTCGTCTTGATAAATATTCCAAAACTCGAGAGGGAGTTGAATTGAGTGCCCTTCAAAGAAAATATTTAAGAATTTCGCAACAACCAATGAAAATCTTCGTAATTCGAAAATCCTTCAGTTGATTTTATTAAATTTTTGAATGGTGGTTGACACTTTTGATAACGTTTAATCAATAGCTAGTGATTTTTTGTAATACTGATTAAAATCTTATGACTTTTTCATTATATGGTAAAAATATCGTAGGTGTATTAAAAAAAAATAATAACTTTTACCTTGATTTTAAATGTATTTTGACGGTTTATTTTTAGAAGCTTTTCAAAGTTAGTAAGTTTCTTGCGGTACTGATCATTACTGAAATCTCGCAACTCTTTCTGCGATTTAACATTTTTGATAGTTTAGTTTTTTAAAAATTATGTTCTTTTTGCAAAAATGTTTAAAATCTAGTAACTTTTTTTTAATGGTGATCATGTTTGTAATTTTACCAAAAAAAAATCTAATAACTTTTAATGACATAGGGCGTTTCTTTTAGAGGCAGAGAATTTTAAAATAACAACACTGTTTTCTATGAGAACCGAAACGTTTGTTTGATTTGATTTGATAGTTCATCATGAATTTAATTAGATGAATTTGCTCCGGCGTCGTTCACTCAGGAACAACGTTTGTAAATTTTTTAAATTACTGTAATATTTGAACTCTTTATAAGGGCTTGTATATGAATTTTGTGAAAACATTTACCGTTGTCGGTTGTTCTTCTTGTGAACTGCAACAGTTCATAACTTCTTCACATAAACCAGTAATTTTAAACAACGAGAAAGAGGTCTTGGAATTAGATGAGTTTGTGGACTATTTAGTGTAAAATCGTCCAATTTAAGTCGTATCTGGGTTTTGGCGTCACGTGTCTATGCGAACAACTCACAAACATAATATACAGTTTTATATCACAAACGTATAGTTTTATGACATCATTGTGTATTTATTTATGGAATTGAATCTGCTGATTCGCTCAGAATAACGTTGACAACTCAGAGGATGACTTTCAAGAACGTTCAATGCCCCCTTTAATGTAATGCAAATAAGAACATTGTTTCCCGTACGTTTCCCGGTATTCAAGCGCGCGAGTAAAATGGATTTAATTACTTTATGTTCCTTTTTGGTATCTTGTGCTTCGGAACGTAACAATGCTCGGGGTTGATCGCGACTCCGCCCGTCCGAAACTTGTATCTCTTTCGTTGTTTCCACTCGGCTTGGCGCGTTGAATGGGACCATTATGCGCGATTTCGGGTACATGGCGCGGTGGTCTTTTTGAAGGAGTCGTTCGCGCTGTCAATCAGACCGGGAAATTCCGAGAAGAGTGAATAAACTTTGGCCGGCGATTTCATTGCACATGGACGGCGGGTGGGTTTTGAATTTCTGGTTCCCGAAAGCGCTTCTGCACTGACAGGTTCAAGATGACGCGCTGACGGGCCAGGAAATGCTAAACCGGTTTTGTTTGTTTTGGACTTAACACTTAAATTGCCGACAGATGTTTGTGAAAGATTTTTTGTCAATATTGAGTGTTTGTTGATGATTTTCGGTTAAACGCTTGAGTGACAACAAAAGAATTGGGAATAAATGGATTTTTTTTTCTTCGAGAAAAACGATAATTACGGTTTATAACGGACGAGAAAGTGTACGTCATTATACGACTGTAATGATGATAGCAACATTAAAATTAAAATTGCCTGTTTTAAGGGAGTGGCGGTAATGCTCCTCTGGAATGAACGTAAATACGCACACGCCCACATTTACTTCCCATATTTATAACGTATGTTTATAATCTCGCATGCGACGCTTAAACTGTCCAAGACACTATTTAAATCATCGGCAACGGGTCGTAAACTTATAATACAACCGGCTAAATTTCTCATAGTAACACATTGTTTTAAGTACAACTTTTCTGATTCCGATCCTTCGAGAAGTTCTATAAAAGCTTTGAGAAGTATTCGGAATTTTAATTTTAACTCGTCTGAATAATGTAAAATACGCGGAAAGTTTTCGGTATGAAAGCTCGGCGGAGTTGTAACTTTACACGACCGCTCGGGGGGATGAAATTTTATCCCGCTCTAGGCAAAACTGTCACGTAAACTTCGGCGCCCGCCATTTCGGGGCCACTTAAAAATGATGAATCTCCCATAAGGGAACTCCATCCGTATGCTTTATGAACCGCACAATTTCGACTAACATACTCGTATAAGAAGTTTTCCCTTCGTAGTCAAACGAGGGGAATGCCTTCAGCTAAAGTGAGCTTTCGGTCGGTTTCTCCTACAGAGATGCTTTTACAGCTTACATGTTACGTGCTGAATATTTTGCGAGGGAACGTGTATTATAGCTTTAAAGTATTTTCGTTTTATTTAAAGGTATGAATAAAACATAAATATACCTGGTGTGTTAAAGTTGTCGTTTGGGAAACATTCAATTCTCTTAAGGGGAGATATCAGTGTGAAAAAAAATATTCGATTTTTTTTCTTGCTTAAATAGTTAGTTTTGTCCTTTAAGAATATGCCTACAAAATGTTTAAACAATATTCGGCTTAGAAGTATTCGAAATTGGCGTCAAGCGTCGACGCTTTCAGAGCAATCTATAGAAGACTGTGTTTTTGTGGCGCCCAAGTAGTCAAAACAGCTGCTAATTTGGTTACTATCATATTCAACGATGGTCACGTGGCTTTGTTGAATGTTGTTGAGGATTTGGGAACCTCCATCGGCGAGAAACTGTTCAATTATTGCCGCGAAATCGACCGAAAACGTATCGAGGACGCCGAACGCTACTCTTTAACCCATTTGCATCACACAGAAAAATTAAAAATTTGCCCTTATCACCGAACATTTTTTTTATATGCGATTTTATATGCGATGAGCGCATATATGCGCGCTTTGGTGATACTGGCCAGGCAAAATGCGCGCATATATGCGTTTATGATGCCGATGGGTTAAACCGACGTGAGGAGGAGGAAATGTTATTGTTGGACGCAGATGAACTTCTATATGGTCCAGGGATAGCAGAATAATCGGTAAGAACTTGTTTTATATTAATATTCAAGTTACATCATTCAATTTTATCATCTCAAAACTTTAAACGTGTTTTTCTCGAAACCATGTTTTTTTACCTGGTTGACAGCATTACTCTGTTAAATTTTGTCCAATCGACTTTATTCAACATGGATTCTCTTCAGAAAACTTATCGCTATCGTTGCATCGTAGAGGTTTTTTTTAAATTGTTTACTTTTTTTTTATTCACGAGTTACTGCAAAATTTTCGTGTAAAATCCGATTTTTTTTTTAAATGGCCACCATTTCTTTTTAAATCAAAATTTTTAAATTTTCTACGATGCTGCGATAGCTATACTATTATAATTTAATAATTTTTTCGAATTTTTCATTTCAGATGCTTGCTGTGGCTCTAATGTTGTCAACCGTCGGGAGGTCTTTTTTCTGAGACGTCATTTTACGACTGCTCCCCTGCTTCATAGATCGTAATATAAATTCAAAGAAAATTTCCTTGCATACTTTAATGCTTCAATAATTAATAGACAAAATTCCAAATAATTTGATACAGCCGTTTAAAAGAAAAAAATCCCAAAAAACCACCTCATTTTTCAGCCTGTCACACTGATATCTCCCCTTAAAACCTATAGGGTATGTGAAAATTCATATCCTTGATATCAGAGAATTAATATGTGTGCGAAACTATTTTCAGTTAATGTTCAAATACTTAATTAAATTTATTAAAGTAATATTTTTTTAACTAACAAGGAGGCCTCATGACTTTGGGCTTGCCGATTTTAATGAAAGTGGTACCAATCGATAGACCAATCGAGTACATAGTACGAATGTGTAAAATATTAATGGTGGGTATTAATGGTTTGGATGGATCATCAATCATCTAATTGTAATGGTGGGTTTAGGATGTCAAACTTAACCGTAACCTTAGCTGTAATAACCATCAAATTTGCCGTAATTCCTAGACGTTTCTATTGAAACAAAATAGTTGAACTTTTCTTAAATTCTGGACTTACTGCTACGGTTACGATAACAGCCTTTAAGTTTGACATCCTTATTCCACCATAAGACGCACTACTCAGCGGTTCGCGAATAAATCCACCCTTACGATCGCCAAAAAAGTTCGATCGGCTTACATGCTAATGTTGGACTACACCCCTTGAAATCCGCCCATAGCTAAAGGACAATTGGCCGGCTTTCAGATGAAAACGTTGATGGTTCGAATTCCGAATAAAACAACTATTTTTTCCCTTAATTTCTATTTTTAATGCAATATTTCATTTTATTTTTATAATATTTTATAAATGAAGGAAAAAATAATTATTTTATTCGGGATTCGAACCATCAACGTTTGCATCTGAAACCCGGCCGATTGCCCTTTGGCTACGGGCGAATCTCAAGGGGAGTGACCTAACGTTGACATGTAAATCGCTTGATTTTTTTTGGCGATCGTAAGGGTGGATTTATTCACGGACCGCTGAATAGTGCGCCCTAATATTGTACACATTCGTAATATCTATATCAATATCTATCGTTAGCTGCCACTTTCATTAAAATCGGCGATTCCAAACTCGTGAGATCTCCTCGTAAGTTGCTGCTGTTTGAAGCAATCTTAGGTGTATTGAATCTTATTTTTCAATTTATCAAATTTTTGCTTATAATTAGAACCATCACAAATTTTAAGTTTATTAATTTGACTTTTGATCGCAAATACAGTGTGTACTCGAAAAAAAAAAAAAAAAAAACGGCGACTCTTGACAGTGAATAAAACACTCTTTTTGTGACAGGTAATATACCTTTTCTGTTTAACGTACACACTTGGACAGCGATTACGACGCCTAAAGCTCTGTGCGAGAGCGATAGCTAGAGCGGGCTCGGGCACGGTCGGTTTTCGAGGGAAAGAAACCTGGCACGAGGTTAGGTATAGAAACGTTCGACGGGCCGCAGCCAGACTCGGTGCGACCCGTCGATGGTTTCTACACCTAGCCTCGTGCCAGGTTTCTTTCCCTCGAAAACCGACCGTGCCCGAGCTCGTTCTAGCTATCGCTCTCGCACAAAGCTTTAGGCGTCGTAATCGCTGTCCAAGTGTGTACATCAAAGTGTTACTGTCAAGATTCGCTTGTTGCTCTTAAATTGAAAATACGTTACAAATTAATCTTTAACCAAGCAGGGCTAAACCCCAAAAGATGAAAATTAACATCGAAAATTTTTTGCCTTTTATAAGAGTCGTTTCACCTATCTAGAGACACACTGTATGTTTTTCTTATAAAAAATGGGATTTTTCTTTTTTTTAATAGATGTCTTAATTGACATCTATTGCCATCTTGATTGATGATTCAAGATCATTTTATACAAAATGAGGGTAGAGTAAATGTTATACATTTTATATAATTTGACATTTTTTCTTACAAGATTAGTTAGAAAGGGCATACGTTATTAAAATAAAAAAAAACCTGCCAATAAAGATATGTTTTTAAGCAAAATTCGAATTGGCACACCTGTGATTCGTGTTCAGCGTTTTAGAGAACGTAAAAATACAAAAAGTGAAAACTGTAACTAAACTTGTCCCTATTTTTCCTTATATGACTAGAATATTATTTATACACCGTTCGGGGAAAGATGTCTTATGCGTCATTCCACATTACCGTTTTCTCAACATATATCAAATATTTTTTTTACCTAATTGTGCATGACAGAAAGAGACGAAAACTGAAAATGTCCGTCTAATTGTAAGACACAATTGATGACGCATGAGATATCTTTTGTCGAACGGCGTATATATTCAGGTATTACAAGCTCCTTGTAACTATTATAGTTCCTGAAAACAAAACCATTCTCCTATTTTAGTGTTTTTAATATTTAATTGTAAAACTCATATCTGAGGGATGGAAAATGAATGTTGAGTATCAATATAAATATGTACTTTTTATTAAAAGAAAATTCATCAACTATATTGAAAAGTTTCTCCAATAACTATTTTTAGCTCTACCTCGATACATATTATCGTAATTTGACTCTACTTAACCACGAGCGGATGTACGCTATTAGAGCAAAAACTCTAATTGGAAATGCTAATTAGATTATCGCGCTGCCAGCGCAATAGGTATCCAATAGACTCTGGTGTACACTGTTCGAACGCGATCGTTCGGCTTTTGCTCCGCACCCAAATTCACTACCCGGTTACGCAACTTGCGAGCAGTTGGACGTGTGTACATTTGCATAGGACCATTCGGTAACGGTAACCGCGAGGTAACGTAAAATCCACAATTATCTACACGCCCAAGCGATGCTGGGACGGAACCGGCGCGGCGTCGGTAGCCGGTAGCTCGCTATCGCTTTGTCAACACCGTTAACTGAAACAATTAATCGTAAACATCTCAGCTGCGCTAGACGTTCGGCGTACAACTCGTAGCTCTCTCTTCCTTCGGCGTTACGCTTCGGTGGGCCTGAAGCGAATGCGGTGAGACGCAAACGGACGAAAAAATCCGGGGAGGAGAGTGTTTACGACAGGAAACCGATGTTAAAGCCGAAATCTCTGCGACGACGCGACGTCAACGAAACTCTTGAACAAAGCGCTACTGCTGGTACTAATTAGAATCAACAGAAAATAGCAATATTGTTAAGAGATTTATATGAAACATTTATTTTGTTTATGTTTTAATTTTTTGTTTTGATATTTATTAATTAATTATTGAAGATAGACTATTCTAAATTGTTTCAGGTTATCCAAGTAGCTCAATTAATAAGTTTAATTAACGTATAAGATATCTCCACAGCGGTTAGGACTTTTTTTAACTAACTATTATAAATCGCAACCGCCTCGATCGACGTAAAAGCTTCGTCTAAAGCGACCCAACGCTGTTTTGGGCGCCGCGTCCCGCTGGGCAAAATATGGGACCGTAGACAAAAATCATCGCGTGAATTATAATCGTTGGGATGGCACGACAGGATAATCGATTATCAAGGGAACGTTCCTTAATGAATCGTGTAATCCTTCCACAAACGTTTCGCACGAGTCACATATTTTTCGAGTGATACGTTAGATTTTATATAATTGGATTTCACTCTCTTTTAAATTGAAAGTAACTCCTAAATTATTTACATTTTTATACAGAATATTTATCTTAACACTTAACGGAAGGGTCGAATCTGTTCTGTCTAACCCAGTTTCCGGACATTTTTCGAAAGTCAGAATGGAAAAACGTAGATTTAGGCTTGTTTCACACATATGCGGTTCCGTTCGATTCGGTTCATTTTCGGTTGCAACCGAAAATAAACCGAACCGAATGGAACCCTTTCCCACATACGAGGTTCTTTTACAGTTTATATTAGGCGTTGTGTTTTCTGACCATTCAGTCGCGTAGTGAACAGTAATCGTGAAGAATCAGTGATTGTCTTTAACCGTTTGAGTCCCAGGCGGTTTTGAAAAACACTGTCGAAAAATCCCAAGCAGCGCGATCGCGCTTTCATATACGTATACGTTCATATACGCTGGGTTTTCTCGACATCAAATCTGAACAGCGCGATCGCGGTGCTTGGGACTCAAACGGTTAATGGAGAGAAATCAAGTTGTCGCCATGTTGTTTCTCCATAGGAGAATAAAAAAACGAAGAAGGAAAAGCAGAATTTATTGGAGACACTCCCTCGTCAACTCGCGACTGAAATTTGGATTCATACAAAACTACTTAAACATTTATTATCTATACACTACTTAAATATTTTCTTTATCGTCTTCCTCCCTCACAAATTTTGAAATGTATAGTCTTCGTACACTTGTGGCTGATCTGGCTTCTGATGAGCAATGAGTTGCGGATTTGTAGTGGATTCTTCATGTAGTGGGATGTACGTTTGGAATACTTAGCAACAAATGAAGAATTTTTCATCGTGCAATTAACTTGGATCCTGACTATGCTACTGATACAGTGAAAGTTTGTGTATTTTTACACAATTTCGTTCGAGATCGAGATGGATTTGAAATGGAAAACACGTTGTTCATCTCAGGATTTGAAGATGTCTCCTCGAGTGAAATGAGGAAAAATCAGGCAACTATGTTTGCCAAAAATATAAGAGATGCCTTGAAAAATTACTTCATGACTGAACAGAGTTCAGTGAGTTGGCAATTTTCTAAAATATGATTTCATTTAATATAGTGCGAACAAAACGTCACACACATCAAAATATATACTTAACTCTATGAAATGTAACATGTTCGATATTTTGATCGCACTAACCACTATCACTATCACAAAAAGTTGTATCTATTAATTTTATTTGTGAATTTTAAATAAATATCATTGGTTTTTTCCGAATTATTTTTTTATATTTCCTTAAAAATCGCGGTAAAACTACCAATTGTCCTAATGTGCTTTCATATTCACCATTTCACAACACACTTCTTTCCACGCTTCTTGCGTCTTCAACTTATCCTTATATATTTCACAGGTTTTGTCCCACAATACAGGGACAATCTATCTAATGCAAACATGATGAAACCTATTCGTGTCGAGGGAGTATTCGCTGTTGCACGGTTTCTATTAAGAACCGAATACGAACCGAAACATCGTTTCACATTTATCGGTAACGACCGAAAACGAATCGAAAACAAACCGAAGCGAATGGAACCGGATATGTGTGAAACAGGCCTTACGTGGCCCGTCCTAGGAAGTCAAAATGGAAAAACGTAAATCTACGGATCCCGTCCGTTAAGTGTTAATCAATTACTAATAGACTTTATAACAACGCATTTCAATTTTTACGTTTATGTACTTTAGTCCTAAATGGAGCTGCATCATGAAGAGAAAGATGAAAGAATACTCGACAATGTTACGGAGACGGGGCTTACCTTTTCGTCTTTCTCTTCATGGTGCAACATCATTTCGGGTTATAGTACCAGTCACCTATATATCTCGGGACTTGATCTAGCATCGTTCCTTCGATGGAATAATTTAGGATTTTCCTATACTGCGAGCATCAGATACCAATATTACTTTTCCTCTATCTCTTATTGAAACAGGACTTTTGCTTTAAAAGTGTCCAATTTGGGCCACCCTGTAGAGCCGGCGTCTTTGAAGAATAACTATATCAATATAGATGGGTAGAGCTGCTTGTAGGACCGCATAGGAATTCACCGTTCCAGTCTTTAAAGACTCCGAGTGTACAATATTAGGGCAGATCTAATCATTGGACTAACTACCCCTATAGAAATATTGAAAATAAATTACATGTGCACAGGTGTTCTGTGTACAAAAAACGAGAAGACCCGATAAGGAGGTGAAGTTATCCCCTTAGATGGCGTTTTAATAGCAGCCGTTAAGGTCCGACCGTTTAAGTTGTTATAACTATATTTAAAGACGACCGAGGCGATTCGCAGCGATATTGATTCTTACTTGGAATTAATAAAGAGGCGAGTATTTTACCGTCCAGTTGCGGTCTATTAACTGAATCGCGCTTAGATCGCATCACATCGGCGGACGTGCAATTATACGCGCTATCTCCGCTACATTGTAAGCTCGTGCTAAGAGCTTAAACGCGAGCGGGTAACTGGTTAATTGAGTCATTTTAAGTAGTAGGTAGCCATCCTCCGGAAAAATAATACTAATTTAAAGAAAAAATTAGTGGTTATCGTATAATTGTCCTGAATTAACGTTACAATGAACTGAAAATTTATTACGTTCCTAATAAGGCCACGAGACCTTATCATTGACACGACACGGTCGTCAATAAATTACTCGATGGCAACTGAGTTTTACTATCTTAGGTGGTCTCGTGCATGTATCCCATGGGTCTACGCGACCCATATGGGACTAACATAAACGCCGATAACCCGTGAGCGACCTCTGGCGCCGCCATTTTGATTTAGCACGCCGCTTAATCGTGGTTTAAAGTGTCTTGTTTATGTGGCCGCCAGCGTGGTAATATACAACGTGTCATCAATGCAATTTACTCAACACCCGACGTTGCTTAGTCGGTCGCCTATGACTCTTCTTGGGTGTTTTCCTCTTCTGAAAGTTTATCCAAATATTTTCAAAATATTATGCGATTATAAAATTAATATTACTTGAAACGTTTTAAACGTTTGCCATTTAGCGATCAGAACTGACGATAACATGCCATCGTTAGATTAATTAGTTAGCTAATTGATTGGATTTCTAATTGGTCGCACGAAAACTCCGGTTCATCGTTCATTTCTGGCGTATCGAAATGGATGGCACAATGGTTGGCTGCTGATTCTTTAACAAAGGCAATCAGATAGTATACTTGGCTTTCATCTTCGATGGTAGTGTCGATGACTTCCGCGTATCGCTCCAAAAATAGAGTTAGAAAAACATTCTGGAGATAATCGGAGGTAATCGCAGCCGTATTGCAGTCGGACGCATTGTGAAACCGAATTAAGCAGAAAATTGGAAAATACCTTTTTGTCGACGCGGTTGGGGACAATCCCGTCAAGTGGTCGTAAAACAATTAATATCCTCGGGATATAACGACCAATATTGAATTGATGTTCTTACAATTAGTCTGTAACGTTCGGCTGAAAATTAAATTTACTGGTAACTGTACCTACTCGAGGGCTTCGGGCGGATGTTTCGAAACTACATCGCTTCGAATATGGAGAGGAAGAACTGAAAAAATCTCTGGTCTTTGTAATGACGATGTATAGCCTAGATTGCTCAATTTCCTTTCTGCTGTACTTTTGGTTATGCCTTAAATTACGTTCTTTTTTAACTTATTGCTTTCGCTTTTCTTTGTTGAAATATTTGTGTCTGAATATTCGACGGTGCCAATGTCACGCTTCAATGCCATCATAGGTGTTATCTTTCGCCTCACTCGAGTGAGTACATATTTATCTTTATCCGCGCCGATTCTTGCTTACTAGCATTTGAATAATTCATAGGCGAATTCGGGCTGCGATCTCACAGGTATGCGAGAAATACGTTTCCGCATTTGGTAACCACCGCAAGAACGCCAGGAACTTGTCCGTACGTTAATTTTATTTGGATTTCGCTTACCTATGAGCCAGCAGTAACGTAATCGAATCGAACAACTAATTTGTTTAGGAAGTAGTTAATGTTAATTCGTATGCTGTGTAAACACATATTACTATGCGAGTAATTAACCTACACCCAGAAGGAGTATACTCGATTATCGTTATTACATCTTTAAAAAAACGTTAATGTGTGTGTTATTACTGTCATGTTAATTACTTAAGCGTTCTTAATTATTACAAAATTTGGAATTTTGATATTACTATTTTTTTAAATTTGAATTTTTATCGGCTGGATGTTATAAAGCACGTCCTTCCGTTGACGTTCACAATTAATGGAAACCCCGCGGCCCCGCACCAGTGTGTATTTCAACACCTCGGCCCCACGGGGGGGCCGCACACAAACCGTTCACACGCGAACAGGCCGCCGATAGCAAGAGTGACGACTGGCCGAGGTCGTCGCACCAAAATTCAATTACCGCAGTGGATTCTATTATGATATACCGTACGGACACTTAGTAGTTATTATTTTTGATTGTAAAGGCTCCGGGTGGCGCATCAACCGTTCACGCGCTTCTGATTTATTGCTCTTTGATTGCGCCCGCCTGCGCGAACTAAGTCGTTGAAATAATACGAGAGTCAAATCATATCGTTTTTGCGTGTTTACTCAATTACCGTGCGGTATTTGAACATGGGTAAATGTTTGAATAGTACCGCGGATTTAATGCCCAATCTCTATGAATGAGATTGCTGTATGTACCAACCTACCATAAACGTCGAATTTACCCTACAAACTAACCACGTTGCGTGCTCTGTAATTACGAGAGTGTTCCATCTAGATAACATGCAAAACGAGCCCTGAATATTTTCTAATATGCATAGGTATATCCCGTTTAGTTTATCGAAGTCGTTAGGTTAAAAAATCGTTGAATCTACGCCGACGACACCTGTTCGTTTACAAAGCCTCGTTTTTTTCTTTAATTACAAGTAATGTTAATATCATTGTTTTAGCCTTACCATGACATTCGATACGAAGCACCACCTACTTTTTGGTATTGGTTCAGAATACTGTTAGGTACAACAATAAATAATTCTTCGATAAGAATGGGCAATATATCGTTACGGTGGTAAAAGAAATGTGTAAAAACTTGTAGAAGTGTCTTTGTTTGGCAGAATCGATTAATCGACAACAGCGTATGCCGTTATGTCGGCAAAAGCGAGTGTGCGCGCGCATAAGCAGTCATTGTAACAGTGGTTTTAATTTCTGGCCGAATCGAATTGTAGAGGAATGTAGGTGCCAACATCGTAGAACTGAGAACATCGTGAACCTCATTCGCGACCTGCTTTATAATGATCTTTGGACTTGAGCTTTACGACTGATTGTGAGAGATTATTGCTACATCACAGTAAATTCTCTTAAGAAACGAAAACACCGTGTTAATTAATTATCCGTCCCATTATAAGTTCACTCAAATCCCATAAAACAAAACTGTAAATAATTTATTACCATCTAGAATTAAAAAAAAAATAGTCGTAAAATATTTTCAGAGACAGTTATTTTGCCGTTGGCCTAACCTTCGAAATTTTACAACCCGACCGTAATATAAATTTTATCAAAGCAGTATCGCCGTAATTGAGCTGTAAAAAGGTTTGATGACATAAAAGCTTCTTCAGTAACCATTAAGTCGATTATCATACATTCAGTTAAACTTGTTAATTTTAAATTGATTGGAACACATTTATAACATCGAAGTTTGTTTATCAATAGAGTTTTATTTTCAGCAAAGATTAGCATTGAATGCTTTCCAGAAAAGGGTCGAAAAGCAATTAATTAAAGAGAATCTTAATTGTAAGTAAAATCGATTTTTATTTAGTATCGATGTATTCTGTGAGAGGACTGCATACAATGGATGCGATTTCCTAAGTAATATTGTAATGTCGAATTGAAGAATTCTTCACTGGATGCGGTAATAAGTTTCGTTTTCACAGCGATGTAGTGATCTTTTTAGTATTTCCGGTCACTAGGCGGCCGGATTTGTGTACATCCTGGAAATAATAATCCTTTTTACTCCAGCGGATGTTATCTGTAAGAAAAATAGAAAAAAAATTAGTTATAACGCGTTGTGTTAAGTATGATTTGAAAAGGAAAAAATTCTTTGTATGGTTTTTGTTTTAAAATTAAACCACTATATCTACCCTCTTCTAGATTTTGTGATACTAATTTTAAATCATTTACAGACTCTATAGAAAACAAAACGAAGTATTTTTTTGTGATTATCATCCATGCCACTTCCATTTACAGGCCGTATATTACAATCGCAAAATTACTATGCTTATCTAACGACGTCATCATTGTCAACCCAGTCGACAAGAACTGGTTCACAGGCGCGATTCACCTACAACAATCACTAACCTACAAACGCCAACAGCCCTGTCTATTTATAGAGACTTACAGACGAGTTTTGTATCCCCCGCTACAGAATTAGATCCTCGATTTGCGTTAGTTCGACCTTAACCCTGATAAATTCTCGATATTAAGCGCAAGTGTAACGTCACATTTTACCAACATTTTCCCAAAAATATTGGAATTTCATACATTTAGTTCTAAAGTATTTTCTGAAATAAATCTTTCTTTTAATAAATTGATATTTCAGCGTAGGTACGTAATGTATTGATTTCGCGAGAAGGAATGTTTGAAATTTCCTTTATTTATTTGAAATAAGATATTTTTGTTTGGAATTTACCCGGGAAGATATATCATCATCATTCAAAAGTGCGGATGTTGCTATAACAGGAGGCTCTCTGACGTTCGCTGCAAGAACTACAGCGTAGCTTGGCGCATTCCGCAGTTGCGTCTATTTACAGCCACGTCGGCCTAACGCGGACAAGTTTTTGTTCTTTGGAAAAGATAATTTTAGATCTTGCATATATCCGACCGGTTTATGCTAATGTTGGGGCGAGTATTTCTTTCGCGACGTTCCGTCGCGCGTCGAGGTCATACAATTCCTCCGCCACGCGGTATAGGCGATGGTAAATTAACCCGCTCCCCCGTCGAAACGTCAAGTTTATCCCGTTTTATTCGTTTTTGTTTAAACAAAATCTCATGATAATAGTTTCCTTTAAATAAGTAATAGTTAGCGGAGGAAATTGACCAACAAATTAAAATCTTCAGTGATGGATGAACGAACCGGTCCCTGCGCATTAATCAAAACGCATAAAGGATGCGATTCGCGAACGGGGAATTAATAATCCATCGGCTACACCATTTGACACTCGCACCTCGCCGTTGAAGAAGAAGGTCGAGTCGAAGCAGCCAGGCTCTCCGGTCTCGGCGATTATTACCGCTCCATCGGCGGTAAGACCGTTACTATCAATTATGTAAAACTGCTGAAGTCCGTAGTAGATTCGTCGCTCCGAGCACTTCCCACAATAACATGTATTATTTACTTTATTAGCCGGAGACGCCAGCTTTCCACATTTGAACGTGTAATCATTTGTTAGCTAGAATAGTATTAGCAGATTTAGTATGGCTCTTTCTATATTTAGATATAATTTTATTCTTATTGTTGGTTTTGATTTATTATTTTATATTTACTTATCATAAATAATTATAAAATAGTTTCACTTTTTAATGTGAAAACAGTTTGGAAATTCATGGAATATAAATCATTTTATATAAATTTAATATAAACAAAGCTTCTTAAAAGAGATACATTAACGCTTGAACGAAAACATTTTTTATTCATTAATAATAACCGTAAAAATTCTCAATAGCGAGGAGGTTTCTTACGCGTGGACGGGCGCACTGAGTTTCTTGACATTTCTCAAAAATACTTTCACTTTCTTCTCTTCCACTCTCGCTTTCCGATGTTTGGAATACCGGGAATTGACGTGCAGGACGAAAAAAAGCGGTCGGATAATGGACTAGTAGAGAAAAAGAGACGAGTTACCGAAGATGCCGCGAAGAGAACAACGAGCGGGCAATTAAACTAAATTGCACATAGTTGGCGTGCGTAATCGCTGTAAAAGGGAGGACAATTTCGAATTCCAACGCCTTATAGAGTCGGAAATGGATCGCGGAGGATTTTGCAAAGTGGCAAAAACGAGTTTAATTATTTATAATTGTAAAATATCCGGCACTGTAATTTTAAGGCTTTTAAAATTTTGATTTGGAAACTGAATCGTTTACCGTTTGAATGCGAACTCGCATATGGGAGTATAATAAGTTCGGTTATAGTATAACCGGTTGTAATTTAGATCCGTATCTTACGGCGGTACAAATTATAATAAATGTGAATGAAGACCGACATTAGAAACGTTCATTTGCATGCGGCGGCGTTGCCAGGTTGCCCCGACGACCGTCCTAATTAATATGGATATTAATTGAGGCAATAAAGGACGCCATAAGAATATATTATGTTAATGGTCGCTTTAATCGCGGATTTGTATAATTAAAATAGGTTGAACATCTTTGTGCCGCCGTAGGCGCTTTGATTAATGGTTCATTAAGAGCGTAACAGGACCGTACAGCTTACCTGTAATTACTACGAATGTTGGGTACTAGTTGTGACTGTACATCATCGAAACTCGTTAATATCATTTTCCTCGCATAATTTCTAATGTTTAGAGTAAAAGATTCGTGCCTACCTTTCCGAAAAAAGGTAAAAGATAAATCGAGAGGAATGCGTCGTACAATGTAACAACGTGTAACCGTCGAGGATCGGTATAACATACATAAAACATTTACGTCGAAGGGGGTTAGATTTGTCTTAAGGTAAGGGCAGCGACGTGCGCGGAATTCGCGGAATTGCCGGACGGACAGTAGTGGGTGTTATTCGCCGGCAGCGGATATTTGCATTTTGAGTGAGTTGCGAGCGTACGGGCGTACACGTTGCATAATTTTCCGGGCATAAGTCGAGTGCTTTACGATAGTAATCTGAAGAAGTATCACGCGAGAGCCTGCGGGCTTAGCAACTATGCCCGGCGCGGCGTCTTCTGGTACAAGAAGAAAACGTTTGGGAACAACGAACTCGACTTCACGAATCGATTTTTAAATGAATAAATCGAATCATAGGAATAACGACAGAAGAATCTTCAGTAGGAGTCATTTTTTAGTAATTAATTCCTCTAAAAGGTTTGTTTTTTATAAACATTTTTCGTTCAACGATCTCATTTGCTTACACAACACTTCATATTGTTTAAGAACGGGTTCTTCGGGCTCGAGAGAGATTCATCAGCGAACAATCAGCCAAATATTCGTTATACTACTTCGGGTCTGGAGTGTCCTTTCTGATCTGGCGGATGTTCACCTTTGCCATAGAACGACCTTGTCAAGGTTACAACCTCCCGCGCCGCTCGTCTCCAGCTACCGACCAGTCTCCATCTACTATTCCCCAAATTGTTTTGTTCGTCATTTATCCCGTTTTACAGTTACCAAGGCAATTATGGGCCACGTAGTTTTTTACTTGTCCGTTTTTTTTCACGGCTTACGAACTGAAGATGTTCGTTTTTCTTTCCGAGAGACGATTTTACAGTGGCAAAGTGGAAAAACCAGGCTCGCTTTGATTGCAGACTGCCGCCGCTAATCTGGCACTTGTTATTCCGTCGTTTTTTTCCGACAACTTTTATGGGTTTCCATTTATGCACCGGAAAAATAGGCAGGCTGCGTTCTAAAATTACACCGTCGTAAACGTACCTGCTAGTTTTACTGCGGGCGAGAAGGCTATTTTTGAACCGAAGACTTTGCGAGCGATTATGTGTCTACGATCTCTGTATTAAGTCGACATTTTACATTATTATAACCGTATTCCGGATATTTTCAGGAAACTTATTGTTGTTCTCTTTAGTTGATGCGAATATAACATTAATTTTTAATTTCAAATAAATTAGCTGAAATGTTCAATGTTTGTGGGCGATGTAACTCGTCATGTAACTTAAGTCACATTAAGCTATATTATTCCTAAACCGTCATTTTTCACCTAATTAATTAAACGATCACTGGGGCCTCGGTTGGAACTAAGGTTTTAAATCACAGTATATACATAAATTGCCCGAAAGCTCCACCTGACAACGCGCGCAGAACTCTCGTAAATTAGCCGTCGGGAGGCAATTTTAATAATTGGTGGTTGCATCATGATGGCGCATTTGCACGCATTTTTATTTTCTCTCCGACCGTGCACCCGATTATTTTCGAACGGCATTGATTACCCCGGCTTTTTTTGTAATTTATTCTCTCGATTCCGGACACGGTCGTTAGTCATAAATCGATAAAATTCCCAGAAATAATTTCGTGGCCAGCAGATGCGTTTTGGTAATTTGCATCCGATCTATTAAAAATATAGAGTTAATTGTAATTACGCTCTGTTTCGCTTTTCGACCGGCTATTTACAACCGTCTGGGTGCGTATATTCGTGTAAGTTATCGTTTAACATGCCAATAACTCCGGTAATGGAACGAGGTGTCGTTCAGATAACAGATGTGCACAATACCTGGCCGCCAGACTGGGTCGGTAAGGCGCAACGTGTGCCCCTACAGATGTCGATACCCGGTGACATATCCCATGAATTTAAGTTGCGTCTACATCAAATGGGATTTTAAAGATTTTCAAGTTGACACAAAATTAAGCCCTTCAACTAATATTGGAAATATATAATATTGTCCTCTTTTAGATAATATGTTATATTTTATTTAAATTTACTAACAATAAGAGATTTTCTTTTAATTTTCAAATTCTAAAAATTGGAAATTTTAAGGATTATCATGGATGTATTTATTTGTAATATTAGTTATAGGTGTTAAAAATTAACTGTCAGTTCAGATTATACCAAGTGTGGGCAGTCCTTTAACACGGTCTCGTAGCCGTATTGCGATGGCATTGTAGAGCACGGGGGAGCAATCGCTTTCAAGGACAAGACGGAGACCGGGCATGAGACGCAGCAGATCGGCCCACGCGCCCCGCAGCCGCGGGTGGCACCGCCAGATCGCCGATATACGCGCCAGTGACATCTACACTATCGGCCTTGTTCGCCTATATAGCAGTAACGTGTAGGAGACGTCGATGATTAGTTAGAAAACAACCACAATAAATAACACCCCCTTTCCTCATCCTTTTTCCTCGCGCTCTCGTCGCGTTGCAATAAAATCAAGTGGACCCGTTGTTTAACACGCCGCCGCGCGGACGTGAATGACGATTGTGTATGTCAGACCTATTTTTAGCGAACCGTTTTTACCCGATCCAGAAAGAATTCGAGTCGAAGGACGAAACGGTGCGATCGAAGGAGGCTCTCGGAGTCCGTTAGAGCCGGCCAGGGGAATAATTACCGGGCGGAATTCTTGCGTTGGCGCCGACTGACCTCAGCTGCGGGCCTCATTAGCCGAGCCAATTTGCCATGAGCTACGCACGCACTCGCTCCGTATGCGTGAAAACGAGATGGTCGCGAAGGAGACGCGCGGTCCCTCGTATCTAGATTCAATAAAAGTATACGGGGACGCATTTGAACTCCGTAATCACTGCCACGTACGCGACAGGAACTTATTTGCATATGGGGATGTCACCGGTGGGTTAATAATAGTCTAGGAAAGCACTTCATTACAATACCATGCATTTTCCCTTTACAATTAAGAAACGAAACGTAATCCGCACAACTCGAAAGTTGTAGCGCGACTTCGAATAGTTATTCGCATAGAATGGAGTGAGAAATATATGAAGTTGTTTACTTTTGTCATGGGTTCCATCTGGCATACGAGACTTTCATCGAGACAGTACCGACCAATGCGATTTTGCTTTATTTATTTATACGCTTAACGATGTTACTCGATACTTTCTTACAAGATGCATCTACTACAACAGACGCGTGATGGTTCTTTTATGCAACTCAGTACTAACTTTATTAAATGTAATAGTGACAGGGCGTACTTAGTTGGTCTTAGGTCGTTTTAGATTGGAAGAATTTAGATGTGGCCAGTTTTTCCGAAACAGCGGCAGTTGGCGTCGTTCGGACGGACGGACCGAAGACGGCACGACAATGACCCTGTGGTTACGGGGCGGAACGGGCAAAACGGGGAACGTCACTACACGGGGCATTGTTGCGTGCGGAGATGAGCGCGGCGACGGCGGTGAGGCGACGGAATCGCCGCGCCGTAATGAGAGCAAAGCGAAGAGTACGGCCTCGTAAAGGCAGAAGCAAGAACGGCCAATGTTCGGCCTTGGAACAGCCTTGCAAGGGTCACCACGCGAAAGGCCGCGTGGCGTCCAGGGTGCGGGCGGCAAGAAAGGTGCGCGGGGCGCAAAAAAGATCGACGACCGGCTTCGTTTTTCTTCTTCGACTGCCGGCCGCCAAATTGTTAGATGATGTTGCCGATCCAACTCTTTCTTGTCGCACATTTATTTTAACGCTATGTTTATAAAACCATTTTTGGTTTTCATTTATGGGAAATGTGAACAAAGTAAATCTGTGCCGTTTATATCTAGTAAATATTTTTGCATAATTACGTTGCCGGAACGTTGTCAGCTGGCCATTAGGCGAGATCCAAGCGCGATTGGCGGTTGTTACCTCGCTCGACGTACCACTCTCGACCGGCTAACGGGGTTTTGTTAAAATATCGGTCAACCGGTGGCATAAACCAGATGTAATCGCGATACCACCTTACGAAAGATTTCCGCGTACCGGCACCGTCAAATATACGTGTCCCATTCACGTCATTAAAATTCTTCGCATGCACAAACTGATCGATTTTTATAATTATTTTCAGATCCGCAACTGCAATCTCAAAGTGGCTACAGATCCGAATTGCAAGAACGAGCTTTAGTGGTTTCATTGCAGATGTTTAATTTGATTTTGGAACGATGCGTGTCAATCTTACAAGACCACTTGAAATCGAAGAAACCTCAAACCGCTTTTCCGCAAGATTTACAAATCTTATTGCCGGCGGTGAAAATCTGGAGCGATTGGATGCTGTGTCACAACGGGGTATGGAATCCACCTCCATCTACCCAAGACTACAAAATCGGGTAAGCTTTATTTGTTCCGTTCAATTTCGTCTTGGTCATCGATCATCTGCCGGTCGATCAGGTGTAGCTTAAATGCCCGCATCTATTATTTGCCTTCATTAATGTTATTAATGTTCGTAGAGCCCCCGGCGACGCGTGGAGCCGCATCGCAGCGCTCATGAACTTGCTCGAGGAGTTGGACCACTCAGCCACCGACGGCTTCGTGAACGAACCCAAGGAAGGTGAGTCGCCGCGTTGAACGCAATTATCCGCGTGCGCGCGCTCAGATGCGTTTCGTACTTTAAAACGCATGAGTATTATTCATCGGACGGCGGTAATACGAAGCAGAAGACTTTGATTAATTGGGCTTATTTCAATTAGCGTCTCGGCGTTTCTCGCTCCCGCTGATGTACGTTTACGTCGTTCCCGGATGATGATGGTCATTGTTTTGAGTACTTATATCTGTTAAGCTCTTTGTCATAAGGTTACTTAAAAAAGGAGCTTCATTCGTTTCAGATCTACTACGCACAACGGGAATAATGGCTGAAACTCGGTCGTAAACGGTGGTGTCCGGTCAAATCTTATTTGAATGCAAATGTGCGCGCGCGAGAGAGAAGTTGTGTTCGGCCGGCTACGATCGATAGCCGCTTAATATTCATGGTGGCGCTTTTGTTCAGATTATCTTAAAGAGATTAATAGAAACACGCACCGTAAGTGCGTCTCGCTTTCGATTATTCTCGCGCAATTTGTTTCAATTTATTTCGTGTAAACAACATGTTTTTGCCATTAGCCGACCGGGATTTATTTTTATGGCTGCATGTCGCGGGCGTTTTAATCGATTGGAAGAAAGTTACGGCCCGGATAATATTTAAGGGGCAACACACGCTTCTATTTATAAATGTATGCCGTGTCCTTAAGATTTACTAATGAATCGGTTGATAGTATGGTATGGAAAGTTTATTAGCTCGCTACATTAATCCTTCTTAGTTTATCTTTATACAGCAGCTAATTAACCAATTAAAATTGAAAAGGAAAATAATAATGCCGCCTCCTTTGCTGTTATTACAGGATACGAACAAGTTCGCTTGCCCGAAGACGCAGTTTTATGCGGCTTTACTCCTCTGATGCATAACGTTCAAGAACTTACTTACGCACCAAAAGACCTGGATATCGAACAAGCTCAGTTCGCGTTACGATTATCCAAGCTGTTATTCTTTGGAACAGTTTTCTTGTGCGGCCTTGAACCACCTGTGCTCAAACTCAAACTAGAAAGCGATTACAGAGAGTACGTCTCGGTAGTTAGGATGTCTTCTAGCAGAAGCTCGCCACCCTCACCACCAGAACTGGTAAGTTATTTTTTGTAGCAGGCTACAACAATGACCGACCTTCGCACTAACGAACGGATGGTTATCTGTCGCTCGGAGGAGGTTCTGGTTCTGTTCTTTTATAAATAAATAAGTTACAAATCGTAAATTTAAACTCTTATTATTTTTTAGGACGACAACGACGATTTGTTAGTGGAGAGCTTTAGCGAAGATGAAGATGGAACGACGGATCAAGAAGGAAAATTAGAAGGAGCACCGTCGGAAATAAGAGATTTGTTAAGTAGGAAGGTTGCGTTGGAGAAGCGCCACAGACATCAGGAACTTCATCGCCAACGAGTGCAGGTAAACTTGGAAAAAGTACTCCAAATCCGATTGGCGATAAAACCCGACCGCGTTACGTTTTTATTACGATTATAGTGAAATTACGATCGCTTGGGGGCTGTAAAAACGCCACCGTATCGAGCTTCTTTATGTCGAACCGATTATGGGCACAAGCGCAGTTTTTAGATTGCGTAAATGGAAACGTATAAATGCTTTAGGTTCGTCGAGTGAATCCATCCATCTCAACGGCATTTATGAAGAAAGGTTTACCCATCTTTTACTTTTTATGAAATAAGTAAAATACCTAATTATCGTAAGGAATTAATTACACGTAATCCGATTTACATTATGCTAATCGCAATTATACTTTCTCCGGGTGGTAGTTATCTATAATTTAATTAGTTCAGAAATAAATCTGCATCTTATTTTATGCTAATGCGTATCCATTTGAATGATGATTGAGATTCTTGCGATTTTACTGTTGTTTGGGAAGCGAAGGTGGTAGAAGCAAAATTGCCAATCACGGTGAAGTCGATGCCGATAGATTGGCGCAGGTCCAAATAAGACAGACAGTCCCGGTGACATACGGGTACCAGGAAGTGGAACGCCCACGCGTTCCCACGGTTCCTCAGCAGCAGGAGCATGCGCCCGCGGTGGCGGCGGCGGCAACGAACGGTTCCTCGAGCGCTCCGGAATCCGTCACGCCGCGTCCCGAGACGACGTGAATGATAAGTAGGTAGGGATGTCTACTGGGACGTTTCAATTGTGGCCTTGTATTGAATTCGATCGCCACCTGTAATAGTTTTTCGCGTTGGAAAAAAAGTGGGTGATTCTAAAGAAAGAAACCGAGCGGAATAGAGTTTCAAAAGTAGTTGTATTAAGGTTTTAAACGTAACGTCAGTTTTAGATTGAGTAATTAGTTTTAATTTAATACTTTTTTATATTAACCGTATTTGTTCATAATGTCTACGCGGTAGTAACGGTATAGTATCTCTACGGTAAAACTTGAGTTAGCGAGTAAACATCGCGACTTGCATCCTTGAATGTGGGTCAGGCGTACTTCTAAAAAGACGTACGTACATCGACACGACGACGGTGATTATGATTGATGTTCTCGAACACACCCTAAACTCTACGCCGCCGATGCAACTCGACTAACTGTTAAACTTCGATGCTATTTATGCTGCGGACGCCGGATTGTTCCCATCGGGCCCGGCGGACGTCGAGGGCCGCACAGGTGTTCCCCGAACACGGCCGGGGCTCTAACGCGCGGTGTAATGCAGTTAGGAACATGTGTAGGGGCATTGAAAACTTCCTCTCGACCGGCCATAGTGGGATATCGGCGTTTGCCGGTGTTCCTCAACCGAGAGGTCGCCCCTTATTTAGGCACGTTCGCCGCCTTCGAGTGGACGCTGCGTCGTCGTGCTCGTTTCCGCACTTTTTTCCCTTTCATTTTGCATATACAGTGTGTAACTATGGAAGATATTGCAAATCTCAAGCGATCTCGTCCGCAATTATGATTCCTCCGGCTCTAGCATTGCACTACAATTAACAAACGCATAGATGGGCTATTCATCTGACTACGGACTGTATCTAAAGACGAAATGTATAAACCGTGCGTTTGGTATATGTGCCGGTGTACAGTTACGCCATATAGTACCATTGTCTCAACGGAGACCGCCCATAACCGCGAGCGATGTTTCGATTACAACGCTTTGTTTGCGCGGGTCACATGCGCCGTTTGCGCCCGTCGATTCGCGTAATAGAAACCCGAACGGGACGACCATTTTATTATCGCGATGATAATAAAATAATATGACATCAGTGACGTCTCAGATTTGCATAATCGATTACTTCTTCGCGTATATCGACGCCGCGGACGTCCGCGGGACAGATAATGATCGCATTGAATGGGATTAGCATATTTACGAGCAGTTTTACTGTGGCGGCTCGCCGTAATCGCACTCCAGTAATCTGAACTGCTGGTGACGGTGGCTGTCGATGGTTAGATAACGTCACCATTTAGAATGACAAGTTATTTCTGTTAAAGACGCTACCGCTTTTCACGCGTAATCTATTGATAAATCCAGACTATTTATTAATAACTCTTTACTTTTAATTATACCAAGTTTGTCATCATTTCATGCCGGTTGAAAGTAGGTGAACTAGATCAAAGAAGTTATTGTGCTATTGATAGTGTCAATCGTTTATCAAACAAGTCCTCCTTTCGAATTTCTTTTGGTGTTAACAAATAGGTGCAGTCCTTTATTACATCCGGTAGTAGTTTAATTACTGACAATACTCCAAAATCAACTATAAATATTGTAAAACCAGTTTCTTCCAAATGGTGGTTATCATATTAAGCGGATATCATCGTACATTACATTACATTGCCCTTAATTTAATAAAATGTTTAAAATATAAAAGGAACTAAACCTAAAAGAAAGTTTTAAAAGCAACTGTGTCGTATTTTATCAGATAACTGTGGCAATAAATAACAATCAGCCGCGAAAAAGATTACCCCTACCTAAAGTTGGGTTGGGCGTCATAAATACGAGCCAAAAATCTCACCCAACAAGCCATCAGGCGGTCGATTCCCCTCCGGTGACCCTTTACCGTCCTTGAACAGTACGATACAAAAACGTGAGGACGTGTGGGTTCGTCCCGAGACAATTAACGATCTATTCTAATACCGTATAATGCGGTTATAATTAATATTTGATAAAAAACGGCCGTCACTTTTACGGATTAAAAACTCATTGTGTCGGTAAGTGGAAGAGCTTTGGTCGAGCAGAGACCAACCCTTGCGTTGTATTTATAGCTTGTCAGTTCCGATTGTATGTCAATCATTATTTCTATTCGATATTACTAATAAAGAGGGTAAAGGAAAGATGTTTTCAAGTCCTAAAGCCGTCAGATTTGGTGTTAGTTTAATTGTTTTATTTTGGTTCTAGAAAATCCTTCAACAATCGATCGTGACAGTCAACATTGAAGTGCGACCAAAGTATTTAATACCAGACACGAATTGTTTCATCGATTATCTGGAGATGATTAAAAGTGTTGCAACGGCTCACGTTTACACGTTAATGGTACCCCTTGTAGGTAAGTAATAGCGGTTAGATTAGCACGTGATCGTTCTTTTAATGTGCCGTAATCATCCTGGCATGTCTTCGGATCCCTTGATTACTAATACAAGCGAAAAATTGATGTTCAGTGAACTTTAAACTGTCTCGATGTGTGAACGGTCGTAAATATTAGTTTGGGATGGGTTTAATACGCTATAAATAAAAATATTTCCATAATTGCTAAACACTTCGAACCTCAACTAATTTTTAATGTTGATCGTCATTAGCGCCGATATGATTTACGAGTGGATTAGTTCGTTTGAGCCCAGAGGCGTACGACGTCGCTTCGCGGGAGCCCATTCGGCGCCCATTAAAATCATCGTATGACGAAACTTTGTCTACCGCCTCCCGATAACGGTCACGGTTACGCCTAATAAGGCGTCCCGTTAACGGTACGAGGAATATAATTCTTTATTATCGTGCCGTAATTTTCGAGGGCTTTTAACGGGCCGCCACGCAATTTTAATCTCTCCCGGAGACGACGTAATTTACACGAAGAAATTCAGCACCCATTCATTCTAATTTTATTTAATTCCACAAATTATTTGTGTATTCGGGGAGATTTATCGGACTTGTGCCAAGTGTAAATTTCCGCTTTGTTTATGTTGTCGATGGAGACTACCAGAAACGTCCGGGTAAAATTTTTAGAACCGACGGACGTTTAACTGCGTCGCGTTGTGCGTCCGTTTTCAATACAAGGGTAGTTAAGACGGTACTAAACCCCGTTAACGATCGGCGCACTTCTGGCTCGAATGGATGGCGTTCCCTTGTTTAACATCGGCCACCATCTGTAGGTACCTTTTAGGACGCGGAAGTACGTTTACACTACGCCTACGTCGTTTGCATAAAGGCGTTACAACGGCCTATCATTAAACGTGTAAATACTTGTGAGTCGCAATGTATGCATGTATCCTTTTTTTATAGTCAATATCAAAAGTAACATTTCATTAACTCAGTTATAAAACTAAGTGTTTTGTTTTTATTTCGCGCAACAACGTTAATATTAGATCCACAATGTGCAGACTTTTTTCCATAAAGAATGCAGTTTTTCGTTGATTTTAAAATTTTCAGAAATAGAGTTACATTTTTTTATTAATTGTAGGTGACTGTTATACAGGTGTATATAAATTAATAATATATTAAATATATCGATTTCCACTTGCATAGGACAGTGATTCGAATCCCGAATAATACATATTTATTTTTATCTTTTATAATCTGTTGATGTTACAGGAGTGCCCTTAATTAATTATATGTTGTTACATCACAATATTAAAAATATAATGTAAAATATTGTACACTCTGCATCAAAATTAACGCACAACAAAAAATATCCCAAAATTCAAAGTTCATTTTCTCTCAAGTCACTAGTCTAATAATTTAATTTTAGTTTTTTTTTGTAATGTAGACTTTTTCTTCAGGAACAACCCAGAGTATAACATTTTTATTTAAACTTTAGTTTAAGACATGTACAGGGTGTGTAAGAAAGACATCGTTTTTTCATAAAAGGGTATTCCAGTCTTTTCTTAACAATTTGTTTTTTCAATCATGTGTTTATCTGTTTATTCAAAGAAACAGTGGTCTCTTAAAGACTAACTGACAAACAAACAAATGGTTAAGAAAAGACTGGAATATCCTTTTATTATGGTAGTCATCAGATGGTGCATTTGAAACGGCCCACAGGTGTTCCAAGGATCGATGAAAAAACGATGTCTTTCTTACACACCCTGTACATGTCTTAAACTAAAGTTTAAATAAAAATGTTAAAGTCTGGGTTGTTCCTGAAGAAAAAGTCTACATTACAAAAAAAAACTAAAATTAAATTAGACTAGTGACTTGAGAGAAAATGAACTTTGAATTTTGGGATTTTTTTGTGATGCGTTAATTTTGATGCGGAGTGTATTAAAAGAAGTAAATTTGTATTATTTAAGGTCCTATTAGTCGTCCTATTCATTTGGAAACTCCTGGTCTTTAAGGGAGCGTCTGCACGATCGTTGAAATCGCAGGGATAGAATCGCAACGGTTAGTGTAAAGGTGCATTTAAATTAGAGCGAACAGAAGCAAACGAGCGAATTCGTTCGCCTAAGCTAGCATAATTTATATGGAGAACCAAACATGAACGAACGATCTCGTTCGTGTTCGGGCGTGTTCTGAACCCTGTCGGTAAATCAACGAATCATCAAAGAAACGATCGAATTCGCAACGAACGCGAACAGCTGATTTTTACGCTATATCGATTTTTCAAGTTAGGTTATTTTACATTCGTGAGTGTTGTAAGTTTTTACCAACATGGAATGGACAAATGAAAAAAACACTTCAGTTGATTGAATTATATAGGAACGAAACATGTTTGTGGGATCCAAAGTCAAAACTGTATAAACCAATAAACAAAAAAACGGATGCATGGAATAAGATCTCTGCAGAGAGAGCAGACCTCGGGAATGATGTAACTTATTGCAGATGTTGAAATTTTGAACAAATATTTGAGGCTTGCATAGGAGGCACCCGTTGCAAGGAAGCGAAGAGTCACTAGCAGTCGTTCTTTAGCCGTAATTGCTTTTTTGAAACTTGTATCCTCTCTAGAAATGTTAGGTCCAACCAAATTTAATAAGAATTCAAAATCTTCCGCTGACATTCTGCAGAAGTTGGTGACAGGCCAAATTGTCACTCGTTTTTTTCTCGGATACTCCAGCAATAACTAGAAAACTAGCGGCGCTAACTAAAATGTCTTCATCCGTATCCGACATCGTAAACGAAAGGATCATTAACGAACGCGAATGTTCGCTCTAATTTAAACGCTCCTGTTTTATAGAGAACAAACGAACGAGCGAATACCTGCGAATTCGTTCCTTCGTTCGTTCGCTTCTGTTTGCTCTAATTTAAATGCACCTTAATACATTGATCATAATGGGCCAGCGTCTCGCAGCGTTTTTTAACACTCATATAGATGAGATCATTAAAATCAATGTATTACAGTATCGCATGAAAATTGCTGCGATTCTATCGTTGCGTTTTCAACGCTCGTGTAGATGCTCCCTAAAGGTGCATTGTCAATTACGCGACTGCTGCGGCGATCGTCGCGCGGCTCTGGCGACTTTGCGTCAGCCACTCGTTTGCATTGAATTATATGGATACGTGGATGGATATATGGATAATCCGAAAGAGAAAAAACCGAAGGCGACTATTGTCGCACAATTGACACCTAATAAGGCGGCTGTAGAAGCGCTAGAAAAGTCACGAGTCTGCAGCCGCGCGACGATCGCCGCTGTAGTCGCGTGATTGACAATGTACCTTAAGGGGAATGGCTAATCAATACGCCAATAATATAAATATAACCCACATTTGTATTATGTGCCACTACCTATCGATTGGTATCACTTTCATTAAAATCGGTGATGGATAAGTGATCAGGTCTTCTTGTAAATCGAAAATCTTAATGTCAAAATGTATCTCATGTTTCGTAAGTTTTCACGACCTCCGTGAAGTTCACAATTTTAGCTTATAAATAAGCATTTTTCTTCCAAATGTATTGATATACAGGTGAGTCTGAAGCAATGGTCCGAGCTAGAGGAATGAATTGTATTTATAAAACTAAGTCTAAACTATGTTGCTTCACTTTGTTTCCAATTATTGTTCGAATAAGCCAATTAGTATTTTGCAATTTTTTTCAAAATTCAAAACGAAAAAGTACATTTACGGCATGTAATGCTCTACGAACCTTGGAAAGACGTCAATGTAGCAATTGCATAAAGTAATATTATAAAAAGGCTTTTCACTGTGCAAGGAGAGAAATGGACACATTCATACGGCCAAGAGATAGGGCACTCGAAACACAGTCGATGTATTGATTATCAATCTATCTGTGATTTCCTTAGTTGTTAAAAAAATGCAAGGATTTTTCTTTTCATTCCTTTTTAGCGTTAGTGGATGAAAAGTACTCTAAAGCTGCGCATATATTTGCGGATCGAACCGTCCGCAAACCGCTCGTAAACCGTTCGTTGAAATTATTATTACAACGAACTTCTTCGATCCATCGAAAACGGAACGAACTGTGAACCATTTCTAGTGCTGCGGTGTGCTTACTTGTCATCATAAATTTCCATTTTGAGTTGTGCGGTTTTAGAGATGGCGAATTTATACAATAATAAACGAAAACGGCGATGTTTCTCTATTCAAAAAAGAAACGTACTTGCACGGAACTAAATAGTAATGGACTTGCAATCACAATTAAGTGCACAATATAAGAATCTTACGCAAACGTCTCCTTCTCATTTCGAGAATTTAAGTTTTTCTTAAGTTTAATTTCTTTTAAGTTCTTAAAATTATTCTTGTGTTTGGGATTCCATTAGTGTTTTACTTCTATATGGATCAATAAATTTTAACTTAATTTCTTCCAGCTACTCCATAATGAATACCTTCAATACACGCGTGTGGAATGTCTGCTACGAAATTCGCGAACACGACAATTGCGCACAAAAGCCGTCCCAATATGAGTTTCGAATCCCTTCGTGTTCATCAAAAAACGATGGGCGACGGTTCGTTACTGGTTCTAAGTTACGTTCCAATCTCGAGAAGAGATGGTTCGCGAACGGTTCAGTTCGCAAATGTATACGCGGCTTAACACTAACATAAGACACTCACAGTATTCTCATCAATGTCATAAGACCGTCTACAGAGGAGTTGATTTTCCAAAGGGAAAACTGCATTTCGTAATCTTCTAAACCATTTTTGTTGCCACACTGATACCTTTCCGAGAGACATGAAACTTATACGCCGTAAATAGACGGTTCCGTTTTCTATTTTAAAAAATTCGCCAAACCTCAAATCAACTTATTTGTATAATTAGTAATAAAGTGAAGGAATGTGGTTTACTTTTTTCAGATTAAGTAAAGAAATAAGCAATAATACCAACATTTAATTATGCGATACATTTACAGCTATCTATAATCGATTACACACGAATATTTTTTTGATTTGTTATAACCTGCTAATTGGTGAAACCAGGGATTAGATGAAAGTTCAACTTTAGCCCGAAGTAGCTCTAATTCTAAGACAGGTACAGAAAATTTTCTAAGTAAACCATTAGCAATGTTCAAAGTAGCAATTTCTTTAAACGGTATGAAGTTCTTTCAAAAAAAAACAACATTTTCAGGTTTAGAAGCACTTTATTGCTTAAAATATTCAAATTTTCGGAAGGACTTATGACCGTCATCAACTCTAAAAATAATACAGAGTGCAAAATTTTTACAATTTGCTTTTCTCGTGGCATTTTTGCTTTATGACACCCCATAAACAAAGTCTTAGGTCCAGTGATCTTGCTGGCCAATCAGGGTTAAATCCTGATGATGGTCACAAATCCTGGCGAAAATTTGAATATTTTAAGCAATAAACTACTTCTAAACCTGCAACATCTGGTTTTATAGAGAGAACTTCATACCGCTTAAAGAAATCGCTATTCTGAACGTTGTTAATGATACCATAACTTATCGATTTGGGCTTGCAGGGATTTAGAAAATATTTTTTTATGATTAAACCGTTTGTCCAACTGAAATTTTATAAGAGAAGCAATAGTTTCTAAATTAATATAGCTATTCAGAAAAAAATTGACAGAAAATTATACAGGCTAGTTAAAAAGATCTGGATTGATAACTTGTCGTGAGAGTGTTTTTAAACACCCTGTAATTTTCGGAATTCGAATTAGTTCCACAGAAAGCTGTAGCCTGCTAATATAAAGACATGATCAAAAAATGAATAAAATCTAATAAAGATATTTCGAGTAATTTAAGAAAAACTCATGAAAAATATTGTTTTTAAAGTCTTGTAGTGGCTAGACTAAGAAACTTTGTATATAGATAAGTTGGGTTAAATCATCATATTTTTGACCAAGGTATCTGTGGTACTCCGTTGTACACGACATTTCCGGAGACCCTGTAGATTAATTGTAAGACGAGTTGATTAGGATGTTGGTTAAGAGTTTTACGAATCTACTCAAAGCCTTAAAAAGACAAAAAAAAACACTGTTACCAAAAAATCTGTTACTGTCAGATCAAAAAGGTTCGAACATGGACGTGCATGAAATCCTAAATCACAGTGTTGCCAAATGCAAGACTCTTTCAAGTAGCTCCTTATGATATAGAAAGCATAATCCAATACATTAACATTTTCGATTCTGAATGCTAGTGCTTTTGCGTTAATTTATGTACACCCTACATATGTGTATAAAATAACAAATCAATATATGCCGTTTTGTTGCGGTACTGTCTTAATTTGCAAAATACTCGAACCGTGAGCGGAATGGACGCGGAAGTTTGCGTTTGAATTAGCTGCAACCATCGTTTTAGAATCCAACCACGGATGGTCCGCGCCTTCCCACAGCACATCAGCTGCTGACATCGTAATCTAATCCATGAGGGCAACGTCTTTAGCGTGTTTGGCGCCGACTGCGCGATCCGATACATTTAAATCGATTAACGTGGCCTTCCGATTTGTCCTTGAATACGAGCCGTTTTCTAACGGTTGTAAATTAAATACAGTGCACATTTTATTAATGAGATTTCTTTTGTTTTAATTTAGTTTTGAACGAACTGGAAGGTTTAGCAAAAGGTGGAAAACATCCAGTACCAACGGCGCGCACCACATACGACCCTGAACACGTAATAATGGTAGCCGAGTCGGCGAAGCACGCGTTGGATTACCTCAGTGTCAAGAACTCTAACATCAAGTACATCACGACCAAGGGGACGATCTTGGCCTCGTCCACATTCACCGTGGAGGACGACTCGGTGTCTGATATGGCGTTGAAAAACGACGATAAAATCCTTTCGTCGTGTTTGGCTTTATGCAAAGTCAATAAAGATCAACATAATGAAGGTAAGTGGGGTTTTGGTGGAGTTGAAGGGTCGATTAAGCACATGAATTGTGCAGGGGAACCTAGGAAATTGTACAGGGAGGTTGTACTTTTAACGGAAGATAGGAACTTACGCGTGAAAGCGTTAGCGAAAGACGTGCCTGTGAGGGAGCTGCCCGACTTTACAGTTTGGGCGGGATTGGGATGAACTGGATGAGTACTATTACCATCTGCCGATACGAAGAGGTTCTGTCACTCTCGCATAGCTATCATCTTAAGCAGGTGAGTGTAAAATAAAGATACAGTTTATGTAATTGGAAGGATGTTTTTTGCAGATAAAAACAAAAAAATGGCGTGATGAGTAGTTAGTATAATGCCAAGATATTGGCTAATTTCCTTTGGTCCTGTATCAATTAGTTTTTTACGTGTCCCAAAATCGCAGATAATCAACGTCGTTCCGTGTAGAAGTGATTAAATGCCTACGTGGTTGTGAATGTGCATTCCTCCTCCAGTGATGAAGCTCGAACGCACGCCATCTCCGCGACAAATCCCCTATTTCTTGGTCCAATTTATTAATTCAAGCACCTTACGTTACGACGCCTGTATTTTTTGTCCAATCAAAAGAAAACTGTTACTGATCACATATAAAAGCGACATTTATATATAGTTATTAAATATTGTACTCTATATTAATTTTTCGTCCCTTCTTTTTATCGCTTTAACCGATTTTATTGGCCCAACGGCAATGACTATTTATTGAGTGTACTTACCGACGTATTCTCTTATATATTTATTTGTGCCATGTTTTTTTCTGCGGTTGTTCGTGGCAATTTACTAGTGTTTATTAGTTATTAGTATACACCTTTTAATTATATTATTAATTATATCGTTTATAAAGTACGGTTCGTTAGTATTTTATTGCAATTGTTTTTGCTCAGGAAACACACGCGATGTTCTTATACAAAATAAAAATAACAGAAATTAATTATTGTAAATAATAAATGATATGGAACTATATTATAAAAGTAGTTTTTATTGTTACCTAAATTCCAAAACGTTCTCATTACCCATATCCGCATCAGTATCCTATTTCGTGACAGTCAAGAGAAGTCAGTGGTACCCAATAATAACGAAATCACGATAACCTGTCCTATTTATCGTTAATCCCCGTTAAGTCTGAGTCGCGAACGCCGCGACCATTAAATAAGAAATAGGATGCGGCGTGCGGATTCCGCCGCATCGGAATCGTGAATCCTTACGATTCCGTCGTGGGCGATGCCAATTAATTTATGGACCACGTATATTAATGGACCCTTGTGGAGCAAGCCGGCTTTGTACAAATGCCGTAACACTTTGCTCGGAGAGAGGCGACTCCACGGGTCACCGATTTCCGGAATTATTACCCATGCATGTCCACCAGGCGTTCTACTGACAAAGTCGTAAATCCACCAAAGTTTTCCAAAATTTTTCCCAATTAAGATTCTCTTCTACCGTTGTCTAAGTTGCAACTAATAGAAAGTTCTTCGTCGCCCGTCCAAGTATGTTCACTTGAGCGGGAATCGTTGTAGCTGTCGCCGTTTCCAATTTATTCCTTTTTAACTGTCAGTGGATTATAACTGTAACCGGTAACACCGTAACTCACAATTAAAAGAATGCGGTACATCCTCTGGTCCAAGCTTGGATAAAACATTCGGAAAATAAAGCTCTGCCTACGGAAGGCAAGTCTCGCTCTTTCTCCAAACTTGGTTCGTTCGCTTCCATGAATTTCCTCGGGGACTTCCTAATGAAAGCGATTGTGGTCAGCTTATAAATCACCTAGCGTCTCCATTTGGTCGAATCTAAGAGATCCGTAATTAATCATCCTGAGAAAACCAACATATTCTGAAAACGTAGAGAACACGTAAACGGTGGGAAGAATTACATGCGGTAAGTGATGCAACACGATCTAAAACTGGGCGAAATAAACCCACTAACTCACTTAAAACCACACCAAACCTAAAATGTAGGTTTTATATGTCTGTTCGACTAAAACCGGATCGCAATTAAATGTGGTATAACGGACCGCAGAGTCACTTTTTCGTAAAATTACGAACGTGAGTACGAGATTTTCTATTGTTGCAACTAACTCGAAATAGAGAACCTTATTTGGAGTTAAAACCTGTATCTAAAAATAATTCTGATTCATACCTTTGACTAATATAAGCAATAAATTTCATCAGAATAAAGCTATTTGGACATAATCTTAGAAAATTTATAGTTATATCATGTTAATTTAGTTTTACAGGTGTTAAATTACCTACTAAATGAATAGTTTATAATTTGATGGATTTATGAACTTTGATAACTTTGTTATTTAACATCAACACTACAGTAAAATATTTGTTTATGAAAAATTTTTGTCATTTTTATTTAAGATATTTGGTTTTAAATAACTTAATTAAAGAGCGTTCTTAAATGTAGAAGAGAAGAAACGGTTAGGTTTTAAATTAAAGTTACCATTATATCCAAAGAGTTGAATTGAAGGAACTTAGTTGTCGGAAGTTACTTCTTACGGCCTGGCGAACACAAGGAGGCGTCCTCGACAGCTCCGACAGTAACATCGTCGTTTAAGTTTTCCCATATGAATCCGCTGTCGGCGGGAAAAACGGGAAGATAAGCGAGGGCCGCTTAGCAACAATAGGAGCACGTCGACCGTATCTCCTTTCGAACAACTTGCTCGGAAATTCAATAAAACACCGCCCGATCGCCGTAAATCGCGGCGGCCGCGACCGATCGCCAGGCAAACTCAGAAATTTACGGCGATAAATACGCGGCTGTGCCTCCGAGGGATTCCTTTGGCGTAAATCAAGCGCTTCTCGGCCACTTTGCACCATCAACGTCGACCGTGGGTCGTTCCCGGCGCTTCCCAAAGGACTCCTAAACGGATATTTATATCGCAGTTTATCGCTGGCGGTTTCTAAATGATCCTATAAACGGGAAACCTATTATTAAGAGACAAAATCCTAAAGAACCCTGAAGCTTTAAGATCAGAGTTTGAGACGTTATAAGGAATATACAAGTGTACGTGTGTGTGTTGATGCGTGTGTGTGCGCGTGCAACAGTTTATATTTACAGGCGTGGCGCTGAGGCAACGACGTCGACGGCAGACGCTGGGTTCCTTCGTTCTCACGCAACCGGCCGGCATGAACAGCATTGCCAATATTGTAAAAATCCGCCCGTGATCTCGGTCGCGAACCGATTTTGTATTCCGAATAAGCGCTCAGGCGCCCATTCGTGTGGTTCATCCATTCACGTGTCGATTTTTAAGGAATCCAATGCACCTTCCTTACGTCAGCGACACCCACAAAATTTCGGATCACATCTTGTTATGTAAGAGTTGCAGGTACCATTTGGATTCGTTTAGTTGCTATGCACCTTTTTAAAGAATGCCGACGTATTATAAAGTCCAGTACTTGCATAGGATGTAACGTAAACAGGAAGTGGCGAGCAACAGTAAAAGCTCCTCGCCGTCAAAACGCACAGTCAACTCATTGAGCGTACGAGTCAACGTGTCCATTGATAAGGGAAATTGCGTCGTTATGAGATAATCAGCGGTGTCATTCTCTCCGGGTCTCTCATTACGGCACATTCAGCGAGCTGAACACCGCCCGAGGGTGCCCTTCGAATTCAGCTCTGTCACTCCGGCTTTAAAAACGTCTTCCGTTATTCGAAATCGAATCGCGATGCGTCGTCCGCGTGGACGGGAAAAAGTAAACCAGAAACGCCGTTTTCAATTTGGGCCCGTCCTTTTATCTGTCACGCGGTATTTAGCGACCGTACCGTTACCGGGCAGAAATAAATAATTTTTTTTCCTTCGGACGCATTGTAGCTGCTCGGCCGCGCACGGATTTCGATTAGAATTCGAGTCCGTTGCTTCTGAGAGGCCTACTTTTTGAATTTTTCAACTACAGATGGAAGGTCAAATAAATCCCACGCATGATGTCACGCACTTTTTCTCCACCTGTTTAAATTTAAATTTTAAAATATTAGAAATACGCAAAATCAAGTGATTTATTGATATTTGGAATTTTAAATGACTACAAGATATGTTGATTACTTCAAAGAATACCATAAATGAATCACTTCAAACGTAAAATTGTTAGTATGTGTAAGAGAGAGAATTTGTATTATTTTATTTTTTAGCACTCTTCAAGAGAAATAAAAAAAGTTTATCTTAAAAAACAGGATTTTAATTAAACAAACAAAAACTTTTAAATAGAATTTTTAATACATTTATATTATTTCAATTTTTTTAATCCTTAATTCAACCTAAAAAAAGGGTTTAAAAGAAATTGGTTATTATAAATGAATAGTAATACGAATCAATGAATCATTAATTTTTTTTGTTACAGATACTTTAAGTACTTTTTGTAGCAGTAAAGTGTCAATTTCCATTTAAGTAATTGACGTTAAAACGGTCTATTACCAAGCACTAATAGACATTCAAATGGAAAGTTGTAAATCACTATTTATAGCGTAGGTACAGAATTTGCAGGTGTCTCGTTTAATAAGTCAACCGTCAGGTGTAAAAACATCGGCGAGTTCTTGGATAAAGTGGTAAAGGAAATCACTCGATACGTGTTGAAAGTTGTCGCGATAGGAAACAAGCGGCCAGACATCGGTGATAAAGCCGTGGCGATAAATATCGCTCTTAATAGCCAATTTCCAGTACAAATTCGCTCGATTTGTAGCCGGCCAGAGACGCACCACCGGCGGGTTAAAAAAACCTCCGCGACCTTAATGGCTGAGAAGTGTCCGAGACGGTAACACATCGTCCCGAAACCAATTTATAAAACCTTTCCTTTTATAATAGTGGACTGGATGTTCTAGAACAATATTTAACCAGAAATTATCCAGAATTTTATTGGATGGTACACACCATAAAAATACTAGGATGTCTGTTAATAGAAGACGATTTACACGGAAACTGTTAAAACAATATCCTTCGGTGGACTTTTCCCATTAACGTTCTCTCTAACCGCAGCTCATCGCGTTCGAGATGCGAAGATGTTTCAACAAACGTTAGTCAACACCCAGGAGAGCTTTTAGCTGAAAACAAACTCCGCATTATGAACACTAAAATATTTAATAGCGGATGTAGTTAGCGCCAAAGTCGTAACGCACATCTGAGCTGCACCCACAATATTTGCATGGTCATAAACCAGATGGGGAGAGAGCTTTTACTTATTTTATTAGCCATATCGCACAGTAGTTTTATTACATGTTATTTCATTTCTCTTTCTGTTAACGTATAAGTTTCTTGTTTACATATCTATTACTTTACTTAGAAGATAGTAATAAAAAGTTAATCAACTGTTTTTGGTCGATTTTGTAAATGACTTTTTATATCCCTTCCTTAATTTCAATTCAATGGTACGTTAGTTTAATGACCGCAGGATCTATTGGTGTGTTCTTTTCGTCACTTTTCGCTGTCGTTAAAACAACGATCCATCGATATTTAATTGCCCATTAACGGACACGATTAACATAATGGAACTTGCAAATTGGATTGTACCATAAAATTAAATCTGGTTAAAATTAAATCTGGTTTCCTGGAAGCTGTACACATCCTTTTAGTTGTTATTACGTAATTAAGATTAAGAAACAAGTTGAATGTGTTAATAGCATTTCGCCAAGGAAAAATTTTAAACGTTTTGAGAATTAATTCGATGTCTTATTCGAATTGTCGAGTAGATTACGTACGTTTCTAATTAATATTGAAAATAGTTACCATAAAAGGTTAAAACCTAAGCGTAAAATTATGCAAGCTACAATTGCAAACCGAGCATTATAGCACCGCATTCCCTTACTAACGTAATATTTAGCTTAGATCTCATCGTTCCTTCTTATCGCTTCCTGTAGTCCACACGCAAAGGCAATTTCGTCTGAAGACGTTACTCGAGATGGAAACTTTGATGGTTATGCAACTGCCTAACTGTAAATAATTATTCAGTAATTTATCGGGCGTATTTTATGGAAATAGGTGTTTAGTTACGTTCTTCGGCTGGCTACAGAACAAGGTTCTGTAGGAACTGGTCCTGCGGCGATCGGGAAACCGAAGAGACCACACATATTTTTTTCATCTTTCCCTCCTTCTCTCTTACCCTTTCGAGATTATGTAAATGAAACGGTACGGTGTAAATAAATTTGCATAAGGACCTGGCGCCATGCGAATCTCTTTCATATAAGGACAAATTTTCGATTTCAATAATCTTCATCGAATATTGACAAGGCAGAAGTTGTTTCATAATATAATTTTTAAGAATTTCACTTTCAAGTCATTTTATGTTCATTGTAAATGATATGTTTAGTAAGAAACAATAACTGTTCGACCATAGTAGTAATAGTATTTAATGGTAGTATGTTATTGTTGCAGTGGTGCATTGAATAAATGCGAGAAAGAACAGTTAGTTATTTGTCGTGCATTAAAATTCTTGCTGGTCAATGGTTCTTGGGAATCGCCCCTTTGAAAAAGTAAATGTTAGTCAAGTATCATTTTTTTGTCTTGAGTTCTTAACAGTTAGAAGAAACTTTGTACATTCAATGAAAGTCTTAAATAGGAGAGTTGGGAGCTAAGAAAAGAGAAGTGTTTAAGGTAAGAATTGACGCCTTGACGTGCAAGACTGTAACTAACAATACATTACCGCGGGCTGTTTTCACGCACCATGGGTACTTTAACTCCCAAGTTAAGTGCACTCAATTCGCGACTGTTCTCAACCGTGAACTTGGTAAGTGAATGACGTGAATGATGACGGGTTACGTGGAAGTCACGTGCTGATCACGGGAAGGAAATGCGAGCAATTTTTCACCGTTGCGGTACTCGCGAACTTCTTCTTCCTGGTAGGTTTTGCCGGTTACTATTAAGCAAAAAATCGACTTAAACGTATTCACGGCTGTCATTAAATTTTTAGTACCGTCAGTTGGCGAAATCAAACAGACCATAAATCGGGAGACACCTGAGCAGACCGAACGTGTTTCCATTCCCAAGGTAATTATTACACGGGGGCAAATGTTTGCTTTGTGCGTGTTTGTCCAGAGGCGCGCGATATGAAACAAAAGACTGACAAGTGCAACAACCGGTCGACGGTCTCCGGTGCGAATAGGAGATGCCGCCACTTGGCAACAACCAAGCGATGCCAGAACAAGATGCGAGTCTTCTTCTTCTGCTTCTTCCACTTCCAAACTCTAATCTCTCGAATCGTTTCCCTTTTATCTATCTGTTAACCGGGAATAATACGAGATAACGAAGCCATGGCATACGGAACGGTAGCGCCATCTACTATTCCCATGGTCGCGGACGCGATCATGAATTCATTAGCGATAACAAGACGGCGTTTTAATTAAGAAGGAGACCGGTCTCTTAATTGCGCTCGCGTTTCGCCTCGACGCCTAATCCGCGACGACGGGAGGTTAGTGACGACGCTCCGTAGATGGCGCTCGCTCTCGTACCTACCTATCCTTTTTGTATGTACTGCGAAGAAAAAAAAATCTAAACGAAACCGACATGAAATTTACCAACCGTTACGTAAAAACCGAGACAATACGGCCATTGTCTCCGTTTAGACAGCGAGTTGGTGCACACACAAGTTCACTACCAGATTCGCATGCCTCGACAATGTGAAGAGGAGGCGATACAGAACCGTATTTAACTTTTTAACTCATCATCATTAACATTTTTGTGATTACTATACCAAATAAATTATTTAAAAGATCTTAAAAAATTATAAATTTTGAGTAAGGATTAAGAAAATTGATGAGGTACATATTTATTGATAAAGAAATAAGGATACAAGAGCGGGGTTCCTCTCCGTAACTTTACCGAGTAGGTCCGACTGGAGTACAAGTAAAAGTAGAAGGGAGAAGCGGAGTATTATCTGGTCCTCCTCAATGCGAAGGTGTTGCAGGCCAACATACCTATGAAATCAAGAATTATAATGTTAAGTCAATTTTGTGATTTAAGAGTTAACCCTTCTCGCCTTTGCCGTCAGACTTGAAAAAAGACCAAAATCCGAGCGAAAGTGTTAGAACATCGAGGTGCGATGGGTTTCTATTCGACGGTATTTTGGCTTACAAGACCTTTGCATTAGAGGTTTAGAGGTAGAGAAGCTCCTTTCCGCTGTATTATTCCAGTCGGGCCTGCTCGGTAAGGTTACGGGGAGGAATCTCACTCTTGCATCCTTCTTTCCATGGTGAGGCCTCTATTCGACGGTATTTTTTCCACTGTACTCCAGTTAGGCATACACATTGTCAGTAAGGTAACGAGGAGGAACCTCACTCTTGCATACTTCTTTCCATGATGATGCTTAGGATCAACTTATAGTATATTGCTATGGTCTCTGTCGTATACGAGACCTTTGTATCATTCCTTCTTCGTCGAACAAATTTTCAAACCAAGCTAGAATACGAATTTAAATGGACACATATTTATAAACCATCTGTTATTATCTGGACACCTATACAGGCTGTCCTGGAAAATGTGGGAAATCTCTTCGATTCTAATAGAACATTAAAAAATATGATTACAAGTTCCCATAATTTTTTTCCTAGCGGCCCTCCCCTCGGATATACGGCCTTCTAAAGGAAGCCACTGGAAAACAATTTTTCTTGAATAACTTTTAAAGTACTTAATTTAATTTAATGAAAATTTAATATGATAAACAGTAGTAAGAACCTCTTAAGAAAATGACCTTAAAACACAATTAGTCTCTTTAGTTTACCAGGGGCGTAATATGTTGTGCATTTTAATGCTTACATTTTTAACACCCTGTATGGTAAGGAGTCAAAAAAAATAAATTTAGATACCTTGAATATTTAGCTAAAGAAAAGGTACTAGTTCAGTGTCGATAAAATGAACCGTTTTCGAGAAAAAAAAATGGCAAAAAGACCATCAAGATTAAAACTTTGTTAATATTTCGTAGGTACCATAGTAACGTTTGTAAAAGCAGCGCCTTTTTAATACTGATAACAGTTTTATTTGTTGCATACAAAAAATTTAGCGCTGTTTTTACAAGTGTTACTATGGTACCTACGAAATATTAATAAATTTTTAATCTTGATGGTTTCTTTTACAATTTTTTTCTAGATAACGGGTCATTTTATCGACACTGAATAAGAGTACCTTTTCTTTAGCTAAATATTCAAGGTGTCTAAATTTATTTTTTTTAACTTTTTACCATACAGGGTGTTAAAAATGTAAGCATTAACATGCACAACCTAGTACGCCCCTGGTAAACTAAAGAGACTAATTATGTTTTAAGATCATTTTTTAAGAAGTTCTTACTACTGTTTATCACATTAAATTTTCATTAAATTAAATTAAGTACTTTAAAATTTATTAAAAAAAATGTTTTCCAGTGGCTTCTTTTAGGAGGTCGTATCTCCGAGGGGAGGGCCGCTAGGAAAAAAAATGATGGGAACTTGTAATCATATTCTTTAATGTTCTATCAGAATCCAAGAGATTTCCCACATTTTCCAGGACACCTGTATAGGATGTTTCATAAGTACTGCAGAATCAGACAGAGGGTTGCCCAAATGGAAGATCTTTTTGTGACACAAAGATGTCCAAATTTTAAGCATAACAAAGTTGAAACCTCTAATTACGGTAAACCACATTTAGGTACTGCAGATAATAGATTTTGTCATTTGTTTTGAAAAAACTAACCTTAAAAATTATGGCAATTTCAGAAAATTGTAGATTTGTAGTATTTAATAAAAGAAAAGAATTTTAATCAAATCAAAGATAAAGCAAAATGTTTATTGTTGTAGTTTTGTAATTTAAAAAACGAATTTTTAATAATTTTATCTCATATCGCTAGTTTAAAATTTTTGCAAGTTTTGCCAATAAAAAGGATTCGCTATGAAATCAATTTGAAGAAACCAAAACTGCTCTATGTTTAATTTATTTTAACTTGTAATTATATGATCGATAATTCATTTAAGTGAAACATCTCCTATTATTCATTATTCGAGTATTATAATCTATGCAACATTTTGAATATGAAAAGATATCACAAATTATAAAAATTGACTACTTACTGTACAGGGTGTTGAACTTTGAAAATTATCATTTTTTTATAGTTTTTCTAAATTTGATTAATACTGATTAGTTCAAAAGGAATTTGTGCGTGACTTTATAGATGTATTGTATATATTTAACATAATGTTTGTAAAGTGTATTTAAATCATATTTAAATAAGTACTGTTCTGAGAACGACGACATACAAAATATTTAATATATCTGTGGAATTTAGCTATGTAATACAATACAGCAATATACGTGAGGAAGGGTTGGATAGTTCAATTTAAATATTTTAATTGCAGACCAATTAGGTTTCTCTTCTCTGGAGATTCCAACTCCCCGAAGACATACAATTACTTTTCGAAATGATCATTTAGGAATGTTGATATGCGACGGTGTCGGAAGCAATCACTGACAAATGACGCGAATCCAGTGGCGCCACCTGCAATCACGCAGCTATGCGCGGTGCTCCGTGACATACTTTACGCCACCGGCACGTTGCTCCACTTTAATCGACGTTTCGTCCTTTCTGGACGATCAACCGCCGAGATTTTTCGCATTGCTGCCGTTTTATCGGCTACTGTGACACTCGAACCCGTCTTGTTTCGTCCAGCAATAAAACGTCGATCTGTTACCGGAGATTCCAACAATCTGCTGGTCGAATTTCTTTCATCTGAAGGAAAAAAGATTCCTCTTAAGGTTAATTACATTGTAAGGGTGTATTGCACGGGCATTGCCTTCGCAAAGTCATAGAGTACAACGCTATCGGTTTTAGTCGAAGTTCGTTGCGTGAGTACGACGCAATAAATAATTTCCTTCAAGAGCAGTGAGAGCGCAATTATGACCGCTCCTTTTCCCTCCGCTTGGTTTTTCCTTTCGCGAGACCGAGAGTTCTCGTGGAGACTACGTCTAATTGGGTTCGCCGCATTAAGCGGTCTTAATAACTCGCGATCGATTCGGTTCGAGACGCGAAATACGTCTCTGCTGGATCTTTAATTTCTTCCAGACTAAATACGTTTCTTTATTTCTAGTTTTGCGCGCTCGGTTGAAATGGAAAAGGTGATCGGACTCTGATAGCAGTCCGCTTGTTCGGCACGACTTCGCCAAAGGGCAAAGATTTTCGATGTTTTAAACGGACGAGTGCGTGCGTGCCCCAATCCCACGAACGTTCTGCAGGTCGCGGTCCGCAATTAAAATTTCAAGCGAAACGCGACGATAAAAACGCGTGTTTCACCGCAATTTATCCCATAATAATCGGGCAAGCGCAAAATTCCCTTTTACCGTCATCGGCAATTACTGTCACAATTTGAACGTCTCGTAATGATACCGTCCGACACCACCAGACTATGTCTTAATTCTTTGCTACAGACGAACCAGATTATTCCAATCTATTCTGCCGAAGACAGTTAAAATTATATCGAATTCAAATTATATACGCTATCGAAATAAATTTCGACTTACCGATAAAATGATTTGGTTGTAAGTAGAGAATGAGAGATAAATTGTATTCTCTTCTTTACTTGGCATATGATTTTGTTCTGGTTGACCCTCGAGCGTTCTTCACCTTGAACCACCGACGACGACGACGCCATTGTTCTTTAGAGGCTGGTGAGAATCGCCGGTTAACTCGCAGAAGCTAACACCACGAGTTTAAGCACCCTCCCGCTTAGGCCGCGTTAGATATGCAACATTGTCGCTCCCGCGGACGAAGGCGCATTGTTATGCACGCTAGGATCGGAAGAGGAGAATAGGAAAGAAAGAAAATGGACGTTGCCGGTGCCGGCGGACTGAAATTCACATTTATTTGCACATTAATGCGTGTCTGGCGTTCGCGATGCGAACCGAAGCTACTCCTTCTTAGTTTTGCGCCTGCCGGCCGTGCACAATTAAAATGATAATCTCTCGTTTAATTCCTAGTTCAGGATGTAAAGCCTGGTGGGAAGAAGAACGAATTAAATTTTATCTACGTCCTACGAGTTATGAACGTGAATAATCGGTGTCATTACCTGATAGAGGGAACAACAAAAGGGCTCGTTTTAACACGTACTTTGAAAAGGTGCATGTAAACAGTAATTACTATAATGAGCGTTGTTCCAAGGGCATACACTTCAGGCATACATTATCGCCTCTGGATTCGTTATAAATATAATACAATACTCGTTTGACGTTGCCTGTAATTATCGTCGTCGCCTTTTACCTTCTCGAACAGCTCTTAAATCAGCCAATAGAAATAAACGATTCACTCCTCAACTCGGAAACTAATAAAAATACTACTTTTTTGCGATTGAATAATTTTATGAATTGTGAAGATATTTTTATTGTTAATCTTTTATTTAATAAATAAATAGTCTAAATTTATGAATTGCAAGCTAATACCAGTCAAATAATGACCTCAAATCTTTCTACACTGCTCAAATGGAAATTTGTTATTGCTATTTAAAAGTTTTGACCTGCAATTACATGGATTTTGACTAATATTCGCTCCAGGGTAAGTCAACTCGCTGCAAAATGCTGAAATCGGTCGGTTGAGTACGTAAACCATCCACTTTTGTCCGAATGGCGCTACAATCTAAGTTTTGAGAAATGACAAATGTATAGAAAGATATATGAAAGATGTTTCCATAAAAACGTAAATTCTTGTTTATTGTTACTATTGGGTTGGTAACTAATTCCGGATTTTTTTTTAGAAAATCAAAAACCATTTTTTCATGGAACTAAATAACTTTATTCTGTAATGTATTGCCCATTTTGATCAATGACCTTTTGCCATATTTCAGGCAGCATCATAATACCACGTTCATAAAACTTATGGTTTTATTAGAAAAAACTGTATCAGGTACGATTTGACATCATCTTCATTATTGATTTTCTACCATTCAAGCAGTTTTGTAAAGATCGAAACAAAAAGTGATCAGATGGTGCAAGGTCAGGACTATATGGTGGATGTGGAAAAACATCCCAACCAAGCTCCAATAATTTTTGCCGAGTGACCAAAGATGTGTGTGGCCTTGTATTGTCATGGTGGAATACAACACCTTTTCGATTTGTCAATTCGAGCCGCTTTTCTTCAACTGCATTGCTTAATTTCGTTAGTTGTTGAATGTAGACATCACAATTGATCGTTCGTTTGGGTGGTAAGAGTGTGCATGTATGTGAAAATGTACGGGATAATGCATGTATATGATACATGAAGCTTCTCTGCAATCTCAAGTGTTGTACTGTGACGATCCAAGTCGATTATTGCTTTGATTAGGACTTTATCAACTTCAACTGGACGACCAGAGCGTTTCTCGTCTTTGAGTGAAAAATCACCAGAAAGAAATTTGGCAAACCAATTTTGACACTGCCGTTCTTTTAGGGCTTCGTACCATGCACAGCCATAACTTTTTATGAGCTTGCGATGCGTTTTTCTAACGAAGGTCAAACGAATTCAACTGAAGCAACCGATGAGTGAAATCCGCAATTACTTAGGTGCCAACCTAATATTTACTTCATTTGATTTTTTTCAAATTTTTTGCTCTTGAGAAGAACTTGAATCAACATTTTTGGTCTCTTTGTGTTTATTAACCCCTTAATGCACATTTTTTTAAATCAATTTAGGTTAAAAAAAAATCATTTATTTTTTTTGCAAATAAAGTAACCGTGACGTTCACGGAGCTGCACAATTCTGCCGGTAAACGTCACCCGTATATGTCACGGAGGTGTGCATTAAGTGGTTAAACGTACATAAATGAAAGAATACATTGATAAGTAGTAATTAGATCCTAGTTAAATATGAAAATCAAAAAGTAATAAGTTCACGCCCGTTTTTCTAGTCTAGAGCCCGTCATTATAATGGGATGTCATTCATGAATATGCGGTTGTTCTAGTTTTGTAGACTTCTGAAGAGCAAGTTACATCAATAGTATTCAATATTACGTGAAAGAATGTTTGAGTAAGGCGGGTCTCACACTAAGGCGACCAGCAACAAGTAACTAGAAACCAACAACTTAATGCAATTTATGGTGATATTACCACTTAATGACATTTTAGATCTAATTAAATGATGTCTATCACATCGGAACAATTCGATATGGCCTCTGAATCTAGCGATATCGAATTACTCCGAAGTGAAACGTTTGCTGTATTTGTATGTAAAATGTCATCAAGTGGCGATATCGCTTATTGCTGGTTGCCTCAGTGTGAGACGTGCCTAAGGGTTGATATATAACAATAATGGTATTACTTTCAGAAATGTTCTAGAAATTAATAAAATACTTTGAATTTTTTAAAAATGTTTTCTTCTAGTTGTGGCACAGATAAAATACTAAAATTCAATATTAAAAAAAAGTATTAGAACTATTTTATAATTATAGTTTGGAATATTTCGATAGAAGACATTAATTTGCTTAGAAGGCCAAACCGAACGTAACGGATGGTTTACTAATTACTGGAAACTGATTTCAGCAATCTAGTGGGAGTTAAGCTTCTATATTATATATTATTTTTTTTATGATTCGCTCGCAGTTTAGTAAAATTTATAGACCAATCAAATTTTTCTCTTGGGGTAACCCAACAGATTTAATAGTGAAACCTGGCAGAGAAAATAAAAGTTATCATTTATTCGTAGTTTCCTTAGTTTCATAATCTAATTTTAGATATGGAATCACCTGTGTTCTGGCTAATATTCTCCCACAGTTCTGTCAAATTTGTAGTCTTATCAATTTTTTTGATGAGGTAACCCAACAGAGGTCTAACAGTAAAACATCGCAGCTTTTTAACGTGGGTGATGAGAGATGAGCCATCGTGAGATAATTACAGATTACAGATATTCAATGCATGGAAAATGAAAGTCTTCCTTTGACAATAAAAATTTTTGATTTCCACTCTTCATCTTTTAAATAAAAAAAATAATTGTAGTACTAAAATATCTTTAAAGTTCATTGAATAAACCGTAAGGTTTCACTACCGCACCTTATTGTACTACATAAATGGTATATATTTTGTTAAAAATTTAGTTCAAAATAATTAAATCCTGTTGAAAACCGTGTTATCCTTTGTAGTAACTCATGGCCTACATATTGAAAATAAAACGATATTTCATCGTCCTCAAGTAGCCTACAAATTCGTCTTTCGCTCCAATTTTCTGAGCGATGCGAGACCACCTCAAAGTCATTCATTGCGAAATGGGTCAGGTTAATCGAACTATTCTAAATGTTACCGAGCACCGATAATAAACTGGTCGATCAACAATAAGCAATTGACGGTGACACTAAATGTAGACTATATTAACTCGGTACAGTTAGTCAGCATTATGTATTTTTTTATTTGAAAGGAAGAATGGCTTTAGAAAAGTATTAAAGAATTCTATTAATCATAAAATATTTTTTGATTGTAAAGTATATTCTTCTGTGTCAGTGAACTTCGTCAAAATACATTGTTTAAATTTTAAAACGTAGTATTCGTTGAGACGTACGGCAGTTTAAAAGCCGAAGAATTTCAATAAATCTGTTGAAGATGACTTACAGTTACACTTATAGTGCCAATTAAATATTTAATGTATATTTTAATTGACGAGTGGTTTTAAAAGCTCTGCAATTTTGTTGATCATAAACCATAACGTAAGCTAACGGGTAAACCTTCTCTATAATCGGAAACGTTTTAAACTCCCTTAACCGTAACAAAACATCAATAAATAAAAAGAAAACGTTCATAAATTTTCTTTAGTAGGTATTTAATTAACTATTCAGTTACAAAAGATTTTTTTAAGGGAACCAACACAATGTGGTTAAACGTAGAAGAAACGAACATCGTGTAGAGAAATAGCAAATTACAATACCGAGGGTCGGATAATGTCGTCTAGTCATATATCAGCAGACGTCACCGTTGTCGAGGTGGCCATGTATCACAATGGAGGATAAATCATCTCTTTCTTGGTGCACATCTGCGATGGTTAATGGAAAAGGCTGAAGAATTGCCGGCGCGAAACGCGATAGGTGTATTAGTAGAAGAGGCTATTCTGGTTAAATATGGTAATCAGTATATAGTCACTATAGTCGTTTTGCACGATTTTTATGGAAAAGTACCTTGTATGATGAAGTTTGCGAAATATATAAGTTAAGGAGTGTATATTTGAAGAGTAATAGGGGTTGTATTTAAAAGGGTTCATCCTTTTTATTTCTGCATTCTTTATTTATTATGGTGGAAAAGAAAGAAAATAATTTTTAGTTATTCCTAATTAATATCAAACATCTACTTGCCTATAAAGTAGTGACAGTTTACAACTTCTTACAGTTATATACATAAAAAGCAATAAAAAAGAATTCCCTTTTTACTGTTCTTACCGTTAAGCTTTTACTTCATCATTTTATTATTTATCACTCTATCTCATAAAACTACACAGTTGGTACGCCACATCCCATCAGCGCTCAGTGTGTGCAACACGTACCATCAACCATAAACTATACAGAGTAGATGTAACATTCCGAGTTTACCGTTGTATTTATAAATGTGTAGATCTTCATTTTAAATTGCGTGATTTTATGAAAAAATTCGACTTGTGAAAAAATAAAAATAATCGCGTAGATTTATTGTCGCGTTTTCTGAATGCAAACCTTGTATTTTCTATTACCCGTTGTGCACTAGATTTATTACTGAGAAAATATAACTACATAACGTTCATTCTCAGTAGGGTTGCTGCATCACTATGTCACTGGGTAAAGCGTCTGAATAAAGCTGCTTCTATATCAGTTACCAAGTTGCGTCCTGTAACAAATATCTTCTTATTTAATTTCGCGGGCTTATTGTACTTGTGTCGTAGATAAATTTCTTCCAGTGCACTATAACACTAGTGGCAGAACTTGAATAACATAAGGGCGTCATAAATAATCCGGCTTTATATTTAATATCACATATACGTGCTTCGGTATACTTAACGTCTCCATCTGAGCAAAACGGCTCGAAACCAGTCGAGATCTGAAGATAACCATCCGGATAATTGGAGCTAATCTGAATGCATTGCATAACGCCACCACCATTAACTCTAAATCAGCATTAATAAATAATTTAACGATTATTACCGGTCGCGGTTATGCATACGTAAGCGCCTTAGGAACTTACATACTTAAGAAGATCATTTTTGTGCACCTTCGGCGCGATAACATCTATTTGCATTTAATATTTAAATTAGGTGGCGATTCTTTATTATAAGAAGCCTCAGCCTCGGTTCCGCCCACGTCCTTTTACGGCTTCATATATACGTTATATCTTCAAACTGTAACATTAGGGCGTAATGGGGTCGTTAGCTTTCAATGGGTAAATTTATACCCGCACACGTTTTCGTTAGTGTTTACGGCTTCTATTGATTTAAGAGCATAAACCGTTTCCTGAAAACGCTTTTATTTTCATCAGGCTGATGTAAGAGCTTTGTGTCGTTACTGAAACGCTATAAATTTCTTCTTGGGGCTACTATTCGGTGAACTATCGTAAATAAATGGGGACAACATCCGGGATTTAAGTTTCAAGCTATGTTTATAATTATCACTTCTACTATCTAAATTTATAGAAGTTATATAAAGTGTTTTTTTTTCTTATTAATTATACAAATATTATGTTACGATTTTAGATACATTTAGAAAAATAAATATTATAAGATTAACATTTATCAAATTTAAAAAATCTTAAAATTCTCTACTAGTTTATGTACTTTTAGCTCAAGGTATAATAAAAATTCATTGATTTTTGATCGGATCTATTATTACTCTATATATCTTTGATTGTGTACAAAAAATCGTATAGGACTTATTCATGAAAATTGAGAAGTGACATTTAGTGAATTTAGAGATGCTATTTACTATTAAATAAGTTAAATTTGTTTCAGTTATTGCCAAAGAATAAAGAAAAAATCAAGTGCACTGAAGAATTTTGATGGAAACTTTTCAATTTTTTGACCAATTCTAGTTATCTCCACTCGAAAAATCGTGCAGGGCTTATTTATGACAATTAATAAATGCTATTCAGTGGAATTACAGTTTAAAGATTCGACTTCCTACTAAAAGAGTTTAAATCGTTTTAACTTATACCAGAAAATTTTAAAAAATCTTAAAGAGATCGAAGAGTTTTGACTAAAATCTCTGAAATCTCCTAAAGAATTGGGCAAACCAATTTGTCCAATTCTTAAAAAATCGTGTATGACAAATAAGAAATGCTTTTAAGTAAAATTACACTAAAAGATTTTTAAGATTTTGTTTTTTATTTAAAAGGTTGAAATCGTTTTATCTTATACAAAAAAGAAAAAATAAAAAATTCTGAAAGGCATTGAATAATTTTAACTGAAACCTTATTATCTATGAAAATTAAGAAATAAATTTCAGTAAAATTATTATAGATTAAAAATTCTACCTTCTACTAAAAGAGTTAAATATATTCTAATTTTAACCAAAAAAATTTAAAAAAATTTCAGAAATTTACCCATATCGCACTGTGATTTTTAAGTGCAAATTCAACTATTTTGTTGCCTGCTTATTGCTTACATTTAGTGTTACCTCCAAAGTCGTTGACACTGTCAAAACTCCTTTATTATACATAATAAAATACTTTCAACATGTAGTATTTTTTATTACTTTGATTTGGTTTTTTGTTTTTGTTGATTTTTTTTAGAAGAGTGACTTCAGCAGGATTTTGCCATTAACACTCGAGGATTTGCATTGGTAAACAGAAGGAATGGCCGTTTTCTCACATTCACACGTCCCGCTGTGGTTGATGGCCGTGGAAGGACCTCTAAACGGAGGGATAAACATCAAGGGACAATGTAGTTGGGATTTAACGTGTTTACAAGTAGTAATCGGTGGGAATGAGAGGGGAAAGTGGGAAAAATCGAGGTTCAATATTTAAACGTTACTAGGCGATGGTCGGGAGTCATTCGCACCACCTTCTGCTTCTTTAAACCGCCGAGTTTTGTTGCTAGGCGACACCAGGTCCATTAAAATTAATCCACCAGTCTTCGGTTTATATGGTTTAATACGTTTTATCCGGTTGAAACATGAATATCCATATTTATTATTAAAGTATGAGTACAATTTCTTAATTATACAGTAAAGCTGTTTATACATCCTGGTGAATATCTATTGGATAAAACAGATATTCCGTAATATTCTAGAGAAATCAGCACCTATTCATTAGCTAAACGGCGCCTGCTTTCGATCGATTGTATTTACGGAATTCTACGATTTTTAAGTAGATAGTATCCGTTTACTAGTCTATGGATTACATAAGTAAGACGTCCGGAGAAACAAACAATGCGTTCACAAGATGTATGTAAATTCAATCATTTTTTTTTTCTTTCTGAAAGAGGACCTCGGATAGTGCGGGGTTGTACCAAGTCGCAGAATGAAATTTATGTAGATCAATACCATTTTTAGGGCTACAACCCGATCGTATACAACACGTCCGAGATCTTATCCGAGAGTCAAGGTCCACCGGAACGTCAAAAGGGTTCGATTTCCATTATCCATTGTTTGGTATATTGTGTTGTTCGCGAGTTTTATGACGGACATAGCCGTCTGCCTCTCCTTTTATTCGTTACGCTCGAAGTTGCGCTCCTTTTTATGTTCCTGCCAAACTGCGAACCGCGAGAGATGTCTTCGTGGGCGAGTCTCTTACTGACTGGAACAATCAAAAACCCATTACGTAACTATTGGAAATCTATAGAGATGTCGGTCCATTATATGAACATCATAAGATTTCTAGTACCATCAGAATAACACAGCACGGTTTGTTTCGATCTATGGTATTAAGCAATTTGTTCGTTTTTTTCTTCTTCGTCCTAGGGTTCAGTGCACTCTAACTTAAGAAATATGGACCCGGTGTTCGAATATAGTCAAGTAATTACAGTAGTTTGGGAAGAATTTTGCTATTTTATTATTGTGAGATTTTGTTGTGTAATAATAAAAAAATGGTGAATCATACGATGTATAAATTTCGATCCCGGATGTAAAGGATGAGGCGCATCAATGTCTTAACTGACGTTTCATGATCATCTTGCACATCCGCTAATTTGTTTAGTTATTAATAGATATGATGATTATAATAAAAAAAGACAAGTAAATTATAATCAATTGATGTATATTTTTTACTTCGATATCGATATCCAGATAAAATCGTTCGTAATTAATAACAATACTTTTGTTAAAATGGAAACATCTAGAGCAATGACCCGTTTCCATTTGGGTTAGCAAGTTAGCATAATTACGCCATAAAACATTAACAGTTGCTGACAGTCATAAAGTATGTTAAACAAGAATGCGATTTAAATTTATGACAGTTTAACATGATCATAAAAATTAAAGTGATAATAAAAGGTATAGCATACATAAGAGATTGTGAGTTTGCTGTAGGATCGAACGTTAACGTTTTGCCGAAATCGAATCTGCACCGTCACTTCCCGACCAATTACGACGATTTCAGAAGTCTTTTGTAAAATAACTCCAATTAGGAGTCGGAGATATTCATCCGCGTTTCTGGGAATCAACATATCCCTTTTGTGCGGCACTTTTTTCTACAAACTTCTGTGAACGCAACGAGTCTTTAATAAACAAGGAGTTGAGAACGAGAAATCTTCCGCGATACCGGTCGGACAATGGACCGGGAAAGATCGTTGACCATTGAGGACAATATCCATTGAGGGATCCGACCACCTTTTCGCCTCAATAGAAAATATCGACAGTTTATCGCGTTCGGACGATTAAGTTGGATCGAAAATGTCGCCTGGAAGTCAAGCAGGTGATTGGATGAGGACGAGAAGCAAGTCCGGGGTCAAGGACCAATGTTTTTCGTACGGGATTCCTCCGGTAATTTTGCTCTTCGTGCCGGATGCGGGAAAAAACTACCGTCGCTAGATCTGACGTGCATCGGGACGTCGCCAACGCTGACGAACACTTTCCCTCCTTAATGAGATAAACTAGCGTTGAAACGCTTAATTATTGGACAAACTATACCACTTATAGTTACTTTAACTAAAAATTTTAATTTTGTAAAAATTTTAACGTGCGATTTTGTTTGAGATGATAATGATTACTAATCTCCGATCATCGCGTCGGAGGATGAGCGCCCACCGCCGTTAGATAGCGCTGCGACCGGCCATTGTCGGCCGCAAGTTCGCTGCGATTGTAAATTTAAGCTTACAGTTAGGTATGGTGGATTTTTATCAAATAAATTACACGTTCCATTATCTTCCCGAACGGCGAGCGCATTAGGCAATAATTCAGTGCTTTGCAATACTTTTGTGCGTGGCGTATCCACGGACACACGGTCGGAAGCGCGCGTGATTTAAGACCGGCTTAATAATTAATGGCGTCCGCATTTGATTTACGCGACCCGTTTCCAGTGGACCATTGTTCCATTAACTCGGATAGTAAGTACTCGACCTGCGATCCTTATGACCCGAAGACAATTACCCGACCGATGTGGAACATTGCGGCAGCAGATAAACAGTTCGAATGTCTACTCCGATGACCGACCAACCACAAGAAAAATGAGAGAAACGTTCTATTGACATCGTTGAGGATTTCCTGTTTCTTAACTAAAAGAAATCCGACCCTCATATACATTTGCACCCACATGTGGGCGCCGCCTTTGATCCCGATTCCGTCCTAATGGACAATCGGCTCCGGTTGTTTCCGAGGTAATTAAGATTTTAAAGATCGCCCTTCCCGGGACGCCATTACAGTAATTTATGTCTTTGTGCGGAGCCGTCCCGCTCCCACGACGACGTACCCCTCATGTAGGACACATGCTAACGGGCGTTTTATTACTGAAAACAGAGCTGCCACTCTCTGACGACGTGACGACCCTTTGACGACCGCATTTATGCTTCTTTATGTAGGGGCACAACATGTGACCAAAGTTCGTAACCTCCGAGTCGTTCAACTTGCGCGAAAAGAGTTTCATAAGATGCGACTCTATCTAATTGACCGTCCGCGTTTTCTATCTGCAAAATACCATCTCTTTCTCGGGCGTATCGCCGAGTTCTTCGCGCAGCAGGAAGCTGCGCGTACATCAATTACCGAGCTTTTAATGCCCGTGATTGATTCGTACATGCGCGTATCTCCCGTTTGATCTGGGCAGGTGCAAAATTAAACGGCCTTGACCTCAACGGCCTCCACTAGCCCCGCTCCTGACATCATCGTCTCGAATAGAAATGCAAAATGAACCAAGATTATCTATAAAATTCGACGATTGTCGATTGTCGTTAGTTTTTTATAAGATTATTATCTTAAAATAACTGTGAAGTCGTTAACATTAACATTTTCTTTGGTTCATAATGACATGAAAATAATTATCATTATCAATAATTTATAATGATCCATGTAGATGCCAGGAAATAACAAATTATATAAAAAAAGTTGTTAATATTTGTAATGTCTTTGTTAAATCCATAAGTATAATTTGTAATTTATAAAAGGTTACGTTGCATATTTCTTACAAAAGTTTTACATTTTCTATCACTTAAAATGTTAAAGCTCTATTATAGTAACGATGTCACGGGGTGGTAAAGGTTAATTGGAGATTAAGAAATTTCTTACATACTCTTTCTTGCTATGAAAAATTACATACGTGTTCTTTCTTCTAATACTTTCTTACGTAAATGTGTCACATCACGTGTACTTCAGTGCTGTAGAAGTCCGGATAACCGAACGAAAGGAGGCGAAGTCATTCCGGATAACAATTTTTTCGGTTAAGCTATGAAGATTTAATTGCTTATTGTAGTATTTTGTGTTGTCATACATACTGCTCTTGTGTGTATTTCTAAAAGATTTAGAAGGTAAACAGAATTCATAAATCTGTAGACTTAACTTTCATTCTTTATTTTTTATTCACTCTTCTTAATATGTCGTTTATCCAAAAGCTTTCGCCATAGGTTCTAACTTGAGAACCATGCCTTGTATTAATGTTCAGAATATATTGTTATCTTGTGGAATACTGCCCTCATAAAGAAGAACGCGGTATGTTACAAAAACATGAAGCTGAGAAAACACGTTTTTTGTGTTCTCTCTCAGCCTTTAGATATATGTCATAAAACTTTACTTTCTTGGGTGAATACCTTTATTTTGTGACTATAGTTTATTCGATAAAATTAGTTATTAGACGATTAAATAGATGTACAATAAACCATATTACGCCCTTAACTCAAATTTGAAAAATTTTGAACATACCGCGTTTATCCTTATGAGGGCAGAATAGTTCTCAAAACCAGTTGACGTTAGTACCGTTTAAAAGTCACTATTACACCCTGATCCAGTGGCTGTATTAATTTCAGTTGAAAACTTCTTTACTTTTGGTACAAACTAATCATTAAACCATTCGGTACAAGACATCAGAGAATTTTTCGAGGTTCTATAAAAAACGGGTCGAGCATTTCGAGTAATACCGTTCAAGGCTTGAAGTTTTTCCGACTTTCCGATTCACGTAGGAGACAGTGTATATGTATGAGAAGCGTTTGACGCCGAAGTAACTATTATCAGTTCTTTTTTCATTTTATGTCCCGGAGCAACCATTTCTGTTCAAAAAGCTAAGGATTTTGTAGGTAATGTCTTATAATTAACACCCGTTTCATTGGCATTGTAAATTTGATCCTTACGGCGTTTAGTGTTTGACAGATTCGTCAGTGCGTCTACAGTCTTAAGGGGTACGCTATTCTGTCGGGCCGAAAAATAACCCTTTCTTATATTTTTCTTTCCTTAACTACTAATAAGGCAATAATAATGAGGTATTTATAGTTTCTTATACACATCTGAAGGTATAAAAAAACATTTTCAATTTTAGTGTAACATACCTAGTTGTCGTGTGAAAGCAGCCGAAATATTGTTGCCTTTTTTCTTGAGGACGTCCACGGCAAACAGTAAAACTTGAGTAATTTTCATCCAATCGACTTGAAAGTTTAACTGTAGCTTCTCAGATAGATTCTCTAGAGAAGTACACATGATTATTAAATATATCATGTTTTCATAAAATGGCAGCATATTTGTTAAAAATGTTCAATGTTGATCAAAAATCTAACCTTAAATTTGTTATCAAAAAATTAATTGATGGTTAATCGCAATAATCGTGTGTACTTCTCTAGAATCTATTAAAAAAACTTCAGTTATAATTTCAAGCCGATGGGATAAAAATTGCTCTAGTTCTACTGCTTGCCGCTTCGAAAAACATAATTTTGAGAAACCACGTTTAAAATTTTATGTATATTTAAACTAAAAAATCTTTAAAACACGCTTTTTTTCCTTCAATCTGCTATGCCGGGGCCGTAAAACATTCCTTCCTTATCTAAAAATTCCGCTTCTGCTTCTTTTTTGGTTGATGTTAGGTTTTTCCGGACATCTTTTCTTCTTTTGGAGATTGAGCGGTTAGCTGCTTTTACGCGGCACTTATCTATCTCTACGCGGAAGTTATAACATTCATTACCGATTTTCAGGTTTAATACGTTCATTACTTCCAATATGCCTTGAAACCCGTCGTTGAATGTATAACCGCAATATTAGCTGCGATATCAACAATATTTTTGCCGCTCGAGGTTGTTTTAGGAGCTATTGAGCAAACGATAGAATTTAAGCTTTCGTTTGCATTTTGCGAATACCCTCCTATACAACGAGCAAGTAGATCATTCCTACTGAGATCCTCATAGATGCTCGTAATGACGTTAAAAACTTTCATTGACATTGCTGGCTTGTGTACATATGCTTCGAGAGTGTGCAAAGCCGCTGCTCTTTGCCAAGAACACCATGAATCTTGACCTATGGGACATCTGTCGTGCTGCGGTTTCTCATTCGTCGAAATTTTGTGGTATAAGGTTGCCCATATGTCATTTCGCATTTTCTCTACAGAGTCCGTGTTTCGACGGATAGCCAAACCGTAATAAATACTTACAATTAGTTCGTCAATAAGTTTTCTAGTCAATAGCTCTCTGCCGCCAACATTTTTTGCCCCTTTTTTTTTAGATTTCTTAACCGCGTTCCAAGCCTCTTTTGGATGTAGCCGATACATTCTTTCTTGGAGACAGTGAAATTACCATATGGTTTCGCATCTATAATACTCTTATGGGTCTTACTGTTAGCGTTTAGAAATTAAACTGTAGAATTGTAAAATAAAAATTTCTTCTTAAAATTTATACTGGCTATCATTCTTAGGATGTTTACACGTCGTTTGAACAAAAAAAAATGTAAAAATTTTTTTTTTCCATGCTTAGTGTATCTTTGGGTGTAATGTTCAAATTTTGTTTTGAAAACATCTACCACGCTTGGATCTGCAAATAATTTTTCTTCACATACATTCAATTGCCAAATACCGTATCTATGTTTATACCTGACTAATCGCCTAGAGCTTGCACAAAAGTCTCTTCCTCGTCGACCTAACAGCTTGGTCAATATTTGAGCTTTTTCTTGTAGATTCGGGTCGGTCAAAAACATATCTTTTTCTCATTGTTGAGTGAAACATAGATAAAGGGCTGCGCCTATTGTTTTCAAAGTCCGAACATTTCAGTATTTTCTTATAAGTTCTTTACGGCTTGATCCAGGAATTTGAATTAGACTTTACTCATTCTGAAACGGTAGCAATGCCAACTCATTAATTAGTTGCGGCAGTTTTCAATAAACTTCCATTTCCAACTTCTTCGATAGCAGCTAATTTATCAGCGAAAGTAATCATAACACGCTTTTGTTAAAACGTCGTAGTACAAAAATACGCTAGCAGAGAAAATGAATAACCACTTGAATGCACAGTTGTAATTCAAAATTGCGCACGTTTATTAGCATCATTTACTAACCGACGTCATGAAACCGTTTCGGATAACCCTGGTTTCGATTGATTCGAGTTCAGATAACAGGATGGAAATCTTAAGATTTTTTAGGACAATGTATTATCGAGAAAAACTAACATCATTTAAATAATGGATTAAATATTCTCTGCTTTACACATCTGAGACCTCTCATCCTCTCACTATGACCACTACCGACGTTAAGACCACCAGGTTTCACTGCTGGTAACCTTTATATGGTTATCTCAAGGGAAAACAGATAAGCCTATACATTTGGCAGAACTGTGAAAGAATATTAGCCAAAATGCGTACGATTCTACGCCAAAACTTGGAAAGAGTGATAACAAATTTTGCAATTGTACAATGCAGAAAAAAAATAAGGTCATCATTTAGGTGATGTTAGCTCAAAAATCTTAAATTTAGAGTTCTTTTCTTTTAAATAAAAAAAGTAATAATAAAAATATTTTGAACATTTATTGAATTATTTAACCCGGCGTGTGTATCCTATATTTTTTGTGACACGGTGTGTGTACTGGGTCTTTTAGGTAACAGGCATGTTTTCAAAGTTTTCTAGGCTTGCAAAAATTCTAGAAAAATTCTGAGTTACTTATTGAAGCGTCTTCTACATGGCCGAGCAGTTACCAAACTTTTTTTAGAGAGGGTAGCCGAAGCCTACCCTCTATTCATAAGAGAGAATTTCGAATTTCAAATTTTGACTGTTCCTTAAAAGACCCAGTGTACACACGGAGGGTTAATTAAAAAAAACTATTTTTATTAGTTTCCCAGTTAAGGAGTGAATCGTCTATTTTTATTGGTTGATTTAAATACCCGTCGAGAAAGTAAAAGGCGACGACGATAATTACAGGTAACGTCTAATGAGTATTGTATTATATTTATAACGAATTTATGGGCGATAATGTATACTTGAGGCGTAAGCCTTTGGAATATGGAGCTGTTTCAAATAACTGGATTTCGGTTGATCCGATATCGGGTAACCGGTGTTGTACTGTGGTAAAAAGAATATTTAATGAAAAACGATCTGAATCTGTCAGTAGGAAAAATTCGAAATTGGGTAAAACGGTTAATAGTTGAAAGTTCTTTCATTCGTCAAGATGTAATAAAGACCTATAAACATAATTTCGTCAAATGTACAGTTTTTTATCGGGCAGCTGTTACAAGAAAAGCTTTCCCCGATTCCATTGTATGTTACAGTTAGCGGTATATTCCAACAAAAAAAGAGGACATTTCACGGCGATTTTTCCTTAATCCCACGCAGGAGGTGATCGGTTGCAGTAGTTAACTCAGTTAGTAGTTAATTTAACTCAGCAAGCAATAAAATAATGCTCATGTAAAGCGACAGGGAAAACATCTAGTTCCAGCTGCTTCGTTATTGCCAGTAGTTAGTGTACAGGAAGTCACGTAACAAGGATAAACGAAGCAGGTTTAGGAGTTTATATTCTTGTCTATAAGCAAAAAGTAGCATTTCTGGAGTAAGTTCACCTAGAACTTTCACTCAGTTTGAGGTTACGCGGTTTTGAGATAAATTCTACTAGTTTTTATAAACACCTTTTATACTAAACTTGAAGTTGTAAAAATATTTTGACAAATCGTCGTCCCGCAACCTTGGAGATCCAATTCCCATACAATGGTCAAGTCGTAAAGAAAGGAAATATTTCGAAAGTTAATTTAATAGGGAAAAATTGCCGCATTAAATGTCGGCGGTACAATTAATAGCGTTTTATAGTTATCATAATTGCGTGAAAATGAACAATTACACGCATATTAAATTGACGTGTATTATTCCAAAGGTATTTTTCTACTAATCAATTCAATTGCTTAAATTCTATTGTTGTTTCTAATTAATAACATTAATTTTCAATTACCGAACCGAGGCTATTCATCATCGTTGCAAGTCGTTTTCAAAAATAAAATTAGAACAGCTAACGGTTTAATGGTTACGTCGAACTTAATGTAATGTTCATTTATAACATGCTAACGAACCATTTCACACCTGTCAATATGCTTTTTAACATTTGCAAAGCGATCGGCTACCGGTCAACCAGCAAAGCTGTTAATGCCATTTATCAAAAGTAATAAAAAAAAACTAATAACCTATCCGAAGATAATAGTAATTTTTTATGCTTCTCATATGAAATTTTAATAACTTCTTGGAAATGTATCAATGAGAGAATTTTTTTGAATATTCCCAGAGGACTTTATAAATGTAATATAAATTGATTACACGAATACAAATCGTTGTAAATGCGAATCTAACTTTAATATAAATAATTCATTACATGATATACCTTCCTAGTTACGCTATGTGTTTTTAATTTAAAAGGAATAGTAATTACACGGAACAAGCTTAAAATAGCAACTAGAATTCTTAACGAACGGTTTAATTAGACGCTACTCAACGATGTCATTTACATCGTCATTTGTCCCGTTTTATTCGCGATACCATTAATTTTGTTTTAAAACGGAATTAATGATGTGGCGATTTGAAAATGATTTATACTCGAACAAACGCAGATATTAGATACGCGTGTCGTCCGTTGGATTGAGAGATCTATACTTCATGTCCGCGGCGCTCATATTGCCTTAACAGGTCGTTTGATAGAATCTACGAAATGTTTATTAGCGAACGGAAAATATCAATCAGTTTGTGCGGTAGGTATGCGAGGAAAGCAGAGTGTAATTACCGTTATGCAGGCGAACTTATCGCGGCCCCGTACAAGCGCAGTTAAATTTCATTTCAGGTTGAATTGAATCCTTAGATAAATCGTGCTCGAGGTGTGCTCGTGCAATCTCTACGTCTTGTACAAATATGGCCTCGGACTCTGGTGTATATTGTCGACGCTTGTGAGATCTCTGCAAACATTTAGTAGTAAAACGCCCCCGCACCATATTTCTGATGCGTACAACAACAATCTTAATATGTGTGTACTATTCCATTGAACCGATACTGTATTAGGATTCTGAAAAGTATTGCAGCTAATGTCGGTTCCGATCGTTGACCCTCATACTATGGTTTTATGAACTCCAGCAGCCTTCGCTATTATAGAAACAATTATACACGAAGACGCATTAACGAGCGCATTTTCCGCGTAAAATAATCTCCTCTTCCTGTACCACAACTCACACTCGCAAGGAACGATATTTTGTACTACTTACGAGCTTTAATAAGTCTCCCTTTTTATAACAAATGAGTGTGTATCTTTCTTTTTTATCCCATAAGAGTATTACAGCATTAAGGAATTATGCTACTCTTTTAGATTTAAATAAGCCTATACTTTTAGCAACCTTTAAATTCCTCTTGAATAAGTTTAATTGTAAGATTAACTACATCTAGTATTTGAAGGGAACAGGAATAAAAGTAGTTCATTAATGTTCTTTTAAATTCTATGTAATTTTAAAAAATCGCCCGGTCTTTGTTTATGGATATTAAGATATGATTTTTACGTTAAATTTAAGTTTAAGGACTCTATTTTTTTTTAAATCATATGATAAGATATTAGATACGCGTGTCGTCTGTTGGATTGAATTGTCTAACCATTATCTTAATTCCAACGTTATATCGACCTATCCAACGAAAACTGTCGTAAGTCAAAAATGGCGATTTTGAAAAATTTGAAAAGAAAACTGAATTAATTGCTATTCTTCTATCGTGAATCCTTTCGGAATCCTCTAGAAGATATCTATAGCAACCAAGTAGGAAATTTTTACCTAGAAAATTTTATTTCTTAAAATGCAATCGGTTCAAAACCTTTAAACACTTATATCTGACTCAGTTCTATCAAAACTGACTTACAATAGTTTTCGTTGCATAGGTCGATATGCAGGTCTTCTATTTTTATTTCCTAACGCACCTCAATACATTTAATTCTTCCAATGAAACCGTTTTTACATCTTTAACCCCTTAAGCGCGTCGATGGATTGAGATTACATGAGATCATGACGAATACATACGTCATACCCGCTTAAGAGGTTAAAGATATTCTTGGCTAATCCAGAAGACATATTTCGGATGATTTATCTCATCAAAAAAACTTTTGGAAAGAGGTCTAAAAGATTTCAACTTCTATCCGCTTTTGTTCATTTTATAAGTAATAATAGACTAAGGCCGGAGACACACGCAACGGTTTTTCGCCGTACGGTAAAATGCCGTCCGATAGTGGAGCGAAGAAATGATTGAGACCTTTCACACTGACATGTGTGAAAGGTGTCATTTACTTCTTCGCTCCACTATCGGACGGCATTTTGCCGGACGGCGAAAAACCGTTGTGTGTGTCTCCGGCCTAAGGGTAAGCGCACACGCATCGATTTCGATCGTACGAAAAAATATCGTACGATCAAATTCTTTTAGTGGAATAAAGAAGAGCATAGGAGCGTGCACAAGATTCGATCTCCGCACGATACGGTACGGTCTCCGTGTTGATGCCGTACATTGTCACTACGATAGACGGACGCCGTATCGTTGCCGTGAGTACAGTGGCGTATATGATCCGACGAATGCTTGCACACTCAACGACTTTTATTCGTACGATAAATCCCCACTAAGTGCATATGTATCTACATCTCACATTATCCGCTCGTGTTCGCTGACGTAGTTCATGTCGTTCATGCAATTCATTGAAAGATGATATTGACATACGGAAATAATAGAAGAACTTCTTTTCGTCCTTTCGAAGTTCTTGCACAAGTGTGTAAAATGTTCCTACTTGTTCTCTTTTCTCATTAATTGAGTGAACCCAATACCTTCGGTTATACCTGCGCTGTTTGAAACGACGGTACAACAACCACATGGCAATGACACATTTCCAATTCATTTTCGCAAGCTTTTAGCAAATGATTACTTTACCACGTAGAGAAAATCATAGTTAAAATAGTGTACGATATTTTTCCGTACGTTCGAAAATCAATTGTGTGTGCAAATAGTAGATAGACGATAAAATAACGTACGATATTTTTCCGTACGATCGAAATCGATGCGTGTGCGCTTACCCTAAGGGCCCGTTTATTCATCTTTGGGTAAATTAATCTGCCTGATATTTACCATGGTTACTGCCTAAATAACCAATTAAAGCAAGTGAAATTGAAGTAACTATGGAAAATATCAGGCAGATTAATTTACCCAAAGGCGAATAAACCGGCTCTAAGACGTAAAAAGAAGAGTCCGTGAAAATTTAAGTTTAAGGCCTCTATTTTCTGAAACCATATGATGTAGACATTGTTTGACCATGACCTTATCTTCAATGTTATATGACGGTTTTCTCCTTTTATTACCTAACCTACTCAATACATTTATTAACCCTTCTACTAAAATCTTTTTTACATCTTAAAAGACATTCTCTGCTAATCCAGAAGAGGTTTTCGGGTGATTTATCTCATCAGAAATACTTTTGGAAATAGGTCTAAACCAACGGTGGGAAACCTCCGGCCTGCGGGCCAACTCCGGCCCTCGCGATGGTCTAATCCGGCCCGCGAGACCTTTTGAAAGAACAATAAATAATTTTTGTTTTAAATCAAAAATGTATAATATAAAGAAATAATGAAAGAAAGGTTGTTTTTACCACTATTGCGTTAGATTTTTTTTTAGTCGTAAAATTTGTCAGTGTTCTACTCCGGCCCACGTACGAAGAGTAAACCGTAATGTGGCCCCAAGTATACAAAAGGTTGCCCACCCCTGGCCTAAACGATTTCAACCTCTATCCGCCTTTACCCATTTTATAATTAATAATAAACTAAGGCGTAAAAACAAGAGTCCGTGGAACTGTTTATGCCAACATTTCTACAATATCGCTTTCAAAAACTTTTCAATAGGTGAATTATTTTAAAAGGTAACAGGTAAAATCAAATTAGTAGATAAGCTGCTTGGTATCAAATTCTTGATTCACTCCTTTGTTTCACATGAAGCCAAAATATTTTCCCTTTCGTACAGAACAACTTTTATTTGGTTCATTTAAAATCCTTTTCGAGATATTCGCTTTTCTCATGTTAAATGCATTTTATTTCTGTATTCTTCTAATAGGAAAACATACAATCTGACTAATCAGACTTGAACTTTAGAATTTTTGTAATGTTTGGATTGGGCTGATTCTTTAAGTCGAATTTAGATTCAAATTAACTTAACTCTTTTAACGAAGATTTAAAAAAGGTATACCTACATTTTCAATCGAATCTGAACTCAAAATGAAACTGTTACAAGAAAGGGCATATTTCTTTGTCTGAATTAAAAAAATCTTACAGATTTTATTTATAGAAATTAAATTTTTTTACATTAAATTGAAGCTTAAAGAGTATATTTATTAGTTTGGCAACTAATTGTAAGTGCTTACCGATTTCAAATTAGAATGTATCCACAACATCGGCAATCACTTAGTTGCCAACCCAATACTATAATAAATACTTTTTTTCTAATTATCAAAATTTTTTTCAAAATGGTAGAAACGGTCGATGAACCCCTTTCTACTGCTTTAATTTTTACACAATTTTAAAAATTGTAAACATATGAACCACAAATTGGAAAAATACCTTCCACTTAACTGTCCAAATTACCCTTAACGACCAAAAACAATTCGGTTGAAAAAAATTAGGGTTCATTTCTTTTGGCAAAGATTGCGAAGGCCGCCAATGGGGATTTTCCACGAACGCATAACACGTGTGCTTCGAGTTTGCCTTATACGCAATTATCCGTCCGGGGTAAAAACCCTGCCATCTCCGCAGAACTTCATTTAGAGTCCGGCAACGGATTCAATTTGGGTCCCGAAACTTTTTGCTCGGATCGAAATGAGTTCGTGGAAGCAAATATAGTGAGTTGTTTGTGGGACTTGAGGAAAGTAGAGTGGAAATTTCCGATATTCCATCATCCGATTGCCTAAAATTGATGTCATTAAGTCGAATGAATGTTTTTTACAATCTAGTTCATACAGTGTGTTATATAATTAATAGCATTAGAGAATTTTTACAAATACTCTCTCTACCTCTGTCATTTTTAATTTGAGTGTTTTTTCTAAAAATAAGTTTCAATACTCTTTTAACACCAAACTAAATTTAAAGTTTAAAAATGTATCCAGATATAAGGAGATACTTTTAAGAATATAAGTACTGTACGTGAAATAGTATTTACATTAGTTTTACACTGTTAGTAGATGAGATGAAATATATTAGGGGATGCCGCAAAATAATTACTAGTATCGTGTTAAGTGAGTCTTGGTTAAGTCATTTATCATTCGACTATGATTTATAGGTAGATTAAGTAATACCTTGTAATTTATTTCTGCCTGGTTTTCTTGACGTTTCTTATATTAAATTAATTTGTTCTTATTTATCAAAATGTATCTTTGTTAAAATATTGGTTTTGTGTAATCACCGTAAAGTGTAATCTGTAATCGGTTGAAGGGAAAATGTCTTATTCGACTCGGCGCTGTTCAGAATTCCGATCGATTTTTACAGTCAGCTTTACCCCTCGAACCGAGTAATTATCTCTGCACACATCATTAATTAGCGCAATCGTGCACGCACTTGATTGCCGATGGAGCCGTCGTTGACGCAAGAAATTTCGCCGCAGCATCAACTCGATATAATTGCAACGGTATTTCGTTCCGTAAATAGCACCGGCGCACCTGAAAAACGATAATAACCGAGCGAATCGACTCCTGCCCACTTTTACTTTTCTTCTGGCCTCCCGATCTAACAGCTTTTCCACGGTAATTAGATTAATGAGACGGGCGAGTCCGTAACCTTAGGCAAATGACCACAAAAACCTGAAAGGGAAATTACTACTCCGGACCCACATGTTTCCTGAAACGTTTTAGTCAAAACAAGTTCTCACAGAACTAAAATGTACCTGTATTAACCATTTAATAATCTTACTCCTACTTAGACTTAACTAGATGAAGAAAAAAAAAAATGATGTAAAATAAAACAAGAAAAAGAAAGTACCGAAGAATTTGACCGTGGTGGACAAGAAAAGCAACGACGATCATCAGAACGTTGGACAGTCGTAAACGTAGCGAAAAAAGGGGCGGACGTGCCGCGAGTTAATTGATTTTAATTAACGTCATAAGCCGAGTTTGTCGCGATAATTCGATGTATCGGACACGAAACCGTTCGCGAATCGAATGGACGGTAATGGGATGGACGTGGAGGGCGACGCCGCGTCGTCGGGACGTGCAAAAGGAATCCTGCCGTAGGAATATCTTCGCCGGCCGAGGATAGCTGCTACTGATAAAGAGAATTTATTGGTTTGTGGAAGGCGAGTCCCGAGAACTGAGGGGAAACGATGCCACGCATTAGTATGCGTCTGGTGTGCAGATAAACCGATGTCTTCCACCGTCATATTCGTTACTAAGACTATAGCGATTCTTTGAAAACTTTATATACCGAAAGAAAATTATATTTGAAATCCCCATGTTCAATTATAAATTTATCTAATTCAATTTAGTTCTGTAATAACTTATTTAACTTTGTTGAAGTTTAAAACGGATTTGATCGAGATTATAAAACCATGTAAAGGAGATCGTAAATTATCTCTATCCGGCGGTGAACGGTAGTGATTGTTTTTTCACAAAACGGTTCGTGGTTTTTGCTACAATTCGGTAACCGCGCATTCACGCTCCTTGTACCGTTCCACATTAATGGTCGCGAGCAATAAACACGCTGCAGTGTTCGGCGCGCGTACAGAAAAAGTTAATACGATTTTCTTTCGCTTACCACCAGGTGATTCCAATTAGGCAATTTTCCAACACGATGATATTTCCAAAATTATTAAATGATAGAACAACAGACAATACAAATAAAATTTTAGTTAATAACTTCTATACACAATAACTTGTAAACAACAAAATATAGAAGGAGTAGGTTTTAATTGAAAAAATGATGTGCTTGACAATATTGATCATATAAATATCTATTTATGTGTAAAAAAAAGTTTGGAATCATAAGAACCAATTTAACTTACAATGGTTTGGAGAATTTTGTTATCAAGAAAAAAACAAGGAACTATGAGTTAACTCATCTCTAAATGTTATTCCTCGGATAGTTTATGTAAAGAATAAAGTTGTAATTTTGAAATCAAGTTAACTGGAAACACAAAGAAACTTAAAATAAGAAGAAGACTTGAATAAGAACTTTGAAGTACATATTACAAAAGATACTTTTCTAATACTGGTCGGGTATTATTTGTAGAATTCTGTGTAGAGCTTGCCATAGTTGTCATGTGTCAGGTCATCAGTTCAATTTTACTGACAATAAAGTTTTACATTCAGAGGACAATTACAAAAATAAGCTCTTTTTGAGCCATTTCACATTGCAATACAAGACAATTTTGTTAATTTTAAAGCGGATATTAATTCTGTAATATTTATTCTCTAATATTTGAATTGTATAAAGGTAAAACTTAACACTTGGTATGCGGGCAACGTATTTTTACGTTTTTTGCAATCTGTCACTGCAGCGCGGGTCACGTAAAAATACGTTTTCGTAGATTTGTAGTTTCAACGGTTTACATAGAAACGCCCGCTGCAGGCGTAAGTTGGCGGCGAATTATACCCGCATGCCAAGTGTTAATTTTTGATTTTATGTTGAGTGCATTCATACTTCAAGTATCATATAAACTTAATAAATAAGTTATTTAACCACTTAAGTACATTTGACTCGTCACAAGTTGCATTACGTTCGAAATAAATCTGTAACCAAGGGGTTAAAGCAGTGTTTTCCAACCTTTTTTATGCCATGCCTCACCTTAGCTTTTCTAATATTCTTATGCCCCCCTATGTAACATACATAACTTTTAATATTAAAAAATTGAATTGTTCACATAAGAAACGTAAATGATATGTTTTAGGAACAAATCACTAGGAAATTGTTAATGAAACAGAATAAGTAAATTTTCGAAACATATAATGAAAAACTGATATTCAAATTTCAAATGATTTTAAAGAATATTTTTATATATTAATTAATTATCTTAATTTAATGAGATCCTAGCGATTGATACTTGCTGCACAAAGACTTTATATTAGGTTCTAATTTGGTTAGCTTCATTTTCAAGTTTCCAAGTTGTGTTATATCCAACCGATTTGTTCTTTTTACCAGTAAATCATTTATAGCACTAAATTCACATTCAGCTAAATATGAAGATGGAAACGGTAGCAATAGATTTCCTGCATATTTAGTTGAATTTGGGTATTTGATTTCTGTTTCCTCATAAAACCAGACGATCGCTTCTTTTAGAAAGTTTTAACTGACTCATCATTTTCTAATTCCACAAGTTCTTCTTGATACTGCATATTTGATATATCAGACAAATCCACTAACATTGGCCGCATAATCCATGTTGGAAAATCAATTTGTTTTAAATTAGAAAATCTTTCTCTTAAACCAACCGATAGAATATTTTGATGACTGACAATACGCCGCATTAGTGTGACGTCAAATGTTGAGAAGGTCAAGGGATTGAATCCAAATAAACTTTTTCTACATAGATTCAGTCCATAAGCGGCGAGAAAATATTTTTCTTAGAGTACTTAGAGACATATTTAAGGTATGAAAAGTTGGCAGTACAGTACAAAATACCGTGTTCTACATCTAAACCAAAAATGGCAAGTTAAATAAATTTTTTAACGCCGTAAAAGCAGAAATGAGTTCGCGTACACATAACCTCAAAAATCGTATCTGTCAAACGTAAGCTTAAAAAGTTCGTAGTTCAGTAATTAATGAGATTTGGGCCACCAAATCTTACAAATGGGATGGTATTATCCTTAGAATACCTTACAGCCCTTCTTTGGTGAAAAACAACACCCTCGGATTATTTTAGATTCAATGCTAGCAACAGGTATAAATTTGATAAAAATATAGGTATTTTGTTATAAAGGAAGGGATTTTCATAGTTTTATGACCTTTATTATTATACCCTTTGCTGGTAAAACATAACAACTATGACATTTACTGATAAAGAATGTCTATTAAAAGACATTTTACCTCAAGACGTACATGTACACCAAACAGAATAGTGCGAATACACTCTTTGAAGCCACTCCGACATCATAGTATAAGTTATTAGAACTCTTAAAGATTTACTTTACTTAACTTGAATAATTAATTAATAAATAAATTAAAATGTGTAGCTGTGTTTTACTATTAATTCAGATTTACACATTCATATCCAACTTTTGAACCTAACCATTATAGTTATTACTACCACCCCCATTTGTTACTAGCTAGGATTTTTATTTCAACAATATAAGTATTTTGTTGTGACTTATTATAATTTTAATATGTTTTGTATATTTTCCTTCCTCTGTTCTGATTTTTGTTGATTTATTTAAAATACTTACCTTTCTATAATAAGATGTAGAATAAGAGAGTACTGTGAGCACTGGTATATTAAAAATCTAAAGATCAGAGTTAAAAATATTTAATATTTAAAATTACATTCACATTATAAAAACCTAAGAAAAAACAGAAGTCGTGAAGTCAAAACATAGAAGACTACAATAACCCAACAGAGTTTGATCCTATGAAATCCTATAACAGAAAAAAAGTTAGTTTAGTAGTACTGATACTTACCGTTAGTTATTCCAGAAATAAAATGTACAAAATAGTCCACGGTAATCTCTGTTACTCGAAGAATGGCAATGTTCTACATATGTAACTAAAGGGGGCTACAAATTTGTAAGAGCTCGAATAACTTTTACTGTTGTGTTAGAATGTATGGTCCTTTTAGCATGTATCCTAGCTCTTACTAAGGTTTCTGTTTGGTGTATTTCTACGCTTTGTGGTAAAATACCTTTTAATAGACATTTTTTATCAGCAAATTTCATAGTTGTTAAGTTTTACCTACAAAGGGTACAATAATAAAGGTCATAAAACTATGAAAATCCCTTCCTTTATAACAAAATACCTATATTTTTATCAAATTTATACCTGTTGCTAGCATTGAATCTAAAATAATCCGAGGGTATTGTTTTTCACCAAAGAAGGGCTGTAAGGTATTCTAAGGATAATACCATCCCATTTGTAAGATTTGGTGGCCCAAATCTCATTAATTACTGAACTACGAACTTTTTAAGCTTACGTTTGACAGATACGATTTTTGAGGTTATGTATACGCGAACTCATTTCTGCTTTTACGGCGTTAAAAAATTTATTTAACTTGCCATTTTTGGTTTAGATGTAGAACACGGTATTTTGTACTGTACTGCCAACTTTTCATACCTTAAATATGTCTCTAAGTACTCTAAAAAAATTATTTTCTCGCCGCTTATGGACTGAATCTATGTAGAAAAAGTTTGTTTGGATTCAATCCTATAACCTCGGTCAACACTGTGACGTCACCACTAATGCGGCGTATAATAAGTAAAGCGGTATCAGTTACTTGATATTTTTGGAGCCTATGAAACTGTTCCAAGTTTTTGTTATTAATATGTTTCTGACATAACTCAATATGGGTAATGAAACCAAATATCTTCGCTTTTGCATAGTCCCATAAATGTTTTCAAACAGTTCGCTTTGGATAGCTATCTTACTTCAGTATAAAGTAAAAGTCTCACATGGTCTTCATTTTGTTCTTTACAAAATACCTTGAAGAGCACTACTGAATGTAGTACTTCCTTTAGAAAAGGCTAGATGTTTTTAGCTACTAAACACCCATTTGATATTTTGATCTCGTCAAACGAAATTATACCTAATAATTATGTACCGCAGTTATTTAAGAATTTACTATTTTCGTTAAATTTGGCACCTTAATTCAGCATTGTAATTAAATGGCCCAGAGCGAAAGAGTTAAACTCGTATCGAGTCCATTTTCAAATTACCCCCCTTAACAATCAAATTGCCCCCATATGAGACGTGGGCCCCACGTTGGGAAACACTGGGTTAAAGGAAAAACTTTAACGAAATTGAAGCCTAAATCTGCCAACCTGTTACTTGATTTTTTCGAAGAACTTACTATCAAAACTTTATTGAACGTTTATCGCAGTTTGTTGAAATATGGGGTTAGGCACTATCATTGTGTGTTAAATTAAAAGTACGTTTCTGCGCGGAATATTTGCAGATTTGTCAATCCATCTTAATAAAGGGCGAATGTATTCAATTATGTTCCTTTAACGAAATAAAGGTGGAGAATTTGTAGATATGTAACTTTTTTCAGATCTCTTACCGCCAAGAAAACAAAATATGAACGTAATATCATAAATCTAACTTATCTCCATAACTCAAAAGTGAATAAATGCAGATACACCTTTAGAATGAACACGACAGCTTACAAATAGTCCAAAGTTTTAGTTGATTTAATTTTAGTTCTATCATTGATGCAATCGCATATTTAAAGAACAAAGTAACAATAAGTTTGCGACCAACTGAAAAGTAAAGAATAGCTGATTTTAACCCCTTAAGGACCAGGCCCGAGATATCTCGGGATAGAGTGTATGGTCCAAAAAGACCATACCCGAGATAACTCGGCCAGGCACATTTGTACGTTCCAGTACAAATCGCGATTTACCCACGAATCGCTGAATAGTGCGCTCTAATATTTTACACATTTATACTATGTACTCATACCTATGGTACGTATTTGCCCGAAGTAACTTGTAAAAGTACTCTTGTAACTGGTTCCTAATATGTCAAAAAGTTAGTTTTAATTATTAAAAAAAATGATTTTTTTGGTGCATTTTTTGAAAAAAAAATCGGTCCTTAAGGGGTTAATGAAGAAACATCATATGAGCATTTCTACTTCCATAGTTATTATTCGAAAGAACAATGGGAAACTAATTTATTGTTAGCCCTAAACTACAATTCACATCAGCTTGGCTCTATCTCTAATTCCTACAATAGGGTATTCTAGGACCAAAGTTAGAATTGATTTAACTATTAAAAGGCAGAGTGCATTATCAGTAAAATTAATATGATTAAATCAAAAAGATTATCAAAAATTGGTTTATGTGGAAATAACCTTAAGAATCAATCGAACTCAAAACAGAGAAGGAGAAATATTTTTAGAAAAAATTTATGCAACTGACTGTAACCACTTTCCAGAGTTACACGTCGAGACCTAACATAACCAAACCTAAGTCAATATAGATTGGTATTAACTTCGAAATGGTGTATGTACTTATAATCGTTGGAATCCACCAAATCCTTATAATTATCATTTTAACAATAACCTCTATACATTATAATTGTTTTTTAATTTCGATTACTATTACATAAAATTTTAATTGCAATCATTGCAATTAAAAAGTAATCGGTTTTATGGAGTCTTTATTGTTTGCCTGAAGAGTTCCCGTGACTAACAAGAATGAGGAACAGTTACCCGTACCTGCTACTTAATAAATTGTCCTCTCCTTTTAGCGGCGACCACATGAAGAGTCCTCTAGCTAAGGAACCGTTGAGCAGGGCTTGCCTTATACGTTACAAAATGTAAACGAAGATATGACGCTCGTAAAATAGCGTAGATACATTAAGATGGACACATGTTTGATCTGTCCAACATCATCTGTATTCTTCTATTCAAAAAGAATTTCTATACCTAAATTAAGTAAAAACTTATCCTGTAATCGGAAGCAGCAGAAAATAAATATTTATCTTTACTCGTCCGTCTATTTGAAATGTAAAATAGGTTTTGCATAGATCGCATCGAAATTGCAAATATTTTTCCTCAATTTACCACAACTTGAACTGGTTGCGTAAATAGCTGCTTATACTATTTCCATTACCAACGGCAAACACTTTCAACCGCATTTATCATATCTTGCGAATTACGACCAGAGCGTAATTTGTTTCAATTTGATCAAGATCTAGCCAAATATGTAATTTATCCTAACACCACGGAGGGCATAAATAAGACGTCGGTCGGCCGTCGTAAATAATGCACAAATCGCAATCTGGTTTGCGGCTAACGGAATCGCGTCACGGCGAACACCGTCAGACGCAATTTACATGCACGGCTCCGGCAAGTTCAAGGCTAATTTTAGATTGGAGCAAATGAGGCGTTCCGTTTTACGGAAAAATCGGACTTAAAGACTACTTAATTATTAATATATGGAATGAAAATTTAATTTGGAAAATAAGATCTATTTACGGCATCCGCAGGAAATTGATCTTGACCCGTGTCCTACGGCGTATTACCAAAAATCGATTAACTGGTTACTGAACTGATACAAAAAAGACGAGTATCTCGCATCACGGTCCGACCAAAACGGAGTTACAACGTCAAGCGGAATACATAAAACATGTACCGAGTTCAAATTTCGGCTTTAAACGAGAAAAAAGCGGATCGCAATCTTATGGGTCATTTTTTTCATAAATTATTCATTTTGTGTATTTATACCAAGCGTGTTCATAAATATTAACTGTAAGTAAAATTGACCTCTCGCGGTGGATAATCCAGCAAAAATGGAAACATGAACAGAAAATTTAAGAGGTAAAATTGTACGTTTAGCAATCGTTAGTAGGTAAGTACATCATTGTCTTTGAACTTATGACCAGTTCCGTACGTGGCTTAAAGTTGATTCTTCGTGTACAGCCCGCGAATTCAATTTACAATTTAGCCGTCTCTCGGGCGGATTGACCGAGATGCAATTTATGCCGGTCGCACAATCGAGCACAAGACGCTATTGCATAATTCCCATGTCAGTTCAAGTGTACCGGGCCAACCAACGTTTCAACGTGTTCGCCGTGGCCGTGCGGTTCGAGCTGAGCGGAGGTCCGAGTCGAGGCCCGGCCATTCACATATCCAGGTTTAAGAGGAGCGAGGTATTAAATTATTTCAGGCGGGAGCCTCAAGAGCAGAGAAGATATTGTAAATATGGCGTTCGCGATAGGCGTAGTTAGACGTAACCCAGATTGCCTTACGCGGACGCCGGGTAACAAGAGATGCTGCCATAGACTGCGGAAGAACGGGGCCCGGGACAAATTGGTTTTGCGGTCCCTCCTGCGAGGTCAATACCACCGGGGCCGTTCGGGTCGAGAGGTCAGGGGCAGGACCGAGCTCGCTCGGCCCGCACTGGGACAGACGAGACGGCCCGTCTAGTCTCGTCTCGTGATCTACCGTTTTACCACTTTTACGCCTAAATCCCCGCATACGCGCAATTATGATAATTTCATTCCCAGCAACCGCTATCACATCTCTAATGGGATCTTGCAGCTTTATGTACTACCTACCTACCTTTCTACCTACTACCTACCGCTTCCAGCGATTAAAACTATACATTTTCCCAACTTCCTACCACATACATAAAATAACCTACATTTCCAACAGCTTCCTTAAACTCTTCGCGATTACAGTCCTCAATTCTGAACAATTAAATAAAATTAAGTATCTAGTAATTAAAAAAAAATATGTATAGGAAATTAATATTTAATTGGACTAATATCGGGTGTTCATTTAAATTCGTGCTTAAGTGTTCTTTGAAATTTTATTAGACGGCAATAGAGAAAAAAAGTGGGTCTCATTATTTGTGCATACTAATCAATTAAATTTAAAATTTGATAAAGTCAAATCTGGTCAAACTACACTAAAGGGTCTGTAATGGCTATTTATCGGTAATGTATTTAATTTGTAACAAAAAGATTTGATGGTAACTGTTACTTTCAAACTGGTTTGAATGTCAATGAAGTTTAGGAATGTTTACTACATAATTCTATTGACCAGTTGGAAATTCCCATGAAATTTTGGAGCACCGATTACTGAAAAGATTAGTGTTTAGGTAGGTTTTAGCCAAAGGAAATTATTGGCCAGATCCCTTTCATGTTATGTCTTGTTACTTATAACTTATTGAATATTTCAGTGTTATGACATTAGCTTTGTTCGTTAGGACTGCACTGCTTGCACTTAGCAGTTCAGTGAATTATTAAATTTTGGTTACATATGCGTTCGTTGGATCACAGTTCATAGTTGAACAAAGAGGCACCAAATTACACTGAATTACAGTCATTTCTTTTTAAATGCCGCATGAAACTGCACCATTGCACCATAGTGTATGTTGTGCACCGCAAGTTTTAACCCAATGAACAAAGCTATTGTTTTAATTAAATTTTATTGGACCTACGTCAAAAATGCAGATAAAATCCATAGGTTACTTGAGCACGAATTTAAATGAAAACCCGATACAATTTAGGATTTCAAATAGTAGTAGCTTTTAAGAGGAAGATTTCCAACTAAATAAGTTTTAGAATTTTAAAAATCAATCCAACTTGAATTCAGGTAATACAAGGTAATTAGGATTTGTGATAATCTCCAACAAAAATCTAATTCTGCTTTTTATCTGTTTTATGATTTACGTAAAGATAATCTAAAATAATCCACACTTTCAAGAACTTACTAGATTTCTCACGGTTATAAACTTGAAATTCGAACAATTAAACAAAATTAAATAGGTTGTAATGACAGAAAGAATACACTACTTTTAACTAAATAATTCTTGGAATCTTAGAAATCAATTCAACCTAAAATTTGGATTAAATATTGTTACGCTTTACCCGACACGAAATCACGCTAACACGAATATCAGCCCCGTCTCTAAGAAATATCGGAGGACCAAGCCAGCTGAAGAAGGGTTGGTTTGATTTTTAAGGCGCCACGTCAGTTCTCCCTGCGACGATTTCACCAACCACGAAGTGACGATCTTGTTAATAAGGTAACATTGACAATTAACACCCACAACAAATAAATAAGTATATGGACAAAGAGGAAGCAAACAGCTATGATTGGTTGCACAAAAGAAAATTTATTGAAAAGATAGCAACTTAAAACTTTGAAATTAAAATGTAGTAAAGTTAACATATAATATGAAACACAATTCAAATTCGACGATAAGAGTTTTACCTGTTTTTGGTAATCGTTGATAAAAAAGAGTAAATTTCTAAACAATACCAAGAAAAAAAGTTGGACCTAAATGATCGCGTAACGACTCCATACGATCAAACTTGAGCTAAAGCGTTTTCCCAAATTCAAAATCTTACGAACCAAAACTAAACCCAAAATATAGCAAAATCTTGTACAAAAATCCCAAATCCTAATTTACCTAAATTATCATTAATTAATTGTCTAAATTTTTTTAGTTTATTTCCTAAATAATTTATTTAATAAATTACCCACAATTCCCTAATTTATCTAATCTATTTTATTAATTCCCTAAATTTTCCAATTCATTTAATTCTAGTGTGAAGTGTAGACAAATTTTTGCAGAGTTTTTTGCAAATTGCGTAGCAGGACGTCTTTTCCTCAGCGGTTTTCCTGAGAACTTGTAAGCTTATAGGTTTTTCAGAAGGTCTCAGAAATGGATGCTGTTTAATTTCTTGGGTCTTTATTGTAGAGAAAATTGATGCCCTTAACAGGGCTTTAAAAGGGAAGGCGAAAAAAAATTTCTATTTATCGTAGGGTATGTAAAAAGGCCTACATAGAAAATGAAAAAATAAAAGAATATGTTAAAAGATATATGTATAATATTATAGATTAAATTTATGCTAAATCATTAGGTAATGAATGGGAGCGTGAATACATTTTTTTTGAGTGACTGGGTTAAATTTAAGTTTTGTTAATAGATGTAATCAGTATTAAATGAGTAGAATAAAACATACCTCAAGATGTTATGAGGCCTTGGTACCAATCTGAAGATAATTTCTCAAACGTGTCCAAAATCCCGAATACTCGTATTTCGTAACAGTCGAAAGTCCTTCACATCAATGATTATCCCACAATCAGCGAATTACTTTCTCCGACCCTAACCGAAATGATTTCAAGTCAAAAATGTCGGTCTTGAAATTTAACATCGGCGATGCATACCCTAAGAGAGTTGATGCGAAAAGACGACGAGTTCGAGACAGATGCAAATATGCCTCCCCAAACTAGTTTTTCGAGTAGAAAAACTACGAAATACAAACCTCAAACAAATAAAATCCCTGACTAAATCATTAATGATTTTAAATAAACTGAATGTAAGTAGAAGATAAAACAAAATCGACCGAATCTCCCAATTAGTTACTTCGGGGAAAACTAACATTAAACAATTTAAAATTGATCCGTAACATTACTATCAAAAGTGGCAGAAATTTTAACAGAATAAAATGATGTGGTTGAATTTATCCATCCCATAACGAAATTATGTGTAAAAAATAATTCAACCAATCAAACTAGGAAATGAGATTGTTTTTAACCTTGTTCTAATTCTGCCTTTTAATATGGTTTATGGTTTATATCAAAATAAAATGTGGTTTAAATACTACCTTTTAATCAACTTCCTTATAACTTTCTCCGATTATAATTTTGAATGCTAATGAATTAAACAAAACTTAATAACTAGCAATTAACAAAGGTTTTATGCACTTACTTACAAATCCTGAAACGGTACAGCAATTTACAAATTACGGTTTTAAACAGTTTTCAAGCGGGTGAATTCTGACATTACGGAAAACGATGCCTTATTGCACTAGATTGGCACAACTTAAATAATAACCAACCAGTCGTGCTATTTTTAGATCTAACGGAACTGGTCTCGCGGGCGCCAATCATTGTTACACTTCGGCGTTCGGCAGCACGTGTAATGGCAGGTGTACTATGACCTGAACTTGTTTCAAGTCAAAAGAGAAAACATCTGGTCTTAATTTACATGTGCATTTGTTTATTTTAATATTGAATATCAGTACCTACACATATACGTATATAACTGTTACGAACATAGTTCTTATGAATAGATGGTAGTAAAGGTCGGGAATTTATTTATCAGAATTGAACCATTATGGGGCATAGATCTCGCGAAATATAACTCATATGATGCGTATTCTCTAGACGGTTATTGTTAGGAGCTGCACAAATGAGCTAACGGTCTACTGGGATATAAACTTGAAGCATCGTTAATATTTATAGAAGCTTATGGGTTTACGGGTTTACATTTTGTAATAAACAAACACCTTCCCATGAACGAATAATTATTAAACGCGGTATTTTATCCACATATGGTTTCTTTGTAATGACAATACATAAATAACGTTGCAATACGATTTTAGTAAGTATAAATGGGTTGTAAAGTTAATTTTAAAATAATGGAATGTCGGATGGAGATTCTAAAACTTGATGACATACGTAGCAAGTGCAGTAACGAAGGTGTTAATAAATTATGGCGGCGCCTCTTACACGATTCGCTTTGTTACAAATTCAATTTGAGCGTTCGTTCAAGCGTGAACCGTAATGCCGAATTCAATATATCCTGGTCGATACCGCGGACTTAAATAATCGCATCCTGTCGTCGGGTCCAAGCTATCTGGTGACACGGAAAGAGGATTACCATAAATCTCCGGGAAAATAATTCAACGATTCGCCGGTTTTTTCTCGTTCTTTCGACTTAACAGGACTAAATTCTTCCATAACTGGTTAAATTTGAAAAATTTCTATTTAATCATCCAACATTGGAAAATTTATGGATATTTTGAATTTTATTCAAGACATATGGTAAACGTGAAAATAAATTTTTCATCATGCAATTAAAGAATGATTGATTGAAATTAAAGAGTTTTAAATAAAAACAGAAGGAAATTAATATGCTCACTCGTGGTGAATCTCTTGAAGACTACCATCAAGACGAAATCGATATTCTTATAGTCTTATTAATCGTTTTAGGCGTTTTGCGATGGCCGACGACGTCCGTTGTCGTTCTTTTTAATAAAATTACGAAAGTGAATTATTTTTCGATACCCTTATATGCATAAAGTTATTACGGTATAATGAACTTGCGTCGGGGGAAAAGGAGGGGTCGGGCGCCGGTGCGCGTCGGGGGCCGCGGAAATAAGAAGAAAAGGGCTCCGCGGGGCCCGGCACGATCGGTACGATGTAAAATATTAATCAAGAACCGAAGAAATTGCGGCAGATTATACGGCACGAATTTCCGAAGAGATATGGACGGCGATTTTTGCTCCATCTGCGACTCGAAGCAACGCGACGAAGTGAATTAAATATAATTACGCGCTCGTCCCGACGCGTTCGCGATTTATTGCCAAACGAGGCTAATACTTTCTTAAATTGAAATTGATAAATTGCGCGCAATTAACTAATTATGTCGATTAAGATTAAGGGATTCGCGTTCGAGGTGTAACCGCAATTTCCATAATTATTATAACGGATGTTATCCGGCTACTCATTCCTATGTCTCCAATCTTTTAGTAAAACTCAGCCTAAAGGCATTATCTTGTTAATAGGAATTGATTTATGTTGGTTGAAGCTTTCTTAAGCATTCAAAATTGGCCATTTTCTATATTATTTAAATACAAATTTAAAAAATCGTAGCAAAGTTATTTATGGAAATTGAAAAATAATTTATAGGTTAAATTAAATCCCAAAAAAGATTTTATTTTAAGATAAAACCAAAGCTGTAACATAATCAAAATATTTTTTTTTGTTTAACCTAATCTCTAAACAATTAGTCAATAAAAAAATGAATTGAATTAAAAAGATATCTTCAGCACTTAACTGATTTATTTTATGTTAGCCTTACATGTTCCGGCTTTTTAAAGCCATCTTCAGAGGTAAACTACAAATATTTATAAATAAATTGATTGATAATTGAAATGTTAAGTTATGTCAAAAAATATAAAAATAAAAGTGTAGAAAATAAGGCAAATTAAAGCACTGACAAAATTATGTTAAAACTAAATATAAAACTACTAAAACTTAATTAGGAAAAAAATTAATTTAGCTTAAGTCTAAAAATAAATGTGACTAACAAAAAATTTTACTTACTTAGTCTAAAACATTTGATTCAAAATATAGAAAAACATTGATTGATTTAAAAACCATTCCCCATTTCCCCAGATTTCCCCAAACAGCTTAGGGATATCTTTTCCGAGACCGCGTAAGATATCCGCACTGTTTAGGGCCCTAGCGGTCTCAAACTTTCCTATCCCAAAATTACTCCCTTTCCTTAAAACTTCCCTTCCATTTCTCCATTTTTTCAAGTTTTACCATCAACTTAATTTTTAACGACCCATCTATGTCCTTATATTAATATTCACCAATAAATTTAATTTATTGACTTTTTTAAATTTGAATTATTGATAACAGGTTGTTTCCTTTGCTCACAACGAGAGACTTAAAAATCACTAAAATATAAACCACTCTTTATACTTGCCTCCATTTCCGATTTTCATTTTTAACGTGTACAAGTCCTCATAATATTTTAAGATTTTACTACAAATATTGTGTGTATTAGTGTTTGTAAAATTTTAATTTTAAATCAATCAATGTTTTTCTATATTTTGAATCAAATGTTTTAGACTAAGTAAGTAAAATTTTTTGTTAGTCACATTTATTTTTAGACTTAAGCTAAATTATTTTTTTTCCTAATTAACTTTTACTAGTTTTATATTTAGTTTTAACATAATTTTGTCAGTGCTTTAATTTGCCTTATTTTTCTACATTTATTTTATTATTTGTATTTTTTGACATAACTTAACTTTTCAATTATCTTTCAATTCATTTATAAATATTTGTAGTTTACCTCTGAAGATGGCTTTAAAAAGCCGAAACATGTAAGGCTAACATAAAATAAACCAGTTAAGTGCTGAAGATATCTTTTTAATTCAATTCATATTATCCTGGTGGAAAGATGGATCGAAACTTATCTACTCCTGACTAATAAAAAAATACTATTGCTTTATACAGGATGATCCGTGAGTAATGGACACAGAGTAACAGTGAATTTTTCACGTCAAAATATTTGTATTAGATATATTTATCATTATGGAATTACTAATCATAACAAAGATAGAGCCCATTAATGTTAACATTCTATTTTCGTTTTTCTTCAATAATTTCTCTTGCCTTCAGAATATCTTTATGAAAATTGGTAGAAGGTCGCATTTCAAGATGGGAAATACTAATTTGATATCAATTTTTGTTAAGATTCCAGGGTGACGCTGTCTACCCGAAATAATCATCTTAAAAGTTTCATATCTTTTTCAGTGGTTAGACTTTTATAAATTTTAGGGTTAAGAAAGACTCATTAACTACCTCTACGCAAATTCGGTGTACTTAGGAATTCTCGCTAGAACTAATCATTTTTGATATAATCAGTGTTAATATACTCTAACCCGAAATGGTGCTGCACCATGAAGAGGAAGATGAAAGAGTACTCGGCAATGTTACGGAGAAGGGATTTACTTTTTCATCTTTCTCTTCATGGTGCAGCTCCATTTCGGGTTATAGTACAAGGTGAACAAATAAGAATGCAAAGTGCTGTATCTCACAATCAGAAAATATTCATCGCAGAGACTAGCGGTAAAAAAATAATAACTAAAGTGACCGAAAGAAACTGCTCGAAATTATTTTCAAGTTCCTAAGATTGCCGTCATGGGCGCAATCGCAATCTTGAGTTACAAAATGTGGCTTTTCTCGGGATTCCGCTATATCAAGATAACACAAAAATATCTCCAAAAGTAAAGTGGTGGGGGGTGTTCGAATGTGTTTATAAACCAATGCTTATAATTAAAAAATGGCTGCATGGAATTTCCAATATGCAAGATTTTATGAAATAAAACTTTAAAATACTGAAGATAATTATTTATTTATTGAACTCGACGACCCGTGTTTCGACCATGCGGTCGTCTTCAGGTCATTGCTAAAAACCTGTTTTGTTTCGTTGATTCGATTTTAACTTGTTTTTAGCAATGACCTGAAGACGACCGCATGGTCGAAACCCGGGTCGTCGAGTTCAATAAATAAATAATTATCTTCAGTATTTTAAAGTCTTATTTCATATTTATCCGACTGAAGAATGGAGCTGTTCATAACTAATTATATCAACGCAGAGGTATCTGTACTCCTTCACCAGCTAAAGAAGAACATGGAAAGTCGTCATCGAACCAACCAACATATAAAATTTCTACATCAAGCATTAAAGCAACAAGTAACCCCTAAAGCCTTCCGTATAAAACTCCCGAAGAATTTCCACTCGCAACAACCAGATTTGGAAAAAAACAACTAATCCGTAAGAGATTAAGACAGCATTATAAAAATAGTACCGCCACAGACAATAAACTCAAATTTTTATATCGTATTTTATCGAAAAAATTACAATATATAGAATTGAACGATACCCTTGACAAATTTAACGAACATGTTTTTTACAAATACTATGGTCACGAACAGAAACAAAATTTGAAATTGCAATTATTACTTAAAGAAAAAAAAGATAAAAATAATCAGGTCAATAAATACAAAGGAAAAGATTTTAAATTTGAATGTACCTTTAATGTAAAAAAGATTTCCAAAGAAATTTTAATTATAATATCGATGTTTCAAATCTTAATAATATTACTTTTGCACCTAGAGTTACTAATCTTTCAAAACTTTCTCTCAACAAGGATGAATTGAATATTTTAAATCTCGGACATAAATTTAACCCTATCGATCTTAATGATAATATCAATAAACTTGCCATAGATCTGGAATGCCAATTATACCATCGTAAAGACTTTAACAATATTCAAACCGAACTAATACCCATTATTTCAAAACAGAATTTTCTTAAACAGCCCAAAAACCTATACATAGAACATCGCAACTTTTATAATACTTTAAAGACATTAAAAACAAATATTACCAATGAAAATGTCATTGTAACTCTAGGTGATAAGAACTCAGGTTTAGTATTAATAAATAAATTCGATTACATAGATAAAACCAAAAAATTTTTTAAAGAAAATAACATTGAAAATAGAACCAAAGACCCCACCATAAACTTCAATAGAATAGTCAAAAATACCTTTAAAGATTGTCAAGACACTTTGAGGAAACTTAACACAAACATTTATAAACTTTCAAATATGAATCCACAAGCTCCCACGTTATATAGTTTAATTAAATTACATAAAGCTGATAAAAGTATTCGACCAATAATATCCATTCATAATACACCCACCCAGAAAATAAGTAAAGTTCTACGTAATGTTTTAATTAATTCTTTCAATTTTAGATCTAAATTCTCTATTCCCAACTCAAAAACTTTGATTAATTCTTTGAAACTGATAAAGATTAATAAAAACACTAAATTGATTTCCTTTGACATTAAAAACTTTTACAGTAATATTCCCGTTAAAAAAACTTTAAGAATAGTTAAAAATTACATCACAGATAAACATGATTTAATAGACAATTTTACTTATTAAGATATCAATAATTTAATTACTTTGTTGGAGTTAGCCACTGATCAAAAACACTTTATATTTAATAATGAATTTTATCATATGAATGATGGTTTACCCATGGGCTCACCACTCTCAGGTTTATTGGCTGATATGCAGGATGTCTCCGAAATGCGTGTACAACGTAAGACCACAGATTTCTTGGCTCAAAATAAGTCGATTTAAGTTTACTTATCTATATCCAAAGTTGCTTCGTTTGGACGCTAGAAGGCTTTAAAAATAATATTTTCCATGAGTTTTTCTTAAATTAGTTGAAAAATCTTCATTAGATTTTATTCATTTTTTGACCACGGCTTTATATCAGCTGCACACAGCTTTTTGTGGACAAATCCGAATTTCCAAACATACAGGGCGTTTACAAACACTCTCACCACAAGTTATCCATCCAAATCTTTTTAACCAGCCTGTATAATTTTCTATCAATTCTTTTTCTGAATAGCTACATTAATTTAGACACTATTTTCTCTCTTATAAAATTTCAGTTGGACAACCGGTTTAGCCACAAAAAAACATTTTCTAACTCCCTGCAAGTTCAAATCTGTAAGTTACGGCAACATTCACCCAGTTCAAAGTAGTAATATCTTCACAGGATATGCAGCTCTTTCAAGAAAATCACATTTTAGAGGATTGGTAGTAGTTTTTGCTCAAAATGTTGCCAGGATTTGTGACCATCATTAGGGCAAAAATAATACAGTGTGCAACATTTTTACTGTTTGCTCTTTTTGTTGCATTTTTGCTTTTATGATACCCAATAAACAAAATCAGAAGGTGCTAGGTTTACTGATCTTGCTGACCAGTTTACAGGAGCATGATTTCCCCTTTATTTCCTTCGATTCTACGGTGGAACTGCATAATACGGATTAAAAGGGCTAAATACTGATAACGTTTACAAATGCTGGCGAAAATTTGAAAATTTTAAGCAAGAAACTACTTACAAACCTATAACATGTGGTTTTCTTGAAAGATTTTCATATCCCGTGAAGAAATTGGTACTTTGAATTTTGTTAATGTTGCCTTAATTTGCTGTTTTGGACTTGTAGGCATTTAGAAAATCTTCTCTTGTGGCTAAACCGTTTGCCCAACAGAAATTTTGTAAGAGAGAAAATAGTTTCTAAATGAATGTAGCTATTCGGAAAAAGAACTGTTAGAAAATTATACAGGGTGCTTAAAAAGATTTAGATGAATAACTTGCGTTAAGAGTGTTTCTAAACACTCTGTATGTTGTAAAATTCGAATTTGTTCCACAGAAAGCTGTGCCCAGCTGATATAAAGACGTGGTCAAAAAATTAATAAAATCTAATGAAGATTTTTCGAGTAATTTAAGAAATACTCGGGGAAAATATTATTTTTAAAGCCTTCTAGCAGCAAAACGAAGCAACTTTGGATATAGATAAGTTAACTTAAATCGACCTGTTTCAAACCAAGGAATCTGAGGTCTTACGTTGTACACGCATTTCAGAGACACCTGTATATGTTGACTATTTGGAATCAAAACTTTTCTCTAATAAATACAAAATATTTACTAAACACATAAACTTCTACTGCCGATATGTTGATGATATATTAATTGTTTTTGATGGCAATGACGCCATGTTATCAGGTTTACACAACATTTTAAACAATCTAGGGAATCTTACATACACAATTGAAAAAGACCATAACAATAGTATAAACTTTTTAGATCTCACCCTTACTAAAAATTGCAATAATAATAACATTACTTATAACATTTTTCATAAACCTACGGCCACAGATATTTTAATACCAAAGAACTCTTATAACAGTCATAATCACAAAGAAGCTGCATTTAGATACTTTATAGAACGTGTTAACTCCATCCCACTGTCAAAACATAATTATGATAATGAAATCAAATATATAGTGAAATTAACCTTAAACAATGATTACGATATCACTTTTCTTCAAAATATTTTCAATAAAATACATAATAGAAATTTAATTCAACAAATATATCCACATTTTTCCACAAAAAGAACTTTTATTTCAGTCAACTATCATAAAAACTTATCAATACTCCAAGAAAATTTAACTAATCATAATATAAACTTAGCATACAAAAACAATAATAAAATTTTAAACATTATAAACAATTCTAAACATAAAATTAATCAACTGTCCAAAAGTGGTGTATACAAAATTAAATGTAATGATTGTAATAAAATATATATTGGCCAAACTGGAAGAAGTATTAACACTCGTTTTAAAGAACACATAATGACATCTAGAAATAATAATAATAACATTAATTCTGCGGTGGGTAAACACATTCTAGACACTGGTCATCATATTGTTATTTCATCCATAACACTTTTGCATAATTTACAGAAATCTAAAAAATTAGACTTATATGAAGAATTAGAAATATATAGACATAATTTAATAGATAATAAATGCTTGTTAAATGAGATTACCGACATTAATTTCAAACACATGTTCATATCAACAAATAAATATATTTCAAATTTACCGCCTAACTTACAGGCACCTCAACCTGTTTCCAACGCCATCGCTTAGTTTATTGTCTGTCATCGTGGAAACAGATCGAGTTAAATCTTAGGTAATCTCATCCTTCTTTAACTTATAATTTTTATAATTTAATTTATCTTATATTTATAGTCATTTCTCATAATTTGGATTTTTACGTTTTACAATTAATAGTATAATAACGTGCGGATTTTAAATGCGGATAAAATTAAAATAGTTCATTTTCAATTGTACTCAACGGTTTTCATGGTTCTTATCTTCAACTGTATTCTTCTATGACGGTAATTAATTTTTTAACTTGTTGTTGTACGTTTTATAAATTTGTTTCGTTGATCCGATTTTAACTTGTTTTTAGCAATGACCTGAAGACGACCGCATGGTCGAAACCCGGGTCGTCGAGTTCAATAAATAAATAATTATCTTCAGTATTTTAAAGTTTTATTTCATATTTATCCAACTGAAGAATGGAGCTGTTCATAACTAATGCAAGATTTTAATTAATTTAGTTAAGTAGGTAAGCAAACCATTGTTGGGAATAAAAAAGAAAGAAATTGACAACTATGTTTAGCCATAATCCTGTATCAGGCTTAGGATGAAATGAACCAGTTTCGTCTATGCGATCATACAAACTTTTAAATAAATTCTGATTTGGTTGTCTTCTGGTTGGATATTGTAAAAGATATCGACGAGACGTTTTTCATACATTGAGGTTTTCTTGTGCGTAAGTGCACAGCACATCATGCATTTCTAAATCACTAAAAAGGTTGTGTCGAGGCATATTACAAGGTAATGGTTAGACATAACCGTTAATTTCTTTTTTTTTTATTCTCATCAATGGTTTGCTTACTTACCTACTTGAGCAAATTAATTAAATTTTGCACGTTGTACACTAAAACTGATTATATCAGAAATGGTTAGCTCTAGCGAAATTTCATAACTATTCCGAATTTGCACAGAAATGGTTAGTAAATTTTTCTTAACTGTGACATTTATAAAAATCTAGCCACTGAAAAAGATATAAGAGTTTTAAGATGATAATTTGGGATAAAAAGCCTCCCCTGGAATCTTGACAAAAAATGATATCAAATTAATATTTCTCACCTTGAGATACGTACGACCATCTACTAATTTCCATCAAAATATTCTGAATGTAACAGAAATTATTGAAGAAAAACGAAAATAGAATGTGAAAGTTAATCGGCTCTATCTTTGTTATTATCAGTAATTCTATAAAGATAAGTTTGGCTAATACAAATATTTTGAGGTGAGGAATTCACTGTTACTCTATGTCCCGTTAGGTGCGGACCACCTGTATACACGATCTAGAAAACAACTTTCATATTAAGTTAAAACTAAAAGACTCTATTTTAGAATAAAACATTTAAATTTGTATCGTAATTACTACATTTCGTCATCACTACACATTTCTAAAATCACTACAAATTTAATAGAATTTGAAAAACGATTTATAGTTGAAATTAAAGCTAAAGTATCCTATTTTGAGATAAAATATTCAAATAAGATAATTAAAAAGACTACTACTGCTTTGTTTATAGGATCTAAGAAACGTCTTTCGTGTTGAATTAATATTAAAAGATTATATTTTAGAATAAAACATCCAAATTTGGGGTATAGTTAATACAAAAATTTAAAACAATCTTACAGGCATCTATGTTTTCAAGAAGACCTATCATCTAAAAATTTTGACAGGTTTAAGAAATCACTACAAATTTATTTATAGGAATTAAAAAACGATTTATTGTTTCAATAAAAGCTTAAATATACTATTTTAATACTATAAAATATCCACAGTTGTATTATAATCAAAATGAAAATAAATAAATAAAGAAATAAAGCCTAACCTAATCTATAAAAAAAAGAATTATTTGAGATGATTTTAATATACAGTGAAATTCCCCTTCCCGGACACCCCTCTTGAACGGACACCCCCCCTTGTATAGAATTTCTCATGGAACCGTCCCACTCTCATATAATTTGCATTTTGTTAACTGTCCCTTGGATGCACATTCTCTTGAACGGACGCGGACGCTACCAAATGTTCTCTTAAATGGACAATCGCGCCGCGCGCCGACTTGGCTGTCTCCCTTTAATAAAAGATTTTCCTTTTAACCGGTGTTTTACCGACTTCAATATTTGCAAGGTACAAGCGCAGCCTACGTCGTTCCTTTCTGGTTAGCTTGAATGAGGGACTTTCCCAAGTACACCAAAATTCCATACTAGTGTCGCGTCTATGCGAAAAAAGATAGGCGACACATTTATTGCAGAAATGGCTCCAAATAGAAAAACACTTATGGTGGATTTAGGATGTCAAACTTAAAGGCTGTAATCGTAACCGTAGCAGTAACTGTAGTATTTAAAAAAAGTTCAACTATTTTGTTTCAACAGAAACGTTTAGGCAACATCTAGGAATTACGGCAAATTTGATGGTTATTACAGCTAAGGTTACGGTTAAGTTTGACATCCTAAACCCACCATTACTTTGGATGACAGGACAAATTATGACAGAGAATATGACAGAGAAAAAAGAAACATTCTGTTACTTTTAGACAATGCAAGATCTCATTCGAAAGATATCCGATTAAAAAATATAAAAATCCTGTTTTTGGCCCCTAATTGTATATCAGTTTGTCAACCACTAGACCAGAAGATTATAAAAAATTTCAAAACTTATTACCGAAGCTTAATACTAAAGCACTTGGCAGTAAACATTGAAACTGTTGGTACAGTTTTCAAGTTAATTAAGAGAATTACGCCACTGGATGCATTGTACTTCGCAAAAACTGCTTGGCCCCAAGTAAACAAGCAAATAGTTAAAAATTGCTCCCTAAAGCAGGATTTAAGCACGACAACATGCAAAGTGAAGACGCTAGTACTTGCGTCAATTTGTTAATACAGAGGGCAAGAATACTCTTAATTTTACTTACTGAATGTTAGTTTTTTGTTTATTTTAAAAACATTCACACATACACTTTAAATATCGGAATTTTTTTAGTTATAGTTTACACTAAAAAAAAAACGATATTCACTTCGGGTTTCTCTTAGGCGAACTGATTATCAGTTTCTCAACTGACCCTTCTTGAACGGACACTTTCGGTCGGTCCGGTTGGTGTCCGCCCAAAGGAGATTTTACTGTATATCTGATTTTAATGTACCGGGTGGCCAACTAAGAATGATCACCGGCCATATCTCAATGACGGATCATCCTATTTTAATGAAACAAAAAAATTTATAAGGAAAGTGGCCATAAAAAATCGCTGGAAAATATTTTCAAGTTTCTTAAATGGCCGCTAGGGGGCGTAACCTAAATGACTGAACAGAAAATCACAATTTTTTTCATTTTCTTCAAAATTAAGGGGTATTGAAAATAAATTAATTGCAAAGATAAATGAATTTCGACTAATATGTATGCAACACTTTTTGTCGTATCTCCAAAAATAAAGTGGTGGGAATGAGTTGAAAATGTTCATTTTCGTTGGCCTATTACTCCGGTCATACTAAACAAAATTTAACAAACTTAATCTCGTTGGAAAGGGTTTTTCGTGGTCTACTAACGGCTCCTTACGCTGTTTTGATATGAATATTCGTTTCGCCGCCAGAGGGCGATATCTAGAATTTTGACAAATATTATAGCTTTTCTGAAAAAATTTAAATGGAACGGTATGTTCATTTCTACACGATAAAATAAAGAATTAAAAGCTTAACATGACGCTGAAAACCCGAGCTCGCTATCTTGCTTCTAACGGAAGATATTAGACCAAAAGCTATAGCTTTTACCCCTTATTTTAAAGGCGAATAATAACAAAACTACCCCGCGGAAAAAAACGAAATCGGTGTCGTTTTTAGCGTAATTTAACTCTGTATTATCAGTAGAAACTTCAAATTTTGTCTCCCACTGGTATAATAATTATGACAGGTTTAATAAAAAAATATATACCCAGTTTTGGGCTCTCGGCGCAGTATCTCAACTTTGCGATTTTTTTTACAGGGGAATAGCTTGTCGAAAAAACTTGAAATTTCAACAACACATTGCCTTAGATGTCCTAAACATGTTGGTAATTTTTATTTTTAATTTTTCTCTCAGGTGTTTAAATAACAACACATTATGTCTAATAGCGATATCTCGATAAGCCGTTACCATAGAAGTTTGAAACTGGCACTATTCTAACAGTCATATTAAATTGAATCAAAATTTAATATGCGTTATAAACCTCGTATAAAAAAATAAATGCGAAATAGTTTTAGTGGGTGTGATGAGTAAGGCGGGAGCACAGGCGAAGTCGAACGGTCGGTTGGGTCGGCTAGCATGTAAATTGGTATCAAATATCAAGTAAGTTGTGGAAATCAGACGCTAACAAAACGTATGTCAAACATATATCAACAATGTAACATCGGTCAACTAGATCTTATAATGCTATAGTTTTTGCCTTTTGGCTAATATCTACCGTTAGAAGCAAAATAGCGAGCTCGGGTTTTAGCATCATGTTAAGCTTTTAGTTCTTTATTTTATCGTGTAGAAATGAACATACCGTTCCACTTAAATTTTTTGAGAAAAGCTATAATATTTGTCAAAATTCTAGATATCGTCCTCTGGCGGCGAAACGAATATTCATATCAAAACAGCGTAAGGAGCCGTTAGTAGACCACGAAAAACCCTTTCCAACGAGATTAAGTTTGTTAAATTTTGTTTAGTATGACCGGAGTAATCGGCCATCCAAAATGAACATCTTCAACTCATCCCCACCACTTTATTTTTGGAGATACGACAAAAAGTGTTGCATACATATTAGTCGAAATTCATTTATCTTTCAAATTAATTTATTTTCAATACACCTTAATTTTGAAGAAAATGAAAAAAATCGTGATTTTCTGTTCAGTCATTTAGGTTACGCCCCCTAGCGGCCATTTAAGAAACTTAAAAATATTTTCCAGCGATTTTTTATGGCCACTTTCCTTATAAATTTTTTTGTTTCATTAAAATAGGATGATCCGTCATTGAGATATGGCCGGTGATCATTCTTAGTTGGCCACCCGGTACATCAAAATCATTTTTGCAAAAATTTGTACAGGGTGGTCAAATAAGAATGCGGAGTGCTGTATCTCGGAAACTATTCATCGTAGAGACTTGCGGTAAAAAATTTAATAGCTAAAGTGGCCACGAGAAAATGCTGGAAATTATTTTCAAGTTCCTAACATGGCCGCCAGGGGGCGTAATCGCCATCTTGAATTACAAAATGTGGGTTTTCTCGGAATTCCGCTATATTAAGATAACACAAAAATATGCACATTTTAAAATGGAGATAAGCATCAATTTTTTTTATTGAAAACTTTTTTCCGTAACTTCAAAAATAAAGGGGTGGGGGGCGTTCAAAAGTGCTTGTAAACAAATGCCTATAATTTCAAAATGGCTGCATGGAATTTAATAAACTTGGTGTCGTTGAAAAAAGCTTTTCTTGGACTACGAATCCTACCTTTTTGGTGGTGATTGTAAATTCACATGTCGACGCTAGATGGCGTTTTCGAATTTTTTTTAGAAATTGCGAAGTTTCTTCGAAAAGTTAAATGGAACGGTATCATTTTCTCTTCATGGAAAAATAGTATAATACAGCCCAAACAAGCTAGTGAAAACCGCACCTCGATATCGTACTCCTAACCTAAGATATTGGTGAAAAACCATTCATCAGGAAACTGAACGGATTTCGCCCGGTTTTTATTCTGTTTTTCCAAAAATAACAAAAGAATACTATATTCTAAAATTTGTGCTGTGGATTTTGAGAACTTCAAGAAAAGACACTTCATTTTTGTCAAGGCGTTATGTGAATTAGTCGATCTTCCGAATATGATAAAGAAATCCGAAAATGGTTGTTTTACATGGGTAACCTGATTTTCTTTTAAACAATTAGGAATCATAAAAATATAAAAGATCGATCGCCATCAGTTTACCACTTTTAGGGTATCCCTTTATCACTTTAAGGTTTTGACGTTTTTATAGAAAAGGGTAAAACGTGGTAGGTCGTGGGTAAAAATGAAAAGAGAAAAAACAAATGGCTAACGCCACAAGAACAATGTAACATCGTAATCGAACAATTCTTTACAAACAAAAACAGTTGTTACTTGTTTAAATTTGTGGTTATTTCTTCAATATGTCAAGCTTTCGTTTGTAATTCGTAGCATTCCGTGGTTTAAATTTAAATTTAATTTTATAATGTAAAGTTATTTATATTCTCTTCTCACCACCTTCTTTTGTTTTGTCTAATTAGAAGCAAAAATGTAGCATATCCAGAAAGTAAACACCATTACGGATACGTAACAACTGTGTATACAAAGACAAGAAACCTTTAAAGCTATATTTAATGACCCCTTAAGTGTTCAAATTATAAAAATATACTCTAAAAGTAGTAAATTGATTCGATATTTTTTATGATTTCTAATTGTCTAAAAGAAAATCGGGTTACTCATGTAAAACAACCATTTTCGGATTTCCTTATCATATTTGGAAAATCGACTAATTCACGACATGCCTTGACAAAAATGAAGTGTTTTTTCTTGAGCTTCTCAAAATCCACAGCACAAATTTTAGAATGCAGCATTCTTTTGTTATTTTTGGAAAAAAAAAGAATAAAAAAACCGGGCGAAATCCGTTCAGTTTCCTGATGAATGGTTTTTCACCAATATCCTAGGTTAGGAGTACGATATCGAGGTGCGGTTTTCACTAGCTTGTTTGGGCTTTATTATACTATTTTTCCGTGAAGAGAAAGTGATACCGTTCCATTTAACCTTTCGAAGAAAATTCGCAATTTCTAAAAAAATTTCGAAAAGGCCATCTAGCGTCGACATGTGAATTTACAATTACCACCAAAACAGTAAGATTCATAGTCCAAGAAAAGCTCTTTCTAACGATACCAAGCTTATTAAATTCCGTTCAGCCATTTTGAAATTATAGGCATTTGTTTACAAGCACTTTTGAACGCCCCCCACCACTTTATTTTTGAGGTTACGGAAAAAAGTTTTTAATAAAAAAGATTGATACTTATCTGCGCTTTAAAATACGCACATTTTTGTATTATCTTAATATAGCGGAATTCCGAGAAAACCAACATTTTGTAATTCAAGATGGCGATTACGCCCCCTGGCGGCCATCTTAGGAACTTGAAAATAATTTCCAGCATTTTCCCGTGGTCACTTTAGTTATTAAATTTTTTACGGCAAGTCTCTACGATGAATAGTTTCCGAGATACAGCACTCTGCATTCTTATTTGACCACCCTGTACAATTGTAAACAATTTTTATGAAACTATTAACGATTTTTTTGAAACTAAATTATTTTCTAAATCGAAATTAGACATTTTGAAGTAGTTTTGAAAATTAAACGATTTTGGACAATTAGAACAATACATTCTTTTCAAACATCATCATGTTTGAAAAACTGAACGTTTTTAGATAATTTTCAGGAAGTAAATACGAAGATTTTCATCGCCGATGTTAACTGAACATGGCATCCGAAACGTTAAACACTTTTTCAAAAGACGCACGGCTAAACCCGAAAGCTCCTTGTTCTAGGTCTAGTGTTAGAGTTAGCGCTAATGTTAGTTCTAGTCCTAAGGGCCCTACAGACACTCCGACTTGCCTGCAGTACCAGTTTGTGCAGGTAAGTTGTACTAGTTCCTTTTTAATTTTCCGTCATTGTTTTTTATTAAACCTATTGCTAGAGCGCTTAATAATAAAATATCACTAAGTAGTTCCCTTCATTCTGAAAAATGGAACTAATGCATCACATCCGACTGTACGTGTGGATGCAATTCTCTTTGTTCAGGCGGTCTGAGCAGTGTGGCCTGTGCAGGCCTGCCTGAAGGCAAGTTGGAACGTCTGTAGGGGCCTTTAGTTCATTATTAACACGTTGAGTGCCATGTCAGTCATCGATGACTGACACCGAGCTTTCCGTTCGGGCCGCGTCAGTCATTAGTGACTGATGACTATATATAATAAATAATATAAAACCGTGTGGCAATCAACGTGTTAAGAAGGCTTGAACGAATTTAAAGATAGTTTAAATATAATAGATTTTACCTTTAGGGTTTCGCAAGTGAAATAAAACAAACTCTAACCTCAACCAGGAATTATATTCGACTGCTTCTCGCAAGCTACAAGGTACAATTGATTCACTTTTTGGTAGATTCTATCATAAAAATAAACCGGGGCGTTAACAACAACTAATTCTTACAATTAGTCATCCCCGAATAAAGAGCGTTCGGGCTCACATAACATTCCAACTGGTAAGAAGCAAATTCCCATGATAACAAAGACGAACTTGTAAGTTGAAATTGTATACAGTGAAATCTCCCTTGTGCGGACACCAGCGGGACACACCAGAAGTGTCCATTCAAGAGGGGTGTCCGCTTAAGAGAAATGCGAAGTAATTATATGAGAGTCGGACGGTTCCATGAGAAACTGTCCGTCCAAGAGGGTGTCCGTTCACGAGGGGTGTCCGCGAAGTGGAATTTCACTGTAGTTTTCAACGAGCTTGGATAAGATGATTTTAGAAAATATGTTTAGAACAAAAAAGGATTTTTAAAACTTATAATGGTTTTAAAACTAGGAAAATAATAAAAAAAACACTTTTTGAATTTGAATACCTATTAAATGAAATGACAATTTGAAATGAACTTAATTTTTTTAAGGAGGATTTTTATTGTTTCTTATTTTAATAAATCACTCTCAATCAATAATCCTTGTGTCTTCTTAGATATGTCTTAAAATGTTAATTATCTCTAACAACGAATTTGTAGAAGAAACGAATAAACTTCGTTTGTTTTCTACAAATACCACAAGAGGGTTTTAGCAGTTCACTTTTCTCGTAGGATATGAGTATATTCAAAGCAATAAAAACTTTTTAAAAAAAGCTAACATTGCGCAGCCGGTTGAGTTTATAAACGCGAAGAAGCTCTAATTAGTTGATCAAACCGAACGCGTGTTGTAAGCGGATTCTGTTGTCGGTGCGATGAATATAAATGATGAGTCGACAACTTTGTCCGCTGACAATCGAGCACTTTAAAAAAAAATCAACCGAAACGATTATGCTAATTATTTTATTGATAGTGAAGCGCTTATCATAAATTTACACGGTTGGGCAACGGTACAACGACTAGGCAGAAATTATTCGCTAACGAGCCAACCGGTCCCATGGTTATCTGTAGACTTGTCGTCGGAGGCCAAAAGAGTTCATTTTGAAGTATTAATTGGGGGATTTGTCAAGAATTTCCGAGATGAGTAGTATTTATAACAGAAAAATCCTGTTAATTTCTTCTTTTTTTGCCCAAGTTTATCACATCATTCCCATACATAGTTTAACATGGAAATGTGCTTACAAATTCCATTAAAATTCAGAGTGGAATGACCTCAGTCCGGTTTTGTTTACTTAAAAGAGATAATTTGAGTAATAATTAATGTCCATCTCCTGTTTACATTTCATATTAAATCTAGTTAAAACGTTTTGCGGTAACCGTTACATTATGAGCTATAATTAACTACGATGACTTTTGAATTACATACGTACACAGAAAAAAAATTCGCTTTTAAATCTATTCTATTTGTACAATCAAATCGTTTATAGTCGGCATATTGGACATTAGCACATTCGATTTCTTCCTTATTTGCTTAACTGAATTGGCAATCGAGTCAAAGAACACCGAAACAAATATTTGCCGTCGTATAACCTGTCAATTTATTGTCGATCTTAACACTTTCATACGCCGGCGAAGTACGAAGATGTTTGCACGTTGTCGAAACGACGTTCGACGTTTGGCATTTAACCGAAAACGAGAACGTACGTTTGATTTCACACGGAGCCCGAACATTCTCATGTTATTGACCGTTGTTGAATCATTTTGTACTATTATGTAAGATGTACGCACTCGTTAGTAAACCACCTGTTTCGGTTCGACGAACCCTATAAATAATGCATTAATTTGGAAAAACTTGAAATACCATGGAGGCGTTGAATGGAATAGTGAAAAGAAAAGAATTATGAATGATTTTTTTACTAAAAACTTTTTTTTATAAATATATTTAATTTGGTTGTAAAACCAAAAAACGTTTATGCTACGTTTCTATAATTACCGGTGGTTATTTGCCGTTTAAAAGCACGTATTACATCACAACGATCACGATTTCACGGAAGACCTTCGCAAATATTTATTTACGTGAAATTTAGCTTATTATAAACTGCGTATTACGAATCGGTTATTATTAGCGATTATATTATGGTACCATTGTTTATATAAATTTATTGGAAATATTTTTGTTTGAAATTTCTGTTGATATAATGATTTATTTTAGTGTTGGTAATTTACCACCAAAATATTTTCAGACAATTTCTAAAACATAAAAGTTATGTAGGACATACGCACAAATTGCGTTAGCACGCTTATGTTATAAGAAGAAACCTAAAAGTTCATCCATAAATATTTTATTACAATAATTATAAATGTGTACTTCTCGACTTCTTAACTTCTTGTTTCTTTGCGGTTGATTTCTACAATTGCTAAATGTCATTTGAGACTAATTTAATAGAACTTTGCAGTACAAAAACTATTTTCTCCTAAGTTGTTTGACATTTACTAAATTTTGTAAGTCTTTCAAAGTAACAATCCTTTCAATATGATTACATATAACCGTTAATCGCTTAAACAAGGAAGGTAAATAAACATTTTCTATTGATAAAAATCAACTAAATTTATAGTTCTTTATTATTCATTGAAATTTTTAAAATATTTATTATGTAGGGTGTTTCATTCAAAATGACGTAGAGATTTATTTCTTAAACTAAAACATTGATCAAAAAAAGTTTTGAACAATTTTACTTTTGTAGAAAAGGAGTCGCAAATGGGGGCGTAGTATTCATAAACAGGGCTGTCTTAAGGGAATTTCAAAGTCATTTTTGGTTTGTTAAATAGCGCGTACATGTTCGTTTTTGTCAATTTTTATTAAAAAGGAGTGTGTAATGAAGGTTTGTGAAATGATAGATTTAATTTCCCTGTTGATGAAGATATATGGTTATAGGGGCCATTATCCAATAATTTTTTCGATATTTCCAATTCAAGATGCAATTCATTCGTTAGGACAAGTTCGTAGTTCGATAATGTCAAAAATAACCGATTTATATCGATTAATTGAGGCTTTTTGAAGAAAGGTTACAGTGTTAGGTTACTAGCTATTATTATTATTAAAGGGTTTTGAAGTTTGAACACTTAGTTCATATTACACTCCAGCTACAAGATTTTACACAGTTGATAGAATTCTTGGATTTTTCTGACTTCTTATTCCCTCCTTTTTTTTTTGAAGCGTTTTTATTATTTTTTCTCAACTATTATCTTCCTTGAATTCCAAATTTATAAGTTTTTTCTTTTTAGTGATCTTCTGTCTTCGGCTCATTTATTTAATTGAACTCATTTCTATGTTATTACGAAACTATTGAACTATCCAATTGTGTAACAGTTCAAAAAATACAGCTGAATTTCCGTGGAGTTAACGAAATTATATACTAATAGATATGTCAGAAGATCCAATCGCTAATAGAAATGTAAGATTTATTAGAAGGTGGCAATGATTTTTCAAGAGACCTAACATTAACTTCTTCTGTTGTGCTATAAATCTTCTACATCCAAAGAAAATATTATTTTAATCTCCCTGCTCTCCATAAACGCACGGCGGATTATCTTTTCTACCAATTTTATAAAGATATAATGGCGTTAGGGCATGACCTAGTCTCAGTCCAATTATTAGGGTATACAATTGTCTTAATACAAATGGAACTTTCTTGAACTAAGGACTATTTTGCACTGAGGGTTGGCATCTGGCGTGGTGGATACCCTTTATCACTTGATCTCTCCCATTCCTGTGCCCATTCTTCGCTGATTTCCATTTTCATTTGGTAAGATACGTCATCTAAAGAATTTTAACATTTAGTATACCCTTTTCATGCCCCTTGTTTGTCAAATAATCTGCCCTTTCGTTACCCTTCAGTCCGGCATGACATAGAATCCACACCAAAAAAATTCTAAGTTTGTTTCGTACGCCCTTTAAATTAAGTTAGCCGACTCAATTACTGTATATTTGTATTACCCAAACCGACTGTATAAGGATGTAGACGAGACTTGTTATGCGTTCCAAAACACTACTCGAATCAGACAAAATCACTGTCTTAGGGAGGGATGTTTTCAATACGACTGTTAGGGCTGTTATTATGGCATATGTTTCAGCTGAAATAATTGACAGCTGCTCTAGTAAGTGCAAGCTCTACTGGAGTTGTAAGATAGGAGAATAAATCCCACAGGCCAGACATCTTGGGTTATAGTGTTAGGTTGTTATTATTATTTATTTATTAAAGGGTTTTGGAGTTCGAACACTTATTGTTAGTTCACATCACACACTAGTTACAAAGTAGTGTTAGGTTACATTCCTTTATTAATTTTGAAGTTTTGATACATTAAATGACAACTAACTGACAAATCCAAAGTACCATACACACTGATACACACTCAAAACATGTTTCGATGTCGTAACATCGACGCTCTCAAGCTAAAACGGCATAAACGCCAAAACAGCCATTTTTTAGTTAGCTGCACCGTTGAGTAGCATTTTTAAATCTGCATGCAACAGTTAAATTGGTTTAAAGTTTGCGTAAAAGCCATTTAAGATTCATTATGTCAATCGTTTTTTGCGGTTTCTGAAAAATTAGGTTAATGTCGTTTATGCCGTTTTGGCTTGGCAGCGTCGACATATTATGGGCACCGATGGTACATTTACATGTAAAAATAGACATAATATTGAAAAAAGAATTATTCACGCTCCCGAAGACGAACCCGACGCCTTATGACGAGAAACTCTGATTTGTTGCTGCTACGCTAAACCTATTAGATTTAATTGTTTAGGGGAGGGTGGGGCAAAACGGGGAAGTGGGGTAAGATGGGGTACTCGGTTTATACTTGCAACAAAGCACTTTTATGCAACGCTAGAAGTAATGAGAACTTTTATTAGTTCCTCTTCATCTTGTCAATTGATAACCAATAATGTAGGAAGACGCATTGCCATGGTATCGAGGAAAATCTTGTTATGTCGAATTTTCTTATAATTTATGTATAATTTCATCTAGCGATAGTTATCAAACAATGCGGTGACTTCATACAAGTGTTAGTTTCATGAAATTAGTAAGAACTGAGTATTAAACATGAGTACCCTTTTAAATCCATTTCAAGTGTGCAATTGTATTATTATTATTTTTTTGCAAAAGCGCCCAATGGGGCAAGACGGGATACCCCGTCTTAACTTCTTCATTTAATGGAGGAAGGGACAAGACGGGGAAGTGACATAAGATAGGGAACTGCGCATAAGGAAGAAAGCTGAAAGATTCGAAAAAAGAGGAAAAACCGAACAAAAAGGGAAAATTTTATGGTAACACCCCAAAAACAAAAAAACGTAGAAAATTAATGTGCTTGTGTTAAATGATGATGTTAATGGAGGCACCCCTTGTTTGCGTATTATGTGAATCTAATAATACCCTTTAATAATGTTAATTTAGTTATATTTTATCTTGTTTTACGTATATTATATCTTGTTCCCCATCTTACCCCACACGTGGGGCAAGATGGGGTGAAATGACTTTTTATGTTTAATCGTTGATTATGTTAAAATTAAGAAATTAGTATTCCGTTCTTGCCAAAAATCTTAAAGTTTAATCATCGAAGATTATATAAACTAAAAGTATTTTTCTCTATGAACGAAATTCTGGATTTTATTAACCTCCAAACTTTAAGTACCCCGTCTTGCCCCACTCTCCCCTACTGCAAAACTGAATTTAAATAACGAATCGCATCTTCAATTGCAAATATCTAAAAACCTATAGAGTAGTGGCCCCTACAACCATATATTTCCATCAACACAGAAACTAAATCTACCATCCTAAAAGAAGTGAACTAAATCGGTGACCCCTAGACCTTGCACTGTCCATGCAAGACAATTTTTCTCTTAAATATTTTGTTTTAGAGATATCAATAAAACTCAAAATAAAAATACACAATTCAAATTATAAACAGACAGGATTTAACTCAGTGTAAAAAATACAAATCAGTTAAGCTTCTTAATTTTTAAAATCACCAAAGGTCTGAATGTTGATCAATACAGTAGACGTCGATTAAGACCTTTGTACACCACGCTATTTCTCGCAACTTCAACGTTTCTTTTCATAACGCACATTAGACATACTACAAAAATATGTAACTTATAAAGGCAAAATTTTCGGCTATATGTTGCTTGTAATATGACCGGGTATTATTTTGCCAGATATATCCTAGCAATGTTTTGGCTATAAGGTCGATGAAAAATTTTCCGCGTACACGTAGCAATAATGGCTGAAAAAATTAGCTAACGTTATTTTGACAAATCGAATAATGTCTGCCGCAGCTTTTGAACACTATCAACTAAAACAAAACAAATCCTATTTAAAGTGCAGAGCAAAATTACCCAACCATAAATACTAGGCATACATTGCCATAAAATATTGCTCAAATACAAGTCCATTTGGATAATTGATAGTTTAAGTCCTAAAACGATCTTGCAAAACGATTACAACTTACAATTAGTAATGGGCAAGTGTACACTCCATGTTCATCGTGAAATTTAATAATGAGATAAACAAAACTCAAAGTTTTATACCAGCCAGCGATTATAAATTTATTTAAAATTTAATTGAAAATTGAATCATTCGATCACCAACGCACATAGGGGTATATGTACAGGGTGGTCAAATAAGAATGCAGAGTGCTGTATCTCGGAAACTATTCGTCGTAGAGACTTTCGGAAAGAAATTTAATAACTAAAGTGGCCAAGAGAAAATGCTGGAAATTATTTTCAAGTTCCTAAGATGACCGCCAGGGGACGTAATCGCCATTTTGAATTACAAAATGTGGGTTTTCTCGGAATTCCGCTATATTAAAATAACACAAAAATATGCGCATTTTAAAGTAGCGATAAGTATCAATTTTTCTTATTAAAAACCTTTTTCCGTAACTTCAAAGATAAAGTGGTGGGGGGTGTTCGAATGTGCTTGTTAACAAATGCCTATAATTTCAAAATGGCTGAACGGAATTTAATAAGCTTGGTATCGTTAGAAAGAGCTTTTCTTGGACAATAAACCCTATCATTTTGGTGGTGATTGTAAATTCACATGTCGCCGTTAGATGGCATTTTAGAAGTTTTTTTAGAAATTGTGAATTTTCTCCGAAAAGTTAAATGGAACGGTATCACTTTCTCTTCACAAAAAAGTAGTATAATAAAACCCAAACAAGCTAGTGAAAATCGCACCTCGATATCGTATTCCTAACCTAAGATATTGGTGAAAAACCATTCATCAGGAAACTGAACGGATTTCGCCCGGTTTTTATTCTGTTTTTCCAAAAATAACAAAAGAATACTATATTCAAAAATTTGTACCGTGGATTTTGAGAAGCTTAAGAAAAAACACCTCATTTTTGTCAAGGCATCTCGCGAATTAGTCGATTTTCCAAATATAATAACGAAATCTGAAAACAGTTGTTTTACATGGGTAACCTGATTTTCTTTTAGACAATTAGGAATCATAAAAAATATAAACAGATCGATCGTCATCAGTTTATCACTTTTAGGGTATCCCTTTATCACTTTAAGATGTTGACGTTTTTATAGAAAAGGGTAAAACATAGTAGGTCGTGGGTAAAAATAAAAAGAGAAAAAACAAATGGCTAACGACACAAGAACAATCTAACATCGTAATCGAACAATTCTTTACAAATAAAAACAGTTGTTACTTGTTTAAATTTGTGGTTATGTCTTCAATATGCCAAACTTTCGTTTGTAGTTCGAAGCATTCCGTGGTTTAAATTTAAATTTGATTTTATAATGTAAAGTTATTAATATTCTCTTCTTGCTACCTTCTATTGTCTTTGTCCAATTAGAAGCAAATATGTAGCATATCGAAAACGTAAACACCATTACGGATACGTAACAACTGTGTATTCAAAGAGAAGAAACCCACCCACAAGAAACCTTTAAAGCTATATTTAATGACCCTTTAAGTGTTCAAATTATAAAAATATACTCTAAAAGTAGTAAATTGATTCAATATTTTTTTATGATTTCTAATTGTCTAAAAGAAACGCGGGTTACTCATGTAAAACAACCCTTTTCGGATTTCCTTATCATATTTAGAAAATCGACTAATTCACATAACGCCTTGACAAAATGAAGTGTTTTTTTTTTGGAGTTCTCAAAATCCACAGCACAAATTTTAGAATACAGCATTCTTTTGTTATTTTTGGAAAAAAAAGAATAAAAAACCGGGTGAAATCAGTTCAGTTTTATGATGAATGGTTTTTCACCAATATCTTAGGTTAGGAATACGATATCGAGGTGCGGTTTTCATTAGCTTCTTTGGGCTTTATTATGCTATTCTTCAGTGAGGAGAAAGTGATACCGTTCCATTTAACTTTTCGAAGAAAATTCGCAATTTATAAAAAAATTTCAAAAACGTCATCTAGCGGCGACATGTGAATTTACAATCACCATCAAAACGGTAGGATTCATAGTCCAAGAAAAACTGTTTCGAACGACACCAAGTTTATTAAATTCCGTTCAGCCATTTCAAAATTATTGGCATTTGTTTACAAGCACTTTCGAACGCCCCCCACCACTTTATTTTTGAAGTTACGGAAAAGTTTTTAATAAAAAAGATTGATACTTATCTCCGCTTTAAAATGCGCATATTTTTGTGTTATCTTAATATAGCGGAATTCCGAGAAACCCCACATTTTGTAATTCAAGATGGCGATTACGCCCCCTGGCGGCCATCTTAGGAACTTGAAGATAATTTCCAGCATTTTCACATGGCCACTTTAGCTATTAAATTTTTTACCGCAAGTCTCTGCAATGAATAGTTTCCGAGATACAGCACTCTGCATTCTTATTTGACCACCCTGTACAGGGTGGGCAAATTTGGGTGTTATTATAGGCTATCTCAGAAACTATAAGAGATACAAAAAAATAGGTACCATGTCTCGGTCTCTTTTTTCGAGAAAAACTCAATGGCGCAAACACCAACCCTCTATCTTCTTTTGTTTTTGAGTTATAGCCAAAAAGTCAAATTTTGAGGTTTTCGAAAAATGCTCGTATTTCGCTTATTTTCGAAATTAGAGATAAGCGGTTGATACGTTCTTCAGGCACTTTTTTGAGCAGAATACACTGACGTTGAAAAATTTTAAATATACTTGATAATTTTTGAGATATAACACAAAGTTGTATTTTTTTAAATACAAACCATACTTTATTATGGTGTTGTTGAAAAGAGAATATTTTTAGCTTTCCAATGATGTACCGCACGTATGGTGTAATTATGAAAAAATAGCGTTATTTTTCAATTCAAAGATTTTTCAAAAAAAAAAAAAAAATATCATGGTAGGCGGATAACAACTGCCTACTTAGTTACCATAGCAACGTGTGTTATTTCACTAATTATCTTAAAAATGTATAGAAATAAAATGTAGAATATATCTTTTAATCAAAGTAACAACATTGATTCAAGATGTATTTTTAATAATAACGAACAATAAAAATAAACATTAAACAAAAATTTAAATGTTAACATAAATTGCAATAAATTAGGTTATGATAAGGTTTTTCATTGGGAGTGATGCCTTTCATTTTAACTTGGATAACGCAGTTATGTTCGGAGCAGATCTTTTAATTGTTCACCATGGCTTTGTTTACACTGAGTCGTTTCAATTGTTCAGTTTGACCAATTTGCGTCTGAATGATATTGGTATTGAAGCCACATTCAAAATTCTAGACGTCGTTGACAATCACCTCCTGAAAGCTGTTGGCGTTTTCTTATTAAATAAGGTTTAACTTTATTTTTCTTTAATATGGTCGTCTAGAAATTCCCGAGCCCGCTTCAATTTGGCGACTGGATACCGATGGATTTGCAATAATGGCTCCAATTAGATCAATAGCGATGTTTTCAGCATTATGAAGTTGTATGTTTTCATCTTGTTTTCTTAAAACACCCATAATGTATGAGATTTTTCTTCAATCAATTAAAAGCAGCCTTAAGCGGTTGCCTTCGTTTTGGGTAGCAGTTGAAATATGTGCACATACGGCATCAACATTATTATTATTGAGAATAAAAGATTCCAACGTCATATTTCTCAAAATTGCTGAAGTCCATTTTAATGCTTTACTTTTTCACTTTATTACAGTTAAACAATAAAAACACGAGCACTCTATCACGATTTTTGCATTAACTATTTTTGTTACAGGAGAAGTAAACACACGTTGCTATGGTAACTAAGTAGGCAGTTGTTATCCGCCTACTATGATCAATTTTATTTTAATTCTTTGAATTAAAAATAACGCTGATTTTTCACAATTATACCATACGTGCGATACATCATTGGAAAGCTAAAAATATTCTCTTTTCAATAACACCATAATAAAATATGGTTTGTATTTAAAAAAATACAACTTTGTGTTATATCTCAAAAATTATCAAGTTTATTTAAAATTTTTCAACGTCGGTGTATTCTACTCAAAAAAGTGCCTCAAGAACGTATCAACCGCTTTTCTCTTATTTCAAAAATAAACGAAATACGAGCATTTTTCGAAAACCTCAACATTTGATTTTTTGGCTATAACTCAAAAACAAAAGAAGATAGAGGGTTGGTGTTTGCGCCATTGAGTTTTTCTCGAAAAAAGAGATCGAGACATGGTACCTACTTTTTTTGTATCTATTATGGTTTCTGAGATAGCCTATAATAACACCCAAATTTGCCCACCCTGTACAATAGCTAATCTAGCTGGTCATAATTCAAATTACAAAATAGTGAGATATAAATGAAAAAACTATCGTATTCTCTTCTCTAATGATTATAGTAAATAAAAGAAGCGGATGTACAACTGTGAACCTGTAACTTGCTTCGTACCGAATGATCGACATTCGATCGCCTACTTATGTAAATGTTTGTATTGCACATAAACGATTTTTCAACTTATTTTTGAAGTAACATTTTGTAACTTGTCATTACCTTTAAAGACTTTTCGTACTTAAAATGGATGAAGAAGGTATATAGGAATTTTTTTTTATTTATGGAGGGGTTTAGGAAATCTGTTGACAGACGAGTGGTCCGAATCACTATCTAAGTGATTTGTATCGATGACCACCATGTGTTGGGTTGATGTACTCATCTTGAATACATCGACCAACTAAAACCCTTTCCCCTCCGCCTCCGGAACCACCCATCAAGGTATAACTTCAGAGGCATATAAATGTTCTTTTTTCGGGGTCTACTGTACATTTCTTCTTCTATTTTCTAGTTCTCTTTCATGCTTTTCCTTTTTTTCATAATGTTTGTTACCATTTCATCTACGGCTCTCCAGTGCTCTTGTTTTTCTAGCATTATATCTATTATGTTTTCTTTTTCTATATTTTTTCCGATTTTATTACGACAAATATTTCTTTCTTTGACAAAATTATTACAAATAAAAAACGTATGTTCTGGATTATCTATTTCTTCACAAAACCAACAAAATTCATTCTCCTTCTTTTTTATTTTGAACAAATAACTACAAAAAATTCCATGACCCGTCAAAAATTGTGTTAGGTAGTAATTTAATTCGCCCCATGTTCTTTCAAACCATTTTTTTAAATCTTTGATTAATACGTTGGTCCATTTAATTCCGTGATTCCATCTTCTGTTCCATGTTTCCAATAATTCTTCTCTATATAGTTTTTTATGTTCCTTACCTCTACTGTATAGGTTACATCTTTCCTCAATTAATAGGTCAATGGGCGGTAGACGAGCCACCACTTCAATACCCACCGTAGAAACCGTTCTATATCCAGAAGATATCCTGCTTCCTAATCTTCTATTAATTGAGGAAAGAAAGTAAATATAGGAATTTACTTGCAATGTTTTTGTCAGTTTATCATGTTTGTGGTGTGTTATTGTTTTAATTTACTGCACAAGAGTTACCTATTAAATATTCCCAACAACTTTTTTAAAAGATTAACAAATTTGTTATACATCAGGGTGCGTCCCGGTATATTTTTAATATAAATCGATAGCAACATAATATTATTTTTTGAAATAATAATAATCTTTTCCGACATTTTCCGCCTTCTTTAAAAATTGTAGGTGTAACTAAAAGCCTGAATGAATAAAAACGTGTTACTTATTTCGCTTAACCAATTACCATAATAATCTCTACCTTTTATCTTAGGTTCCTCAAATCTGAGGTAGATAATCTGAAATCATTTCTTTAATGAAATGCAAGAATAAGATTTGCCTTATTTTAACAAAAGGTTGGGTTTTATAAAAAATTTCCTTGTAAATTTTGAAAGCTTCTAGTTGTAAAGTTGATACATTTCAATAAGAACTGGTTACCAGGCATTTTTAAGTTGCTAAAAGTTACGATGTGATCAAGTTGGCCAGTAAGAGACTTTGAAGTCTGTAGTGAAAGGACAAAGACGAGAACAACGAAGAGTCTCACAATCAGAGAGCCCGGATTGATAACTCTCGTCCTTGCTATCCAAACCAAACTATACAGCACGGAAAGACGAAATGCGTCTTTACTGCTAAAAGAGATCAGTGCATAAGTTGTAGAATACTGTACGTTTGTTCAAAATTCTAGAACAATTTTTGTAAAATTTCTAGCTGTTTAGAAGTTACAGAGAGCGGCGTGTATTCAAATGTACTTTGTATAAATATAGGCTTTGTTCATAGAAGCGATTTCTAATGGTTTCTCATTTCTTCAGCCAATCAAACTTTAGGACTTTTTACATGTGCTCAAAATGAAACAATTTTGTTGGTTCAAAAATTCCAAATCGTTGGAAATTACTTTTACAAAGCTATAATGTCCATATAAGATAAATGTGTTTTCTTTAATCAATATATTGCTTGCTCTTTACAAGGTATGACAAAAGATTGAAAAAAAAACAGTTTCTCAATTAATTAGCAAAGTAAATAATTTTGGCCAGGTAGATCGGCTAAATACCCTTATGTGCAACGCTTAAACGTTAAATTTGGGTTTGAACCGAATCAAGTTATGTTTTAGTTATTTTTATGATTCAATCTTACGATTTCATATTTTTATATCATTTTACGCCAACAAGTCACATTAATGAATTTCATACAATTTTATTAATCTTTTACATAATTGTTTAATCCGCTTTCAGCTTTTACATTGATAACACATCTTCAGCTTTTACATTACATTTGATTTTTACTTTAGGATTTTTATTTCTGCGACTACCGATGTTTAATGTTTGTAATTTTTTAAATATTGACGATATGCCTGAAGACGCTTGCAGCGACACATTATGTAGCACTTAATTCAATTGTAAATAAATTTATTATCGTTGACTTGTATAAAAGTTAGAGTTTTATTTATCTCATTACAATCAGTAAGTTTTTGTATGTCTCGCGGTGTGAAATAAACATCCAAGGACTTGTTGGGTGATCATTCGTTTGGAAGAGAGCAATTTCAATTATGTGAAGTTGTCAAAGAATTGCTAATCCATAGTACAGTGCGGCTGCGGCCTTAACAGCAATTAGCAACGTGTTTCTGTTGCGTTTCAAGGGCCCTAAATCGAACCATATCTGTTCGAGCGCAGTTTGATTCAAACAAGTAGTTTGTCCCTTTATAAGAATTAAAACTTGTCAAAGTAATTAATTTTGTTTTTTGTGGTTTGATCCATACAAACACTTGGTCCATTTATCCACTGGTCCAATTAAACTGAATCAACTATTTTCCTTATTAAATTTAATCATATAAATGCTTGGAATGGTAACTATTTTCTTCTAGACATTTTTTTTTTAATTTCAAAGGAAACGTTCCCAGCACATTTTCGAATATTTCTAAAGTGATTGATTCGCAAGTTGTTTTGCTATGATCATACCATTTTGAGTAATTGGGACTTGAACATACACTATTTTTTAATAACCCCAAAGAAATGGAATAGCGGAAGTTAAACTAGGTGATCTTGAAGAGAAGAAATTTGCTTCATATTTCGTTTTTTGTCAATTTCTCCAAAGCAAGGTGCTTAAAAAACTTTCCAATGCAACTTTAGATTAATTTACGGTATTTAAACCTTAAATATCTGGACAAGGAACCATCTTTGGAGCTGTGTTCTTTAAAGCTTTTTGATTGTTTTCAGTTAGAAAATACGAAAGTAAAAAATTGGATAAACAAAATGAGATACTCTGTATAATAAACAAACCATATAAAGTTTTCATTTTGGACCAAATCATTTCATTGAAAACCTTTCCCCTTCCTCAGAATTCAATTCTACAGTTGCTAAAATGTCATTTGAGACTAATTTAGTATAATTTTGAAGTGAAAAACGATTTCCTATTTAATGTTAGTTGCTTGACATTTAGGTACTAAATTTTATAAGTTTCTCACAGTAACAAAGTCTTCCAGATGATTACATACAATCTTTAACCGCTATAACAAGCAAGTTAATAAACGTTTTCCATTGATAAAAGACAACTAAATTTATCGTTTCTTATTATTCCCATGAATAAACTGGAATATCTATGTACTAGAGCATCGTTTTACAAATAGTACACGACTTTGCCTGCAAATTCGTTTTACATTGCAAATCCGTCAAAGGAGAGAAGCAAAAAAATGTACAGTTACTTCATGTTTACTATGCCATGATCTGATTCGGTTTGCCAGATAAACCGTGTCCAGCGGCACATTCGCTGACGACGATCGCCTAGTTTCATTGTTATCCGCCGAGATGAATTCTTTCGTAAAAAAGTTCGACTCGTTTGGTACTCTCAGATTCCAGGGCGCTCTAGATTCGTAGACAGTGTGTCACAATTTTTGCTACAATTCTGTTTTCTTTATATTACAGTTATAATATCCTAAGACAATTTTAACTACAAAGTTGTTTTCATTATGCTAGTGTTGTAGAAATGTCGTTTTGAAATGTCATCGTCGATCCTAAGGTGTACCCTGTCATAAAACAATACGGTTGGTGTCCATTAAGTCCGGAGATGTTCAATTGTCGTCGTATGAGCCCGATTGTCAACTGTTGTCGGTCAGAAATCAATTGCAGCAACCCACGATGTTGAATTACTTATACGAGCGGCATCGTTCGTACAGACGAGATGGATGCGATCTGATTAAAGCAATTTAATCTTTACGAGAGGTAACAATAAAATTATTCGGTCTGGACAATGGTAGCGACGCAGCCGGTGATTTATATCCGAGCGATATTAATTTAAAATGTGCATTTCGAGAGGAATCAACCAAATAAATTACGGCCGAAATTGCTACCGTTCGCGAACGACATCGATTACTTCGCTGATGGCAATAAATTACTTTTCATGCGACAGTTCGGACCGGCGAGCTTGTGTACAATAACTTTGCGATCCGATACCATTAATTACCTGAAGTGGATGTAATAATTCAAAAAAGCACTGCTTGTAAAACGCGGTAGCTATACAGGCGTGTTATAACTAAATTAATATGTGAGCTTTTCAGCTAATAACTATCTAATATTTTATTTTCAAAATAAATGAATAATCTCTTACCGCACAACGGGGAGATGTAGTCGGCTAAGAGTAAAAAGATGCACCAAGGTTGGTATCCGTCGTGAGTTAAAACAATAAGTAGTTTTATGTTTGGATCAATAGGATTTCGAATAATCGTGATTTAGCTGACGTTCGCCTAAAAATAAACTATCAAGGTTAGGCGTATCTCGATTTAAAAATTAAATTAAAAAAGAGCTTAATAATTGTAATCGGTTGGAGGTGAAAAAATCGAGGTTAATAGCGAATGCGTGCGCTTGATCGACGGTAAATTTCCACACCCTCGCGCATTTCGACAGAAATGACCGATTTGGTGAAGCGGATCACGTATGGGTCCAATGTTAAGTTCTGTCCACGTACGGAATAATGAGCGATACGTCCACGGTAACGATAAACGCTCGGCGAAATGTTTTAAATCGAGGAAATCCCAGAAAGCGGCGCCGCTTTACGTAAGACTTACGCACAATTATTCGCGGGGAAATGTAAGCGACCCTTGATTTATTGCCCCGGACGTTTTTCAAGAACGGTTTGTTTCGCTATGAACCGGCGTATTGTTATTAGAAAGAAAAACCGAGTGCATTGTACGGGGACGGTATTGTCCAGTGCTTGGTACAGCAAATTGAAAACGAATAAATTAAGCTCCGGTACTGAAAGAGACCCCATTGGCACCTACAATCAATTATGCAAATAATTACGAAACGTTTTGCGCGTCACGCCGGCGTATATTATAAATGCAATTAATCTATTATATCCGGCGAGGAAAGAAAAGGGGATTCATTACGCGAAAACCAGTTCCATTGTTGTCGGCTGAAAAACAATGGTGCACGACGAACATGGAGATTGGCTACACTGTAACGGCCCCGCTGCAGTGGCAGTTTGTGCGCCGACCGAACGTTTTAAGTTTAGCTTCAGCATGACAAATATGGACACTTCTAATAGAAGGGTCATAATGGGAAACCTATGAATTTCGAGTTCAAGGCCCAAGACCTTTCGAGAGGAATCTTGCTAAACAATCCTCAGACCGCCGCACACGTCAACCAAAGCGAAAAATAAAGCTACCACACAATCAAGTTTTTAGTGCATGGGAAGCGACGCCTCCGGCGATGGCCGGATGGTTCGGAAAGCCCTCTCTTCGACATTCTTCTTGCATGACTAACTCGCCAGGGGATGAGCAGTCGCGACGTTCCGGGAAAAGATTCACTATCGTTCACGTTTTCCCATCAGCCTAGTCGCAGTCAATGAATATAATCAATTACCTCCGCGGTCGGACGAACAGGTTGTAGGTGACCTAATACTTACTCACGAGGCGAGAGGTCGTCTTTCGTGGATACGAGACGAACTGCGCGTTTCATATCCTGTTCCGCGGTTGTGTCATCCTCTATTTTTAAATTTTCTCATCCCAACATCCGTAGCCGTACATCATCTCCCAACCCAACGCCATTGTGTGATATCTGATGCGGTGACGGCGGTCTTCTGTATCCCATCCCACCTTTGGCAAATTTGTGGTTTCATTTATTTATAGATTTTTATTTTTTTCTTTTCCAGATAAAATATGCTTGCAATTATTTTATTGAAATACATTAATCAACCAGATAGACAAGGAATAGAGCTTGGTATATTCATCCCTAATGAAGATAATCTACCAAAAAGAGCGAACTCGCTAAAGACGTATCATACAAAAAATAACAATTATATTTCAAGGCCATCAATCATGTGAAATTTTAATTACACACCAACATATCGCTTCTGCCATTCAACTGCGGCGCCTAAACGAACAATATATCATCCCAAGTGATAAAACAGTTACATAGTAGACAGATAATAGTCCAATAACGACGTTATAATTAAATATATCCGGCGAATGCGGTACCGCTAGAATGATGGCCAAATAATCCTTATTACGATCGTGCCGGATTTCCATTGTCAATCGTTCGGACACAGAAAATTTCTTCAGGAATTGAATTAACATTAAGCCGGACGATCGGCGGACGGCTGAGCGAACTTGCAATATTTTCGATACTTTACACGGCGTACACACTTACAATCTTGGGTTTCTTAGCGCATATTTGCATAACGCTGTAAATTTCGTAAAGCTTCGGTCCTCGCGGTTTGCTGGAAGAACTTTCCCACCTGAATCTGTCCGATTGTGACGCAAATTCGTGTTTTTATTAATGGTGATATCATATATCGGCGATGATGGTGGTATTTTGTACGTTTCTGTAGAATTATGTAATTTCCAAAAATAAAACTGCTTTGGAATTACAAAATTATATGTAGTTACGACTAAATGTTACAGGAAGGATAATGTTTCAAGAACGTAAATTTAGAGAAGACTTCACACTTCCATGATTTATCCCTGAATGAAAATTAGTGGAACACTTTAAAATAAGGGACTTTCTAGGCGTCACCATACATCAAAACAAGAACTTAAGTGGGCTTTAAAAATGGGCGTTAATGTCTCTATAAATTTGACGGAAGGTAGTTTACACAATTTGTCAAAAAAAAATTGTTTCAAAAGATGTATGTAGGTCTTCTAATTTCCGGTAGTAAACTGATATCAAAAATGAAGGGTACAGAAATCAAAAGGTTGATTGACATTTTTTGCCATTACTTTTTATAATAATTAGAATATATTTAAAATATATTATACAGGGTGTTTAAAAAAGATGGGACAATATTAAAGGGGGTGATTGTCCAGGTCATTTTATACAAAAAAGTTTATAATAAACATGGTCCGGAAACACTTCGGTACCGATCTACAGCGTGTTGAAGTTTAAACATTTTTATTATAAACAAAAAAGTTTATAATAAAAGAATTTTTTTTAAGAGCAAGGGTTTTATTCAAAGACAAAAACAAATATTTTACTAAACCAACAATTTTACCAAGCAAAAATTACAAAAACTGTGCAAAGTGACCACCTCGAGCTCAGATGCAAGAATCTATTCTTGTCCCCATTGACTGGTGAATTCTCTCAAAAACACTAGGATCCGTTTTAATTGAGTTGCACCCAACAATGATTCGATTTCTTAAGTCTACATTTTCCAATGGAATAGCGTACACCAAGGACTTCAAATGGCAAATAGGTGAGGTCCACCTCGGCCAATCCAGCGATTTCCATATGTTTGCGTTAAGATATCATGAGCTACTTGACTAAAGTGGGCTGGTGCGCCATCGTACATATACCACACTGCATCTCTAATTGCTAATAGTACGTCTCCCAGAAAACCAGGGAGCGTATTTTCCAAAAAGTTGCGATACACCTCTCCGGTAAGTCTTCCTGGTAAAAATACCGGGCCAATCAGGCAGTCACCCACAATTCCAACCCAAACGTTCAAAGAAAACTGATGTTGAAAACTATCTTCAACAATTTCATGTGGATTTTCGTCACGTGGTTATTATGGAAATTGTGTATTGCATTTCTTGAAAAATTCTCTTCATCGGTGAACAAAATCAACATCAGGAATTGAGGGATTTCAACCATCTGCAAAAGCCATTGACAGAATGCAATGCAAGGAGGAAAATCAGCAGGAAGTAATGCTTGAACGCGTTGAACTGTTTTGAAATATGTAAATTTTTACTGCTTTTTTAAATTAAACTTCAACACGCTGTACATCGATAACGAAGCGTTTCCAGACAATGTTTATTATAAACTTTTTTATATAAAATGACCTGGACAATCACCCCCTTTAATATTGCCGCATTTTTTTTAAACACCATATATAAAATAGAGTTTTTAAGCTTTAATTTAACATAAAAATAAACGTTTAATTCCTATAAATATCTGAACGATTTTCTAAATTTAGTTAAAAAATTTTAAACGTATATTAAATTCGGTCAATATTCTTCGGTCCACTCAAAAATTTTTTTATTTGTAATACATAACACAAATTTGGCTTTTATAATCAAAAATAGAATCTCTAAATAAATCTCTAACTACAATATTCTTATAAATAGTGAGTCTGAGTGATTTTTTAAAAGTTAGGTTTGATCAGAATTCTATGGTTTTTCACAATTTTCTTTTAAATTTTTTAATTAAATTGTTAATTTAACGTGAATACAATTTCTTTGTATTAATAAATGAACTCTAGGATTTTTTATAGTTGACTAAATTTCTTAAAAGGATGAGAACTCTCGACAGTTTTTGCAAATTTTAAGATTTTTTAAAAATATTTTTGATAACAATTATAACAAATATGACTTTTTTAAATCCAAGTAGAGTCTCTTACAATCAATTTAATATACATATCTTTTCTTAATTCTTATAAATAAAGTCTGGGTGATTTGTTAAGGGTTAGTCAAGGCATTTTAAGGTTATATTAGGTTTGGTCAAAATTTTACGGTTTTTTCACAATTTTCTTCTAATTTTCTTAAATTAAATTGTTAATTTGACGTGAAAACAGTTTCTTTGTATCCATAAATGAAGTCTGTACGATTTTTTATAGCTGACAAAATTTTTTAAAAACATGGGCTAATTATCTTTCCAGAATTCTTGCCAATTTTAAGATTTTTTGAAATATTTTTGATAGCAATTATAACGAATTTGACTATTTTAATCCAAAATGGAATGTCTTAAGTTGAATTTAAAGCAAGAATAGTTTTCTAATTCTAATAAATAAAATCGTTTCGATTTTGCTAAGTTATTCAAATAACTATAAGGTCATATTAGCTTCGATTAAAATTCTTCGGTCCTTTCTTAAATTTCTTTAGCAAATTTCTCAATTCTTATAAATAAAACCTAAGCAATTTTTTAAAGTTAGTTTGAAAGAATGTTGATGAACGTTTATTTCTATACTCTTCAAATATTTGGTTATAGGAAGTTTCTTTATTGATAAAAATATTACCTATAAATTTTTACTGTGGTTGTAAAACTTTTAAAACCAACGTCTAAATACAATCAAATCTTTATTGTTAAAGTTAAAACCGCATATAAATGCTGCTAGTTGAACAATTTATTTGCACTGGAACTGGACAATACCGCAAATTACAACCAATTTTGTGGTTAATTGAATTCTAAAATCAACTCACAATTAAGGTTATTATCTACTCGGGGTTTAATAAAAACATACGGATATTGAATAAGCACAGAATACACGAGTTAGTATGAATCATGCATTTTCTATTCAACTCATCGTGTAAAGATGCGGTTTGGAAGAACATCTCTATTATGTGTAAAGATCCTCTTTAGAAATAAATAAATATCACGTCTATCTATATCTATATTCACGTTAAATTAATGGATTTTTGAATCTGGTAGTGATGTTTGAATAAATCACTCCTCAGGTAGGAGATAATGTATGGATATCCAACGGGGTACAAATGTACGTAGGATTTTTTTGGCCTGCCGAAAAGGGAATATAATAAAAAGTATCGACGGGAACGAATATGATTTTATGAGTGTGTTATCGTAATCGATTTTATGTATCTTTAAAGCGGTGTTGTTTTGGTTCGGTAAGTTTTTTCTTCTCTTCTTTCGGTGAGGCTCGTAACTTACGGAATGTGTACTGTCAAAACGATCGGGCAGCGGCACTCCGTTATCATCGGCCGTTTAAATTAATTTCGTTGTTTAAAATTTACATCCCGCATGCAAATGTTTAAGCGAACCCCGTATCTTCGACAGTTAAAATTATGCTTCGAATATATAATTACGAGAGATGAAGACTACATTTTGTTTTGCTACTAAATTTTTCGAACCGATATGATAATAACAGAAAATTACGTGAGTCGTTCACCTTTGGAAATCGGAATTTCCCTAGTACATCAACCTTGGCAACTATTCATATAAAAAAAATCTTAAGTATTTCTCAAATAATTACTAACATAATCAAACCCAATAACTTCTAAGTCTCACGACGGATAAGTCATCCAATTGCTGTTTTTGTGTTAAGGTCGCGTGTACGGCACGTGTTATTTTAATTACAGAATGAGTGATTTAAGAATTGGCTATAATATTGTAGCTATTGTTTATAAACTTGGTTATTCATAGGCTTTTTACTTATACAACATTTTAATTTACGAACTTGATGACTTTCCGTGTAAAAGGAATTCGAGAGAAAAATAACAGATAAGCGTTTAAATATAGAGATTGACGAAATAACATTTTTTCGAAGGTTATCCGCTTATGAAGAAAACGAAATTAATTTAAGAAGATTCTTCTTAAAACCAAACCTGTTTAATTAGTGTACCTTTTATTTTGCTACAGAACTGTGAGAGTGCACGTAGTTTGCTATGACTCAGAGAACTTTTGATGAAGAAGATGAAACATATTTATTTAAAGAGGGTTTATTACTAAATGAAGTTTGTTCAACCACGAGTTTATAAAAGGCGAGGCAAAAGTAATGTCATTGTTAATTGACTGCTATTTTATTAAAAATAAGACAAATATGGATCTGTTTCCATGAAAAGTTTATATAAAGAGGCATAATTGATCATATCATTTTGAATTTGTATAATTTATAGGACTTATTCTTCATTCGACAATGTTGATTTTCAAGTCTTGCAAGTTTTGTGATTTGTTCAAAGTTGCAATATCTGATAAATTTTACCGTACAGTTCAAATTGCCAAAAAAGAGAAATCACAAAGTTTGAAAATTTGGTGCTTAAAATTTTTCATCGTTGCCAAAGTTGTGTAAGTGGTTGTTCGATTCCATTAGAACCAATAATGGTCGAAACCTAATTCACTAACTTGCTGCAGAAAACTCATTTAACATCTGGTTCTTTCTCAGGAACTTTTGGAAATTTCGTTTTTACTAAACAATTCACAAAATTTGTATGTCTTGAATGCTATTTTGGAAAAAATCATCACACCAAAAGCCAAAATTGTTTTGCGATAACACATCAAAATGCCATAAAACGAACCTAAACTTACATTAAGTCACGAGATGGTTATTTGACCGATATAATTTTTTTAATAGTGTAATTGTTATATTTTTGAATAATCTTTTTATTAAAATAGAGTCCTGCTCTTTCCATTTCTATCTAAATAGCAGCCACTTCACAATAGAACATTATCATTGTCCCATCTTGTAATATATACTTAAAATATGTGATGTAGTTAAGTTGTATTGAAAAGGCTAATTATCAAATTCCAAGAGCCATAGAAACACTTAAAAGAATGGGACTTCACGTGGCGCCGGAAAAGACAGAAATAGTATTACCATAAGAAAGAAGAAAATTAAAAGAAATAGAACTAAGAATAAACGAAAATGACATAAGAAGTGCCAAGAAGGCCAAATATCTGGGAGTCTATTTACAAGAAGACCACAAGATGTTGTATTCACCGATTTTAATGAAAGTAGTACCAGTCGATAGATATCCGTACGTAGTACAAATGTGTAAAATATTAAGGCGCGCTATTTAGCGATTCGCAAGTAAATCGCGATTTTAGGTCGCATTTCAAGGCCACACCACTTCTATGTCAATGGTTGTCCTCCTCCCGATCCCACCTCTTGGTGACTCACCACGAACCCGCTTCTACATGCGGAACAAGATGGTCCGAACCTCATGAAGTAACTGCATTTTATTTTTAATATAGTCAAAATTTTTAATATTTCACTTTATTTCGACTAATATTTTATTGTTATATGTTTTGAAAACAAATCATTCCACACACTTTTTCGTTTTTACTTTGATTTTTAATTTAAATTAATTAGAAAAAGAACCAGGGCCGGTCGTAGTGGGAGTGGCTAACGGATGACGTAAAGTGGTGTGGCCTTAAACCGCGAGCTAAAATTACAATTTACTCGCGAATTCCTGAATAGTGCGCCCTAATATTTTACAGATTTGTATTGTGTAGGGGAAACCGGGGTTGGTTGGCACATGGGGCTAATTGACACAGCGTCAACTATGGGCCATCCATTTCACTTACTTAATCGTACTTTGTACTTCACTGGCACATTTTCGATCGGGTGTCAACGACTCTACACTCACAGAATTGCATCATCGATATAACTAAAATCGCAGGTAAAATAGATGGCTCTTATTTAACGCTGTGTCAATTAGCCCCATGTGCCAACCAACCCCGGTCTCCCCTACTAATACCTATCGATTGATACCACTTTCATCAAAATCGGTGAATACAACATCTTGTGGACTCCTTGTTAGACAAGGATATGAGGATGACCGAACGTATAAATATGCAAGGAAAGTATGCAAGAAGGCAAGTATCATGATAAACAGTTTATCAAGAATTATGCCAAACATCAGGCGACCCAAAAAGAAGAAGAGGAAACTCCTTGCTTCTACTGTTCTTTCAGTCATTTTGTATGCCGCTCCAACATGTAGTAGAGCTTAAATTATAAATACTGCTTGAACATGCTTTCCTCAATTAATAGAAGATTAGGAATCAGGATATCCTCTAGATATAGAACGGCTTCAACAGTGGATATTGAAGTGGTGGCTCGTCTACCGCCCATTGACCTATTAATTGAGGAAAGATGTAACATATACAGTAGAGATAAGGCACATAAAAGACTATTTAGAGAAGAGTTATTGGAAAATGGAGCAGGAGGTTTAATCTCGAAAATAAATGGAACAACGTATTAATCAAAGATTTAAAAAATGGTTTAAAAGAACATGGGGTGAATTAAATTATGATCTAACACAATTTTTAAAGGGCTATGAAATTTTTTTGTAGTTATTTGGACCGTTTATTTTGAAAGTGGTGTAAGTCCATTTTTGAAAAAAATGAGATATCACGTAATTCATGCTTAATTTAATGTAAATTTTTCCATGTTTTGTACAACTTAAAATCGGTCGGTAAATGAAATTACATAATCATTGATTATGAATGTGGTGTAAGTCCAAATAACTATGGTCACATTTGTTTTATATTACATATCAAAAGTTGCTAATTTAGGTTACTTATTCTATTTTTTCTTAAAATGGATAAGTTTAAAAGAAAATAATTTTAAGTATACACCACAGGATTATTATAATGTAATAACACAATGTAGAAAACATAACAAATTCATTTTACATGAAATGAAACGAGAGAATTTCGTTTCAACAAAAATCTTCAAAATGCGATTAAAAAACAGATTAAAAGTACACTAATGGCGAACAAATCAATTGGTTTCAAATATGTTGGCTGAGGTTTTTCAAAAACGCACCATATACTATATACTTATACTTTATATAAAGCATTGATGAAGAGCACTGAATTTAAAACTATAAATTTATTACCTACACGTCCTGGAAGACCATTAACATTTGGAAAAATCGCCCTTACGCCTTTGTGCCAAAATACCAGGCCTATTACTTACGAAAAATATAAAGACATCAAGCAGTTATTACCTTATACAGGGTTTCTCACGCAACTGGTTCGTTAGAACTTTATTGGGTTCCACTATTAGTAGGTTTTTGAGATTTTGCCAATAGGGGTTGTTCATCTGGATCTCTTGATTTAAAATATTTTCAAGATGGCTGCCACTTCCGGTCGACCGGAAGTAGGATACAACTTCGTTATTTTAAATGGAATGGTATAATTTTTATTGCGTATTTTTGTTAAGGAAAACACTGCTTGAATAGATTAGACCTTTTATTCTGATGATAGAAAAATACAACGACGTAATCGAATCTATATAATATCAACAACTATGTTTTATTATACATAGTAACCAAATAGATTTTATATCCAACAACTACTAGATACTATTTTAATACCGTACAGTGGTAGAAATCACTACTTTATTTAACACCCCCTTTTGATTTATACCACTTTCTTAAAAAAAAAATAGTCTCTAATTAATTATCATTTAAATTAAGTAAATCTCTAAACGATTCAAATTTGATTCTGCGTAATGATTTGGTAAACATATCTGCAAGGTTTTCATTGCTTGCGACGTTAATAACCTTTATAATTTTATTACTAATGTAATCAGATACGAAGTAATAAGAAACATCTATATGTTTAGAGTTTTTAGTTAATGTTCCATTTTTCGCTAAAGCTATCGCACCAGAATTATCTTCATAAATTGATATTGGTTCATTTATTTCAACATTTAATTCCATCAAAATTCCTCTCAAATACAGAACTTCCTCAACTGCATCAGCTAAAGCATAGAATTCTGCATGGCCTTTTGCCACTTATCTGCGTTTGAACAGCTTATTGCGTCTTCACATTTTTCTGGTACCATGACATTTGTATAATTTACATCAATAATATAATCACGGTATTTAATGGGAAGATTAATATTCCTTTTTGGTCTCACATTATTACATGCATTGTCTTTTGGACCTTCTTCGGTTGCTATATCACTTATTTCATTTCCTTCATTATGTCCATGTTCATGTTTTTTGTTGTCTTTATCAGGAAGATAAATTCTTTGAGTACCTGTTTCAATAAATTCAACATTTCGACTTATAACCACTTTACCGTCGATCAAAACCCGATATCCAACATTTGTAAAACCAACCAAAATTCCTTTTTGTGCCTTTGGACTCAGTTTTCTTCTCTTTTCATCTGGAACTCTAACAAATACATTACAACCATACATACGTAACTTAGATATATTTGGTTTCTCTTTGAAAAATAATTCGAATGGAGTTTTCTTTTCGTGAGTATTCGTTAATAACCTATTTCCAAGGTACTGAGCAGCTTCAACACATTCTGGCCAGTACTTTTTATCAATACTAGCTTCTTCTAACAAGCATCTTGCTCTATTCATAATGGTTTGATTATATCTTTCAGCAACTCCATTTAACTGAGGTGTATAAGCAGGACAAGTTTGAATTTTAATTCCTTTTTGACGTGCAAACATATAAAATCTCTCATTTAAATATTCACGACCATTATCACAACGAAATTCTTTTATCTTTTTACCAGTAAAATTTTCTACTTGATTGCAATATTTTTCAAAAAATTTAAACGCTTCTCCTTTATGTTTCATGGCATAAACTTTCGATAATCGACTATAATCATCAATAAAGCTAATAAAGTATCTCTCACCTCTGAATCCTGTAGGTTGAATTGGACCATTTACATCAGAATGTACTATTTCTAAAATATCTTTAGCTCTGCGTCTTTGATTTAGATAAGGAAGATTCTTCATTTTATTTTTGATACAGATTTCACATTTTAAATATTCATTTTCTAGTTTTTCAGGTAACCCAACAACCAACCTATTAGTACACAATCTATTTAAATCTTTGAAATTTACATGGCCTAAAGTTCGGTGCCATTTTTCTTTATCAGACATTCTTTTGATACATGAATATATTTAGGTTTCACTTTTATTTGTGTCGATGCAGTTAATTCTACTTTCAATAGTATATAAATTACCTTGCTTTTTAGCCCTAGCAATAAGTTTTTGATCTAAATTAAAAATTTCTGCAAAGTCTAATTTATACAAGATACTATTGCCTTGCTCTGTAATTCTTGATACACTTAACAAATTTCTTTTAATCTTGGGTACATAGTATACATTGTTGATTTTAGTTTTCATGACATTATTATTAATTTTAAAATATGTAATTATACTACCTTTACCTACAGCATCTAAAGCATACCCGTCACCTACCAAAACTTTTATATTGCTTTTCTTAAATTCAAAGAAATTATTAAAGTATTCTTTAGAATTTACAATGTGATCAGTACAAGCCGAATCTAGTAGCCATTTAATGCTTTTACTATCTGATGATTCTTTTATCTTACTCGAAAGTGTTTCAACGTGAAAACTATTTAATCCTCCTTGCTCTTCTTCACTAATTTTGGTATTGTTGGCCCATTTTGAGTTGAATGCACTTCTATATTTGCCTTGACTGTAGTTCGATCTGCAATTTCGTTGGTAATGTCCTATTTTTCCACACTTGAAGCATCTAATTTCATTCTTCTTTTCTCTTGCATCATTTTTTATCTCTTGCCTATTATAATTAAAATCCCGCGTTTTAAATGGTTTGAGTTTCGTTTTAAACACTTCAGACATATTATTTTCATCGTCATTTTTGATGTCCATACTCTTCTTTTTGTAATTTAATATAATCTTGTTTTTGACATATTCGATATTTTTATTTATGTCTGGTAAACAATCAATAACGTCACATATATGTGATAAATTTGACGGTAATTTTGCCAATAGGTAATGCATTTCATCTTCTTTACTTAATTCTTCACCTGCACTTTTTAGTTCATTTATCACTGCTTCAAAATTAGCTAGGAACTGTGTCGGATCTTCATTTTCAGGAAATTTCATCTCCATAATCCTCTTTTTTGCAAGGACTCTAAGTGTACCATTCTTATCTCCATATAATTTGTCGAGTTTTTCTATCATCTGCTTCGCCGTTTTTTCATTGATAATTAAATCTAACTGCGAATTGTCAACACTTGACACAATGTAATTTCTTGCTTTCACATCTCGTCTTAAACCTTCTTTATCAGTATATATTGGTTCTGTCTCCAAAGCAATTTCACAATCCTTTAATTCTAAATATAATTTTAATCGAAACTTCCACTTCTGGTAGTTATTTCCATCGAATACTGGAACACTTAATCCGCCTTGTGTTTCCATAATTTAAACTTCTTTAGTTACTCTTCTGTAAGCCCTTTCAATAACTTTTAGTAACCACGGACCTCTGCTACCATGTTAAGGAAAACACTGCTTGAATAGATTAGACCTTTTATTCTGATGATAGAAAAATACAACGATGTAATCGAATCTATATAATATCAACAACTATGTTTTATTATACATAGTAACCAAATAGATTTTATATCCAACAACTACTAGATACTATTTTAATACCGTACAGTGGTAGAAATCACTACTTTATTTAACAATTTTAATTCTACATGTAAAAATAAGTAGACTTTGATAAGGGTTGTTGGTATTTATCGTTTTTCGTTTTCGAGTTATTTTGATTTTAAGATTTTTTTGACACATTTCAACTTGTTATTTAAAATCACATTTCTCAGTCACTGTTCAAGCAAGAAAGTTGATAACTGGTACGATTACTCTACAGACATTGCCAAATAGAACGCCACTACATCCACACCTCTTTAATATACAGGCTGATCACAAAGAGAGTTACCGTCCTTCCATATTCAATTGCAAAAAAGTCGAAAATTTTAAATGGAACATCCTATATTTTATTAGCCTGTCCGATAGAGAATTTAATTCTCTACAAATTTGCAATACATGTCCCTATACCCATCGATTAAGATTTCCAAGATATAAGGGAATTTGTCAAAATTGCGTATAAAATGTCAGAAGTTTTTCTTTTTTTTATTAGTAGGCTATGGAACTTGATCGATTTTTTAGCTTGATACGATAGGGTATTTAATTCTCTACCAACCTTCAATACACTTTCCTATACCTATCGATTAAAGTTTTGAAGATATAGGGCAATTTATCAAAAAACTGCTCAAATTTCGTAGCCTTCTAATAAAGAAAAACTTTTTTTGACATATTACGCGCAAGTTTTATAAATTCGCTTATATCTCCAAAATTTTAACCAACAGGTATAGGGAAATGTATTGAAGATTGGTAAAGAATTAAATTTTCTACCGTATCAAGCGAGAAAACTGTTCAAGTTTCATAGCCTACTAATAACAATAAGACTTCTTCTGACATTTTACACGCGATTTTGACAAATTCTCTTATATCTTGGAAACCTTAACCGATAGGTATAGGGACATGTATTGCAAGTTTGTAGAGAATTAAATTCTCTATCGAATAGGTTAATAAAATATGGGGTGTTCCATTTAAAATTTTCGACTTTTTTGCAATTGAATATGGAAGAGCGGCAATTCTCTTTGTGACCACTCTGTATGTGAAAGAGGGGTATGGGTAGTGGGGTTCTATTTGGCAATGTCTGGAGAGTAAACGTACCAATTATTAGCTTTCTTGCTTGAACAGTGACTGCGAAATGTGGTTTTAAACAGAAGATTAAAAATTGTTAAAAAAATCTTAAAATCAAAATAACTCGAAAACGAAAAGCGATAAGTACCAACAACCCTTATCAAAGTCTACTTATTTTTACATGTAGAATTAAAATACGCAATAAAAATTATACCATTCCATTTAAAATAACGAAGTTGTATCCTACTTCCGGTCGACCGGAAGTGGCAGCCATCTTAAAAATATTTTAAATCAAGAGATCCGGATGAACAACCCCTACTGGCAAAATCTCAAAAATCTACTAATAATGGAATCCAATAAAGTTCTAACGAACCAGTTGGGTGAGAAACCCTGTATACTTCCGGTGCATCGCACATATTTCGAAACACTGCCACATACAAAGCATAAGTAAATATTATCAGTATCTTGTAATTTTTACAATGTAATTAGCGTCTAAAATTAAATTTTATGTCCTATCATGTGTATTTGTAAACAAATTTGGATTAAAATGAATTATATTTTAAGTGATATTTAATTTTTCAAAATTGAAATTAAACGATTTTTACAATTGTCTAATTTTGAAAGTGGTGTAAGTCCATTTACAGTCCAGAAATGTGTACTGTTGTGGTCTAATTTGCCTGAAACAAATCTATATGATCAAATTAAATATTGAATAACGAATAGAAATATTGCTAGACTTCATATAATTTGCATAAATTTTTTAATTAACAGATATGCTAACTTCTAATTTTCTCGAAACAGGAGAAAATGGACTTACACCACTTTCAAAATAAACGGTCCATTTGTTCAAAATAAGAAAGAAGGAGAACGATTTTTGTTGGTTTTGCGAAAAAATAGATAATCCAGAACATACATTTTTTATTTGTAATTGTTGAGGAAAAAATATTTATTTTAATAAAATCGGGAAAATGTAGAAAAAGAAAACATCATAGGTATAATGCTAGAAAACCAAGAATATTAGAGAGCCGTAGATGAAACAGTAACAAACACCACGAAGAAAAAAGAAAAACACGAAAGAGAACTGGAAAATAAAAGAAGAAATGTACAACAGACCCCCAAAATCACATTTGCATACCTCTGAACTTATAGGCATTATACCTTGATGGGTGGTTCCGGAAGCGGAAAGTAAAGGGTTTTAGTTGGTCGATGTATTCAAGATGAGTACATCAACCCAACAGTGAGTGGTCTATGATACGGTCACTTAGATAGATAATGATTCAGACCTCTCGTCTGTCCACAGATTTCCTAAATCCTTCCTTAAAGAAAGGTTGGCATTCGAATTTCTAAGGACGAAATACCTTCGTTTAAGAAAACTATCTTTAATTCAAATCTGCTGTGTAGGTTCTCAATTTACAAAGAAAAATTTGAGAGTATAAATAACTGCAACTACTTAAAACATCTCAAAAATTCCTTAATTTACATAGACAACACTTAAATCAAATTTACTCAACTACAGACTTTCATTTTACATAAAAAATTTGAAAGATTAAATCGATGACTTTTTTTCAAATATGATTTTTTAAAGAATATCATCAAATGAAATCTATTCAGACACTACTTTTCATTTTGTATAAAAAAATGTGAGAAAATAATTGAAATTTCTAAGTAATAAAATTACATATATTATTCCACCCAATGCTATGTAAAGAAATTTATGAGACATCGAAAGCAACACCATCTGCATACGTATAGTTGCAAGGGTCAGTTGATAAGGTCACAATAAGCGAGAAGGGCAATCAAAATGCGTCGCTAGTGCTGTATGGGTGCATAAACTCAAGAGGTGCTATAAACCTCTGGAAGATTTAAGTGAGAATACGATGTACACCGGTAGCTTTAATTATCAACTCGCCCAATGGTCATTCGAACGTACGTTGGTCGTAAAGGTCGTAGATTTCAAGGAGCACTGTACCTTCTTCTCACCGTTAGTGTCGCCTTCTAGCAACCAACGCGGATGTGTACTCATCAAGACAAAAACTTGCCAAGGATCCACGAAGGTACCGCTTTTTACGTTTAGATTTCGTGCTCTGCAGCGGAGATAAACATTATGTCAGCTTGTTAATTACTTGCGATTGGAAGATGGCTGTTTGATACCAGCTAATTTAAGCGTTATTTGCACGTCTCCGACCACTCGACCCTGATTATCGCAAACACGAAAGTGGTATCGCCGTTTCGATAGCTGGAGCATCGCTTTCGAGCGTCAACTATAAATATTTAACGCGAATTTTATCACTTAAATGTCTCGGGTGACTTCAATCCTATTTTTAAGATTCCTGACCGGTTGAAATGGAAGGACGGACTAGAACGTTCCATCCGTTTCTGTTACTCATCGCTTAAACAGTATGAAGTAGCAAATAGGGGGAGTTTGGAATTTCACCCCTCGTCGTAGCGATAAATTCAGTTAGTTGGGTGAAAAATGTCACACACTTATAGGGATGCTGTAGTTTTTAGTGTAAAGGATAATGGTTCCCTTAGGTAATCGTTCTCTTCAAGTGCCACCATTTATCACTGGTTCAAGGGGATTTTGTTACACTAAGTAACCAGATTCGTTCAAGACGCACTGGTTTACTAAGTTTTACTATTACTTCGTACTTAAGTAAACAGTACTTGTGATCGGCATGTAATTTATGTTGGTAATACTCCAACCTCGCCTGTACCCCAACCAACCATTACATCATTGCTTCCTTATGAGCCACTTTACCATCAGCTACAAAATGTTATCTGGCTGTTAAGTAAATTATAGAGGAGGTTTGATCGGAGAACAGGTAGTAACATCTCAATAAAACATTTTTGTTTGTGTACATTGGTGGATAAGGCCACAATTTTCATAATGATACCTGTACACTTAAAATGATCGTATAAAAAGGGATGTAAGTGTTTGAAGAAGCTTATAGAGGAAATGAGATATTCAATATTGTTGTTTTAAAAAATCAATTTATACAAGTGGTGTGGTAACTGTCTATTTAAATTAGAGGAAAAAACAGGATGTCCTCAATTTTAAGACATTTTTAACCGGGAGGTATTTAGAAGTTATTATTTTAAATATCCTGTCGACCAATAATTACCCTCCTTTTCGTATTTAAAATCTAATATATCCCGTGTAATTTAAGAGACATTTTATTGGTTCAATTGAAAATCGAGCTTAGCGGAGATAAGCTTGATGATGAATCGTTTTATGAACGACACATTGGAGCGTTAAATCACGCGCGGTGCGAGAGGACAAGGGAAGTATGAATAATGTGGCAGCTGCAGTCACCGCACTGTCGAACCCGATCGAAAATCGATTGGTGTTTGTCCGCGAACCTGGGCAAAATTGCAGGCCTGCGGCTTGGAAATTTGCCACCGTCTGGACCAGATAAATCACGACTAGAATTTCAACTTGCCCAAAAGTTTTTATGGGCGAAAAGATTCGGTATTATGCGTGGGTTGCGAGTGGGAAGGTTGGGATAGGACGAGGGACGAAGGAGCAAACGTGATTACGTTGAATAGAAATGGGGGAGGTGAAATTCCATTGTTGGAGTTATTAGTTTAACTCGTGTGGGGTGCTTTATAATGACACACCCTCGCACTTTGCAGATGAATAGATCATGCGATGTTCACCGATCGAATGAAAGATTCATGCGTATTGTTCCAATGTTTCCGCACGAATAGTGAGTTCGAGAGAAGGAAAATTATATAATTTACTAAGTAAAGTGCGCGTGTCCTCTATAATTTACAATGGTCAGAGAAGCTCAGCTACTGTAAAACAACCCAACACGTCTCATAAATATTCAACGTAAACATTCGTAAGTGCACAATTATACAGACTGGCGGAGTTATTATTTACGACTTGGTTCGCGGTGTCTCACGGAAATTCGCTTTAAGCTCTGGGTTCGCGAAGACGTCAGTCGCCGGCTTCTTTTATAAATTATTTATGGCAAAACTCATCTTGCCCGTTTCACATATCGTGGTCTCGGATAACGTCTTCTCCCCATCCGATAATGCGGCTTAAATATTAATCATACGAGTGCCTCTTGTAAACCTCGTCTATCAGATTACGATCTTCGTCCGTTACCTATGTAAAGAACTCCCTACGATCCCTATTCCCTATGACTTTGCTACATAACGGAAAATGACCGAACAATAAGACTTGTACAAAAGGAACATGATCTATACGAGCGCTACAATAAAATTAATTCCAAGAAGTAAACCTTTTCCATTTAGATAAGGACCGGTCATTTGTAATAATACAATCCATCGATGATGTTTTTTAAAATTAAAATCAGATAAAAGATCTAAACGTTCTAAACAACGAGGAAATAGGTCTTAAATAGTCTTTCAGTGATGAAGATAAAATTGTCCACCTGCACGCATCTTTTTCATGCTTCCAGTTACAAAATAGGGAAACCAATTAAAGTAATTGTGCACCGATTAAAGTAAGTGTATTTATTATCTTCTAAAATAGTGCATATCCTATTTAACGCGATTATAAGCAATTAACAAACCAGACCTATTTCACCCGTACGTAGTTTACATTAATTACGTATCTGTGGAAGCTTAATGTATACAGTAGGGAAAATCTAATTGAAACAAATCGATATTGACGCCAACTCGAATGCGGTTTCGTAGAAGTTGAATCAGTTATCTCGAATAAGTTATGGATTAAGATACGAGTAAACTTGAAATATTTTAACAAGCACGGTATGTAATAATTGCGTTGAAGCTTGACTGGCTTGTACCTATTATAGGTAATGTGAATAAAAATCTTAATAAAATGCATATAAAGTAACAAGATAAATAGAATGAGAACATAAATTATTATAGATAAATCTAATTTATATATGCAGTAGTGATCCTAGAATACTGTTATTTATTTAAAAAAGAACGTTTTTTATTAAATCTAAATAAAAAGTATTTCTAGGATTTCATTGATATCTTCCACAACAATAGAAATGACTTGTATTTTATTTTTGAAATGGCTTATACATGGAACACGTTACAGTGTATGATGAGATTATAACTTCTTAATGTTTTTTCATTTTAAATCGTTACGTATATTTGAAACGTCGTTGGTGTCGGTTGCTCGGGTCATGGTTGATTCGATACTTCTCTCGCATATATTGCAGCCGTCTTTGTGCACCCTGACGGGAATAAATTACCTCTTGAATGTGGTTTAATATCAGTTGAAGGGCCCTGTTTCTTCACGGGGCGAAGACCATCTTCGAAGCGCGTGCTGTTCCCGGCGTGCGTGTAATATTATAGTGTACGTGGAAATTGCAATAAATATTCAAACTTAATACGTGCATGCATTTCCATACGATTACCAGGGACACCCAAGCGTATATCTTTTGTAACCGATGGTTGTTGCATTTCTTCCCGGATATTTTCAGAACGGTCATAAACTTTCAACGTAACTGAATTTAATTAATTAGTAGAGCGAATTAATTGCTCAAGGTTTTATTTGTGATGTAAATAATATTGAACTTGAAATATAAATATCCCGTTAAAATCAAAAAATAACAAGATGATAACAAGTTTTAAGATAAAGTACAGTCGTTACGTTTTCTTTAATAAATATTCAAGGTTTGTCCTGCAGTAGTATTTTTCTTTTTCATTTATAATGCATTTTATTACTCGATTTCCACGTTGCCTTGAACCACTCATAAGTTCCTATCCTCGGGCAAGTGTTGAATGGAGTCAAGCTGGCAGGACGAGCAACCCAGTCCAGTTGGAACGGAGCGGAAAAAAGACTCGTCCAGTCGTGAGCCATATTTATCCTATTATTGCTCCCCATAATAATTAGCATATCATTAACGCCGTCTCCTATAATTACCAACCTAATAGATTACCGAGGCTAGGGGAGCTTCAGCCGAGGATATTCTCTTTTCAACGTTCCGATTGCAAATTTCCTCTCCCCTTAACGGCCAACCATTTGTCCGCCTCAAGACTTTTATTTCTGGCTCCAAGAGCCTTCATAAAAACGACCGGTTTTATTTTCCCCTATGTATTGAACTAATTTTAGTATATGTCAGAATTATCCACCTTACTTGCTTCAGACGACTGGGTCTAATCTATTAGGTAATTAAGTTGATAGGTTTCTTATGAACCTCCAATTATAGTGGTCATTAAGATAATCTTATTGCTGTTATCAGTTTTGATATCGAACGATGATCATAACATGGACGATTAAATTTTGATTTTTCTTTGGTATTCTAATTAAAACTGTTGTGAATCATCTATCGACGATTGTTTAATTTTTTCTATTAGACACATTTCATTATCTACATTTTATTGACATATATTCTTTTGGAATATAATTATTGATAAGTACATCATATATGGGCGTGATGAGAAAAATCCGAAGAGACGAAGAGATATATCTGTTGTCGTCTTAAGAACGGCAGCTGTAGCGCCATCAGCGTGATCCTGCGATGATGCGATGGCATCGTCGTGGTCGTTGAACGGTGGTTGAGCTCGCGAAGAAACGCGCCCGACATTGCCAAGGCCGTTGTAAATTAACAACGCAACATCGCTTTCATGAATACTGGTGGTTATTTCGAGACGGAACTGGTTTACATAAATTTATAACATGACGCTCGATGTTAGCGTAAGCACGTACTTGTACCGCTGTCAGAATGGTACGAGGCGCATCGCACACGAGCTGAGCCATTTATTTTTGATAATAAACGCCAGGAGGCATTTCTTTCTGCCCGCCGAGTAATATTCCAATTAAGGCGAGCGTCGCTCCTGATGGACTTCGTCCCGCCTACTTCTTTTTGTTTTGGCCATCTCGCGCCGCGGGATCGACTCGTATAAACGACATCTCTTCGTTATTGTGTTTCATCAGGGGTACAATAAGCTACGAACGAAACCGAAATCCAATCACTCAACTCTCAATGGAGAATACACTATAGAATTCTCCAATGCGGGCTTCTCGTTAGTTCACCCTCATTCGTCATTAATCTAGATTATGCAATCGGTAGGATATGGAGGGTGCCAACACCGGATGTAAGCAATGTGCCAAGCTGTATTAATCACCCCTTGACACTCAGTTAACCTAAACAATGCTAAAAGTTAATTTCGTATTTCCGGAGTCAATAGGTCTAAACGAGAAGGTCAAACCTCATTCATTACAGTAACCAACCCTTTTCATCCTTTGAAATACAATCTGTACTATTCACTGGTTAGAAAATATAAATCAAGTTATCGAAATTTGAACATATTTTTGTTCAATAACATACTCTTTCAATAACCAAGGACAATAAAAAGTAAGCTTTCATGCAATTACTCATTAACTCACATCCTTTCAAGTTGATTCATGAAAATGTCGTACAACTACGCGTTTAATTATTTAATTACACCATTCAAGTATATAAAAGCGACATTTTATCAAAGTAACTTACTGTTCCTGTCCCGCCGAAATTAACACATCCATTCGGACAATTCACATTCAACGTACGCGCACGCGTGTGGCAGCCTTTCGGTTTTATTAAATGAAGCGCGAGATACACGCACATAATGGGGCATTCATTTATGAAACGATGTAAGCGTGACTACAATAATAACTCACACGTGGGGAGAGTCAATGCAATTGTCACGACGAGGTTTTCAATTGTCTGGAATTTCTTTTCAAATGGTTTCCAGACAGCTTCGGGCTTCAATCGAACAATAATTGGTTGTGTAAGGCTAAACGTTCACTAATTTGTATGAAAAAGTGTTTTGAGATAAATTCTGACCAAGTTAGTATGCTGTAGGTTAGCAAATTATCTTTAATAATGTGGCAGATGTGACTGTAATCTTGGCAACAATATGGGGTCTCCCGTCCAGATGGCGTGGCCAGTATGTAATTAGGCAATAACGATAAATTTCGAGCGAACACTGTAAAAGTTTTGTTCCCAACGAGTCAAGTTGTATACTTACGACTTCTGCAGGGTTTCTGGTGCAGAGAGGAAATGTCTACTCAACGTGAATTTAAATTCAACTTTAATTGTAAAGAAGCCAAGAACAATTTTCTGCCTTCTTTATTCGTTTTTTGATGGAAGAACAAAAATGAAAAAGTACCACTGGATATGAATCTCTAGAAACATCCCAGGTACGGGATGAGGTCCATTGGTATTTCTGCCATCGAGACGATGCCACACAACGATGGCCTCGATAAATTGCAACCTCCGCGAAACGATTAAAATTTATAAGACCGGCAAAAAGTCTAAACCCGATACTGTTACGATCGACGAACGGTTGAGGTGAGCTACAAGACAATAAGAAACAATGACACGCAGATGCAGGACGAGCTCCCTACTGGCCCCCTGAAAAAAGTTGTCGTCCGAGAATAGCATCGCGAACATTCCTACTCGGGTTTTCAATGGGCAGCAATGTGCCCTTACGACGGACGTCGCGTCGCACCGTCTACGTTTTGCAAAAATTGTAACCGCTTGCTTATTCTAATGTATACGCCACCGACAAGTGCTTACCATAGTTCTGATTTGAATTTGTCGGCAGCATAAATACTTGCATATGTAGTACACGCGTACCGAATAAAATACATAAACATGTCCTTTTGTTTCTGTCTTACTTGAATCAGTGTTGAAATAAAGACTAAATCAGTTACTATTAAAAAAACAAAAAAGAAAGGAAAGTAAATGTACAGGATATACTAATACACTGCTTGTAAAAAAAGTCTATTGAAATCAATCTTGCATTTAATTAACTGCTTTAAAGTGGGTGGAAATACAGAAATGCTTGCAGAATATCATTTCACGAAATTTCCAGGAAATTGAATCGAAGTGACTTTATAATCATTCCAACATGAAGTACTTAGTTCAACGAAGTCTAAAAAACATCTAATAAAGGGAGTGGTCGATCAAATAATGGCAAAAAAACATTTTCGTCGAATGCCTTAATTAACCCGTTTGAGGCAACTCGTTCAGCAGTGGCTACTTGTCGAGCTGTTTTGAAAAGTGAGGTATTGATGCGAAGAATTAATCAAAAAATCTACTGCAATGATCTAGCTAATTGGTCGGTGTGACTTACCAACATATCAAGATTCTTTAATTCCATAGTATCGAGTTGTCAGACTTGAATGGTGTAGGTTGAGGAAGTATCAGATCTAACAATGATGTTTCAGAAGATGTAAAGCTAGAGAGTTAAATTTGGAATATGCTTACTAACGTTACTCTGGGTTAACACCCAGTGTTATCATGGAGTGAAAAATAGTTTGGAAACCGGTAACTTCTACTCTTCATTCCAGAAAAGTCTGACTGGGATTCGGTACATTATCAAAATTTTAGACATAATTTTGTTGTCATACTCTCAAAAACATAGCGACAACGCTGAACGAAACTCAACAGGAGTAATGCAAACATTATAAATGAGAATTATGTGTATTTACTATCATAAATGCAAGATCTCCAGATTTATCTTCAATTAAATACCTATCACCAGAGAAATCGAAAACTTCAAAAAAATTCAATGCCTTCTAACAAAAGTTAATTGAATGTAAGATTGATTTCAATGGTGGCGGAGTTTAGCGGCGATGCAAATAAAGGATTGGATAAGGGTTAGATTACTGGTGATCATTAATATAGCTACACAGTGTTATAAAATATACCTCTTAAACATTATACACCAGATAGAAAAAACATACATAGAGTTCGCAGATCAAAATAAATTTTTGATCATTTATTACTTCACTTGACGTACTATAACCCGAAATGGAGCTGCACCGTAAAGAGAAAGATGAAAAAGTAAGCTCCCTTCGTAACATTGCTGAGTACTCTTCCATCATTCTATTTTGGGCTATAGTACAATAACCTGAAATGGAGCTGCACCATGAAGAGAAAGATGAAGAAGTAAGCCCGCTCTAGAAGTACCATTGCCGAGTGCTCTTTCATCTTTCTCTTCATGGTGCAGCTCCATTTCGGGTTATTGTACATATACCATCAAGTTCGTACGAACATCTCGTCTGTTTTTTTGCATTTTATATATTCCATAAATTATTTTCATATTATGTACTACTATAATACTGATTAACTATGAAATGAATGTAATCTCAAATAAACTTCACATTCATCATGTCGCTTGTTTAAACTTAAGTATGGTAATGCGTATAAACCTTTGCATTCGAATCGAAAATGCCATCTACTAATAATTCACCGACGACACATTCGCTGTCCATTAACAGGACTTTGGCATATGAAAATTCCATAGGCCCATAATATGCAAATCTGTTCGCGAAATCCCGGAAGAGCGCGTCTGCGGTAAGACTCCGGAAACAAGATACGCACTTATATTTACTGCCGTCTAATTACATGCGCACGCACCATAGAAAAAGTGTCGGTGTTTGCGACTTTATCTAATCATAAACGCATATACGCTTCTTTCAGATAGACCATTGCAAAAACGAGTACCAACCGGCTAAGCTTACGATGACTCTCCCAATACACGACATTCGCATTAGCGACAGCAGCTGTAAATATTGGATAAGATACCCTAGAGATGGCCGCGTATGATTGCGCGAGCGCCGTGCCCTTTGTGCTTTTCCCCACAGCGAGATTAAGCTGAGTGAGCTTAATTTATTACTAGAAAAGGTCTATGGAGTTTTTAGTTTAATCAAATGAAAAGTCAATAATTAAATCCTAAATAACACAAGTTCATTGTTACAGTATTGACTTATTATCTTTGATAAATTAAAATAAATATTTAATTAATTAAATGTTAAGTCTTAATTAATTAAAATAATAAACTGTTAAATGGTAATGACCTTTAATGACATTTTATTCCTTAGAGTATAAAGACAGACATACACAATAGGATCTGGTAACATTACTAAGCCGTGTTCATCTCTCTATTAACTATTTTTTCTAGGTAATCGAGCTGTAGCTATGCAGACAAAAAGTAACATAGGATGTACCTTTGCATTCATTCTCTTACGCGTTGCATGGTACTTTACATACAATAAAATGCCGTACAGCTTGGAATTCGGTTCGGAAGGGATGCCCGTGGGTCCCGATTTTATCTCAAAGGGAGCCAGAAGGTTTGCATACCTAACAGCGTGTTTAACAGACCGAACGATCACCTGCATATCAATTATCACCCCGTCGAAATATACGGCCGCAGTCTCGCATACCTCACACCGTTTCGTATCACTCACGATTACTTTTTGTTCACGTTTCGAAAAGTACCATCGTCTTCATACCAAGAAGTCTCGATCCCACATACTTCACGTCGTCTAACCTTTCATTCATCCGCCTCTGATAAAAATAACCACGGCATCATTTACATGACAATAACGCCTGATCGTGTACAAATTATTGTGTAAACGCCGGGAGATCGACATTTTTTCTCTTCGGGGCATCTCTGTTGTTTACGGCCATGTGCAATCCCTTACATAACGTCAAATGGTAACATTTATGTGACATTATAATTGAATAGCACATCCTTATATAGTTCGTGACCCTATCCCGAAAAAATTGCCGAAGAAAGCGGCTGCGTGGTTTATTGTTTATAACGTGGGCTTTTTCCCAGAATTTATTAAAAGCAATTTGTGGATAGAACAATTATGTAATAACTGGAATGCCAACAAGAAATCAAAATTAACTTATATGAAAAGAACCATATATAAGCTATGATGTTTTCACGTACCAAATTTAATCTAAATTACATTTCCTCAACTGTAAAGAATTTTTTTATTGAATAGGGACGTGTCGTAATAAGAGAAACACGAGCAGTTTGTGGTCGCCCTGTCAATGTTCCTGTCTTTCATTATTTCCTTTTTATACAGGCGCGAGTCGCGCCACATCTTTTTTTCAGTTTAGTTGTACCGTTAGTCAAACTAGTTCAGGAAACAATATTGCTTCACTCTTTGCTTTACAGGGATTCTACAATGCAGTCTCTAAAAGTTTAAGTCAAGTTTAATAATTCCTTAGTAGATATATTAACCCGTTAGATATATCTTTTTTTTATTGATAATCGATCATTAAATATCCGGTATTGGGATTATCGAGTTAAAAATGTCTTTTAATTCACCATGTAGAGGTATTTTTTAAATCATTTTCGAGAAGGCGGGCGCGTTCACTCGCGTGTTAACTGTGTAATAGCGTGAAATTGGATCGGTACCAAATTTGACCTGGAATCTAGATGTTGCACTTTTTGTTCGTGTCACGTGTGGTGGAGTCGCCGTTATTCTGGTGAATCGTCGTCGATATAAAAACCACTTGACTGATTTTGAATTGTTATAGTGACGCTTGTCAACGAACAAAAAAAAAGTTCCTTATGTTTGATGATAGACTTGTAGATGGAAATTAGGCAAAAACAACCATTATGGGTTGGATGCGATGAAAGATTAGAAAGGAACAGTCACAGTTTCAGGATTCGCTCGCTAGGGGGCTCACACGCACACGTCCTGTGCGATCTAGTGTGCGAGGTAAGGCGCATCGACGCATTCGTTTGTCACATGGCCACCCATCTCGTCTATATATCAACAATGAAACGGGTTTCAGCCTTAACAATTACTACTTACAATGAACGTCACCCGTTCAAGAACTGAATACGTTTCGCGGTTTGCCATGAAAGCTATATATATTTTTAGCTATGTGTTTATCTAATATAATACGTTCAGTAAAAAAACCTCTAACTTCTATACTTGAAATTCCTTACACTTTGAATTGAAACATGGAAAGTCATTTTTATTGGCTATTTATAACTTTAAAAAATTGTATTTTAAAATTTTGATGTATCAACCAACAAAGTGTATCATACATTATTTCAGCTTATAAAGTATTTTCAATAAAAAAAACTAAATTAAATGACAACATTCAATTGTGAAGTCCCTAGATTTATAAATCTAGGGACATTCATTTTAAACAAATACGAAAATATAACAACGTTTCCATGACAATACGTTCAAAACATATTTTAATTTCATGTAACAGCATTCGGAGTTATTGTAATTGATTTTTGATCATTTCGAGCTTAAACGTGAAACATAACGTTTACAGTGACTACAATTGTATTCTGTAGTATTCTTTTTACTTCTATTACCGGTAAGTGTTGATTAACTTTAACATTTTTACAACCTTGCGTTATATTATGTTTCTTTTTCAGATATATACCCTGCACGGTTTCTATTTGTAATGATAAGGAGTCCTCCCGCTATCGATTCCCGAATTGCAGTAAGGATCCAGAGAGATTTGGGCTAAGTGGATACGTGTTAAAAAAAATATGACATGTGCTGATATTTTTGCTAACACATTTAGCTTTACGGAAGGTACTGTAACATACTTTTATATAAATAAAGTCCTTACGGGGTATAAAAAGTTCAAATTTGTAAACTAGTATTATTATTAGTGTAGTAGGTATATTCGTTTAGTTTAATAAATTGCGCATTCTTGTATTAACTTCATAAATGAAAATAAAAAAGATTAATCTATTTTAAAAAATGTTTTTTCTTTTATCATTGCCACTTATTTTTCGTACACAATAAGTGAGTCACTTATGGCTCACTTATTGTAGTACGAATAAAAAAATAAAATTTATTTAAAAAAACATTTTATTTCAAATTTCGCGGTTTTTTTGAATAGTTGTACATCAGCACTGTGAGTTTTCGGTTTACGTACTAAATTTGACGCATTTCAAAAATCTAGGGAAAGTTGACCTTCTATATCTTTCTTTTCCTATGCTACGCATTGACTGAAATGTGAAACGTCAGACGAAATATCAACAATTTTATGTTAATGTCTATTTTTTTGCTAACGAGCTTATTTTGTTATTGTCTACTTAACGACATCGTTCAGTCAAGGATTCCAATCCCAAACGACTTTTTGTAAAAACCATATTTTGTGAATCAGTCGTTAGGAATTTTAACTGTAACGACAAAAGTTAATGTTTTCATATAGGATAGCAACATAAAATGTCAATTTTGGTCAAATGTTATGGCGTTTTTTTCATAATAGCGTATTCTATTGAACTTGTACTTTTTTGTACTAAGCTAGTGCGATGTATGCATTCACTATGCACTCAAGGTCAAATTCTGGTGCTCACCAGTGCAGCCAGACGCGCCATTAGATCTTTTGAACTAATAACATTACCTCCAACGGGAACTTATATCTGCATTTTGACAAGCTTTGACAATTAATAACGCAAGTGAATGAAGGAGCTATGTTTGGAAGAATCCGTTGTTTGGCATTATTTTCCGAAAAAAGCTGTAATATATTACATTACTGATATTTATTGATGAATTTGCTTTAGAAATAGTTTTGATAGCTTCTTCAAGCATAAAAGTATAGTACCACAAGAAATTCTAGGTGGTAATATTTTTGTACCATTTTGAGGAAAATGGCTTAACTTAAAAGAAAAAATCATTTATGAAAAATTTACTAGAAATCTGTATAGTTTTATCTGAAAGCAAAAAATGCTTTCAGGCGTTTCAAATGGGTTCAGTGAGTTTCTGGCATCCTTCCATGTTAGCGTATCAAGGGATGAAGTTGTAAAAATGGAATTTTACAAGAGATAATGCCAAACGATGATCTTACATATTTTGATCTTACAATTAAATCTATATGAAAAGTAATTTGGGCAATGCACTCGGTATACAACTTATTTTAAAATTTAATTTTGCCAAACCTAACCTGAAAATCGTTCACAACGATGTCGTTAGAAGTTACAAAATACGAATTGTTGTACTATAATGCGAAATGGAGCTGCACCATGAAGAGAAAGATGAAAGAGTACTCGGCAATGTTACAGAGAGCAGGTCTACTTTTTCATCTTTCTTTTCATGGTGCAGCTCCATTTCGGGCAATAGTACAAATGAACGACAAACAATTTATAACGACGTGGTTAAGAGTTACAAACAAGCTTATTTTGTAAGTTATTTTATTTTCCATTTTTTAATTTAAAACATAAGTATACATGTGGTAATTTATTTTCCCACTTTCACCAGGATACTTCACGATTTACGATTTATATCAAAACCGTGCAACTTTGTAAGGTTATGGGAGAAGAAGCAATTAGATGCGGAAGAGTTCCATGCGTGCACGTATACATACCTCCTTCTTATTCGGTTATCGTATCAAAGCTCCTATTCGTCTTCGCCGGTATACGCGTTCGATTTTTAATCGATCGGAACGCCTAGACGTATAGTGTTATTCTGTAATTGCGTAACAGAACGTTGGTCCGAATGTGTTCGATCGCGATATGAAGATCAATAGCCCGATAAGATACGTGTAGGTTTCGATCAGCGAGCGTTAATGGATGCGGTGTTTTCAAATGACTAATGAAGTCTTCCAGCAGGACGAAAGGGTATTGTACGCTAGGGGGTCAGAACGGGATTATTTGAGAAGACAAGTTTTGATACGTTTAATCTACAAAATAGATCGCCACAAAAAAGTTCTACACTAAGATTGAACCTGACAAATATTGAATCTCGTTTTGTCAACATTCAGTCGCAACGTCGACATCTCAGCGGTGAGAAATTGAAGTTTAGAGACGACGTCTCTCTCACAAAAGAGCGTCTAGCGATTGCTGCGCTGACAGTTGAAGATTGTGTAGTGAGGGAGGGTTGGAGGAGGGTCGGACGCTTCCAATTTACAACCCTCCGAGACTCCTCACAACAAATAATGTTTATCTTGCCACCCCCGACCGTCGAATGCGGAGACGACTTTTTCCTGGTTCTAAAATTACATTCGCTGTCTTATCTTTTAATATTAAATAACATCGTAATAAAACGTAATTAACAAAAATAATTAAAAACATAAATGTAGTTGTGTTGAAATAAAGCGAAATATCTATCGAAAACACTTTCCCATCCTTTAATTTTACAACTAACTGTAAACGCGAGTTCGCAGCCGCAAACGTGTTAAGCGCCTTTGTTTGTTCCCCGGATCCTACGCCGCGAGTCTAAAAAGAACCGGGCGAACTATCGCAACGTTAATGGTAACGTTATCTCATAGCGTATCGGGTTACAACCGCATTGTGCGGTAGATCTTTGGTTGTTTATGTGAAACGGGATTGGCATCTACAACGCGGAAACGGACCCGGCATCCGACCCTACGCGACAATAGTGAAAACAACGTGTCGAGCTCGTTTTTTATTCTCCTTACCGTCCGCGCCCTCGTAGGAGTTGTTTACGAGAGCACTTCTTGCGTATGTAGGTTACTACAAGAGGCCGGAGACTGCGCCGTTGCGGCTAAATAATCACGAGCCCTCTATAAACATGTGGCGACACAGCGTGCAAACCGATCGACTTTGAATTATTATTCACCGGCCGGGTACATCGATTAATGCGACGAATACAATGGCCCCGCACGGTTACCCGGTTACCCCGATCCGCGGTAACGGCCACGCTAAAGAAGGTGCACGACCAAGATTTTGTCCTCTGTTTTCCACTCGATTCTCGTTTATCTTATATCATAACTTTTACAACCATCAAATTTAAAAAATGGAATAATAACAGTAATAATATACACCGTTAATTGTATTAATTGTGGTATCCTAGACGAATATTTTCAGTTTTTGTCTCTTTCTGTCATGTGAAATTAGATCTAAAGAAAGTATTTGACGTACTTACGTCGAGAAAACGGTGATGAAGTAGCTACGAACAATTAATATGCTAATTCAAAATAAAAGAAAACGTACAACTCAACTCAATGAGAGTGTTGTTATCAAATAAACCAGTTTTTTTGACAAAACCATAATTCATAATAAAACAAGGAATGAGCAATGGTTTTATAACAAAAAACTAACGACCAGGTGGTACACCCCAAAACGTGATGGTAAGTATTAAATCAAATAAAACTAACTAACAATTCTTTAGGAAGATCAAGAGAGAGTAATTGACGTCGCGAATTCTTTAGGTAAGTAATAAATAATACTTGCGATACTTCTACTAGTTCTCCGTTTCAGATGCGGGAAGAAAATCGGAACCAGCAATAGAATATATGGCGTCTTCGAATAAACGGCGTGGTCAAACAGGATCTCGAAGTCGGAAAGGCACCAGCTATAAAACGTCTTCAAAGTTTGCGTCCAGCGGAAAAAATTCCACCTATGATGTTACAGGCTTATATGTGATGCATTTCCTCTAACAAATGATTGAATAGTGCAATAGAATTAAGAAACTCGTAAAGGTTAGCTGTAAAATCTCTTAACAGGTAATTCCACGTGCTCCAACGACCAAACGCCGGCCAAAACTTCAATCAAGCAGTGGTACAAATGAAAACTATCGCCGAAATCTTGAATTTCGACTGGTATAATCACCAACTTAGCCATAATTTCGTTAATGTGCTTAACCAGTAAGATTTTCAAAAAGACTGTCTCGTCGCAACAACTAACAACTGAACTCCGATATCAAAAATACGTACAACCCCAAACTCGCTAAATACCCGTCTTGATCGTAATCTTCGGAGAAGTTGATAAATAACTCCGATTTTTCAGATGTAATTTTATAAACGGTACAATAAATTTCTTAAAATATCGCATGAGACATCTTTCGCTGAACCCTGCACATGAATATTTATTGTGTTCATACAGGTTAGAATTTTGTATATTACTTAATACAGTACTTACAGGTTTTAGGATTTATCAGAATATAAGGGTAAAGGAATATAACGGTTTCATTGACTTGTTTGGTCAATATTTCTTTTTAAGTTTTTGATGACAAAATACATTTAACATTTACTACAGAAAATAGAATATTTAGTTTTAAAATAAAGTAAACAACATTTTTAAAATTATAGGGTAGGTAAAGGTTCGGTAAAACTTCTTTGGTCCTTTATTTTTTTTATGTTGAAGCAGTTTAGCTCAGTAATAGAACTTTTCATGTTTTTTATTTGATTAGTAAACTGTAAAAAAATTCTTGGTAAAAAAACTGAATTCCTTAAATCCAATTTACTGTAAAAATCTTTCGTTGGTTTTTATGAATAAACTTGTTACGATTTTTCAGTGAGGTTGTATTTGGTTGGATTAAAATTCTTCGACTTATCAATTTTTCTTTAATTTTTTCGTATTAGTGAAAACATATTCAATTTTTATAATAAAAAATAGTGTTCGAGCGATTTCTTAAAATTAACCAAAATCATGCTAAAGTTTTCTTAGGTTCAGTACAAATTCTTTCGTTTTTTATTTTCTTTTTTCTTAAATTTTGTGATAAGTAGGGGGATGTGGGTACCTTTGGGACGGTGGTATGTTTGGGACAATTAATCTAAATCAAAAACTTGTTTGAAATTACTGCAACAAATCTCTAGCCATTAGAAACAATGACATCAAATAAGTACCAAAATATAGTATAAACAGTAAGCTATTCGATGGTATAAATTTTAAAATTTTTATGTTGCTGGTATGATCACAATTAAATGGATTATAAAAAGTGTCCATAACATACCCACCTTCCCCTACAATAAATTTGATTTCTATAATTAAAAATAGAATCTTGAAATTTTTACTTAACGTAAAAATTATACTTTAATTTCCATAAATAATCTCTGTAGTATTTTTAAAATTAACCCAATTTTTTTTTAAATTGGTACTATCATAAATTCTTGCCAACTCTGTGAATTAGTTTGGTAACTTTTAGAACAAATTTGACCCTTTTAATCCAAAATAAAATCTCCTAATTTCCATTTAATATAAAAAAAGTTTCCTTAATTCCAATGCATATAATATAAGAATATAGGATTATATTTCTATAAATAAAGTTATGATTTTTCAAAAGTGATCAAAAACTTATGAGATTCTATTAAGTTTGATTAAAATTCGTCAGTCTTATTATTCTTTTAGTAATTTTTTGATCATAATTAGAAGAAATTTAATCATTAGCTTTAAGTTAACCTAACTCATTTTTCATTTTCTTTTAAGTTCACAAATAAATTCTGCACGATTTTTTAAAGTAAGTTAGAATATAGCTTAAAAGCAATTGAAGGGTGGAGTGCAAGAAGTACCTAAGTAGCATTTTTATAAAATCTGCCTAATTGCGATATCTCGGTTTATCATGTTTGATAGCATGATAAATTCGCAATTAGGCAGATTTTATAAAAATGCTACTTAGGTACTTCTTGCACTCCACCCTTCAATTAGAAAATAGTATTGACGTACTCCTATAATTTACTCCTGTTTTCTTGAATTCTAAGATTATTACATTAGCATACGTGAGATGGTACAATATAAAAAAAACAATTCATATCACTTGATGTTTTCATAAATCATAAGATTGCCCTATTAATTTTAGATTAAGTACTACCTCTGTTTCATAATAAGTGAGCCGTTTCCTTTTGGCTATAAATATATAAGTGGCTCATTTATTACGGAACAGCGGGTAGTAATATTTAATAAAGAATCATCTTTAGTATTTTTTGGTAATAATTAGAATAAATTTAATTATTAGATTTAAGTTAATTTTTTAAACTTACAATTACTTAGAATATTGTTTAAAATTAGTTAGAAAATATTATTCACTGTTCTTTTGAATCTTAAGATTATTACAATAGCATACGTGAGCTAGTATAATATGAAAAACTATTTATATCACTTGATGTTTTCATATATCATAAGACTGCGCTATTATTCTAAAAATAACCACTACCTTTGTTTCATAATAAGTGAGCCATTTCCTTTTGGCTATACATATACAAATGATTCATTTATTATGGAACAGCGGGTAGTAACATTTAATAAAGAGTTATCTTTAAAAGTCTCTGGTATGTAAATCGAATCACTTTATATAAATTAACCCTTTGAGCGCTGCCTACTCCCTACTAAAAACCTTACCATAGATAAGCTTTATACAGGGTGTCCCACATTTTAATACGGAAACTTCACCAGGACATAGTACTCATAAAAATAACACAAAAGTTTTATATAAACATGGGGTCGTAACTCTTTTGTTTTCGAGATATGGCCGTTCAAAGATGGAAGAAAAATTTACATTTTCATTTTTATTTCAGCTATTTATAAACGCAGGAATGTGAATTTTTACAGTTATGTACTACATCCAAGCATGTTATTTTCAAGCCTTAATTTAGCCATCCCGGCGTACCTTAAAGGGTTGAAATTCATGATCATCACTACATTTTTCAAAAGAGCTTTTTAATTCGGTAGAATTTTAACTTAAAAAAATATGCGTTAGAAAGCTCATTCCTTAGCGAGATTTGTTTGTCTCTTACATTTTTCGCATAAAACCGATAGATTTCTAGAAAAAAAAATAAAATCTTAGCGCGTGTCGTACTGTACCGCTTCATCCCTAACCAAAAGTTCTTTAAAAGTTGGCCATGGTTTTGGTCTGATTTCTTTGTACTGATGAACTGTACGTTGACTAAGATAGAATGCATTTAATTTAAAGTGTAATTGTTAACATTTTTAACTTATTATTATTGTTATCACTTATTACTCCAAAACCATAGCAAACTTTTAAAGAACATTTGGTTAGGGGTGAGGCGGTACAGTACGACACGCGCTAAGACTTTATTTTTTTTTTCGAAATCTATTCGTTTTATGCGAAAAATGTAAGAGACAAAAAAATCTCGCTAAGGAATGAGCTTTCTAACGCATATTTTTTTAGGTTAAAATTCTACCGAATTAAAAAGTTCTTTTGGAAAATTGGTCTGACACGCGCTAAGATTTTATTTTTTTTTCTCGAAAACTATCAGTTTTATGCAAAAAATGTAAGAGACAAAAAAGCCTCGCTAAGGAATAAGCTTTCTAAGGGATATTTTTTCATGTTAAAATTTCACCGAGTTAAAAAGTTCTATTGGAAAATGTAGTGGTGATCGTGAATTTCAACCCTTTCAGCTACGCCGGAGTGGGTTAATTAAGGCTTGGAAATAACATACTAGGCTGTAGTACATTATTGTAAAGATTCACATTTCTGCGTTTATAAATAGCTGAAATAAAAATGAAAATGTAAATTTTTCTTCCAACTTTGAATAGCCATATCTCGAAAACAAAAGAGTTGCGACCCCATGTTTATATAAAACTTTTATATTATTTTTATGAGAACTATGTCCTGGTGAAATTTGCGTATTAAAATGTGGGACACGCTGTATACAAATAGAAACCAAAGATTTGATTATTTCAGATTTAAATTTGTTGATTTTTCGAACAAGAAACCGATATGACAAAAAGTTCAAGATGAAAGGCCAACTTTAAGAAGCATTTTTAGGGGAGGGCGACATTTTGGCAGTTTACCTTATAACTCAGCAGGTTTATTGGCACATAATATTCTTATCTAACTAGAAAAAAAGAAATCAGTGTTGTATAAATAAACAATATTATTCCTCCCTACTAAATAATCTACATAAATAATTGAATGAAGGTGTATTCCGTATAATTTAAAATTGAATTTACAAAGGAGAGCCACCTTAATTATTTTATAGACTACAGCGAAATCGAATTAGTCCAATTGAAATCCGGTCGTCGCAGTTGAGAGCGGAGTCAATCAGCGCCAATTAGCAGCAAGTCTGAGCGACGTCGACGCCCATGTTTGTAAATTGAAGGTACCGTAACCCTATCATTGTCTAATGGCGGGCTCAAACAAACTTCTGGCCGGTAATTGAACTGCTGCCGTCGACTCCATCGTTAACGGCAGCCGTGTGTAGTTTCAAAAGACCAGACTCCGGTGTCGTATTTCGTAGGGTGGCTTTGCTCATGAAGCGAGATCCGCCAGTTCCTTTGTCGGAATGCGGTCCCTCACCGGTTCCATGAATTCGATAATATAAATCGTCCAATTTCCCGTGAGTTCAACCGACGGATTCTAGTCCGTTTTTTTTTTTTTGAAAAACTAAAATTGTTCGGTGGATAAACAATTTTTTTCTTTCGCCCCTTAAACCAAATATCACACCAGCCGTCTGTTTGAGTTATGCAGCGGTAAAACAAGACTGCTCGAGGTAACGTCTCCACAGAAGTGTAACGTTACTGTCCAAACAAGCCGCCAAAGACAAGTAGAAAATCCATTAGGTGGGAACGGGGAGTGTCGACGACGATATGGCTCCATTGGAACTGACGTTTCCATCGGGGTTCCAAATTATTAGAACACAGAAATTGATATAAATCAATGTTGCCGTCTTAATGGAGAAACATCATTGGGAAGTAGTCCATTAACGGGGATAAAGTAAATTCGCGATGGAGAAATTCGAATAATCAAACTGTAATTTACGCAGACGATTTGAAATTTTAAGTAATTTAGCGACGGATGTTAACTTGTTGATGCAGGCGCGCCGTAAGTGACTCGGTAATTGTTCGCGGATAATATATTACTGTCATTTGTAACTGCTCGAGCAACCATCGTAATTCCTCGTATCTATTACTAAACACGACAATTACACGAAGGAAGTGCGTACCGTTGTTTGTACGAATTATTTATAAAACAACCCGCATTCTTTAACACATAAAAAAAGTTTTACTAAAGTTTTCGTTAAGGTAGGTTAAAGCTACAAATCAATTTAAAAGGTGAACTTTTTTAAAACTATAATGTGGTTCCAAATTAAGGAGATCAAAAGAACTTAACCCGTCCACACCTACTTATAGGTGGTTCTTCTCATGTAATCCTAGTGCAATAACTCAAACGAAAAGACAGTTAACGTCAGCGTTTACAGTTCACAAAAATAGCCTTTTAGTGGCGTGTCCAAAAATAGTCAGAGTTGTCGGTTGTAAAACATGTGGACCACCCTCTAAAAGACCCTCCTTTCTATACGCGTCTGGACGTTGAGAACAAAAGATTTTATTTTTAATTACCAAACAAATCACAAAGTTCTATTTACAATCAATTCAGAACTTATTCAAAAAAAAAATTTATTGAAAAGTTATAAACGGCAAATTAAAAAAAAAAAAAATACAGAATTTATTTACGGAAATTAAGAAACGATATTTACGTTAAATTAACTCTTAAAGGTTCCATGTTATAAAAGTTAAATCCGTTTTAAACATTAGAAAAGAAAATTGATTCAAGATTTAAAAAAGATGAAAAAAGATTCAAGAATTTAATCGAACCTTATACAACTATCAAATTTTTTGAACAATTTTAAAAAATCGTAACAACCAAAATAGAATCTCTTAAATTCAATTTACAGTAAAAATCGTTTCTTAATTCTTACAAATATTTTGGTTCAGAAAAGTCTAATTAGTTTTAACTGTAGCAATATACACTAAAATTAAAAATTCTTAAAGTTGATAATTAATTTTTCTAACCTAACATTAAAAAAAAATTTGATCGACGATGTTTTACAGATTAAGGAATGATTTTTATATACTGCGTGACATTGAAATTGCAACACATAGGAGTGAATGCTTTTTCACCAAATTAGGCATCAAGATTACTTTATAGGAATACAACAATTGATTAAAATTTGAAAATCATACGTTGTATATATTCGCCATAATTGGCATTTCTTATATCTATCTGCTTATGTTATTAACCAGTGTTCTTTCTGATCATTTGTGTTTTTCCTTTGTTGTTTTGTGTTATTGTATTTCGTTATAATTTGTTATTATGTCTAGAGTAAGAATACGTCGAAATTACCGTCAATTAAGTGCACTTGAAAGAATGAGAATTATCGGTATGAAGAGGATGGTTTATCATTTGCCCAAATCACTTCGCGATTAAATCGAAATCGGTTCATCGTTATGAGATGTTGGAGAGGGTGGTTTGAGAATGCTCAGGAACAACGCCAGAGAAGAAGTGAGGCTTTAAGAAAAACGACAACGCGTCAAGATTCCCGTTTGTAGTTATTGGCTTTCAGAGATAAATTTTCAACTACTAAGTGATTTGCTGTTGAGTGGATTGCAGACGCTGCTCGTCCAATTCACAATGCGAACAGTATACCGCCGCATTAGATCTTTTGGGATAAAATCATACAGGCTATATTGTGTGCTACCACTTACTACTAATCATCGACGGCAACGTTTAAATTGGTGCAGGGAAAAGACTGATTGGAACATCGGGTGGCATAGGATTGCCTTCAGTGATGAATCTAGATTCTGCCTAGGGATCCATGATGGTAGTAAGATGGTCAGATGAAAACGTGGAGAAAGACAGAATTTGCAATACGCTATAGAAAGGATTACGCACCAAACTGCTGGTATAATTGTATGGGGCGCGATTGCTTATGGAAGCAGGTCCCCATTAGTTGTTATCGATGACACTTTGACTGCACAGCGATACATGCAGGAGGTTTTGGAACCGTATCTTCTCCCGTACTTTCAGGACCTGGAAAATTCAATTTTCCAACAAAACAATACGCGGCCCCATGTGGCAATGCGTACTTTAACCTTTTTAGAAAAGGCTCAGGTAGATCTTTTATCATGGCCAGCAAAATCTCCGGATTTATCCCCAATTGAAAATGTATGGGATATCATAGGCAGAAAATTAAACAATTTGCCACAACCTCCGCAGACTTTGGACGTTCTCAGACACGAAATTCAGATAGCCTGTAATACAATATTACAAGATAATACAGACAACTTAATTGAATCTATGTCTCGCCGTCGTAATCAATGTTTACAAAACACGGGCGGGGCAACATTTTATTAAAGAAATAGGAGTTATCCTTTTATTTGTTTTTTTCTTTAATCAATTGGTATACTCCTATAAACCAACATTTGTGCCAAATTTGGTTATATAATATCTACTCCTTCTAGGTGTTGCAATTTCAATATCAGGCAGTATATTAAATTAAAACTTAAAGATTCTATCTTCGGTTATACAAATTAATTGCCAAAAGAAAGGTTGAAATTGTCGATGATCCTCTTTTATGTATCCTTAATATACAGTTTTTTTAGGGATTATTGATGGAGATAAATTTTATGACATAAAATAACGTTATACAACAGTTAAAGGCATAACATTTATTTACATTTTATTATTGTTTTTATATCTTACTTCTTGTGAAACAAAAAAAGTAATAAAGTAGATAATATAACAATGAGTGAGTTAAGTTGTTTATACGATATAACTACTTGTCACTTGCATTTGTGCACACACTGTGCAGTAACCATGAAATCGGCCGAGCGCCTTAACTTTCGCCGCTGACTTTGAACTCGTTTATCGCGGCTGCTGATGAACTTGGCCTCTTTAGTCATTACGGCAGAGGAAGTGACAGAGAAAGTGCGTTTTTCAGTGCGCATTTCTCCAAGCGATTTACGCAATCGATAACGTAACTATTACGCTACGCATTCCTATTCGCCTACAAGGATTTACAAGGTTTCTACAACTTCCTCATTATAAAAAATTGTTTTGATAACGTGATCGAAGATGATCGTGGCCATGATAGGTCGTCATGACTAGTATAAACGGTTTTGTAAATGCGTATTGTAAAATAATCATAATCCGGAAGGATGAAGACTTTTTATTGCTTAGAAAATGATTCAAAAGTGTAAGGTCGGGAAATAATAATCGGTTTTGTATTTCAGTATTTATCGTTAAGAACAAACCTTGAAGTAAATCTTCTTTCTCTATAATAAATGGGATGATAAATGATCGAGGGATAATAAACGGGGAAGCGATCCAATATAACTCCCTAGAGGGGTTAAGAAATGATTGACAGGCACTTTAATATAACTAGGGAGATGTTACTATATTGTTTAATAATTTCCTTAAATGATTGATTACGGGGGAAGATATAATTTTTGATTATCAAATTTATTCTTCTTGTATTTTACAAAAGAGTCATTTGGTTTCATTCAGAAAGCATGTTCCCAGAAAAAAGGACCTGGCATACAAACATTTTATTAATTACAGCCACACAACCGAACAAATTACTACACAACTCGCGTCTTTGTGAGTCGGTTCCTTTGAACTTTTAACTCGAATTTCCTCCGGCCCACCACGGTAGCCCAGAATCGGTAGCCTAATATCTTCACGCATTCAACACCAAATTAAGTCTTAATGACATCCATGAATCAATTCTGTAATTACCCACCATCTGTATGAAGTTAAACGAACGTTTCTCAATTTTCACCCTTCTCGACATACGGTTACATCTGTTTTCCCCCATTTCCTGCTTACACACTATTTTTTTAATATTTCTATAAAGTTCCCTAGTGGTGACGCATCTGGATTCAATTACAAGCGAAGGAACGTCATTCTAATGGAGCTTTCTCATCGTATCCCATGTGTACCAATCCTGTCAGAGTTGGGATTCGACTAAGGCGTCTTGGGTTGATTAATATTTTCGCGAAAATCGCATGTTTTATTCATGGTAGGGGGTCGTCTAATCCCCAAAGCTGGCAGAACTCGGATGAATGAACTAAGTTGGGAAAGATAATATTTTTGTCAAGCGTGGCGAGAGCACGTGCCCTTCTTTATTTTGACATGGCAGACGGTCGACCATCTGCTTAGGGTTTCTATAGAAGTAATACATTACAATCCATATTGCCAAAATCACCTGGGAACTTCCTAACAGATGATGTGTAATAAAAAATTTAGAAAGCATTCTGTAGGTATAGGTGAGTTTATAACATATAGGGTGTTGTAAAATAATACCAACAAACTTTAGGAGGTTGAAACTCGTTGAAAATAAAGGGGATATTCATATATGAATCATAAGTGATTTTAGTTTCCTATGGAAGCTAAAAGAATCATCATCAATGGAACCACGACCCCCCAAAGTTAGCGGAAAACTTTGGTTTTTAATGTTTTTCTTGAAGACTAATTGTGTTAGAGGGTTGAAATGAACTTAAATATGGTAATCACTATCATGACTTACATACAAAAGTTCTCTTAATTTTTAATGAGCATGTCTTGAAGTTTGTTGGTGTTATTCTGTAACACCCTGTATAAAACAACCTTCAATTCAACCGTACCACATAAATTATGCGGTAAATAATATTCCATCCGCTATTAACGGTCATTCAAGGTCATTTACAGAAAATAACAAAGCCATCTTACAAATATGTTTTAAAACGCAATTTATTTTATTTAGGTATCCCGATAAAATCATTACTTCCTGTATAGTTCACATTACATACCTTTTCGATTACCAAATTAATCGTTAAAGTATATTTATCTTCTTTGTAATAATCTTCCAAACGGTTACTGTTTTTTTACACAAGGCCAATTAAAACGTACGGATCGTTCGTTGCAACTTTCTAGCTTAGCTGTTAATAATAGCAGATTCGGCAATTACGTGAATCTACAAAAGAAACGATATGCTAACGAACAATTAATAAAAAGATAATTGTCGACGCGAAGCTTTTTCATTCTTGATAATAAGCAATTTACCTACGAACGGTCCATATGTTTTCATTCTAGTTACGTACGGTGAGTGAGAAAAGAACCGGGAAGACAATAACCATCCAACCGAAGTGAGGAAGATTCCCATATTACGGACGGGATTGTTATACCAGTGCAAGGTCACGAAAGATTCCACGAAGCTCTGTGAAAGTACCAGGGGTCACAGTAACAGTATTTATCGGTGCGAAAATAATTTTGCTTGTGGAAATACGAAGAGAACGCCCGGTATATTCTTTTTAGTATTGCCCTGGTCAGTTCTTTGTATCTCGCAAAAAGCAAATCGATTTCGGCTTTGAAATTCCACGATTCACACTTCAGCGAGCTTAGGTTCTTTTTATTTGAGCGCTGTACCGTTACTAACATTATTAATGCAACGAATACTATTAAAGATGTATTATAAAAGATGAACCGTGCTTATTCAATATTTAATAACTAATTGGTTTTTTTCTTCTAAATTAATTCTTCTTAATAAAAAAAAACTCAAAAACTTCAAAAGGACGTTGTAAAAAGGAAGTGAAAAAGGAACATGAAGATCTGTTCTGGTTGAATAAAGGTACAATTATTAAGACCAGAAAACTATTCGAGATGATACCAGAACAAATGTAAAAGAAAAGGGAGATTCGACGCCTTCCCCTTTTTTTAATTAACCAGACCAGTGAAACAGAATAAACAGGTTACGCCATGGACAGATTACGGCTTAGAAAATTGCTCTGCTCGGCGAAAGGGAAAGTTGCTGAGAACCTTCTACGGTTCAATAGCGACAGGGACGTTTTATAGGGGTAGGTCTGGTGCGCACGTGCGCACCTCGACCCTCTCTGATCGCGTGTACCACAGCATCGCGACGCCGCACCGACGTCGGTACAGTGTGCTCGTGCTTATCGTCACAATAGGTACGTAATTTCTTATTATCTAAAAAAAGAAGTAAAATTGCATGACTCCTATTGACTTAAATTATGGGTTTCTCGCTCGATCGAGAATTGAAATATTTCACTATATAAAGATTTTTATTCTCAATTAAAAACAAAAACGTAAACTTGATACTTTATTTTCATTTGTATACGTTTCTAAAGGTATATCAGGTTGTATTATAACATTGTATCTAAAATTAAATTACCCCTTCGGGTTCTACAAAAATATAAATCTTTGACGAGACTGTACCGCCGACGTCGCGTTTCTCCATTATGTTCGCATTCATGGGGTCGTTGTCATGAAATAAATCTTAATAACTTTTTTAGAAAGCATTAACTGAACTACAGTTAGCGTGCGCTTGATAAATTTAACTTCTTACGCGTACCTTCGCGCGTCAATAGGCTTTTAAAATGTAGCCGGGAAGAAGGTTTTACAACAAAGGTACCGCAAGACGTACCTATCATAATAAAATAGTTGATGATCCCACATGTAACCACCTTTTGTTGATCCACAATCGCAACATAGCTAACTGAATACACGTTTTATAGACGTAACATAAACAGGATCTTCTATTACGGTGTTATTTTTAATTTCTTCGGCGTAATAAATAAGGAGAGAAACATCTCTCTTGGTAACGTGATCATATTTTTATTAGTAATTAAAAAAAAAATTACGAAAAATTTAATCGGGATGGAAAACCTTGAGAACATTATCGGATCACGTAATGAGGTAAGGCCTCGTTTGAATGATTCACCGTGTTGAGCCCATTTGCATTGCACCCACAGTGAGTCTCCCGCGATATACTGCAAACGACAACGTTTGTTTTGTGCATTCAGCTCGAAATGCAATACGCTCACATATGCCCGATGATTGCCAATAGGACTCTGGGTGTAAATTAGTAATTTAGATTTATGTAAATTAAGTCGCTTCGCTGCGAGAAAATCTAGATCTAATTGGCGCTCTGGTCCTTGGCCGGTGACTTCCTGGAGATTCCTGTTTGATGAGAATCAAGTTCGTACCGAATCGTACCACGCCAGCAACCACCTAATAAAAACTATTTGGTTAGTTAAGGTCTTGTAATACGAATCATATTTCTTGAGTTATCGACGTTTTCTTCGTATATGACGTCAACCGGTTAATGCAAAGTAATTGATTGGAAATTTCAATCGTGATGATACGGTTAAATTTTAAGAAAAATTTATTAGCATATTTCATAAGAAAATTTAAAAAATGCCGGGGCTTTTTAATGTCTGATCTTTAGTTGACTGAATTTTTCTTCCTGTAATTTATATTGGAATTTTCCTCATCAAAATAAAACAGAATCATAACTCCAAGAACATGAACTACGTTGAATTCTCAGAGATTCTTCAATTATTCGCTACCTGTGTTCAATTAGTTTGGGAACAACAAGTAATTTAGAAATATCGAATTACTCATTTCGTGACTCAAAGAAAACAAACATTTTTTTATAAAGGTAAAAGAACTAAACCACAATATTTCAATATGTGCGTGCTGATAACTGATTTTTCTTAACGAGAAAACGTGTAAATGATTGAAAACAATAATTGGTTATGGTGCGTAATCTAAAAAAATTTCTGGTTAGAGTAGTGTACTACTAATGTTTAAGGTGGGTTTATATTAGCACGAACAGAAGCAAACGAATGAATCCATTCGCTTAAGGTGAAATAATTTGCATAGAGAACTAAACATGAACGAACGAACTGATTCGTGTTTGTGCATGTCCTAGCTGTCCCTAAATTAGTAAATAATGGAAGAAAATTTGTGCCCATTCAGAATTCGCTACGAACAGATTTTTTCACATCTTGCCAAATAGAATTAAGAAGCCATAATTGCTTTTTTTAAGACATATCTTTTCTAGAAATGGTAGCTTAAATCAAATTTTAAAAAAATTCTAAATTTTTCATAGTCATTTTACAAAAATTTGTTATTAGAACCAAAAAGTTGAATCTATTGGTAGATTTAGGATGTCAAACTTAATCGTAACCTTAGCTGTAATAACCATCAAATTTGCCGTAATTCCTAGACGTTGCCTAAACGCTTCAAACTTTTTTTAAATACTACAGTTACTGCTACGGATACGATTACAGGCTTTAAGTTTGACATCCTAAATCCACCCTAAGAAAGCTTCATCTCCCGTTTTGTTTCTTATCTTCAACAAGTGGGAGTTCTATTGTCTCTCTATTTCTTAGTGCGGTAATTAAAATATCATCGTCCATATTTGAATGACTAACGAATCATCGAGGAATACATATGTTCATTCTTAATTTAAATGCTCCTGCTTGCAGAGAGCAAAGACGTGCGGACTCCTTCGTTCGTTTAGTTTAATTTGAATATACCTTTACAATTTAGAACATTTTCTGTCATACTTAAATCTCTTGGTGAGATCTTTGAAAAAGTTATATGTATAGGTGAACGTCCGCCCTTAAGTATATCGTCGTAAAAGTATTTTGTAAGTTTGTGCATTATGCAATTTTCCGGTACTTTGTGATTACGCGCGCATGTTCGCACCTTAAGTATACACACGCCGTCCGAGCATATGGTAATTCGCGCTTTAAGCAGCGCTTAAACAACAATTTCGGTTTTTATTTCCGTGGGAACTGGAGGCCGTAGTATCCGATATTTAAATATTTTACCGCTATATAGCCCGGGACCGTTTTCCGCTAACGCGAATTTTTTCGTAGACGAGCTTGAAATCCGTCTAGACTGAAAATATTAAATTTTACGCCGCTCGGTGCACTTATCATATCCGTCGAATCTGGCGAGAGAGAGAGTCTAGCAACAGTTAGGCGTGACACGAATGTTCACTTTTGGTAATTGTCGAAAAGTGTATCGTAGCCGTCGGAATTTCTAGGTTGTACGTGCGCAACGGGGAATTACGACTTCCAGCACCTTGTTACTAGCCCATTCAAAGCCGTCGTCGTTTTGAGAACAATCCCGATAATCGTACATTGATTAATAATACCTGACGCAATCGCCTCGAATGTGTAGTATAATAGGAATTCGCTATTTCCGACGTCAATGAAATAGTTCCCCTCCGAAATCCAACCTAATTAACCACACACCTTGTTGATAGAAGGTCGCCAATTAATAATACTTCTTCGATGTTACCTCAGCGTAATTATAGCGATTCTTTTATTAATAATTAACGGAGGTTACTACAAGATATTTCATCAAAAACTACCTTGGAGTTCATCAAATAATATTCAATGTAACCCATTGATTCGTCATCACTTTCCTTACTCTAATACTATAAATTATACAAAACAACTTCTTTGAGGCCACGTGAATACGTTTCTCGTGTTTTTTGTTCTCAACGTAGGCGGCAATCGACCCACTACAAGATGTCACATACATTACGATATGAGCTAGTTATCTACATTGATTTCACACGAGCACAACGTTTTACTTAAAGTGAACTGTGTATGTACGTGGTAAGATAGCAGGGGTTTGCGAACTAACAATAAGAACAAACTTGGGACCCCACACAAGCAGGGACATGAGCGCCAAGTGGAAGACCGAGTGCGTAATAGACAGATTGTATTGATTTTTGTCCCCCGCGATGAAACGAGGACGTTGAATTGGGGTTATTATACAAGAGCATTTTACCGAGATGAAATATACCTATATAGTTACCCTGAAAATGTAGAAAGGAAGTACGTTTACCTTTCTATTTATAAGTAATTTGATGGAAAATGTTATTTCGACAAATAGGAACTCGTCGGTACACATGGTTGATAGAAATAGAAGGTAAGTTCAGACGAAATCGGAAACACGAATAGAATACGGTTTCTATTTGAACGTTGGTTCGAAGCGGAAACCTTTCATCTCACCCAGCTAGTTCTACATGAACACAAACATATTCCGGCTAAACTCAATGCACCCGCTGCGGTTTCCATTTATATTTAGTTATTATCTCAACCGTTTTTCAAAATGTAATTAAATATTTTACAATAAATAATACTACAAATTATTATATACTTAAAAAATAATTACTTATGGTACCTAATGATACTCTTGATATAAAAGGGTTATTACATATATCTAAGTAAATAAAAATAGGTGACTCTAGTGAAGTTTATTAATTTTTTTAAACTGTAATCTTGATATTTTAATCTGTTATGAAAAGTTCGTCTTCAAAAATTTACGGAGAATTTCAATAGTTTAGTATAATACCTACACGAAAAAAAAATTGTAAAAGTTGTTTACACCTAATTTTTGATATTTGGGTAAAATAAGAAAGAATATAGAGAAATATAGGTGTTGTTGAAGTAATATCAGTGAAAATCTGCGAAGCGGTTAGTTCGCCGACATCAGCAGCAGCGGAGTCCGAGAGAGTCGCTCGCCGCATTCCTGGCTTATTTCTTCTCTACCCTCGGGCGGGCCAATCAGAATTAGTCGTGGTAGCACCGGAGTCACCGCCGAAGAGCTTAGCGGGGCCATTCCCCCGCGCCCAGACTATTTAAACTCAAGTCGAGGAGCTTCGCACGAGTTCACTCCTGGTCGGTAATCCGTCAGTTCGCACACACACAGGACGAACCGCCCGGCCGGCCGCCACTCAGTCGCTGGCTGCTGCTGCTTCTTCTTCTTTGCTCCTTTCCGCACTCCTGCCTGCAGCCGACGAGTCCTGCCGGCACGACCGAAGTCAGTTCGCCAGGACGCCCAGTGCAGTGAAGGCGCGCTCTACCGCGAGAACTACACCAACCCCCGGGTTCACCCTTCGATAGTTCTGCCGCTAAACCGTACACAGAGGACTTGTGATTTTACTAACTCGATTTCGAGGACTTAGTGATTCTCTGTGATTCGATTGATTCGATCGTATTGCAGCCCCGCTGCGGTGCCGCCGCGTGAAGACGTTCTTAGGTAAGTCTTTGCTACAATTTAATCATACTCTTTCGCTCGAGCACTTATCGGTCTTGACATCGAACCCTTCACTAAGTAGTCTGATATTGACTTACGCCGGCCGTGAAAAGAACGAGAAAATCTTTCGCTTTGGAAAATGTCATAGCTTTTCAAAGGAGAAAATTTAATATTTACTAGGGATATCTTAAAAATTTCATTCAGATACAATTCACCAATTAAAAAAATATATAGTAATGGAAATTTTAGATGTTAACCATTAATCACTAAAATTCTGTCTAATGTGTATTTAGGGGATGCTTTTATATTATCCATAAAGAAATTAAAATTAAGTATAGAATAAAATGCAGATGTATTTTTTTTTCAAAACATCGTATTATAAAGATTATGTAACAATATATTTCTTAGGGCTATGTATCTGAAATAGACTATAGAATCGATTATCTAAATTGTTATGTACTTTCAATAATTCAATTTAAAATTAATTTAAGTGTATGACTTAACGACATTTCTTGCGAAAAACAATCATCAAAATAATTCTCTTCAATGATGGTACAACATTTTATAGCTAAATTGAATGGTACATGTCTATTACATGAATTAATATATCACAAAAGAAGATAAAACTTCTCACTTTAGCACTTTTTATTACCTTTTGTTGTTTTTCAAATTTATTGCTATTTTTCAGAGTAACATCTATGAAATATTGTAATATGCAGAGTGTCAAAAAATAACATCTAAACATTTTAGGACACTGTAAATATAGAAAATAAGCTAAAAAGTCTTAATAAACATATATCGGAAAATTATTTACGAGATTATATTGTCATTGGTCAACAGCACTATTGGGTTGTCACGGAAAATCTGAACAATGAATTTCCTGTGAGAATAGGGCAAGAGTAACCCTAGCTGTTAGATTTATAGTTGGAGTTGTTTAAAAAAATTATATTGGTAATAAACACTAATAGTTAACGATCACAGTTGCAACAACGAATAGAATACTATAACGAGATCATTTTTCAAAGGAAATAAAAAGAGGATAATTTGACCACTTGATTTAATATTTGTCTGTGTGAAAATAATCAGTCATTAAATAATACAATAATAAATTTCGTCTGTTGTAATAAAATTGTGATTATCTTTTAAAATTAGTGTGTTGCTGGATATACTTTCATTAAGACTTTTTGGTTTATTTAAAATTATTAAAAAAGGTTATTTTTCGACAATTTGTTGTATGAAAATAAGAAATTAACGTTAAATAATTTTTATGATAACATTAACAATAATCGAGAGTCTTTATCGTTATAATGAGTAAAGTAAAAAGAATATTTGAATATAATTTTGGGTCATTTCTTAAACGGCTTATACTGTCGGTTTAGCAAGTAGACCGGCTTTTATTCGAAAACTAAAGCAGAGCAACGGAACCGGTATTAAAACTGTTACGGAGGATCGCCATAAATCAAGCCTTAAATATTTCAAGCGCCGTCCGGACACTATAAACGTCTTGTATAATAATTGCACAAAGTACCAGACTGTGGCGCCGCGTTGAATACTAAACATGGAGAATTCCATAGACGCCCGTTCCTAGTAGAATATAGGAAAGAATTTATTTTTAGCCCGTGGGAACCCGTCGATGTTTGACTTCTTCCATGGTCGTCCAGATGCATCGGTAAATAGTACATAGCTCGGTCAGTTTGCTTTGCCCACTGACATTGTCTCTACTCGGGCGCGACTGGTACACTTATCGGTCTTCAGTTCCTTTCGCTCCTCTCTTCTTCTTATTTACACAGAAGTTTTCTTTGCTTTGGTGCCCGGCGGACTCACCTTTTTGTGTCAACCGGCCTCCGCCATGTACAAAAAGATACCAGCCGAAGCACAATGCACACCTCGCAATGGCGAGACTTCGGCTGCTTCGTTTCGAAGCCAACGTACTCTACGTTATGCGCGTATCCTACGTACCTTCGACTATTAACGATGTTTCGTAGAATAATACCGTTTCTATGAAAACGCAGCTAATACCGCGACTTAAAATTCACGCAGTGTACCGTTCTGAAGAACACAATTACATCCCGGTAAATGATATTGGGAAACAGCTCGCCCAGCGGTGCAAATGGTGGACCGAGGGAAGACAAATCGCATTTTAATGGACAAAAACTTTAGGATGCCGTAACGCCGAACGCGAAACGCTTGACATTTATTCCGGACTGTAACATTTAGGCACAACGGATAATTGTCTTACTGCCGGTCGATGCGTTTCTAAATATCACACCGAATCGGTTCCATACGGAATTAGGGTTAATTAAAATCGCCGAGATACCGATCTCGAGATCATTTTGATGATGAAACTATTAAATTGATTTGATACACTCGTATTCCATTACAAAGGAACAAAATTAAGTTCATCAATGGACTATACAAAAGTTATTTTGAAATATTGATGATCATAATCGACATTTCAAAATTTTATTTTTACACAAATTTTTTCCTCAGCTATTTTAAAAAATAGGGTTAATTCAAAAAATGTTATCCCTTAGGTACGTCTCACACTGAGGGAACCAGCAACAAGCAGCTAGCAACTAGCAACAAGCGATATTACCACTTAATGACATTTTACATATACTTAAAGCGAACTTCTCACATTGGAGAGACATAATTGAATTCTATGTGAAATGTTACCAAGTAGCAATATCGCGTATTGCTGATTGCTTCAGTGTGAGACGTGCCTTATATCTACATAAAGTAACCATTCTTTGTAAGATTTTTACTACAACTGATTATATGTTACAATTTTTCTAAACGACTTATAAGTTTACAGATAAATCATAAAATATTAACGTCACAAGAAAAAAATTTTAAGTCGGATTTCCCCAGTTGAGACATTATAATTCTATAGATTGGAGGTTGTAATAAAATGTCGTCATCTTGGATAAGTTTAGCGTCGATTATCTAAATGCGCGAATTCGCGTTTCCCCGGTGAATCAGAACTCCGTGGCCTGGTGCCATTGACATTGGCCGAGGCGCGTTCCACAAACGTGCCGTACGCGTTGTCCCCCCCAGGTCGTAACCGCTCGGTTTCGTAACGAACAAATGGAAACAATCCGTTGGGACCGTTGCCATCTCTCGCCCAGTGAAAGGTGATAAAAGACGCGAACGGTAAGCATCGCAATCTCCGACTCAGGACCGGCTTCAAATGATTTTTCCCTCCGTACACCTGTCATCGTTTATTACATACCGAGTAAATCACTTGATTGAAACACGAACAAATATCTAAATTAAATTAAATGAATTACAGAGAAAAAGATGAACATTGCAATTTGTTGTTCTAACAGTAAATCGAGCTAATGAAATGAGAGATTGGGAGTTCTCACAATAATCATTAATTTTTGTTTAAAATTCTGTAATCCTGACTAGTCGTTTAATAATGTTCCCGTGGCGAGGTTCAATATCGAGGTTGCGGTCGCAGAAACTGCCGGCAATAAACAAACGAAGGCATCTCTCCCATAATGGAGCGATTTTATAGAGGAAGTGATTTGTAGCAGATACCAGAGGAAAGACATCCATTGCCATGATACATTTCGCAACGAACCCGTTATCTGCCGCTCTTTGAAGTCGGCACGTTTCTCACGACGTCGGACAGGATCACGGCTTTTTCCGCGATCGCGGCCAATGTTGGCATTCCTCGGGCACGTCACACCCTGTATATTCCGTCGGGAATGGAACGACACCTTCCCAAAAGGAAACGACGAGCGAGCATCGTTTCAGCCGCTTGAACTGACAGTTCTTGAGCTATTAAGCTTTTTGCGACAATTATCATAAAGAGGACGTGAAATAATCGCACTTTTGAGACCTTGACATAAATTGCTCCAGCTCAAGGTGGGTGTTTGTCGGAAAGTAGTAATAATACTGCTATTAAGATTATTACACGTTATTTAATAAGAGGTGATATGTTTTAACGTTTTTCAAAACATTAAAAAAATTCCTTTTTACGTATTATTTTGTATTTTCTTAAAGGAGCAAATTAAAGAATTAAAACTAAATTTATTAATCTATAATAAAGTGATAATAGTAATATAACAATACTTGGTGATATTACTTATGGATTACTTATCACAAGAACAACGATAAACCAAGAGTTGATGTTGCGAGTAATTGCCTTGGTTACAGCCCATTGTCTTACTTAATGTAGCGTAAAATCAATAAGTTATTTTATATTTTATCTCTACTTGCGTTTAAACAATCTTTTCCAGTTTTCCTTAAGTGTATCTTTTATATCGTAATATTTAGTAAGTCACTGTAGAATCAAACCGTGGCCAATATATTGAGAAAATGAAACCACTCATATACATGCCGATGCACCTTTTATGCAATCGCATCCTTTCACGTCACTTTCCGACATCACACTTTCAATGTAGGCTTTCTCGTCCTTACTTTCATTCATCGAGAATACCAATTGAAGTAATACAATCGGGTCCAATTGGCAATTTATCAACAATTATAACTGTTGCTCTTTGCCTGCTTATTTGCGAATAAGAAGATGGTTACGGCTCGTTACTATGGTAATTCCGGAGGATAAAAAGCAATTGTAAGGTGGATTAATAACGGATGAATACAGATAGGTTGGAAGACAAAAGAACCGCTCGATTTGATTGTGCGTACCAAGTGGTTTATGTCGGTCTTTGTATGGGTGGTCTTAAATCGGTTTTGTAACGATACCGCAGCGGCAGACTGAAGGATGTCATCTCGCCGGTTCGGCCGGATTACAATACCATTGTCATTCATGTATGTAAATACATACGACACCTGTAAAGGTTGCGGCCGGATAGCGATCCGAAGACGATTTAAATTTGCCACCACCGCGTTACGCGCGCAATTCATTTCCATCGTTTGCTAGAAATTACGACCGTCGTAACAGCACGCTTCGAACTAATTGGCCGTTCATTTTATCACCTTCGAGAATCTACCTCCTTAATATTTAAATTGCTCTCGGGTAATTTCATTTCGCTCAGATTGCCATTGGCGCTGATTGATTCCCTTGTTGGCACCTGCCCGGTAGCCCGTTCACGCCATTATGGAAACTTGATGACAAATAGGATTCTTATCGTCGCTCGTAAGCCGTAAGTTATAGCTCGTATAATCGCAGGATGTGGATCGCCTCGTTGAGCAATTAACGCGTTCAAGAAAACAAGAAGGTCAATAATCCTTCAAGTTAGAGGAGCTTAAAGGTTTAGTCAATTATCGGGACCGACGTATCGAATCCAATAGAGGATAATAAATATGTAGCGTCTAGGTGAAGAATCCGCGTCGGTTATTATGTTCCGGCGACGTTTCGCTTTCCGAGAAGACGTGAACACTTGCATCGCAGAATACGGTAATGGTCAGTGTACTGTTAATATTGACCTTGGCGTTGTTCTCGTGTGGCCATCGTCGGTCAAGAACTGCAAGAAGAGAAAACGTTGGTGCGGTCACCGCCAGCTAATCCAATGTTGAATTACACGTGGTTACGTCGATATTACATAAAATTATACAGATTATCAACCCTGTACCCGCTTATCCGCCAAGATCGATGCAAAAATTTTCTTTGCTACGGGATTATGCGCTTATTGTTAGCCGTTCGGTGATCATCTCAGCTTGTTTTCTCAATATCACGTCGAGTATTGGATGGCTTTAAAGTATATTGTACACCAAAGGTTTATGAACTGTAAAACTTTTTAAATCTTAAGGTAAATGCTTTTATAGCTTGTAAAATCTTAAAATATATACTACAAAAGCACTTTATACAGTCTGAACTAATTCAAAAATCTTTCCGTATCATTATTTTTATTACCATATTTTTATAAACTTTACCGTGTAAATTAAAACTCAGAACACAACTAAATTAAAATTCAAAATTGAATGACGAGTGTATGTAGTAATAAAATGAAATAAGTTACATAATTTTATCGCAATTGATTCTGTTGCAATAATGTCTATAAAGTTGTTTGTGTTAAAGATAAACATAATAATTCTAAAGAATGTCCATTGAAATAGTTGTAGTAAAATCAGTAGTAGCAAACCTGATGTAATGTAGCAACGGAGGTGTTGTCGTGTTAACGACGGTTTCCTATTATAAACGTTAAATTGTGTAGAAAATGCACGCGATATGGCTGAAACAATCAACTGGCCGGTGTTTGCGGTGCATAACAAATCATGCGAGGCATTAGGATTCAGTCGACCGTCGAGTACAAAATTGATTCCCGGCATATCAGCACGTACTACAATTTTAATAGAATAAAATAGACGGCTCGATACCCAACGTGCGTGGATACTAAACTTCCAACACCACGAAGAGACTTTGTTGTTACGTTTGCAGCTAGATTTTTGAGCTCATTGAGGATTCAGCGCGAATTCCGATTGCTTGTAACTCATTAGCCATGAAAGGAGGGTCATGTATGTAGTACACGAGTGGGTTTTCTGACGGAATACTAATAAGAATACATAAGAGTGGATTATAAAATTTGCATTGTCCTAATTTTCATTTACACCACGACGTTTAACTTAATTTTGAACAAAAGATATTAAAACCCATTAATTATAATGTAATAATTGACTCTCGATCGTAAAGTTTCTGATGACTGATTTAATGGCTGAAGTTAATTAGTTTGTTTATCGCAACCTATTGCGCGTTAATTGCCTCATGGGAAAGTTCGACGTTACCAGGATTTTATAATACAATTATCCCATGTCAGTATCTTTTTAATAATTTCATCTTAATTCGCACAATTAATGCCGGCTAGAAAGCCTAGGTTGTAATCCGTTAGCAACAATGAATGGAAACTTGAGTACTCATTCAGTGTCAAGGCACTTGTCGAATTTCGGAGCATGTTAGTAACCGAAAGCTTATGGCCACGCAATATGACCCATCTACCACTTATGTGTCTAGCCACATGGTGGCGTTAGCGCACGTATCGGCTGGCGACATACCAGATTTCTCGAGAACCCATCAGGAAATGCGTGTCTGGCCTAGCCAAAGAGAACTGTTCTCGAGTTACGAGGTACCTTACGACATGTGCTCAAGATAATTAATGCCCAAGCGAATGGAAAAATGCACTAAAACTTAACCAAGGCATTAATAAACACGATGGGCACATCCGCTGAGCTATATTCGTTTCTTTTTAATGGTTACAACCGCTTAACACAATACTTCGTTAAGACTTCTTTTATTGTCGTAATTCACCAAATTCCCAACACATTCCTTACTACTTATGATATATGTTTTATGAATTAGTATTGTTTTCGATTTTTATTTTTTGTAAATTACCAAAGTTCATCGTCCAGGTTGCCATCAATAAACCGTAGCGAATTTGACGAATGCACAAAACCGACGTTAAGTCGCCACTCTGAAGTACGCGAACAATGTGCAAGTATGGTACAACGAAAAAGTGGGTTGAGGAATTTTAATTGAACCATACAAAGACGTCCATCGTGAACGTCTTATTTGTACATGACTGCTACGCGACACGCGCCTCTTAAAACGTCATAACATGTTTTGATATTTTTTATACCGTTACCGATGTAACACTGCAATTGTAACGTTATACAGAACAAAGTAGAACAAAGTTATTCAATATACAAAATTAAGAATAAGTAATTCTATAATTTTACCGTCTTTCTTTGCAGTGGTGTTTGCGAATTAAATTAATGCGAGTATGTTTTAAAGGTTTGTTAACCACACTGATCAAGTGCTTATTGTACTTACAGTTATAATTAAATAAAAACAAGTATTGAGTTGTTAATTAGAAAATAACTTCTTAAAAGCTGTAATTGATATTATTCCCGCAACGAGTAATAAAACGTAATAATTTATAGCTATGCTTCCGCCAGCAAGAAGATTCTCACGATTAAATATAATGTTTTGGCGACATTTCAGAGATTAATTTGAGCTGAAAAGCAATTACTGTTGATTCTCACCTGCTAAAGCCACTGGCTGCAATTTAAAACCTATTATCCATACAAAATTACAAGCCGGTCGTACCATTCCTTGTCATTACGGCGTTGCGTCAATTCGATTTAGGATAAATTCGAACCATAGGAAGTGCGTGCTTGTTTTTACGCGTTTGTTATGAGCATTACGTTTGAACTCCTTGCGAACACGTAAAAATTCAACAGTTTCCATTATGCAATGCTTTATATTACGTTTTACGTTACGGGTCTATTCATCCATTGAAGTATTACGTTATGTTTGCGCTATTGTTATTTTTTAATAATAAATAAACTTACTTCTACTCCGATAAATAAAAAAGTAATTCAAAAAAAAAATTAAAAGCCGATTCGGTGTACTTCAATTATCGTACTTCTCATAAACCGACCGCAGAATGAATTTGAAAACTACTCCGTCATCGAGGACCCTCCGAATTCCAACGAAATCCTCTCGAAAGACTCTCAACGCATGACTTACTTCCGATACAGATCGCTAATTACCAAACTCCGACCCGTGGCGGGCGAAAAAAACCGATGCGATAGGCCAGATGGCATTTATAATTCGGAACAATTAGATTTGGACAGGCGGAAACGAAACTCCAAGTTGAAATACTCGCGTAGGAACGTCAAGGACCTTGTTGACGATTCAGCGGAGTCATTATACGACAACGAACCTTAATACTGCGGAAATGTTAGAGTTAACGAGCGAAGACCGATAGAGAAATACTTGGTGGTCTTGTTCATTTTAGAATCTAATTCACTCAGATTTGGTTTATTATAATAATAATAATAATAATGATATTTTTAGATTTTAATACTTTTATTTTGTTTCAGAACACGCCATGGCGGCGTGGGTTACAGGGCTTCCAGCCCTGGTTCTTATTGCGGCATCATTGCTGCCTTCCACAGTTCTTAGTGGTAAGTTCATCTTCATCTTCATATTCCATTTTAATTTCACAATATTTTTGGAAAAGGCTTTGATAAATAATAATCGTTACCATAAATGCCTATTTATCCTGTTAGTTTTTCTGAAAAAGAATTCAGAACTAGTAACTGGTAACGTGATCCTATGATAGCAAAGAGACGTTAAGATAAATCGAGACATTAGGGAAGCCGCATTTGTCGCTCGATCTCTAAATAGCGTAGGCGCCCGGATCCTTTTACAGAAGATCGTCGGTGACCTGCGGCTACGGAAAATCTCGCCGGTGGAAGCGAGATCCATGGAATAGATGGAACGGGACGCGTAGCGAGAGAATAACGGCGCCACCTGTGGCCAATAAATCGTGCCAATCAAAGGCGTTCGGATTCCGCAAGTCGAAGCGGGAGTTGAGGCTCCGTAATGAGGCTTGGATCCGCCAGTGGTGAAATTGAACGTTTGGCCTGTTTTATTACCGATCGTAAAAGTCCTTAGAGACTAGCACTTCCTGTTACACCCAACAAAAATTACAAAGAAAATCTTTCTCATTCAAGATCACATCACATGTTAGTAAACAAAACGATTTTATGTAACAAATCTTGAATAATATAAAGCACCACAGATAAGTAAAGTTCAAGTACAAACGATTACGCATTGTAACAATAGGTGCGAAAATGAGCTTACCATAAATCCTACGGCACTAATGACAATGTCGTGTGCGTGCGACCGGACGGAGTATGATCATATTGTGCGTGGCCGCATCACGCAAAAGGTTAATAACTTCTCAGCAACGAAATGCGGAGAAGATGTACCCGTTGTGTGGTGGAAATTCCGGTTATTGTACCTGTACTCGGGCATTCGAAGTTCGCAGGTCGTAACCAGTTCGTCCATCCTACGCGTTCTCGAGAATCAACTCAACGGTCAAATCATATTTTTGCAGTATACTTCAAATTAATGTTAATTATCTATTTGTCATTTAAACCTACTCTCCGTATGTCTTTTTCAATATTATATTGAAGACATAAATGTATGGATTTAATTAATAGCCTTCTGCCAAATACCCAGAAAGTCCCGCTGTTCGCCCTCTTTTCAGTAACAGATGGCACATACGTTGAACTAGTTTTATGCGTACTGTTCAGATTTTCTCGGCTTTTGTTTTTGTATACTTCAGGGAAGCGGTGGTCAGTGTGCCTTTCCAACGGTTACGGCACATATGGTAGCCATAAAATCGTGGAATCACCCACAACATAAAAATATATGTCACCACACTTATAACCTTTTGATCCATTTTAGAAAAGACACGATTTCGTAAAAATACGTCACGTAACCGATAACTCTTGTGCTTCGACAGACGGTGGGTGATTCAATGTAAATGTTCTACCGGAGACACATGTAAAATCAAGTTGGATTATTTGTTCTGCTACATTCAAGAACGTTCGCAAGTTACGATCCTATTGTTATATTCACCTTGTCTTGGGTTAATGTTAGCAACGATCGGGTGTGATTCAGAGAAATCGAAGTTTGACAAAGAATTTAGAACAACCTTGTTACTTCATCATCGTGATCTCACTCTCCAAAAAACAATTAAAATTATTTTGTGAAACCTACATTGTTGGCCTACACGTCTTCTCTGAGCTGGGAGCACTATGTAATATAATATAATGGGATTACGACTTAAACATCACATTACTCATGCACTTACCCGACACGTAGGCATTAAATCAGAATAAACTGCAAATTGCAAAATAGCTTAAAGCATTACCAGATAACTTTTATTTATTATTAACAGGTTCGTTTAGTAGTCTTCCTGGTTCGAATTAAATATCGTCAGTAACATATGAGCAGCAAGCTGAATCTCCAATCTAGTGCGTGCATAACCAACAAACCGTTGGTTAACTGTAAGCAAGATTCGCTGTATCCACATGCGCTGTTAGCGTAATTAGCAAAAATTAACACTTTGAAAATCCGACTCGTACCGTTTTGGTTTAATCCAAAAATTAATGACAATCGTTAATATTCGTTTGTAACTTTTAATGCTCATAAGCGACACGGGATCATCAACTCTAGGAAGAGGTAAAGTGTAAATTAAATCATTAAATGGCTCATACTTATGGTCAGGAAATTTTTGCGGCGAGCTATAAGAGTTCGATGACCGCGCGAAGATGGCCAACGCAAAACTCGACTTACCAGTTTGTGCCGTCTGAGCAAAGGACCTCTTTGCATAATACGGGACATTAGCGGCGGTAATTGTTCCCGTAAATTTCGTGGTTCTCGAAAACGTCTACGTCAATCATCTCGCGTTTCGACGAATACCTTCAGATGAGCAGAACATGACCGCCAGGTTTTTCGCCCGCTTAATTACACAATTAGACAAGGTGCATTAGACGGCGACGTCCATAGGGACAAGAGAGGTCGTTACACGCCGCTTTACGACAAAGTACTTTTTTCGAACACCTTCCATTAGCATAGAATGGTCGGCTCGGCAGCGAGTAGCGTAATTTATTCCTATAAGGAACACCTGTAGAAACATCGCGAAAATCCATTCGCAATGACTCAGTGGGCAGATTGTTTTATTATGCAGTCGTGCCACTCCCGCCTGGCCTTGTGTGAGCCAGTGACCTACGGTTGCCCCACTGTCACACATCCATCATTTCAGCACTTAACCCGACGTTAACGTCTATCTTCTTTTCTTTCAGCTCCCGTCGTCGAGCACAACACCGAAATTGATACGTTTTACCCCGGTAAGTAACCACCTGCTGGCTTTAGGAATCTTTATTACCACTTTATTACGTGCTTCCGTTTCAATCTTACACTTTGATCAATCATAAATCTTCAGAATGAAATCTATTTTTATTATCATTTAGCCTCAAGCGCAGGTAGCAATAATTTTATTTATTCTTCCTTTGATCGTTAACAAATAAAATATTTTTACGATAACGGTGAAACTCAATAATTATCATCGTCGCATGAAAATTTCTATTAGCCTGTATTGCTTCCTGCCTTAATCAAGACCATCGTAACCGATCTGTATTGCTATTTAAACGTGCTTGCAGTTGCGGACTCGACGGGATGCTATTACAATCTCCACCATTACGATGAAGGAGACCGAATAATAACGAACGAGCCTTGCTTGAACTGCACTTGCCACAATCGAATGCTAATGTGTTACCTGCGAGTCTGTCCGTTTATCAAGAAGATTGGAGAGAACTGCAGAGAGGAGAAACGGCCGGACCAGTGCTGTCATGTTATTACCTGCCCTGAAGGTAGGTAGTTTACGTTATTCCGCCGCGGCCGCGCGGTCACGCGCATTTAGATCATTAGATAGGTTAGTTTAACTGGACCTCTTGGGAATGGGCTGTATTAAGAGCCGGCGTACGGTTCTCAGCGAGATGTTTACTTTCCTTCTATTCCCATAATCCTATCTGCGTCCTTAATCGAACGAAATTTATTATTTGCAGTCACAGTCCCGCTTTTGACGGGATCCAGTGAGAACAGCGACACGGCAATTGGACACTTGGATACGTACGGATGCATTATCGACAGACTTTTCTACGCCGACGGCGCCAGAGTTCCTTCGGATCCTAATAAACCATGCGAGCTATGCTACTGCATCAGAAATAAAACCGCTTGCGTAATGCAAGAGTGCACGTTACACATTGAAGGTTGCAAACCAGTTTATCAAGATGGCGTATGTTGTCCTGTACGATATGATTGTGGTAGGTATCATTATTAACCCCCGAACGAGCAAGTTCTCACTTATAAAAATCATTTCAGACCACCCAGAAATTACGACGACCACCACAACCACAACCACGACCACTACAACCACCACGACAACGCAAGCACCATTGCAACTACCAGAAAATGCTAAGTATTGTATTTACAAGGAAGAAAAGTACGCAGACGGTGCTCTCATCAAGAACGACGTTCCCTGTGAACACTGTTACTGCATGAAGGGCGACATCGTGTGCGCCGTACAAGAATGCAGTCCCACTCCGTTGGACAAAGTCAATTGCACTCGCCTTCCGCCAAAAGAAGGACAGTGCTGTCCGGACACGTACGACTGCGAATATATCTCCGAAGAAGATCTCACGACCACTTACCTCGAATTCACGACGCCCGGTTACGTAACGGAAACCGAAGCAGAAGGATTTATCAATTATACCGGTAGCACAAGAGGTCCTTGGGTACGCGGCGAAGACAAGGATTCTGCAGAGGAAATGTACACTGCAAACTTACCACAAGAAATTAGCTCACCTGTCCCAGAAACAGCTGCACCTTCAGAAGAAGAAAAAGAAGAAGAGCTAAGTGAAGAAAAAATAATGGAAATACCAGAAATTCACAAAACTGTTCAACCAGAATTAGAAGAAAGTTTACCGCCAACTACAATAGCAACCGATAAATCTCAAGAAGAACTTTCCAGCCATGCGCCATCAGGTGAACAAGAAAAGTCATCAGAAAGTGTTCCAATTGAACCACAGCCAACTAGCAACGATCAACTTCCCACTTCTGCTTCTGTAGAACCAAATGAAGAAAACGTGGAACATGATACCACAACACATCCTGAGATTACCAGTGACCATAACGGGGTGAAACATGAGGAAATGCCCAGTGAAGAAACTTCTACTGAAGAATTATTACCCAGTGAACATTCCGTAGACGAAAAACTTCCAGTAACGGACGAAACTCAAACAGATATTTCTCCAGAACCTTCAGCAGCAGCACCCGACGATGAGCATAAACCATCTCTAGAAGAAGATATAGTAAAAACTGAAGCTCCTAGTGAAGCTGAAAACGAGATTAATCCTTTAGAAAACGAAGTCCCACCTAAAGTTGATGGCGAAAATATTATCTCAGATGCAAAACCTGATTTTGAAGAGGAAGAACCCTCCACACCAACAGAAACAACAATGATTGAAGAACATGAAATTCCTACTGAAAAACCAGAACCTCCAAGTAAACCAAGCTCTGATGATCAAATTTTAGCAACGGAAGCATCTGTAAATGAAGTTTCAGATAAAGAAACATTACATACGGAGGAGACACCGCAACCAAATGAAACAGCACAACCAGAGGAAACCTCGCCACCAGCAGAATCTGCACAACCTGTAGAAACATCGCCATCTGAGGAAATCTCACAACCTGTAGGAACATCACCACCTGAAGTACCTTCTCAACCTGAAGAAGAAATTGCTCAACCTGAAGAAACTCCTCAAACTGAAGAAACTAGCGAGCCTAAAGGAACTGAAGAAACGCCACAACCTGTAGAAACATCGCAACCTGAAACACCTCTTCAACCTGAAGAAATTGGTGAACCCGAAGAAGCTCTCCAACCTGAAGAAATTGGTAAACCCGAAGAAGCTCTCCAACCTGAAGAAATTGGTAAACCTGAAGAATCTCCTCATACTGAAAAAAATGATCAACCTGAGGCAACTATTCAACCTGAAGAAACAACTCAACCTGAAGAAGCTCCTCAACCTGAAGAAACAACTCAACCTGAAGAAGTTCCTCAACCTGAAGAAGCAACTCAACCTGAAGAAGCTCCTCAACCTGAACAAACTCCTCAACCTAATGAACTTTCTCAACCTGACCAAACTCCTCCATCTGAACAAACTGTTCAACCTAATGAACCTTCTCAACCTGAAGATATACCAAAAGCGGAAGGAACATTAAAACCAGAGGAAATTCCTGTATCTGAAACAACGTCCCAACCACAAGAAAGTTCCCAACCTGAAAAAATACCAGAACCGGAAGAAACGACAGAAACAGAAGTGATTCCTCAGCCTGACGCAACATCTGTACCGTTACAGCCTGAAGAAATATCCCAAACTGAAGAGACAGAACATACTGAAGAGAAGCACCAAACTGAACAGCAACCTGAACAGGAATATCCTACAGAAGAAACGCTAACTCCTTCAGAAGCACCAGAACCCGATGTAACTGCTAAACCTGAAAATATTCCTGTTCATTCAGCCGAAGAACAGAAACCAACTACCTTGAAATCATTACTTCCCGAAGAACTGATTATTCACGAAGAAATTACCACACAAGAGAGCCTTACAGAAGATTTAACTACAGTTAAATCTGAACCGGAAAGGCCTGACGAAACAAAAACAACTGAAGAAGAACAAGTAACAGAAAAACCTTTAGAAGGTACAATAGCCAGTGAAGAAGAACCTCAAGAAATCTCTAAAGTTACGCCTGAACAATTGGAAACAAGCACAGATCATTCAGAAAGTTCTGATATTCCTGAAAAGGAAACTCATAGCGAAACTAAATTACCTCCTGAAATTTCCACTGAAGAAAGCATTGAAAGTGAACACTCTACACCCTCCTCACCCACTGCTTCTCCAGAAGAACGTAAACCTTTACCAGAAGAAGTTGTAAGTGAGGAAACGTCTACCGAAACTGATGAAAATCAATTAACTCATGATGAAGGCGACGAACCTATTGAAAATGAAACAATTAGTCCTCTTGGTAACGAATTACCTCCAGAAGTTCCAGAAATACCATCTGAACATGAAGATGAGACGAAACCTGAAGAACCAAATGTACCAGAAGAAGTTATTGCAACAACACTATCAGGCGAGGAGGAAAAAGAAGAAACTTACCAGAGAACAAGTGCTCCTGAAGAAATAGCCACTGATGCTGTAACTGAGAAAGATGCAAGGGAACCTGTGCAGCCCGAGGAAATTGAAAAGACAGGAATAGCCACAGAAGAAGCAGAGATACCAACACAACAACCAGCGGTAGAAGAGAGTGATTCAAAAACCGAAAAATCTGAAGTAATTACAGATAAACCACTCACTGTAGCAGAAGACACGAACGTGGAAACTGAAGAATCGCTAGCAGAAACAGAACAACCAAATATAGAAACAGACAGTAGTGTAACAGAAGAAACAGAACAGCAACCTGAAAAATTACCTGAATTGCCTGAACAACCAGAACAAGAAACTCCTGAAAAAAGTGTATCTCAACCTGAAGAACATATTCCGACTGAAAAACTTGATCTAGAAGAAGAAGCTACGATCTCTTCAGAAATTCCAAAAGAAATAAGTGAAAAGGAACCACCTGCTACTGAATCTGGAGAGGTAGCAGAACCTGAGACACCTCAAGAACCAGTACAAACAAGTGCTCCTGATCTTGAAGCTAAACCCCACGAAGAAAGTGAAAAACCAGAAGATGTTCCAACTGTTGAATCCAGTAGCATTTCTTCCGAAAACGTTCCGGAAACCCCCGAAGAACCTTCACAAGCAACAACGGTAAAACAATTAGAAGAATCTCTTAATGAAAGCAGCTCTCCTAAGTCTCAAGAGTTGCCATTGGAACCGTCGACTGAGAAACCTGAAGTAGTTTCAGAAGTTACTACAGAAGAAGAATTAATATTCTTTACTGAAAGCTCACATCCTACAAGAAAACCAATTGAGTCAATGGACCACGTAACTGAAGTAACAACAGAATCAGTAAAACATGACGAGCCTCCAAAACATGACGAATCACCGAAACATGAAGAACCATCTCAAGAATCAGTTGAAGGGGAACCACCAAAGAAAGATGAACCCTTAGAAGCTCACTGTGAAAATGGTGTTTGTACTATCGCAGGACAACAAGTACCGGTCTTAATACCAGATGTACAACCATGTCCTCCTGGCGCTATTTGTGAAGAACATCCCGAAGTTATCCCAACTGAAGTGGAACCATGTCCTCCAGGAGCTGTATGCGAAGTGTCTGTGCCCGAAGTTATTGTACCTCCAGCTTTATGTGAACCCGGGTCTGGTACAGGCTGCGATTTGAAACCTGTTATTCCTCAAAGTGAAGATTGTCCACCGGGAGCTGAATGTGGTCTTCCAGAACTCCCATGCACTGCTGAAAAATGTGAATTACCAACACAACAAGTACCAGAAAAAGATGTCCCAGAAGTGATTACGGAAACATCAGAACAAGAGCAAACTACTATTAAATCTGATGAGGTTGCACCAACAACTGTTAAGTCTTTAGAATCAGAAAAGTCAGAATCTGAAGAACAATTAACAGAAAAACCTGAAGAAAAACCAGTAGAGTCTATTACTGAAGAACAAAGTAAAGAAACTGAAATACCAGAAATTGTACCAAGCACAGAAAAACATGACGAACCGGAAGAAACCACACAAGAGATATCAGAACACTCAACAGAACATCCTTCTAAACCGCAATTAGAAGAACATGAAACACCAACAGTAGAACAAGAGAAATCAACTGAAGAACCTGAGAAGTTATCTAAGGAACCTACAGAAACTCCCAAGGAACCCATGATTCCGTCAGAAGAGCCACTAGTAACTACTGCTCCGGAAGAAGAAGAGGTTCCACAACCATCTGTACAACCTGCACAAACTGAAGATTCCGAGATTCAAGAACCAACCGTATCGGCTGAACAAACTGAATCGGACAATTTAACTGAAAAACCTTCTGAAGCTAGTCAAGCACCAGAAAATCTTACTGAACCAGCCAAATCAATTACACCACAAGAATCCACGGTATCACAAGAAAATGAAGAAAAGCCGACAGAAGAAGATCAATCAAAATCTGCAGAACCTGAAGTGACTACAGAAATTGAGAAAGAATATACAGAAAAAGAAATAGCGGAACCTGAGAAAACCTATGATCAACCACAAGAAACTATTGAACAACAAGAAAACGAAGAACACCCAGAGGAAAATGCTACAGGTTCTGGAGATAGTGAAGCAGTTACAGAATCCGAACAACCACAATATGTAGAGAAAGAACCAGAAACGGATGTTTTACCTGCAAGCGAGGAGCCTGAAGTAAGCAGCAGTGAACAACCTGAAAAATCTAGTGAGACCCCAATTGAAACAACAGAACTTCCAAAAGAACAAGAGAAGGACACGGAAAAAGATAAGGAACATCCACAAGAAGAAAAAGAACCCAGTGAGAGTCCTGAAAAACCCATACATGAAGAAGTGTCAACAGAAAAAGACAAAGAACAACCTGAAGAACCAACAGAAGAAGCCGTTATTCCTCCAGAAGAAACATCAACCAAGCAAGAAGAAACGTCGAAAGACAGTGAATCGTCCGAAATAACACCTGAAGAACCAACAGAGGAAAACATACCTCTAGAAGAAACATCAACCAAGCAACAAGAAACGTCGAAAGACAGTGAATCGCCAGAAATAACACCTGAGGAACCAACAGAAGAAAACGTACCTCCAGAAGAAATATCAACCGAGCAAGAAGAAACATCGAAAGACGGTGAATCACCAGAAGCAACACCTGAAAAACCAATACAAGAAAACGTTATATCTTCAGAAGAAACGTCAACACCACAAGAAGAACAAACGATAACCGGCGAATTACCAGAAGCAATACCTGAAGAACCAATAACAGAAAATGTCATACCTCCAGAAGAAACATCAACTCAGCAACAAGAACAATCGAACGAAAGTGAATTGATAGAAGCAGCACCTGAAGAACCAATAAAAGAAAACGTTATACCTTCAGAAGAAACGTCAACTCCGAGACAAGATCAATCGAAAGAAGGTGAATTGATAGAGCCGTCTCCTGAAGAGTCAACAAAGGAAAAAGTTATTCCTCCAGAAGAAACGTCAACACAGGGACAAGATCAATCGAAGGAAGCCGAACTAACGGAAGCAGCACCAACTGTACCTTCCGAAGAACTTACTACATATGTGAAAGAACAAGAACCCGTAGCTCCAACAGAATCTTCTCAAACTGAACAACATCCTGAAGAAATCCCGGAAATTGTCACAGAGAAACAAGTAGAAGAGTCAGTACCAACGGAACGTTCTGCAGAGGAAGAACAAATGCCGACTACTCCAGCAGAGTTATTGCATTCGTCATCCCAACAACCTGAAATTGCAGAATCTTCTCCATCTACACCTGAAAACTTAGAACAGCCAAAACCAAGTGACAGTGAACAAAGAATACCGGGTGAAGGTCATACAGAAACAGAAAAACCAATTGAAAATGAAATAATTGATGATTTAGAACAATCAAAACCAACTGAAGCACAACCTCTTAAACCCGAAGTTCCGGAAAAATTAATTCCTGGAGAAGGCGCTTGTTTAGTTGATGGACAAACATATGAAAACAACTCTAGTGTTCCACCAATTAGTAAATGTCAATTGTCCTGTAAATGTATGAGTTCCATATTACAATGTGAATCAGTTCAATGTAACCCAGCTCCATCAAACATGGAAAATTGTATGCCTATTTACAGCGGTCCAGAAAGTTGCTGTCCAACTTACAGTTGCAGTAAGTATACCTATTAAACAATAATATTTGAAATACTAAGAAAATATTTTCAGCTATGCCTAGTACTCCTGGACTGGAATCTGATAGTCATCAAATGGAGCAAACTACTCCTGAAGAACCAATAAGTAAACCTGAGGAACCAACAGTAACAGCTGAAGAAACAACACCATTACATGAAACGGAACCTGCAGACCATACCTCTGAACATTACGAACCGTCTAGCAGTACAGCTCCAGATGCTGAACCGAGCAGTGAAAGTACTCCTGAATTACATCATCCAGAAGCCGACGTTGAAGCAACCACCACAGCTCATGAGCAACAAACATTGAAAACGCTTGATATAACTCACGATGACTCACATCCAACTGACGAACAACCAGAACCCGAAGAAATTGACATACCATCTGCAAGTCCAACAGTTGATGAATCGGCAGAACATCCAGAAGATTCCAACGAAATCGCTACAGAAGCCATTCCTGCAGTACCTAGTGAAGAAGTACAACCTACCGAAGCCGAGACACCTATTGAACCATCACACAAACCTGAGTTTCCTTCTGAAGCTACATCAGAATCTCAAGAGCCCGTAGAAGAAACGACAGGAATGCCAGAAATTAAAACGCCAGAATCTGAAGCTCTTGAACCTACCACAGAAGAATCAGAAAAAGAACAACCTGAGACACAAGACGTAGATCAGGTAGCACCTGAAATTGCAGAAACTGAAAAACCAGAAATTGAACAAGAAGTACCTGAACCATCGCATACTGAAAAAGAAGAACCAGAAAAGTCTGAGCCTGAAAAAGAAGAAGTGCCAGAGGAAACACAGCCAACACAACCAGAGTCTGAAGAAAAGCAACCTGAAAGTAGTTCAGAACAAGCTCCGAGTGTACCCGAAGAATTAATAACACTTTCTCAAGAAGTTGTTCCAGAAGCTGTTGATACTGAGTCACCAGTAGAATCAAAACCAAGCGAAATTCCAGATACTCAACCAGAAAAACCCCAAGAATCCACAGAAACATCTAGCGAACAAGAAACTGTTCCCGTAACAGACAGTCAAACTGAAGAAAAATACACTACAGCTCCTGAACATCCTGCAGAATTGCCTGCTACCACTAGTCAATCTCCAGAAGAAAAAGTTACTGAAAAATCCGTTGAAACCCCACAACCTGTGGAACAAGAATCAGAACTTGATGAGACAAATGAAGAACAAACTACAAAAGAAAGTCAGCCATCTTCCCCCAGTTTATCTGAAGAAAAAGAGAGTACCCCAGAAACTACTGAACAACAATCAGAAGAAGAACAAACTCATCTTCCTGAAACTGCTACCGAATCAAACGAAAAATTAGAACCTGAAATTCCAACTGAACAACCCCATAAAGCTAGTTCTGTACCAGATGCTAACGAAATTCCACACATAACGGAACAACCTGACGAAGAAAACAAAGAAGAATTACCTGCAGAATCTGTTAGCAGTACAGAGCCACCAACTAAGGATACAGAACAGACAGAACCAGAAGATAATGTAAGACTAAGCCCTACGGAATCATCACCTCAAGAACCAGAACATCTTGTTCCGACTACGGAGAGCGAAGAAAATATTGATCAGGAAACAGAAATGCCTGTAAGTTCTGAAAGGAGTGTAATTGAGGAAAAAGAACCGGAAGAAAAAGAACCTGAAGAAAAAGAACCCGAAGAAAAGGAAACTGAAGAAAAAGTGCCAGAAGAACAAGAACCCGGACAAAAGGAAACTGAAGTAAAGGAACCAGTAGAAAAAGAACCTGAAGAAAAAGAACCTGAAGAAAAGGAAACTGAAGTTAAGGAACCAGCAGAAAAAGAACCTGAAGAAAAAGAACCGATAGAAAAGGAATCTGATAAAAAAGAGTCTGAAGAGAAAGATTCTGAGGAAAATAAGGATGAAAGTGAAAAAGAACATGAATCCTCATCACCATCTATCAAGGACACAGAAAAGCCAAGTTTATACACCTCTCCTCCAGAACCTGTGATAACAACCAGCAAACCTATCAAAGAAGGTGAACTCCAAACTTCTGTTCCAATTGTGCCAACCGAATTAGAACCACTGCTGACAACTCTTGCCCCACACTATCACGTTACATCCACAACTCATGCTCCTGATTACACGGTAACCCAAACAACAAAACTTCCAGAAGTTAACGATCATACAATATCGGACGACGATTACGATGAAGAAGAACCTGGAGCGTTCGGTCCAGGAACTTGCAGATACGGTGGGAAAGTTTACGTATCCGCTCAACAAATTCCAAGAGAGGATCCTTGCGATTTCTGCTTCTGCTTCAGAAGTGACATTATCTGCTTACAACAAAGTTGTCCACCTCCAATTCCACGGTGCCATGAAGAACCTATCAGAGGATTCTGTTGTCCTAGATACGAGTGCCCAGTTAATATGGGAACATCAATTAATATTACAACTACCACTACGACCACCACAACGACATTACCTCCACATTTCTTAACACACGCATATCACGGACACGCTAGGAAAAATGGATGCTTTATTCAAGGTCAATACTATAGAGTAGGAGAAGTTATCAAATCTGCGTCTGGACCTTGTCTCCACTGCGTGTAAGTATTTGATCTAAAATAACCTAATTTATTATTACAAAAATACTATATTATTTTGTATGATTTATTTATCTTTATTCTTTGTTATAGATGTGGAGGAGATGGTCAGATGCAATGTGATCCCAAAGTATGCAGTCCGGAACCCATGTTAAGGCAAATGATGGAGGCAACGGTATCAAGAAGATGAGCTTAAGTGATTTTTTTTAGTGACAATGCACAAGTCAGGGCGGTATTGTGCAAGTGATATTATAACTCGAACAGTTTTATAATTAACAGACTTCCTTATTACATTGTAAACTGATCTACTTGCATTCTCGGGTGCCAAATCGAACTAAGACTAGGTATTTCGTGCCTTTTTGACGAACCAAGAGGAAGGCGGTACCTATCCGGACAGGGACAATCAACGCACAACAGTTACGCATAAGTCAATCATGACCAAGTGAATGTGACGAGTCCAAGTGATCTTCAAGTATACTAAGCATAATTCATAGCAAAAGAAAACAGGACACTACAAGCATAAAATAATAATAATAAGCATAACAGACTGTGAAAAGTTCGCGCGCCAACGAAACGCAACTCTGAGTGACTGATCACGTCGGCAATATGTATACACAGCATTTTGTAACTAGAATTTTTTTGGATGTGTCGTATTTTGATAGCCATTTAATAATCCCGAAAAAAACGTGGGCCCTTTTATATGATACCTTTTAGTGGTTTTTATTATATTTCTTGCGTATCCTACGCGGTCTGGACAGTTTGACAGACAGAAATGTACGTCTTTCGTTCGTTTATACTTATCTCGTCTTAAGCTCTTTTTCCTCTTTTTTAAGTTTTTATATTATAGTGTGTATATTATATTTCTGTCACTTGAACGTCTAGACTACAATGTGTATATTCACGGATGCTCAAATATACAATTAAATAATTATGTAGTATTTATCTATAATTAATAAATTATGTACATTACTAGTTTTCATTTTATTTTATCCCATACTAACAACATCACATACAATGTCCTTATTTCTATTTGTCTTGAAGTCTATTTTAATTGATGTGATTAGTTACACTTATTTATGTTTTAATTTAAAAATATACATCCTAAATATACAAGATTAATATATATAAGATTAACAATTACACTTTAAATTAAATGCATTCTATCTTAGTCAACGTACAGTTCATCAGCACAAAGAAATCAGACCAAAACCATGGCCAACTTTTAAAGAACTTTTGGTTAGGGATGAAGCGGTACGGTACGACACGCGCTAGGATTTTATTTTTTTTTCTCGAAAACTATTGGTTTTATGCGAAAAATGTAAGAGACAAAAAAATCTCGCTAAGGAATGAGCTTTCTAAGGGATAATTTTTCATGTTAAAATTTTACCGAGTTAAAAAGTTCTATTTGAAAATGTAGTGATGATCGTGAATTTCAACCCTTTAAGACACGCCGGGGTGGCTAAATTAAGGCTTGAAAATAACATGCTTGGCTGCAGTACATAACTGTAAAAATTCACATTCCTGCGTTTATAAATAGCTGAAATAAAAATGAAAATGTAAATTTTTCTTCCAACTTTGAACGGCCATATCTCGAAAACAAAAGAGTTGCGACCCCATGTTTATATAAAACTTTTGTGTTATTTTTATGAGTACTATGTCCTGGTGAAGTTTGCGTATTAAAATGTGGGACACCTGTATATTTAAAAAAACTTGATTATTAAATTTTAAAACAATTACAGGGAGAATTCATTGGTTTCTGCATAAGAGATGAACATTTTAAGGGAAACGTTGTATGTCTTGACTTTAAAATGCTTTCCATTTCTGAATAACAGCATATACGATTATTCCTTTTCAACTAAAATCTCACTGAATTCGACTATAAACCAGTGAAATGAAAAAACCAAACGGGATGTTGTTTCTTAGCTTAAAAAATAGAAATACATCTTTTATATTTCCTATGAATTTTCTTAAGAATTTATAAATAGTTAATAAATTATAATCATTTTAGCTTTAATTTATCTGTGAAATAAATCTCCCATTTACAAAGTTATGGAAACACAAATTCAATAGCATGCGAAAAGATGGCAAGTTGTTAAGTTCAATTTTAGTTGCTTTTCGGGGAAAAAGATTTTCAGTGAATTTATATGTATCGTTATTTTGAAATAAATAAGTTACATACAGTGATATAAAAAAGTCTACATGCACCATGGAAAATGATATCTCTATTTTTGAAATTTAATTCAATGAAATTTTGTAACAAAAATGTTAAGAAATGTTTTATATCAAAAGTATGCAAGTTATTACTAATTATGGGAAACATAAAATATAATCATATTTATAACTGAAAAAAGTCTACATACATCTGCAACACCTCATTTCCTTTTCGTACATTTTCATGTAATTTATATGATTCCATACAAACGTAGTTGCCATCGCATTACATATAGGGTGTCTCCGAAATGCGTGTACAACGTAAGACCTCAGATTCCTTGGCTTGAAACAGATCGATTTAAGTTAACTTATCTATATCCCAAGTTGCTTCATTTTGCCGCTAGAGGGCTTTAAAAATAATATTTTCCCTGAGTTTTTCTTAAATTACCCGAAAAATCTTCATTAGATTTTATTCATTTTTTGACCACGTCTTTATATCAGCTGGGCACAGCTTTCTGTGGAACAAATTCGAATTTCGCGACATACAGAGTGTTTAGAAACTCTCTTACCGCAAGTTATTCATCCAAATCTTTTTAACCACCCTGTATAATTTTCTATCAATTCTTTTTCTGAATAGCTACATTAATTTAGACATTATTTTCTCTCTTATAAAATTTCAGTTGGGCAAACGGTTTAGGCACAAAAGAAGATTTTCTAAATGCCTACAAGCCCAAAACGGTAAATTAAGGTAACATTAACAAAATTCAAAGTACAAAGTAAACTTTTCAAATTTTCGCCAGCATTTGTAAACGTTATCAGGGTTTAGCCCTTGTAGTCCGTATTATGCAGATTCTACCGTAGAATCGAAAGAAATAAAGAGGAAATCATGCTCCTGTAAGCCGGTCAGCAAGATCAGTAAACCTAGCACCTTCTGATTTTGTTTATTGGGTATCATAAAAGCAAAAATGCAACGAAAAGAGCAAACAGTAAAAATTTTGCACACTGTATTATTTTTGCCCTGATGATGGTCACAAATCCTGGCAACATATGAGCAAAAACTACGTCCAATCCTCTAAAATGTGATTTTCTTGAAAGAGCTGCATATCCTGTGAAGAAATTACTACTTTGAACTGGGTTAATGTTTCCTTAAGTTACAGATTTGAATTTGCAGGGAGTTAGAAAATGTTTTCTTGTGGCTAAACCGTTTCCCCAACTGAAATTTTATAAGAGAGAAAATAATGTGTAAATTAATGTAGCTATTCAGAAAAAGAATTGATAGAAAATTATACAGGGCGGTTAAAAAGATTTGGATGGATAACTTGTGGTGAGAGTGTTTGTAAACGCTCTGTATGTTTGGAAATTCGAATTTGTTCCACAGAAAGCTGTAGTCAGCTGATATAAAGACATGGTCAAGAAATGAATAAAATCTAATACAAATTTTTCGAGTAATTTAAGAAAAATTCATGGAAAATATTATTTTTCAAGCCTTCTATCGGCGAAACGAAGCAACTTTGGATATAGATAAGTTAACTTAAATCGACCTATTTTGAGCCAAGGAATCTGTGGTCTTACGTTGTACACGCATTTGGGAGACGCCTGTATATTATTGTAATATTTTATATCAAAAGTATGCAAGTTATTACTAATCATGGGGAACATAAAATATAATCATATTTATAACTCAAAAAAGTTTACATACACCGTACATTCCATACAAACATAATTGCCATTGGACTACATATAATATAGTGGTTGTGTGGGTTGTGCCATTTGTTAAAACACTTTTACGTATATCGTTTTATGACAGCAATTTTTACAATGGAAGTTCAACGTAAAGAAATACCTTATTCGGTACGATAAATCATAATTAACAATTGAAGGGTGGAGTGCAAGAATTACCTAAGTAGCATTTTTATAAAATCTGCCTAATTGCGAATTTATCATACTATCAAACATGATAAACCGAGATATCGCGATTAGGCAGATTTTATAAAAATGCTACTTAGGTACTTCTTCCACTCCACCCTTCAATTATAATATCGGTCGATAACTAAGTGAAATCGCGAAAATAGTCAATAAAAGTCGCTCTTCGATTCAGACAATAATTCGAAATTATAAAGAACGTGATCAATAGAAAACAAACCAAGAAGTAGTCGACCATGTAAGCTGACGTGCAGAGATAAGCAGACAATTTTAAACACTATTAAGAACAATCCGAGAACTACTGCAGTTGACATAGCCAAATCGCTTGCGGCTTTAAAAAGTATAACAGTAAATCCCGAAACGGTTCGACTTGTCTTAAGAAATGCAGGCTACAACAGTAGAATTCCCAGAAAAAAGCCATTTATCTCGGAAATTAATACAAAAAAAGCATTGATTTTGCGAAATTACATGAGCAAAAGAATATTACTTTCTGGAATAGTGTCCTATTTTCGGATGAAAGTAAATTTAATATTTTCTGCTATGATGGAACAGCAAAAATATGCAGAAGGAAAAATGAAGAGCTGGGTAAAAGAAAAAAATAAAAAAAAAACCACAGTAAAACATGGAGGAGGAAACGTAATGGTATGGGGTTGTATATCGGGAGCTAGTGTAGGAAACTTACAGTTTATAGAAACAACTATGGATCGCTATGTGTATTTGAGTATATTAAAATCTAATTTAAAGGAGTCTGCCAATAAATTAGGCTTGGGATCACAATGGATATTTCAACACGATAATGATCGCAAGCACACCGCTCATATTGTAAAGGAATTCCTATTGTATAATGTCCCTAAACAGTTACATTCATCACCTCAGTCACCCGATCTCAACCCCACAGGCCAGAGGTGGGAAACGTTCGGCCTCCATGACTTTCTTGTGCGGCCTCCATAAAAGCTCTTGCATTTTGTTATATAAAGAATTAAATAAAGAACGGTATGAATGTATGTTTTGGTGATTACTGGTGGTAATAGCCAATTGTAAGTGTCTGCAACTTAGTAAGTGTCTGCACCGATGGGACACCTTCCATGAGCGGTAAAAAAGAAGAATTTGGTGCATTATTGAAAAAGGAGAACTTAAACTTGAAAAAATTAATATCGTTTCACTGCGTTTAGCATTAACAAAATCTGTGCACAAAATTCACCGTTTTGTAAGATACTCTGAATAGAGCCATTGGTATTATTAACTATATACGCGTTAATACAATGCGTCATCGTGAATTTCGACAGATGCTAACTATAGACGAATACGTACAGTGTTGATCTACCGTATTACTGCAAGGTCCGCTGGCTATCAACAGGAAAAGTTTTAGTAAAAGTTTTGACTTTATGACGACAAATTTTAAATTTTTATCAAGAAAAAGGTAAAATAGTGATCTATCAGATGAAGTATTTTGTAGAAACATTCCATTTTTGTCTGATATTATGACAAAACAAAACAATTTAAATATTTGTCTACAAGGTTAAGCGAAGCATGTGTATGAAATGTGGCAAAAGAACCAGGCATTTTGAAAAAAAAAAAATATATATTTTTTAAAACATTGTTCGCTATCTCAAATATATCTACAGAACACTTTCCGGAACTAGCAAAAAATTACAGTGAGCAGAAATGTGAAAATAAACTATTTGATGAATATGTAGATGTCTTGAATTCTTTATTGGAAGAATATACTGAAAGATTTGCAGATTTTGACGAGCACACTCCTGCTATGAAGTTTTAACTACATTTAGTAGATATATCCGAGGCTACTACCGAATTACAAATGTAATTCGGAGGTTATTATATACATTCGAGCGTTATTCGAATTTTCAGAAAATAATATTCTCAAATCTCTCTTTGACATTATAAAGGATCTGTTAGAAATTTGGAAAAATGTTGTTGAATATCCATGCCTACGAGAGCAAGTACGAGGTATATTTTCCTGTTTTGGAAGTATTTACTGCTGCGAGTCAAAATTTCTATAATGACAAAAAATAAAACAAATTTAAAAACGCAAATTACAAATGCCCATTTAGAGAACCAATTAGGGCTGCGCGTTACTAAGCTTGATCCAAATATTCAACTACTATCAAACAAGAAACATCCCATCGAATGCAAACATCCCATTAACTTTTTAATAAGATTATATAAAAATACCTTTACTTTTTTATTTGATATGGTATTAAAAAATGTAATTGGGAACTAAAATAGCATAGTTAATGTTATAAGAAGTTATAACCTTAATGTGAATAACTAATATATATTGTAACTTTTTATGTTAAATACATTAATGACAATGTTTTTTTGTATTATTGCCTCATAATATAATAAATTGATAAATCTATACAAAAAGTATATTACCATAAAATTGACGTTTATAGGTATATCAATTCATGCGGTCTCCTTTATTGCTACCTAATTTAAATGTGACTTTTAATGATAAAAAAAGTTCCCCACCTCTGTCATAGACCATATGGGAGCTTCTTGACTGCAAAATTCTGAAAATACAAATTAAAAATAAAACTGATTTAAAAGCTGTGCTGTTAAGGGACTAGAACAGTATTTCGCTGGAAATCACAAGTAATTTAGTAGATTCTATGCCTCGACGATTAGCAACAGTTCTTGCTGCCAAGGGAGGACCTACTAAATATTAATTTTAAGTTAATTCGGATTTGTTTTGGTTGTTAATAATACAATTATGTATAGAACAAATTACTGTATGTAGACTTTTTTGCGTTCTTAATAGGATTATGTTGTGGGCTTTCTCTAATTGAGAATAAAATTTGCAACTTTGACGTAAAATATTAAAATAATATACTTCTCGTAACTCTTTCATTAAACAAATTTATTCAATTACTGTATAGGAGCTGTGATATTATCATTTTTCGTGGTGTATGTAGACTTTATTGTACCACTGTATTTAAGTTGCAATAATACAGTTTAGTGATATTATCAATTTTAAAGACAAAATTAATTAACAACAGTTTGGGTAAAGACCTTATTGAAATATGCTCAAACACGCATTTTTTATGTTTTTGTATTTTTGGCACAAATTGAAAAAAATTGATCTCCCTGTAAGTAAAAACCTTGCAATGCTTCTGAAGAGAGATACAAACTGCATCCAATTAAGCGTCAAATTCGATTGGAAAAATGCTTTTAAATAAATTATAATTAATTCGTTCTAAATTGACTATTCCTAACTATAGTTTATATTATCATAATTATATAAATGAAATAAATATAAAAATTAAAATCAAAATTATAGTTTATATTCAAAATAAGTCACTGTCAAATGTCAAAATTGACATTTAAAATGTCACGTCAAATATTACCATAACATAAAAATGCAACATTTTACCTTTTCCATTAAATTGCCGCAAGTGTTGAAATGCACCTTCGACCAACAATCATTTTCTTAATCAACAGAAACTTAAACAGACTATTTTTGAGACACCAAAGCCGAACCGCAGGCATTATAAGTAAGATTTTGAGGTTATGTTTACAATTTATTATAGTTTTACGGTTACTTTTAGTTATTGGCGATGAAATTCTTAAAGGAGAGGTAACAGATACTAATTCTACATATCTAGTCAAGAAATTATATAAATTTGGAGTTCGGGTTAAGAAGGTATTTAATTTTTTATAGTTTTGTTTTGTTTTAAAGTTCTTTACATTTCTGTGTAATAATATAAAAAAGATTTCAGTTGTAAGTGATGATGTGGTTGAGATTAGTGAAGAAGTTAAAACTTTTTCGAATAAATACACTTATGTTATAACATCGGGAGGAATTGGACCTACACATGACGATGTTACTTTCGAAGCTGTAGGACGTGCTTTTAATGAACCTTTGGTTGCGCATCCTCTTTTAGTTGATATTTGTAGCCAGTATTATGGTACTAAAGATTTAACAAGTCCCGGAATGAAATTAGCACATGTAATTTATTTAAATTTATCTTTATTTATTTATTTTATTAGATGAAAAGATAGAAGGATAATTTTATACTTTTTTTAGATACCAAAAAGTGGTAAATTAATGTTCGGTGAGATTAAAACGAATTATCCAAACATAAAAGTAAGAAACGTTTATATTTTTCCTGGAATTCCACAATTACTAATTAAATTATTTGATCACATCGGTCATAAAATTTTTACTTCTCACGAAAAGTTTTACACAAAGGCTGTTTATTTTAACGTAACTGAAAAATCTATAGTGGAAGTTTTAAATGTTTTGGTAAAGAAATTTCCAAATGTTATTTTTGGATCTTATCCAGAACTCGGAAATAGGTAAATGTTTTCTTTTTTTATGATGGTTTAGAACTTAAAAGAAAATTATTTTTATTTTTAGCCAGTATAAAGTTAAAATAACTATGGAAAGTACAGACGAAGAAAGGCTCCAAAGTGCTTACAATATGATGATTAAAATGATGCCATCGGAATATATAGTTCATCGCTAATTTATTTAAAATAGAGTTTATTATAATTGAAATAATATATCAATATTACATATTAAATCGCTTTTTATTTTTATTTTAAATTTTTCCTTAAAAAAGAAAAAAATAGTGCTGATATAAGCATGCTGCCATCTACTAATAATTCTCTTAAGTTTGTAATATAACCTTGTTTTAATAGATGGCACAACTAAAATTAACCTAAATTTACAAAAATATATACTTTTATGTTTTTAATCACCACTTTTAACTTATTTTAATAAATATTTCATATTCCTATATCTTGTTAAAATTATTTAATAATTAAAAAACATTTATTAAGTTCATTCGTTGATACGTTTTAGACCTAACCTCACTTTCAGTTTGTTTAGTTTGCGGTGTTGTGTTGAGTTTCATTTTCCAACTTCGCAAAAGACATCGAAAACCGTAAGTTAATTAAACTAGTCGTTATTCTATCCGTTTCGATTCGAATTACGAACGTTTTGTAAACATAACCTAGCTTCTGGGTCGCGTGCGCTATTTGCACACACGTGAAACGTTTCGAAGAAGAGGTGTCCTATCGATTTTAAAACGGTCTTAACGGGACGTTACTGCTGGCTTTAGCTCGTTTTGAATACAGATTCGCGTGAGGGGCGCATGCAAATTCGCTTACTCGCGTACATAATGGATGCATGTCTCTCTTGGGATCGAATTTCATCTATTCGCGAACACCTTCATTTCCTTTAAAGTGGGCCTAAGAGATGGTACTTGAGAGAGATTAAAAGAAATTGGTTTTGGTTGGCATTTAACAAGATTTATTTACTTTTTTCCTTGTGTTTACGATCTGATCAGTATCTATGAATTGATTTGCTTACGTTTAATTTCGGTTGAGTTGAAACGAGAATCGAAAAATACCCAATTTAGATGCGATGTTGTGGGAAAAGAGTTAAAAAAGGCGAGAGGATCGATTCTAAACGCAAAAACAATATTTTTTCGAGACGATTATTTGAAAACTGCAGTTCGGCAATGGTCCGTCGTAAATCTGCATATTAAATTAAAACTTTAATAAAAATGCAAATGAACGCGCGTAACTTTGGAAATTTGTAATTGTAACTTTCGGCGATTATTCACCGTAACGAGTACGTGAGTCCACCGCAGCAGTTCCGCATAGGAAAAAAAATGTACATAAATACGGGCCGGAACGGGCAAAAAGAGGACCGCGCGGGCGGAGTGCATGATTGATAAGTGTTTTTTATTAAAGCTAAATGGGAACGCGCAACGGACGCCGTGAAAAAGTAAAGTTCGTCCCAAAAAGAACGAAAAAGGGTCGCCGAAAAAGTACTGTAAAGAACCCGCGGTCGTTCTATTGTAATTGCGTGTGCAGTTACCGTCTTCATAAATATTAGAACGGTTAATTTCAGACATTCGGCGTTTTATTAAAATTTACGAGAGTCTCGTTCTACTTACGGTTTATGATGTACACGACAGCCGCTCTGCAATTTAAATCACGCACACTATTGGCTCGGTTTTCTACAAAGTCTATACCAGGTACTTGGTTATTTAATATTTATTGATCTTTGTTCCGGCTCTACAGGATAAAATATTATTTATTATTTTTCCGAGTTATTAGAGTTTATAACTAACATTAAAAAATCATTTTAGGAAAGGTCGCTGTTATAAAATTAATAAGCATACAAGGCGGTTTATCCCCTTAACGCACACTTAAATATTAAGAAGTCGACAAAAAAAAATATTTTTTTATTTCATTCTTTAACGTACATGCTTGAATTAATCAAAACAGGCTGAACAAACCAAATTTTTGTTAACCCAAGAAAAAATTAAGTAGAAAGCCACTCGAATTATCTCGAGTGTGCACAGTTTGGCCCGTTTAGCGCGCACGAATTAATTCGAGTGCGTACGTTAAGGGGCTAACCCAGAAAACAAAATTACATTAACACAAAAAATATAAAAACATGTTTGAATTTATTTTATTTTTGTTATGTTATAAAAAATATCTAGAGTGCGATGGAAAATGTAGGTTGACATCCGGCATTTTGATAATTAAATTTGTTAACTTTGTCATTTTGTACACTTATTTTTACTTTTCATAGGTTAAAGTTAGTGTTAAATAGACATAAAATTTTTAACGTTTTGTATGTCAAATTAAAATGTACCTTATTTAACCCTCTATGGGCCGAATTTTTGTTTTAAATCCAAAGAAAGTTGCAGTTTGCACAGCATTCATTTTGTCATATCAGGATGATGAGTCTGACACAGGGTAGGTTAACTCATCAGAAAAAAGTGAAATAAGAACAAAGTGCATACCCCGACACACCGCTAGCGCTTATGTGTTAAGGCTGTGGTCTCGGGCCCGAAAAAGTTGTTCCAATATTTCGCGTTAACCGTTTGATAAATCAAAAAAAATTTCCAACGAAAGTTGTCTAAAAGTGAGAAATCTAGACATGCAAATAGAGATATTTTATAAATTATTGTTAATAACTGAGATTATTAAGAAAGGTTTTTAAAAGGGCTATTTGCATGAATAGATAAATATTCTAGATATATTTTTTCCATTTACCGTTTTTTGATATTTTAAAAGATAAGCGAGAAATTTTGGAAATTCCCACGGTACAAACTTGGGAATATTTTTCAATTTCGCTGGATAGCTCCGACCTGATTGACCACGTGATATGACCGGCGGAGTTGAGTAGGTGCCGTAAGTAAACAAACAAGTTTTTTGTGTAAGTCGATTCTGCTTCGTTGTGCATTTCTGGAGATAAATACTTTGGAGAATTATTCGAGTTTGGAATTCACAGATTTTATTGCTTCTAAAAATTTTAGAATTTTAGTAAACTAAAATGAATGAAAAGTTCATTTCATAATTTTACTAATCTTTTTGTTATATAAATACCTCGACCTCATGAAAATAAAGTTCGATATTGTAATTTTGAACACTAACTTTTTCTTTACATACACTACATGTTGCAGAGAAAGTATGTACAACTGGGCCAAATTGGTCACTTTTCAAGGGACACTCCTGTTTCTATAAGAAATAGAGGAAAAACAGTATGGGTAACTGATGCTCGATTTTTATAAGAAATCGAATGCTGAAAACCTCATATTGATATCTTTTACGGTTTCAGAGATATTGGGGATGCTTTTCGAGAAAGTGCATTTTTGAAGTCTTCATAATTTTTTTCCTGTTGAAAAATGTTTAATTTTGTGAAAACATTCTCGTGGCAACTTTTTATGTAGATTTTGACGGTGTAGGTTAGTTTTCTCTGTAAGCAATATTTTAATAGCTACATACATAAAAGTGTTTTTTTTTAATGGAACACTATATTATTACATACACTATTACACGAGAGCCTACAATTCCCTTTCCAAAAATATGCCTATAAAGTTTGAAAAATGGGATAGATGTGATAATTTGTTTCAGAGAATCAGGAGAAAATGCAGACGTTGTATTTACATAAACGATATACAGAGAGAAGATAACGTTTAAACTCATTTTTCTCGATGTTAAAAAAATTTAGATTGTTTGAATCCATAATCTGAACCAAAAAGGCTAAGTGATATCGCAAGCAAGGTATCATGTGTGGCACACTTTTGGATAGGCAATTTAAACTCCCGTCGAATATGCAAAAATGTATAGGTGTTTCAGTTGAAAAAGAAATATTTGTCTGCATCTATTAGAATATTGCTTACAAAAAATCTAATTTACACCAACAAATTCTACATAAAAAGTTGTTTCGGGAATCTTTTCACAGAATCAATCATTATCCAATAGAAAAAAAGTTATGGAGATTTTTTAAAAATGCACTTTTTCGAAGAACACCTATATTTCCGAAACCGTAAGAGGTATCAATTTGCGGTTTTCACCATTCGATTTCTTATAAACATCGAGCAAGACACCAATATTATTTTATCCTATCTCTTATAGAAACAGGGGTGTCCATTTACAAGTGTCCAATTTGGCCCACCAGTACAGTATAGTCGATTATCCTATCTGTACTACGAACTGCTGTACCATTTTAAAACATTTAATTTTTTGCACAGTATTTATTACATATACTAAAATAAGTCAGGATCTTATTAGAATTTAGTAAGAAAGATACATCTAATGTTTCCGTCTTTTTCTACTTTACTAAAACGAACTGAACCTCGATTCATGTATTCACTTCTCGACAAAAGATAAATAAACACATGAGTTTCGAATATAAATCCTTTGTCTGTTATCTACAAAGGGCGGAGCGTAGCCCAGAATTAAGGTCCACCTTCTCACTCCCGCGCGTCCGTCTCCTGCGCCCCTGAAAAACTCGATGACCGTAAGACCACAGCCTTAATTTTGAAAAGTTACAGAAATTTATAGAAGATGTTTCCATGACAGTTTGATTCGTTCAAATATGTCTACGTCATTTCCGTTACTGTCTACTTATTTATTAAAAGAAATTTGAACACAAATGTCAAAAGTGTAGAATAAAATCTAATATTTTTCTAATTAATCCAGTAGTCGGTAAAGTAATTAACTTAAAAATTTTTAATCTCGGCATTACAACGTTTGTTAAAGTTGATGAAGCCTAAAGAAATTGACTATGAACCAATGCAGTCCTGCTCAGCTGAAACCCCCCAATCCTCTCAAATTCAGTACCCCGCTAAGCTTTGTCATTCTACATTATAAGCTAGGTTGCTCGGTTGCTAGGTATAGACTGGGTTGCTCAGTTCAGAAAGTTGCTGAGTTATTCTAAGATTCTGTTGACTATGGACAAGTAAAAACACCAAATTTTGCCAAATATGCGCTATTTTCCAAGAACAATGGACTGTCAAAAAGTTTGTAAATTACAAATCTTTTCAAAGAAATAATTGAGAAGGCAACAACCAAGAGGCTATTAATTACCTGATTCGGCAAAGAACATTTACGGAAAATATCACAAGTATCAGCCCTGTCTTATTAAAGGAATAAGGAATAACTTGTTTACCAAAAATTGTTATCCACAATTGTATTAATTACGTAAATAAAAATTTAAAAAATGTTTTAACTGATTTTAAAACTGTTTTTTAGCATTACTATTTTCCGTACAATAATAAGTGTGTCATAGTCACTTATTATTGTATAGGTTAAGTAAAATCTAAGTTAAAAAATAGAATTTTATTTCGAATTTCGCGGGTTCAAAAGGAGGTTTCAAAATTTCAGTAGGGAACGCTTTTTAAAAAATTATATTAGCGCCATCAGTGTGTCGGGGTATGAACACGACAAGCCGATTTCAGTGATCTATATCTTTTCAAGTTTAAATTGGCACTAATCAATTTCAAATTGGGAATAATCAATTCCAAATTGAGAATAATCAATTTCAAATTGAGACTAATCAATTTAAAATGGGGACTAATCAAATTCAAATTGGGAATAATCAAATTCAAATTGGGACTAATGAAATTCAAGTTGAAATTCAATTAATTTCAAATTAACGACCAAGTGGGAAGTATTCTTTACATTATCTGTGTCCAGTACTACAATTTCTTGGTATACACGTTGGGTATTGCATAGGTGTATACGAGATCAATTTAAATCTTTATTTCACTGACAATGAAAGGATCAAATATTCATTTAATTGAATGTATTGGCACTATGGGCCTGATACCTTATGAAATTCAAAAAGAGACTTTTAAAAAGCCTGAAGCCAACGTCTTCGCAATGCCAAACGTATATACGAAGAGTCTGCGGTTTTGGTGCCAGATAATGCTCCATATCACGATTCCATTGAAGTCTTCATAGAAGTAGTACGGACAGTTTTTAAAGCTGGAGACAAGAGTTGTCTAGCTGGCGACATTTAGACAATTTTTTTAATGAGGAAAACAGAGTGATATCTATCGCTACATGTACGAAATTTACAGTGTACACAACGATACTATAAGCTGAAATGGAGCTGCACGGCAATGTTATGGAGAACAGGCTTACTTTTTCATCTTTCTCTTCATTGTGCAGCTCCATTTCGGGTTATAGTACATCCCATAATTTTAATTTTTTTTAATTATATTTTTTATAGCTAAATAAAAAATAGTTCATTAATATTAAGTAACTGCCAAAACTTAGGTATTTTTTAAATATATATAACATTCCCAATTTGAAATTGATTAGTCCCTATTTGAACTTGAAAAGGTATAGTGAGAGTTGACCTTTTCTGTATATTACTTTTTCTATGATTTGCGTACAATGCCGTTTAAGTTTATGACTGTTGAGTATGCTGATATCGTTTTTGTACTGGGAAATTTTGATGGAAACGCTATTGCAGCTTCGATTGAATATCGACGACATTTTCCAAATCGGCGTGTTCCATCCTCGAAGACTTTTAGTGGTACCTTCCAAGCTCTCCGAGAAACTGATTCATTTCAGAGCGTTCATATGCAGCACGAACGAGTAACGCAATAGAATGTTGCAGAGGAAGAGAATATTCTTGACAGTGTCGAGCGCAATGCTAGCATTAGTACGCGAGGTATAACCGCACGTTTAGGGATTCCCAATACCAGGGTATGGAGAACATTTAAAAAAATCTGCTGTATCCGTATCATCTACAGCGTCTTCAACATCTCAAGCCAGAAGATTTTCCTGGGTGTTCGGCATTTTGTCAGTGGTTAAATAATAATCGGAACTTATGCCGCTACATTTTGTTTTGGATGAGTCACAATTTACTCGAGATGGCACAAATAACATCCATAATTTAAATAAGTGGTCGGACATTAACCCTCGTGCTACCATAGAAAGTAATTTTCAAAACAGATTTAACGTTAATGTGTGGTGCGGAATGTTATACGATCAACTTATAGAACCGTTTATTTTTGAAGATCGTCTTACCGGCCAAAGATGCTTGCAATTTTTAAAAGAAGAACTTCCGCGTTTGCTGTGGGATGAAACCTCTGACAAGACGATTAAGAGTATATTTACAACATGACGGAGCTCCTTCTCATTTTTACCGTAGTCACCGATCATCAAAATCAGTGTTTCTCAACGTGGGGCGTACGCCTCACAGGGGGGGCAATTTGATTGTTAAGGGGGGCAATTTCGGTTTTTGAAGATATCTTTCGAAAATGTTGGTAGTCCGTTTCGTAAAAAATTTCCTATTGATTTCTTCGTAAGAGGTATCATAAAAGATTGTTATGCGAACAATTCCATTACAAATTATTACTTTTTTTTTGCGCATGGATTGTGTCATGACATGTTTTTAGGTAGATGTTATGTGTCAACTTTATATTGTTTTCATATGTAAATACCGAAATCAACACATTTTTTTTGTGGGGCCTCGCGGAACCTTAGGGGGACATTACAATATTACAAAACCTAACATGGGGCATGGCACAAAAAAGGTTGGGAAACACTGATCTAAATGAACGTTATCCTAACCACTGGATCGGTCGAGGTGGACCGCACATTTGGCCCGCCAGATCTCCCGATTTTAATCTTCTGGATTATAACATGTGGGGTTGGATGAAAAGTCACTGTATGAAGAAAGAGTACACACACGTGAGGCTTTTATCCAAAGAATTTTTGACGCTGTAACGCAAATAAAGGACCATCGTGCAAAGATAAAAATGCAATGCGAGCCGTTCACAGGCGTGCAGATAAGTGCATGGAAGTAGGAGGTGGAATTTTCAAATGTTTAAAATTGTTGATTGAAATGTTTGTAATTCATAAATTATTTTTGCAATTTTGCATTAGTGCAATTACTTTATTTTATTTTTTTTTAACACGCAGGTGTCTTGCTCAATGCTTTTTTTGGTCAAACCTGACGGTAACCTAAATAAGTACTTTACTAAGGTAATAAGTATTTTACTAATGCAGTCCCAGCACAGTTGCCCTTTGAGCTCCGCGCTGGGCCGTAACGCCTTAATTTTCAAATATTATTTTCAAACTCATATAACTCAATAAGTGAAGTGAATCGAATACATGTTCATATGAACTCTTTTATTACGAACCACCTAAAGAATGTGCTCCATTACTGCTATAAAAATTTCATGAAATACGGTGTATATTACTTTTTCTATGGTGTGGCAATAGCCATAAATATTGATATTCATTGTATGGTAACGTTACAGAATTAAGATATACATACGCGCAATCACATGAAAAGCTATAATTATTTGGTAAAATGTCAATAAATTAAAATGTGACCTGAATGTGGGGATAAAATCCAAATCCCATAAAATGTTGGAACACCGAAAAATTTTTTAGTGCGTGTCGCACTTTGTTTGATTTATCAGTTAATTGTCACTTGATGCGTCAACATTTCAAAGTTAATAGGGTAATATAACTTGGCATTTGATTCCGTTTTCACCTTTATTCGGGAACGGATGAAGAGTTTGTGCCTGCCCCAGAATCAAAAATTTTTTATATAATCAAGTTTATTGTATTTCATCAGTGATCTATTAACACTTATTTTGTCTATTGAACTTATCGTGAAGTGGTGGCTCTATTTCAGTGACTGGGAGTTATAAGAGCTAGTTCTCAAATCCCATTACCTTACCTTTATTTTTTAAACAACAACAATAACCTGACATCATAACCTTCCTTCAAAAAGCCTGACTTAATCGATATAAATTCCGTTATTTCTGACATTATGGTACCAATGGTACCTTGCTAGTCATAGTTTGCAAATCATAATTTTTAAATCTTTGTCTTCCCTTTAGAGTAATTGATGCTGTTTGATTCCTTTATGTTTGCTGTATCTTTTAAATGTTTGCTCAACAACGTGCTTAGTTGCAAGTGCCATGTGCGATTTTCTAAATGTGACAAATTGAACACTTGGATAAAACTGGACACCTGTATACATGTGTTGCCAGAACTCACAATCGGTTACCAAAGGCTAGCCACACATTGTAGAGCTAATTTCATACTTATTCAACCTAAAACTCCTTACCCGAAATTGATTCCTAAGAGAGCTAGAATCTCTTAACCCATTCGAGACCGATCGCACACCGTGTGTGCAATTGATTTCCGAGGCTATAACACGGCTTGCACACCATGTGTGCAATAACAGTAAATGAACTATATAAAGAAAAAAAAGTTTCGCTCCTGGGGAACGTGTTCGAAAAAAATCATCGTCTCGAATGGGTTAAAGATGGCGCACCTGTACAAATTTTTTGAGATACTTTAATAATGCTCTAAAGGTTTACAATTAAACTTTGGGCGTTTTCTAACTTGTCACAAATCATCAGCCTTCGTTGGTAGTAAAAAATTATTTTAGTAACAAACGACGAAGCATTTCCAAATTAACAAACACTCCAAATTTCATTATAATAGCTAAAGACGTTTTTAAGATATAAAAAAAAATGTTCAGATACGTCACCTTCATGAGGCTCTTAGGCAGTAATTTTGAATAAGAAGTTCTACGTTGAATCACTATGAAATTAGCTCTGGAATGTGTGATTAGCGTTTGGTAACTGAGTTCTGGGACACCTATAAAAAAAAGAACTTATTTTTTACGTTTAAAATTATTACAAAGTTCTTGCGTCGTGTATCATTTCCTGTATATTTTACATAACTTGCAATTGGATTGTTTGCTCCCCGAATACGTTATAAGTCGACTTTGCAATTTAAAAATTCGTTACTATTTATTTATACTTGTTGTTATCATCATTATCGCATGATTTGTCGTATACCAAAAATAATGGTGGGTTTAGGATGTCAAACTTAAAGGCTGTAATTGTATCTGTAGCAGTAACTCTAGTATTTATAAAAAGTGCAACTATTTTGTTTCAATAGAAGCGTTTAGGCAATATCTAGGAATTACGGCAAATTTGATGGTTTTTACAGCTAAGTTTACGGTTAAGTTTGACATCCTAAATCCACCATAAGTCTTTGGAAGCTTGTTCCCTTTACCGCTCTCTATTTCTCACTCGTACAAGCTTTATTTATTAATCTTTTTATTTCTTGTCTGCATTTATTATTATTTTTTGTCGTGTTTCATTATTTTCTTGAAGACTCTGTTTCTCATAATTTCTGTCTCCAATTTTCTTAATTGAAAGTAGAAGTAACAAATGAGCTAACTACCAAAACTCCTAATTGGAGATATTTCATTTTCCTGCAGAATGACGCTTAGTCCCTGCGTAAATTCCCCTCATTTTGTAATCAAGATAAACAATTTTTTTTATAAGATTTTTGTCCGAATATTTCGCCTGTTTGATAGGATATAATCGACGGCACAAAGAACTTTTTTATAGTAATATCCTACTTTTTGGCAAAATGACATTTAGCTCCTTTGTTATTTCTACTCTTCAATTGTTATTACCTATTTTATTTCGTCTATCTATTAGAGTGAACATTTTTTGATCCTTCGAGCCAAATCGCTGATTTAGATTCTTTCGATCCAATTGTTTTCTTAGTTTCTACAGTCAGATATTTGTACAGGGTGATTCTTGTAAAAATTTCGGTATTTACTTGTTTTATTTATTTTTTGTTTTCGGTTCGTTTTACTTCAAAAAGTTCATTACGACTGTACTTGATAAACACGCGAAACGGATTTTATGCCGTAATGGTCTTTTAACCCTCCGGTGGGCGCGCCTATCGGACTTACACGAGTAGGCGCGTTGCGGCTTTTACACCGTAATAGGATATTTAATGGTTTCACAGTGAACTTAGAAATATTTTGGGAAAAAAATGCGGCTAACTGCCGCATACGCGCCCACCGGAGGGTTAAACCATATTCTCGAAACGATTCAAATCGCTTACACCTTCGGCGATATTTCCGAGTTAGAATGAAATTTCCTGATTAGTGCTAATGATTCTAATGATATCTGTAACAAACTTAAAGCGATTCACAATCATATTATTAGACTTGTAAACGATGCTTACTTTGGGACTCAAGGTGATGTACGTCGACAGGCAGACAATGCTTGTTTCATCATCAAAGCAGTTCAACATAAAATTTCCGCTGCAACTACTTCAAGATCCCTTTATATTTACAATCTCTCTTAAGCTAAATAAAATTACGCTTCCTATCTTTTCCGGTGACTACATAGATACCTTTTGGATATAAATAACAATTTTACTACTATTGGGTTGATTATAATTTATAGAACAAGTTAGAAACCGGATGGTTGGTTTAAAGCAATTAATTATCTTTGCGTCTTGGGTACGTAACTCACATTGTCTTTCCTTTACAACCAGTTGTCTTTTTCTGGAACGGTAGACAATCTAGTTTTGCACAAGCGAGAGAGTCAGGTTTTCCGTGGCGTTACAAAAGGCCGGGAACGCGGCGAGAGATGTATTTATTCCGAAATGCATTATTTAAGATTTCAGAACGCGAAATTTATACACAGATAAAACATAAATACGCCATTGTATGCGAGCTCGGTCGATTTCTATATCTTATAAATACGTCGCGGCCCATTATTTGCTGCGTTCGCGTCTCGTATTTCATTGAGCCCTTTCAGCCGGCGATGGCCTCCCGTGAAAGTTGCATTTTTACCGTAAACGCGGACGGAGGACGGCCTAACTAACCGGCCAACGTTTTACCCCCTTTATTTCGTTGTTTATGTCCGAAGGAAACCGATATGCAAATCGTATGCATTATGCAAAGTTATGCCGCGCGCAGATAATTGTAAAGCGCTCGTGAAAAGTTCACCGAGGTGATAAAACGTTCGTTTGCGCAAACTGATTCAAACGGCGTGAAATCCAACGGCAGTTAACACGAAACCTACACTTTTTATGTACCTCTACCTACACTGTATGGTTACTGTTGTCTTATAATCCACCTAAATTAACCTTTATGTAATGATAGCTTTTATCTCATCGATATTTTCTTGATGTTTATTTTGTAAGTTTTCTGCTGGAATGACCACAACTCTGATTTATGTTCTCGTTGATAATGTTACCGATGCCGTTGTCACAAATCAAAGAGACATTATGTCTCGAATAAAAATATCGCGTATAAATCAAAGACCATTGTCTGGTCAGGTATGTAGATTGTGTCTGAGGACCGCTGACCACCGACAGGACCAGTGACAGGAATATTTTAGAGTAGCCCTTGCGACAATACAAGATCGATGGAGACGCTGTATCTTGTATGATGTCTATCATTTATTTTTTAGTTATTTACAAAGAAAGAAAAATCCCTTTGTCTTGTTTTGTTAATTAATGTTATTAAGCGAAGGATATAAAGTGAAGTGAACGAAATGAATGCGTTTTGACGTCGTCTCACGTTAGTTTCTATTAGTCCTGACAGGTAATTAACCAGTTCGATATTAAATTGGCAACGTTAGTTTGTATCCGCGGCTAAAGTTTTGAAATCTCGCGTGAAATGTCGAGGTGGACGGATATTTCCTGCGCGATAAGAAATCTATAGAAAGTATGTGAAAGTACCGTCTTGTATATTGCATGAACGAACGACATCTACATGCACATATCTATTGACCAAACTTTCTTATCTCTCTAAAATATTGTTCATCGTTTTTCAAACACAACTATGTACGGATATGGGAATAAAAGGGGTTCAACAACATTCTTTCAAATTATATTTTTTGTGAAATCATCCACATTTCTCATTGGCTTCTTATGTTGAGGTATTTTTTGGCCAATTAAAGGCGTATTTATTTTGAAAGCTGCAGCACTAGAATTCGCTGTGCTTATACTCAAACCCAAAGCATCAACAACTTTCTAAAGTATAAGCAAAACCAGGAAAGCTTTTATGTTATGTTAAGTACTTGCATTGGTTTGTTTTCTATTTTTGTTGGTTATGTTACAAACCAACAAATACAAGACAGTTGTAAAATGTCCAAAGATGTTCCCTGGTCACGTTTACGCCTAAAATAAACAATTAACTTACATATTAAATCCATTCGCAATCTAGTACAAACGCAAAATAACAGGAAACTATAGCCATTTTGTTTCAACGCCATGTAACTAGAATTAAGTTGAACAGGAAAGGTGCTTAGCTTAAATACTAATCTACGAAAACGAAATAATTTGAACTTTATTACAGTTAGGGTCTAATAACTATTAAAAATTGTATTTTTACTGTACCGTACAAATGTGTATAACTTTATTTTTGCAATTTATTATTCTTTAGGATTGGTAGCGAATTTAGATGTGGTTGCGAATAGAAAAAAAATTTAGGGAAAATTTACCAGATATCCGTAGTTTTCGGAATATGTCATCCAACGTTTCAAATGCGTTAAAACATTCTATAATGTTTGCCTATCGAGCACTAACAGATTACATGCCTCAAGAATTGATGCAATAAAATCTTTGCAACAGATGATATTAAATAATGACCTTACAAACTTAGAAGACAAATTATGTACAAACTGTAATTTACGTAACTTTCGTCCCCAATATACACCTTGCTTTAATATTAGTTATTAATTTTGCTGTCCTAGCAACACAAACTAGTGCTACGTAGATATCGTTCACCAAATGAGCAAATCTTCAAGATGAAAAAGAGTGATGTTGTTAGCAGTTAAGAAATCGGAATTGTCGTTTATGAACGTCAAATAATTTGTTACAACGTCGTTGAGAGTTACACAATACACCTGTTTACTTTATAGGAATCGGAAATGATTTTTATGTTAAAGATTAAGGATTCTATTTTCTAGAATAGATTTTAAATTAACTGTTATTATCACAAAAACAATGATAAGAAAATAATGAAACACTGTTATTCCTATATTCTTCATATCTAGTGATCAGTGAACTTTGTCATCTTAGCAAGCCATCGAAATCTTAGAATAAGAGAATGCTAATAATCCTAGCTGTGCGTGAACAACAGGGGTCCTTATAATTTCCACATTAGGTGAATGGTTTGTATGTGCAAAACACTGTTAGGTACAAGCTTAACAACGCGATAATCTATAATAACTAATAATTTCGCAGTTGTTGTTATTAAATGCGTTGGAGGGCAATAAAGCTATGTAGCTTCAAAAAAATTTTTTTTTTCTTAATTATAATTCTAAAAACATATTATACAAGCTAAACATCGCTGTTGCGTGTGAGAAATAGCTGTTGCCTTTTGAAAGAAACTGCAATATTTTAAATGAATTACGTAAGTGGTACCGAATATTTAGTCCTTCATTAATTGCTCATGTTATAAATTAATATAAACAAAATCTTCTTTCTAACTCAAATATGCATGAATAGGATGCTTAGCACTTTAAAGAAGAGGATGCCCATTACTTTGTGGATTTTGCGAATGTTCATTATTTTGAGGTGATCTTGGTCCTTAAAGATATCCTGAACTTTAAGAATGTCCTGAAGTTTGAGCTTATTCTGCATTTTGAAGAAAAAGATGTCCCATATTTTGTGGATGCCGCGGATTTTGCGGGTGTCCAATGCTTTGAGGTTGTTCTGAACCTTGAAGAAACGTTGAAGTATGAGAATGATGTCCGGACATTAAGAATTATATTTTAGGCTTTGAGAATGATGACCTGAACCTTGCGGATGTTCTGAACTTTGGGAACGATGTACTGAATTTTAGGAACGATATACTGAACTTCGAGGAAATGTTCAATTTTATGAATGTCCAATACTTTAGGATTGTTCTGGTCTTTGAAATAGCTTTGAAGCTTGACTATGATGTCTTGAATTTTATGAATTATGTTCTGGTCTTTGAGAATGGTGATCCGCACTGTGAGAATATCCTGTAATTTGAGAGTGATGTCTTGAATTAAGAGGAAATCCGCCATATTGAGGGTGACCATCAGCTTTAGGATGTCCACCACATTGTAGGTGATTGCTTTTGATGAATTCACTCGATACACGAATTCAATTAGGCTTCATCTCTCCACCACTAAATTGGAATTCTCCTATTATAGAATTTATGCCACGATTTACATATCGCTTATTTGCGACAAAGCCGTCATAACTCAAAATTTTCGTTTTTTGAGATTTTTGTCGCACTATAATTAAAATTTGTGTTATTTTCTTCCTGTAAGATTGAAGTTTATGAGATTCCTTTCATTACGGCTTAAAAAAGGTAATATTGTTGTATACCGAGTGTTTCATAACTATTACATTGAAGTTGCTGCGGACACTAAACGAAGTAATTTTCGTAATACAGTCATTGTTAAAATTTAAATATAAGAAAGTTACGACCCCCTTCATTTCGGTAAACCGCAGTTTAGATGCTGCTGACAATACCGCCAATAATGTCAGCTTTTCGGTTAGTAACTATGGTAATGACGTAAAATGGTTACTCTACTATGGTTAAGATTTATACCATTTTCGGCGAAAGATGTCTCATGCGTCATTAATTAATTATGTTATCCTAGACTACTATTATCGGTTTCGTCTCTCTCTGACATGTACAATTAAATTGAAAAAAATTTTTTGACATATGTCGAGAAAACGGCGACAACTAATGATGAATGAGACATCTTTCGCCGAAAATGGTATACATGTTTGAATAATTCGACATTGACACCTATAAATCTGACAAGTAATCAGCCAGATAACAGTTTGATCATAATTTGTATGGCAACATGTTTTACGTTAGCAGTATCTAAAATGTGGTGTACAAAAATTTGAGGGATCATAACTTTATTGTGCTTGAGTTTTTACCACTTTTGAATTATGAAAAGTTGTCCTATTTGATTTCTTTTTGGGTTCTGCTGCAGTTATTAAATGTTCTATGTAGTTCCATATAATATCCACGTGCTGTTTACCACAAAAGTGTCTTGTTTTACTTATGCTTTGGTATTCAATCGCCACTATTGATAATTTTATGAATAAGAACAACAGACTTTGTTAGTGAACGTCAAGTAGTGTAAAATAGCTAGTTATGAGAAAAAACTTTAAATCGGGTTTTCTCAAAACTTTGCTTTTTGAATTATGACGCCCTTCTCCTAAATGAGCGATATGCTTTTGCTATGCAGCAAGTAATAAAATTTCAAATTAGGTTAGTAATGTGTTATAAGATAGATACATTAGGGTGACCAGATCTCAACTTTCAGTGTTGTACACAAGTATAGTTCGTACCAGCTATAGTGAAAGTGACTCATCGCTTAAAAGCGTATGGTTTAAGATTTGGACGTAAGGCTAAGATAGATTCAACCATTCTTAAGAAAAAGAAAACTGCAGCGAGTGTAACTCGCTGTCAGTAGAGGATAGTAACTAGGATTTATATTACATTCAGATTATTACATTATTAATTACATTTTTTAAGATTATGGAATATATATTTGCTAAAAAATATTTTCTGAAATGTAGTTTATCTTTTCAATACTACTTTGTGAACTTTTCTATGTCGGTAAAGAAAAATGGCTACTTTGCCGGTAGTAAGAAAAGACATACTTTTTCTCTGGATATATTTACTTTCTACAGCAGATACACTAATTATATGCGCTCTCTTTCTAACACACATCAACTTAAAGACATGATTTGTACCGTATGTGTGATATTGTACCATAACTCGATGAGTCACTTCCACTATAGCTGGTACAGACTTTACATGGTGGGCCAAATTGAACACCTTTAAATGGAGACTCCTGTTTCTATAAGAGACAGAGAAAATTTGATATAGGTGTGTGATGATAGATTTTTATAAAAAAATGAATGATCAATACGATATGATGATCTTATGATTCCAGAAATACGGGCTGCTCTTCGAAAAAGTGCAATTTTCTCATTAATATTTCCTTTTCAAAAATACGTCACATGATATTTTGCTCAAGTCAAATTTGTTATAAAGAAATGTGAGTTAGTTCGGGTTGCACTAGGAACATAATGTTATCAATAGCGTACAGTCGGTAATTCACAGAAGTGCCTGTTTTTCCTGTCGATACAGAAAAATCTATAACGTGAATGTCACTATCATTACGCTACTTATTGCAAAAGGTTGGTATTCAATCATAAATTCAATAATAAAACTGAGAATGCTGTACGTTTGCTGTACATGAGCGTATGCTGTGCCGCGTGTCATATTGCTGTATAATACAGCAAAATTCCGTTTGTCTGGTCACCCTACATACATCAGTTTGTTGGTTATGTAAGATTACGTCGGTAACAATATTAATTTGACAAGTCAAATACCTTGAATTAATTATATGAGGCGTATACAGTGTGAGTCTCTAACTTGGAATAAATTCACTAAACCGAATACACTGTTTTTTCGGAAATATGCTCGAACACGTCGATTAGTATTTTAATCTGTCCTATTTTTCATGTAAGAAAATTTTATACAGCGTGAGACAAATCTGAGAGTCATCAACAATTATTTTAAATGGCAAGCTTAATTTTTTTTAAGTGTTTTTAAATGGTATATCAAGTTAAACATGCGTACTACATTTCAAATTTTTATTCCTTCTCATTAAAAAGATATTACAACAAATAATATTTCGAAAAATCAAGAAATCTGAATCAACTAAATCGTAATAAATGTTCAAAATTTTGTCCATGTACTACCTGACAATGCCCTACACGGAACTGAATCTCTGTCCAGAATAGAAACCTTTGGTTTCAATAAGACGGGGCGCCTCCTCATTTTGCAAGACCTGTTCGTGACTGTCTAGAGATGATGTGTTTCTAGACAGATGGATTGGTAGAAGAGGACCTATTGAATGGCCACCCAGGTCTCCGGATCTAACACAAATGGATTATTTCTTATGGGGGTACTTAAAAGCCAAAGTTTTTAAAACCAAACCGGAAAATATTGTGGTGTTGAAAGAAAGGATCAGACAGGAGTGTAGGCTAATTTCCGCAGAAGTAATTAGAAATGTTCAAAATGAGTTTCAGTTCCGTGTAGGGCATTGTCAGGTAGTACATGGACAACATTTTAAACATTTATTATGATTTAGTTGATTCAGATTTCTTGATTTTTCGAATTACTCTTTGTTGTAATATCTTTTTAATGAGAAGGGATAAAAATTTGAAATTTAGTACGCATATTTAACTTGATATACCCTTTAAAAACACTTAAAAAAATTAAGCTTGCCATTTAAAAAAATTGTTGATGACGTCATATCTCAGATTTGGGACATGCTGTATAAAATTTTCTTATATGAAAAATAGGACAGATTAAAATACTAATCGACGTGTTCGAGCATATCTCCGAAAAAAACAGTGTATTCGGTTTAGTGAATTTATTCCAAGTTAGAGACTCACACTGTAGATGTAACATGCTCAAATCACATTTTTATAAATTATACGATATAAGTCTTGAACAGTCATCTTAACTACTTTGCCTCTATACGTATATCCTATAATGAGGAATAATCTTATTTAGACATAACGCCTTTTGTTTCTATATTCCTTATATAACACCTTTTGAAGACTGCTAACCTTAAAAAAAGTCATTGGCTACTCTGGCAGCAAATTTATTTGATTGCATGGTGGAATACATTTGTTCATCAATGACTGATGCTATATGCGATTTTATTACTCATTAAATTTAAATGATCCCCTACTAGCAGAAATTCTTTAAATATTATTCAATTACTATTCATACAGGTGTGAGATTATAAGTTAGATATTTAAGTCCCAAAAGTTTTTTCGGTCCCTTCGACCCTAAAGAACTCGTTTTATTTCATCCCCCTCCGAAAGTCCACTTTCTTCTGAAGCGTCTAAAGTAATCTCACAGATGGAAGCCATAAACCTATATTACTCGGAAAAGACTTTTCTATTTCTTTTTTCCCTCCTTATAAAAATTTAATATTACTTCTCGAACGGGCGGTCTTCGCGAGAACCAAAAGGGCTAACAACAACGAGCGACGTAACCCGACCGCGTTTTATTATTATTTTCGCGCGTACTCGGTATTATTACACGAGTTTTGCATGCACGTGTTTGCAGGGGGGCAACGTATATCCCTTTCAATGTTTAAAATTCCAGTCGGCGAATATATTGTTGAACGTCTACGAAGAAATATAACGTCCTATAAAGATTCCTGTCGTTATTTTAAAAGCGACATTTTCTTTCAAAGAAATACAAGTACCGTCAGTGGTTCTCAAAATAAAATTGAGATTGTTTTAGAATACTTAGGATAATATTGCTTGATAATCGATTTAAAATCTTGGTGAGTTTTTTATAGATCGTCATTGAAACGTCAATAATCAGGTGCCCTTCTCCATCTGTGTACTATGAAATAAACAGCAATTTTGCTAATTAATGACCTGATTTATTACGACTCTAATAACATATAATCACGACGAAATGAGCGTTCGCCGGAGAATATCTGCACGCCGAACTAGCAAAAGTGTAATATTTGTAATTACACGCCACAAATCTTGCTTCGGCTAACAAACGACCGATGGAAAAACTGTTTGGTTAGATGAGGTTCTTTTACAAACCGACCGGTAAGTTGTAAAGACCTTTTTAAGATTTCTAATAACGATATCTTTGTAATTCTCCGGTCGTAATTACGAGAGAGAGGTATCTCCCGGGACGTAATGAGCTTTAATCTAAAGAGAACGGAATTTTAATCATCTTTTTGTAATTTATGTGGATAAAAACCGATGGAATAATAAAAGTACTATAGTTGGAGATAAATTCTTAAATGAAAATGTGGTTGAATAAAATGTTAAATGGCGTTTTATTACAGGAAATAACTTTGGGAAGTTTGCAAACAGGTTAACACCGTTGATCTGAAACAATGTGTTTCGAGTACGTCAATATTCAAAGGAATCTGTTGGTGTGAACAATACAATGGTGTGTGTAATGGTTTAATTTGAAGCGCCTGCGCTTGAAACCAACAATGCATGTTATGCAATGATTGTAACTTGCACACAGAGAAATATGAGCTTGTTGTCATCTATGCTTACGTGTTTGAAAATGTTTCATAAGTATATTATTATAACGATAATAATAATATAATAAAATTCAATGTCAAGTTTTATTTTGATGTAATCAATTTCTAAATTTTTGAAATTCGATAACTTATGTAAAAAATGTTTTCTGTTATTCTCTCTTTTTTAGAAATAAAAAAAATTAAGAAATATTCAAATTCAAAATTCTCGATTTAATTAAAAAATCGAATTTAATCCAAATCTAATGATAAAATGGTTTATTTTTACCGAAAAAGTTTATACAGAGTCATCAACTAAACCAATCCGTAAATTTAATTGAATTCCAAAATTGAAAATTCTAGATTTAACGAGAAATCGAATTTAATCAAAATCTATGATAAAAAAAGTTTATATACAGAGTCTTCAAATGAACCAACCAGAAAAAATAATGTCAATTTCAAAATAAAAAATTCTAGATTTAATGAGAAAATCGAATTTAATCCAAATCTAATAATAATAGAAAATTATTTTAACCAAAAAAATTTATATACAGAGTCTTCAAATAAACCACCCCAAAACAAATCATTCAATTTTAAAATTGAAAATTTTAGATTTAATGAAAGAATCTAATGATACAATTAGATAATAATTAGAACAAATTTAACATTTATAATAAAAAATAGAAACTTTTAGTTTTAATTTCGACCTATGCAACGAAAACTATCGTAAGTCAAAAATTGTGATTTTGAAAAATTTGAAAAGAAAACAAAATTAACTGCTATTCTTCTATGGTGAATCATGCCGGAATCCTCTATAAGATACCTACAGCAACCAAGTAGGAAATTTTTACCTAGAAAATTTTATTTCTTAAACTGCAATCGGTTCAAAACCTTTAAACACTTATATCTGACTCAGTTCTATCAAAAATGACTTACAATAGTTTTCGTTGCATAGGTCGATTTAACACAAAAATATCTTAATTTCCACAAATAATTTTTCTAAATTTTTTTAAAATTGGAACTTGATAAAATATATTAATTCCCTTTTTGATGCAGTAGCCTTTATGTACTGATTTATTTAACTGTATCTTTTTTAATAGTATCGTTATAAAATAGATTTCTAACCGCATGGAACAATCATCAGTCAGGTAAACATAGCAATCACGAACGACAGTTTAGTAATGATTGGAGTGGATCTTGAATGGAAATGTTCGCCATTACAATTTTGCGTAATTAACCAGAAATTCAGAGTAATGCATGCGGCGTTGCGGACGTGAGTTATTGTGAATTATGGGTAGCCCCAGGTTGTACAACCACCATTTGCTTTATGATCACTATCTGACTGGCTGTATTTCGGGTGGACCCCGTCCTTTATGGGGACATAAATAAAGCCCGTCGACACCGTTCAAGGTCCGTAATGATTGCAATCCGATTATGCGCATTAAATCTTCGGTGATCGAGCGGAAAGAAGGAGTAAATATCAGCGAAACATAATCGAGTTTATAATTAAAATCCGAAACACCACTTAAACTTCACGACAATATTTAACGAGCGTCATGCTATTCAATATAACTTTCCTGCGGCGCGTTATACGAGTTTTGTTGCGGTTGTTTTTGTTTATCTCTCGTTTACATTATCTCGGCGGCGTTTACATTATGTAGTTTTAACGTACGGGATGAGTAAATTCGAACGGACCACCACATTAGGGTGGATATAGTTTTATTCTTTATCTTGTGCATTGGGAGGCGAACTGTACCTCTTCAGTCAATCGTGATCGTTTTATTCTGGTCGGGGTAACTTCAAATACCCGGACTCGGCATTTCGCTTCTTTTTGTTCCCATATTCGCCGATGAGCAACGGGCCAACGTAAAAATGCCAGAAGGGCGGACGGCAGGGGAGCCATCGAATTAGAAAATGCGCGGCACAAAGGTCCGCGTCGGGTTGCTCTGTGCAAAATAAAGTAAAATTAATGTATACAAAAAATCGGCCGGCTCGTCGAAACCTTTAATCAGCTAAAATCGGATGCACAAAGCAAACAGTATGGCGAAAACACACGGGATGCCGCTGTATTTCACAGAATCGATAACGGATGCACCCGTTGCAGGCAAAGCTTGACGACACGCCACTGATTTCCTATACGGAATATAACATAATCAACTACAAACTCTATTGTATCTACTTCTTCTATAAATACATAAAAAAATCCAAGGAAAAATGTATACATCTAACAAAACCATAATTTTTTTAAAAAATAATATCTATCGGATTTAATTTTATATAACATTGTGTGTTAGAAACTGTTATAATAATAAAAAGATGGATGATTCGATTATGATCAAAGGATGGCTGAAAAATTATAAAGATTGGATTCTACAAAAAGATACAAAGCGTGTCTACCATTTAATGAAAGATACAACTGTACAACATGAAACAGAATTCTTGTACTTACTAATTTATTTGAAACTGACTGTTTCAAAATGTTGGAAAAAGGTTGACTGTTCGAAAAATTACGTACACTAAAGAAAATTACACAGTAGATCGTCACCTGAATGCAGAACTATACTATGTCCAAAAACTAAATTTTTCAGGAGACGATTTTTTTCTTTTTTAGGCTTATTATATTTAAATATTTTAAACTACAAAACCTTAATTGAAGTGGAGGGGAAACTGAGTGCTGGGACTCATAATACTTCTGCATGCAACGAAGCGCACTATTAGCTATTACACTAGCATTTACTGACCAAAACCGATTTTAAGAAAATATGAACTTACACTGGTTCTGCATTCAAGGGACGAGATATGAAAATTCATTATATTAAATTGCAATTACAAAACATATGCAAAAATATGTTAACCAACATCAAGTTTGCAGGAAATTCCAAGACAATAAGTAAATAAATAAATATATGTGAAATTTATTAGAGTAGTAATAAATCACTAAGTATATGCTAACCCTTTATAACAGTTTGTATCGTAGCGCAATTTTCTTGATAAAAATTTGAAATAAATTCTAAGAAAATCAACCAAATAAATAAATAATGGAATAAACCTCCTAAAATTTATCACACTAATAACGAATGACCCTGTATATATTACACTTTTATAACATGCAATGACACACTTTCTGTTATTTACGTCCATAAAAACACAACCTATAAATTTTTAAAACCGCGGAAAAATAACCATTCAATTTATCTCGGACAGAGGCTACAATTGTTTAATAAATCCTGAAAGCTCCATAAAAGAAACCATAAAACAATGGAGCTTCTCGGAGCCGAGCTTAAGTATATATGACCCAATTAGTTGAGTTTCAGGGTTGCTCTTGCTACGACTTGGCGGTCTGCCAATAGATACTGAAAGGCGATGATAAGTTTTTCGAAATAATAACTAATTCCGATATTGCCAAAGACGATTTCTCGGTGTTGCTAAATTTTATAAGCAATGAATCGAATGGTTGGTCGAACGGTACCTCGTAAAAAATTTTATTTGGTTCCCTCACTCCGGCGAAAAGCGCATTATGCCGTATAAACAGGCACATTTCATTTCGGAAATATGCCCTTTTTTTCATTTTGCCACCTTTATGTTTACCGCTACCGATAATATTCATGTTATTTATATCTGTGCCGGCGATAAAACGTAATATAATGTGACAGGAATGGATGTCGTGCCGTAAAGGAAGGCAAATCGTAAACCTCTTCCGGTTTTCTGTTATTGTACTTTAGTTTATGTAACTAATATTGTAATATATGTCGGTTGTAAACGGGGAAGGGTAATATTACGCTCTATTGAGTAATTTAGCGTTTATAGCAACGTTAGAACTTTCTGGCGCTATACCTAAGTAAGTTTAGTTACTTATAAAATGACGGAAAATAAATTTTTATTTTTCGTAGTAAATATTTAATTTAGAACTGAATAGAATATGTTTATAATTCTGTTTTTAAAGTAAACTGTCAAGTGCATACATTAAAACAAAGAATATGCTTTAGTGTAAACAAGCTGGATGTGATTGTCAGTTCCCACACATAACGGGTGCATTACACTCTCTCTTGTAATCTCACTTGTTGCTTGTTACGCACGTTTTCCTCATTTTCAACAATAACCGTTGGAAAATGGTTACTCCATTTCACAAAACAGTGTTTATTTGTATATGCTAATATTTATTAACATGAACTGTAAGAGAAATCTGCAACAATTCATTATAAAAGTTGGTTCGTCTGTATTATTCCTTGTTTCTAATGAATTAGGATCCATTTGATAACCTAACATTAAATTTAGTTTCCATTAACTTTAGTTTCGTTCACTGAGGCAACTAGCAACCAACAACAGGCGATATTGCCACTTGATGACATTTTACATAGAATTAAAACGAACGTTTCACATTAAAGCAATACGATATTGTCTCTGCATTTGCGATATTGAATTGCTCTAATGTGAGGGACATGATTTAAATTTAAGTTGAAATATTGCATGGTAACATACTATGTACAATCAGTAATGATTGCTAGTTGCCTCAGTGTGATACTCATTGTCAGTGTGTTAGATACGTCTCACACTAAACGAAGTTAATGTTTCTGTCAACAGATCTCAACTATGCAGTAGATACGGTTCTTTATACTTAAAAATATAATTAAAAGTTAAATCCCCAGAGCTCTAAAGGAAACTTTAGTTTGAATATGAAATCAGACCTAATTGTGTTGTTTTTTTTTCTTTATTATATGTACCAATTTAAATTTCGGGGAAAATCATTTTAACTAGACTTGATTACATATTAAATTAATGTTATTAATTATTTTACAGGATAGGAGTAAAATAATAATAATGTGAATTGATTGTCATTTAGTTAGAAAGCAAAAAATATGATTCTATTTTCGCGAAAAGGTTTCTTAGAGTTGCTAAATTGGAACTCGAACATTGTTGGATCTAATAGCTATGACAATAGTGAAGATTTTTAAATAAATCTCTAGACTCTCTCAGATTTCTCCTTTTTTAGTAATTTAAATTACCAATTACCATTAAACCAATCAAATTTAAGAACGCCAAACTTCATTATCTGGGGCTTTTGGATATCTCGCAACAAACCGCAAATCCTCCAAGTTTTGAAGGCCAACATTGAGAAAAAAGCTCCTACTTTGAAGACAAATGTTTTGGAAGTAACGTTTCAAAATGTCATAAAACAATCAGAAATATGCATAAACTCAGGAAGAAATAATTTTTGCCCATGTAATTGTTTCTAAGCAGTATCAATTTTATCCTTTTAACACTTGAGTACCGCCATTATGTAAAAAATTTCTTTTCTGATGCCTGTCACTATCTTTTTTTCAAGAATTGAACAAGATCGTCACATACAAGATAATAGCCAGAAGAATCCGCCGTGATTGAGAATTATATGATACTTCCCCTGGCTATACCGAGTATTTGACCATGCATCAATATATGCTTCTCACGGCATTCAACGCTACAAACAAACTTTTCTTGGTAACAAAGCCTTGTTTTTCTTATTTCGAACAAAACGGCAGCCAATTTACACTATGATATTACTTTTGTACAGCCGGCCCAAACCATTTTGGCCTTCCGAGGTCACCTGCGCAATGACAAAAGGTGAGGAGTTCTAAGAGAGCTCATTTGCGTAGTATACTCAACAGAGTACTGAACGTGTACAGATCAAAGCAAAAGTTTGTGTATAAGTGCGTGAGATAATATTTAAGTTCGAGATGGCGGAAAGTAAAGTGAAAAATAAAGTAAGTTCTTATTTATTTATTATTTTTGTTAATTGTTTTAGCAGATATTGTACTATTTGCAGCTTAAAATATGTTTGATTAATGGGTTTGTTAATTTAAAAATAACTTTTAAACTTAAAAACCCTGAAAAATAAGCTACTACAAAGAAATTCATTATTAAAAATTTACCTGTTTAAAATTTACAATACAATATCTGTACATGTTTTTGTACAGGTCAACTTTTGCCGCGCTCTATACTTGCCGCTCCTATCTAACGAATACACCCATCTTTCTCCCACGATTTACTGTCGCACTCCTTCGTCTGCGCATTTTTCGTGACCTCGGAAGGCCAAGATGGTTTGGGCCGGCTGTACCACCCTGTAATTTAAAAAGGTACAGTTCAGCAAACATTACTTTGCTATTCTTTGGAAAATTGTGGTACAAACCATTTCTGACGAATTATATAGGATGAATCAACATTCAATTTTCAGTTTTTGTGTCCTTTAATTAAAAATTAGACAACGAAAACCCAAAACAATTCTCAGGTTAAAATTGTAATAAATAAGTTTAACCTTTCGTTTGTTGTCAATAAAACCGACAAAGAAAATATTATTTAAACGAAAAAAGAAGTCGGGAATTTCATAATTTTCTTGTCGTACTTCCTTAATAATAGTATAACAGCTTTAAAAATTAAGTCACAATTATTACATTTACATTTATTACAGGAGGATTTCTCCATCCTTACCACGGTTGGTTGATCTTAATAGTTTTCATTTAATTCTTATAAAAATTTATATCTGTTTAGTTTTGTAATAAAATTCTCGGTAGTGTGTATTTTTTTTTTAATTTAATATTTGAAATTAATCAAATTGAATATGAAATTTAGCTTGTTTTGCGAATCGCACCAAAATCGTATTTGTAATTAATTTCATAGCTGGGAAACGTAAACTATAGAGCGAAACGTATCGACTTTTTATGCCTCTATATTTGGCCGTTTATTAATCATTTCCGTAAATTGGCTCCCATAAACTTTTAAAACGATTACCTAAATAAATTCCCTGTAATACCGATAAATTCTGATTTTAATTAATAACCGAAATATATCACGATTAAGCACGCCAATATTTTAGAATTCACTCGCACTCGCATTATATACGGTCTGCACATTTTATTGGTGGAAACGATGCGTTACATATTAAATACCTACGGGACTATATTTCGCGTTTGGATCTCATCGGTCTTCGGTGCGCGCGCAGCTGTAATTAAAGCAGATGAAAGTAATTGCGAACGGAATATGCACGTCGTAAATCAACGCGATTCTCGTTTTATTTACATATTACGCAACTGCTAAACTGCGAAATTAACGATTGTGTTCCATCTGACAGGCAATTACGTTATCAATTAACGGCCATTCTTATGTCATAATCCGTTCTGTTATACGAGATGAGCTATTTCAATTTCTATTTAATACTCATCTAGTTATATTACAACAGAAAATGTTCGTTTTATGACATTTACGACACTATAACATTCGTATAATTCTTTAAAATGTTTTATAGCTATGGGCTAAGGATATACTTCTAACATATATTTGATTCTAAGCGTTATAGTCCATTTGAGAGTATCGAATTTTGGTTATCGATTACATACAATAAACAAACGTGTGAAAATGTGAACGAATTTTAACGCAAAATCGAACGTCATAACGGGTGCACACACACACCAATTCTCGGTGTATCGGCACTAATTGAGACAAATAGTTTATCGTAATCGGTGGCCGGCTTTTCACCTACCGGAATAAATCATTTTCATGAAATATCGGCAACCGGCGGCCGGAGTTGGTATCGTTCGGTTCGCGCGTCCGAACAAAATCCGAATTATTTTCGCTTTCGCTAATCAACGCAGCCGTTTCAATAAATAAACGTTGCACGTGTCCGGACAATTGCCAAAAATGCGGCCACAATTACCTGCCGATCAATTAAACGATAAACAATATTCCGGGTTTATCATCCGTTTTGATGGTCATTTATTTTCATGTGACCACATATGGTCAGATTTGAAAGAATGCTTGTTATTGATCGATGAATGTTTGTTTCAATTCAAATTTATACTCTAATATCTTGATTAGCAGAGATAATTTATACATTTGTTTGATACAGCGGTATTATGGTTATACAAATTAAATGATTAAAGTCCAAAATCTTTATTTTTATTCAACATGTGCAGTTTTACATTAACAATTGTTTTTAGAAAATAAAGTCTTTGAATGTCCACCAAGTTTATTTAAACATGAAGCTGAAAATGTGACTGAAACCTCTTTATCTCGTAATATTTTCAGATTGATCGTTCTAATTTCTTGAGTAATATTGATGTATAATTAGAGTTCATAGGATTTCTGAAAATCTTAATCTCCAAATATCCTGAGAAGAAAAAAAAATCAGAGCTGGTTAAAGCTAGTGATCTTGTTCTTTCGTAGATATTCTACCTTAAGAAACATCTTTTTTACACGACTTCTACCATGACATAGTCTTTTTCCAAAGGCCCTGATAGTTCAAGTTTCCTTGATTATTTCAGTTTAACCAGCCCCGATTTCTTCTTATGATATTGGAAAACTAAGGTTTTCACAAACAGATCCCAAAAACTACGAGCTTTAAATACCAAACAGCACTCAAGAAATAAGAACGGTAAATCACACAGAGAACAATAATCTCCCCCCTAAAAGCATTCTAGACCTAATTAAGGAAAAACGGAGAATACGTCGTAAATGGCAGCAGTCCCGAAACCCAGAACTGAAAACTATTCTTAACAGACTAACTCACACGATCTCGCTGGAACTCTAGGCTTGTAGAATCAAAAACTACCGAAACCTAATACTAAGCTTCGAAACAAACGACCCCGGTTTATGGAAAACTACAAAGAAATAACTCGAGTGTATGTAGAAATACCTACCCTTCTAGTCAATGAAACTTCAGTTTTCTCCGATCAAGATAAGTTACCGAAGGTTACCGAAATAGACACCATCTCCTTCGAGGAACTTAAGGCAGAAATAGGAAAGCTCCCCACTAAAAAAGCCCCAGGCCCAGATGAAATACGCAACATAGTCATGAAACATATTCCTGAGAATTTGCTGAACTTTTCGAACGAACTATCCACCGTCGACTTCGAGATGAGCTAAGTTTCCTCAAGACCATACCAAACATCCAGTACGGTTTCAGAGACGGACATTCTACAATTCATCACCTAGCCAGAGCGACGGAATTCATAGAGAAAGGCTTCGAAGCCAAAAAATTTATAGCTGCTGCTTCTCTGGATATAGCAAAGGCGTTTGATACAGTCTGGATTGAAGGACTTAAATTTAAACTTAATAAAATTGGAATCAGCAACTACCTACTTACCATTCTGCTATCCTTCCTCTAGGAAAGATCTTTTACGATTGTCATCAATGGATTTTCCTCCAGCACTTGGAAAATTCTTACTGGAGTCCCCCAAGGAATCTGCTTATCCCCAGCTTTATTTAACATTTTTATTCATGATGTCCCTTCTGACCCAAATTTCAAAATGGCAATATTCGCTGATGATATGCTAATAATGGCACAACATGACATCCTTAACGACGCAATCGAATCACTGTAAAGATCAATTGATAAAATCCAGCACTGGTTAACAAAGTGGGGGATTATCCTCAATGGCAATAAATGTCACTCCAAGATCTTTATGCTAACAAGGAGACCTCACGACTTTGGAATCACCGATTTTAACGAAAGTGGTACCAATCGATAGGTATTCGTACATAGTGCAAATCTGTAAAATATTAGGGCGCACTATTCAGCGGTTCGCGAGTAAATCATTAATAAATAATTAATTAATCGCCAATCAAGGCCGAGCGAGCTGACATCAGTGACAGACCACGCCCCCAAGGCCGATTCATAGCCGCGGTGAAATTAGCCGAGTTCACGTGCAAACGTAGATGGTTCGAATCCGGAATAAATTAATTTTTTTTTCTTTTAATTTTTAATATAATATTTCAGTCTATTTTTATAATATTTTATTTTTACGCAATATAATTAATTAAGAATACTTTTTCTTAATTTTGATTTTATCCCTCAACTATTGCGACGCGTTATTAGTAACAATAAATGGTTGGTGCAGTTTTGAGAGCTAATATTTTAATATAAATAAAAAGTCAAGTATTTTACAAATCTATATTGTGCAAAAATAAAGCTATTAAAGGACGCGTTTGGTTCCGAAACGTTTCTGCTGCAGCTAGTTTCCTCAATTGTGGCAGTTTCTCTTTCAGTAACAAATTTCGTAGTTTTCCTCTGTCGAATTCTATGTTGTTTCTTAAAATTCAAAACCCACGAATTAGGTGCTTTGAAATTTAAGTCAGTAAATTGGCTAACGGCACTTAAGCCCCACTCTTGGAGATTCCTTGTCGTTTCTTATTGATGATCTTGTCTAGCTTCCACAAAACGATCATATGCCCAAGAGTCAATCAATTTTTACTTATCAACAATTGATCCTCCTTTTCTGACATGTTCCTCCCATTCCTTTAAATGTACCTTTTGGTTAGGCGTGAACATCCTTTCTTCTGAAGAGTTTGCAAAGACCACTTGGGATGTTCTTTAGCAATATTCACAACTCTTACCTTATACTCAAGTTCTTCGTCCATCTCGTCCATTAGAATCAGTGCCTCGGTATTTACAATTTTTTTGTTATTTAAGATGTCCGCGATAGCATCAAATATATCGTTACCAAATTGCTCAGCCTTTTCTGTAATTTCCACGGTTGGTTCTGGTGTAACAAGATCATTTTCCAGTAGTAGGTTCTCTAAATACAATAGTGCACCTCTCAAAAGTAACTTTGATTTATTTGTTTGAATCATCATCAGTATTATAATTGATATGTACTAATGTGTAATATCATATCTCTAGATAATAAGTATAATAAGTAAAATGTTATATTAATTTGTTTTTCTTGAAAAAAAAAAAATAATTATTTTATTCCGGATTCGAACCATCTACGTTTGCACGTAAACTTGGCTAATTTCACCGCGGCTATGAATCGGCCTTGAGGGCGTGGTCTGTCACTGATGTCAGCTCGCTCGGCCTTGATTGGCGATTAATTAATTATTTATTAATGATTTACTCGCGAACCGCTGAATAGTGCGCCCTAATACTTTACAGATTTGCACTATGTACGAATACCTATCGATTGGTACCACTTTCGTTAAAATCGGCGATTCCAAAGTCGTGAGGTCTCCTTGTAAGACCCTACCGTAATGCGTCTTGCGTTGTTATCAACAACCAAATAATCCCGTGGAGCGCAAAAGACGAAACTATCAAATACCTTGGAGTATTCCTTGACCAATGTCTAACTTGGAAATACCACATCAACGCAAAACTCAACCAAGGATTTGCCAGGCTTAGACAGCTTTATCCCATAATTAATAGAATATTACCTATGAGAATAGAGTGCACTCTCCTCCTCTACAAAGCTCTTATTAGACCACTGGTCACCTACGCTTCCCCGGTTTGGAGTAACTCAGCAGTCTCAAATATGAAAAAGATTCCAACTCTACAGAACAAAATCCTTAGGATCTCAGTGGACGCCCCATGGTTTATAAGGAACATTGATGAAGACCTAAAAGTGCCAACTATTAGTGAATTTATTAACAGTTTGAGTCCGGGGAAGCGCTATCGCGTTTCATTTGTATTGTAGTAGTAGTATTGGGCAATTAGTATTAAGGTAATTAATTATTGTAATATAAGCATTTTATGTATGTCACTAGACACTTGTCGACGGTTGACCGCTGAGACGCTGATGTTGCACCTGTTGTGTAATGTGAGGCTCTTGTGAGTAGTTGCCGACAAGAGTTTAGTTAATTGTTAAGTTGGGACGAGTAAATATAGAGTTAAGCAAATGATTCCTGGTGTTTAATTGAACAACCCCTAATATCCACCACAGTATGGATATAAAATTCTCCCGGATCCAAACGGTTAAGAACGTAACCAAAAGGTTCTACAACATTAACACGTGCTCTAGTGTGGTTCAGCATAAAGTGAGCCTCACAGAACAAATATAATGAGAAGTGGAAGGTCAACGTTATAAAACGGGTGATTGGGCTATCCCCACTTTCGAGTGGCCTAGGTGCGCGCGAAAATGGCGGATTTGAAAATGTAAACAAATCTGTATTTATAACCTATCTTTATTTTTACATTATACTTATTCACTGTAGTGAACAAAATTTTATCACTACAGTGAAAAAATATAACATAAACATAAGAATGAAAGAAAATATCAAAATTACAAACAAAAGTACAAATAATTTAAAATATTTATTTCACTTTTAATTTATATAAATTTTACAACATGTTTCATTGCAATAAATTGATTTGTAATAACAAATAGTATTATATTAAACATATGTATGCTATAAAGAGTAGAAAATTAAAAAAATAAAATAAAAGAAAAAACACGAAACACATTTTCTAGAGCTAATTTTAAATTGATTCGATGCATATCTTCATTCCAAATTCTTCCTTAGGGAAGTTAGATGCTTTTGAACCATCCAGACCAGTCCAGACGATACTACACTTGATTATTCCTTAATCTGTAAACGACTTTTTCTTCTTGCAAAACGTTGTGTCCACATGAAACAAAAAAAAGGGGTTAGTGATTCTTTTTTATAAGTAAGTTTTAATAGAATAAAACCAAATTAAATGGTCTTCCACAAAGAATAAAACATTAAATTCTCAAACTACCCAGGAGGTTCCATTTTGACAAGCTTTGACAATTAATGACGCAAGTTGATGAAGGACTATCTTTAGAAGAATCCATTATTTGACATTATTTTCTGAAAGAAAGCTGTAATCACTAATATTTTTCTTGGATTTGCTTTAGAAATAGCTTTGATAGCTTCTTCAAGCATAGAAGTATAGTTCCACAAGAAATTATAGGTAGTAATATTTTTGTGCCGTCTTGAGGAAAATGGCATAACTTGAAAGAAATCATTTTTGAAAAAATTACTAGAAATTTGTATTTTTTAAAAAGTGTTATCTGGTATTTCAAATGGGTTCAGTGAGTTTCTGGCATCCTTCCATGTTAGGGTATCAAGGGTTGAACTTTTTAAAATGAAATTTTACCAAAGATAATGCCAAACGATGATCTTAAACCAGAGATAATGCCAGAGATGATCTTACACATTTTGAGCTTGCAGTTAAATGTATAAAAAGTCATTTGTTCAATACACTCGGTACACAACTCATTTTAAAATTCAATTGTGCTATGCTAACAATGTAAACGACTGCTACGGGGATGTCGTTCACCAAGCGACCAAACCTAACCTGAAAGTCGTTCATAACGATGTCGTTAGAAGTTACAAAATACGAATTGTCGTTCATGAACGACAATCGGTTCATAACGATGTCGTTAAGAGTTACAAAATAGGCCTGTTAGAAACAATATTTAGAAACTTACCGTAAAATAAAATAAAACAGTAAACCACTAACCTTACATCGCGTCCAAAATGCCGGGAAACGACGCTACTACGCCACTACTTATTCCGCGCAGACGCACTGTGACAACGCGGTGTTGCCACATAATTCAATAATAATTTGATGTGGCATCTGTGTTTCTGAGTCCGGCATTGCCGGGTTCCGTATCCGAGTTTCATCCCCGTGGTGAGCCTCTACCAAATCCACACGTGCCTAAAGAGACAGCTTCCTCAAGACCTGATTTCATCTTATGCGGAGTAATAGCTGTCTACATCGAAACCAGTGCGGATTTCCGTAACTTTACTAAGTAATCTTTACGTAATGTTTCTTTTTTTTTCTGAACCAAAATAAAAAAGAAAAACATACTGCTGTTGAACTGGTTTTGTTAATAAATTAAAAAAAAAGAACGGTAAATAAAGAGATCTCGCTTCCAGTTACACAAAATTCCTAGGCACAATTTCAAGTTTATCTTTTAACAAGCGTAATTTGTTATTTGAAAGACTTTATTTTCAAAAATTAAATTCAAATTAGTTGAAGGATAAATAGGAGTTTTCTATTAAATATTTCTATTTGCTTAAAATGTTTACTTAGTTCCTGAGTGAAATAATATTTTCTGATTTGTCCGATTTGTGTGTGTTTTAGATGTTGATATAATTAGTACTTCTTCTGTCCGAAAATAGTTCCTACATTTTAGTTTAATGTAAAAATTATCATAAATATATAAGATAAATTAATTTATTAAATATCAATAGGTAGAACATATAATAATTGAAATGTGCAATGCCCTAACCTCCACTTAGCTATTGCCCACGTTTTGTGATAAGTAATTATTACCTGTAAAATTTGAATGTTTTTGAATTTTAACCGCTCTGCATCAAAAATGGGTCGAAATATTTCGGAAACAAATCAGAATTCGGGGTGGGAAAAAATGCGGAGAATTTAGTAATGAGCAAAGAAACGAAATTTTACATTATTTGTTGCAAAATGTGGAGGATAAAATTTGAAGATCGTTAGCTTGTTCAAGTAAAATTCTAAAGAAATACGTTGCACAATAGATTTAAAAATGGAAAAGAAATTAAGAGAGTAACCAGTTTTATTAAGCCATTACTTACCGAAGAAAATAAACGACACCGAAAAGAGTTTTGTTTAAAATTTGTATTGCCGACGGGGTATTTTGAAGATTTACTAAACTATATTCACATTGACGAAAAATGGTTTTATTTAACCAAAACAAAAAAAAGTTTTCATGTCACTCCGGAAGAGGAAATGCCGCATAGAACTTATAAAAGTAAAAGGTTCATTACAAAAATAATGTTCATGGTGGCAATTGCACGGCCACATTAGGATTTCTTACAAAAAAAAAAATTTTACGAATAAATAGGGATATGGCCATTTATAAACTCTTTACCAGCCAAAAGTAATAGCAAAAATCGGACTAGGAGAACACTAGTAACCACAGCTGTAGAAAGTGTCAATAAAGAGGAAGTAAGAAAAATGATTTTGAATAAATTGATTCCAGCAATACGGGAGAAATGGCCTGTTGGTTCAAAAAAACATGCAATATTTATTCAGCAAGATAATGCTAAACCGCATTTGTACACTGACGATCCAACATTAATCCAAGCTTTCAGTAGAGATGGTTGGGTATTCAACTGATATCTCAACCACCGAATAGCCCCGACTTAAGTGTGTTGGATTTAGGTTTTTCAGTTCATAAATTATTTTGTATTTCCATTTAAAAACAATAAACTGTTGTACATAAAATTCTTCTGTTTTTGATTCGCCTTAAAATAAATAAATAAATAAATAAAATGTAGCAACTATTCTCGGACAAAAATTAAATTAAAATGTATCAACTATTTTCGGACAGAGGAAGTAAATTGTAATAAAATTTTCTTTTTTTGGAAATTTTGATGAACCCGATATGTTGTGTTTTTTGTTTGTAATTTGATTTTGAAGGTTGACATTTTGTAACGTTGGCTCAGAAATGTATTAATGAAGTTATTAACGAGTTAAGTTCAAATAAGTTGACATATCTATTTACGAGTAATTGTTGCTGTAGAACTGCATTATACAGATCTGGAAATTTTATTTGAGGGTATAGAAAAATAATGCGTGCAAAAGAGAAGCATATAGGAAATAGATTAGATAAACAATGAGCGATATAACTGTTTAACCACGTCAGACTGTCAAACTGTCAGTTCGACAGTTCGTGGGAAGAAGGTGGTTGGTTGGGCGACTAGGGTCGGGTCGGAAAAGGCGTGGTTAAACAGTTATATCGCTCTTTGCTTATGTAATCTATTTCCTATATCCGTCTCTATTGCACGCATTATTTTCCTATACCCTCAAATGAAATTTCCAGATCTGTATATCGAAAAGAAATATAAATTTTTGGTTTTAGTTATTTCATTTATGTAACCGTAACACTGTAGAAATGGCTAACACTCATTGCGTCACCCTATATAATAGTAGACATAACAATAAATATGTATTAGGTTGTTTTATGAAAGAAAAATTAATATAGTAACAAACCAGATCTAATCGATAACTCAATAATTTTAATTTACCGAATTAAATAGGTACTTACTCATTTTCCATCTTGGACAGAAAAGAATGTGGTAACTTACAGTTGCGGTCATAAAATTTTGGTTATCATCTTCTTGTTGTTTTACACATCTGTCTATTCGTGAAAATGATCAAAGTTTTATAGGCGTAACTGTATCATAAAACAGAGAAACATTTATATTCGTTATTAAGATAAAGTTACTAAATCTCTTAATGTGGAAGCGTCATTCAAAATCGTCCAGAAATAAGTATCTAATTATTTACAAAATTATTCGTCCAATTTTGAAATATCAAAAGTGAATCATGTAGAAGAAATGATCTTATAGGCATTTTTTAATTAATCACTCTCTATATTATCCAAAAGTTGGAACTTGTTATACCTTTTTCTATATAGGATGATTTTCTGGCTCATCCTATATAATTAACACGTTAACTACCATGTGTACCATATATGGACACAGTTGCATTAACTTAACATTAGTTAATTTTTTGATGGCGGTTAACATGTTAAAAAAATAAATTTATCTATGACTTTAATAACACACTGTATAATGATAAATATTAACGAAAACATTAACGAAATATTTTGTAAAATTGTAATTTATTAAACTTACTAACACCATTATGTCAATTAAATAAAAGAAACTTTTTAGCACTTGTACGAAAAATAATTTATTTTGGTTTCAACCAGTTTCATTTTTATAAAATAAAATTTGAACACAATATTCTTCAAATATAAATTTTCCATAAAATATTCTTACAACTAATGTAGATATGACCGTTTATTTATTCTGATGTTTTGAATTGTATTTATTACTATTATTACTAATCATAGTTTTATAAGTAGATGATAATTTTATTTTCTATAAAACTGAAATTAACGGCTTCTAAAAAGTATTGTTATTCACTAATTTCAAAAAGTTGTGTTTATTAAATATGACTATCATTTGCTCAATTATGCCATATAAAAACTAATAAAAAAATTATTATAAAACTATAAGAAAATTTAAAATGTAAAATGCTTGTTAAAAATTTAGACCGAGACGGGGAAAGATTGAAAAATATGTTAGAGTTCGAAATCGAGCTTTCCGTATTTTCCTTTCTTCCCAAATTATGACAGCGTTATAAATTCCAGTTTGTACGTAAATAAAGTTGAAATTGATAAAATATTGCAAAAGTTGGTACGAACGAAAATTGCATCCATGCATTATTCATGCCGCCCCTAACTATATCAAGACTTCAAAGTTTTCGGGGGCTTTCGAGCTCGGGAGGGGAACGACGTCGACCGCCGCCGCGGACGCAACAGGGGGCGGTTTAGAAAAGTCATTTATTGCAAAATTAGCTAGCCAATGTCGACCGGAACTTGTACAAGTTCGTTTCGAGGTAGCGGTTGTCTCGGTAGATAAGTTATCGCCATGACCGTTCAATAAACATTTACGGCCGGACGTGTTTGTTCTATTTTTTACGTCGTTACGGGGGTACTTTAATCGGATTTATGGCCCTGTTTGTTTGTGCTACATTTATGAAAAATAGTTACGTGACTTTTATTATGGAGATCGGTCTATTGTTTCAAGCGATAACGTTAGATACCGTAATCTATGTCCGATATTTTCTCCAAATGTCAACTGTTGCCGTTTTCTTGCGAAAACGAAATGGGGAAAGAGCCATTTAAAATCTCGAACGAACTGTAACGTTCTTCAAAAGGAAGGAACGGACTCCGAGCGGAACTTTGATGAGAATATTCTTAAGCGTGGAGCCCTTGTTAATTCGGGCTCCAGCTCCGCGAGGAAATTCATACTTCACGTACATAAATTCATCAAATAGTTAATTAAGCGCTTACTCCGTAGCAATACTGATTTCCACCAATTCACTTAAACTTTGAGCCAACAAATTCTAACAACATTAGCGCGGGTAACTCGATTGACCTATTTAGGGCGGCTTTCAAGCTCTACGTAACCGCTTATACAAGGCATTCATCCTTAATAAGTAATTTCAAAGCAATATCAGCGTTTCGCTTGCTGTCAGCTCTCGTCAAATAAAACTTCCCTTCATCTCGTTTCGTACGAGAGGGCGAATCACATTAAGCGAGCTACCAACTTTTTTAATTAGATTTCGACTCGGAATTAAAATTGAGTAAAGCAATATAATATAATCATTGATGATAGCTCTTTTCAAAACTTGCAACTTTCTCTTTAGGATTATGACAGTATTGAGGAAGTAAACCACAATGATCGACCAACTGCTTCTTTATAGTACGTGAGATAAACTGTTAGGAACAGCATTGAATATTATAATCCCTTATATGTTGCGTAAAATACAGCTGTCCGGACACCAAACAAGAGCAATCCTACAACTGACGTAAGTGCAATGGCCAGATGACCTTTGCTCGAGATCTCGAGATCCCTGTTTTAAGATACACAGGTCCAGACAATCTCCAATTACCGATGAAAAGAAACGAAAACGTTCCATCCTTTACGTTGTGCATCTTTATGGGAACCTATTATGGTAATAACCGCAGTATATTCCCTTTGCCGGTCGGAGTGCATTCTGAATATTTTAACGTTAAATATTGGCGCATGCGTTCACATAACTCGATAGTTTCCCGATTTCTTTTGCTCTTCTCCGCGGTTTGCCTACAAGGAATTTACTGGCAATGTGCTTATCGATTATTCATATTGCGCTGCCGTCATATAGTCGTTTCATGCGCACTGTGTACGTCTTGAAATGAAGGATATTTGATGAATATTTCTATATTCCGTTTGATTTTACCTCTTTTTTGTTTTATATAAACTCGTTAGGAGTGGTATTGAATGTCCCGACACTGTACACAGTTTAAAATCACAGACAAAAGTGCTCGCTTCATACAAACATAAATAAAAATAATACAACGAGGCAGCGAATAAAGATAGACGTAAATGTGGTCGTAAATAACGTCAGATTTGGACGAGCGCATAAAAATGATATATCTGGCGGAGATACCATTGTCATCACCGGGGAATATTAATACATCTACGAACAATAACGTATATAAAAAATGAATAACAACGAGATGACGCTCTCAAAAACATGTGCGGTGATCTACGGTTCTCTGCGGTTTGGAACCGCCCTTTGCAAACGATTCATTGCCCTACATTAATCCTCGAAGACCGAGCAAATACGAGTATTATATTTTTTACCATAAACGATCAATACACATATACTAGCTGTAATTGAAAGTTATATAAACATTTTAACTGGCGATAGTCCCCATTAAAACATCCATGTAAAGTTATCCTCTAATACAAAACACACTACTTAAAAAGTTCTTTGTTTCGTTTAACTAAAGGCCTGGTCCGAAATACGTAAATTACTGTTTATTCCTGTAATTTAAGAAAAGGTGAATCGACTGGCGTTAATGTAATTAAAATTGAATAAACGAGACAAAAGCAAAAGCTTAAATACTCCGACTTTTGCAGTTTTTCTTGATTCTTGGTTATTCTGATGCGCTATACATTGGTTTCTCGAATGGGATTAATTTGATGTTTATATTTTAAAAGTGAATCAAACAATTAGTATTTTTCTGTAAGAGGAGGCTGAAGAACTGGAAGTGGGTCACCGAGTTATTCAATGCTAGTCGCCCTTACATTTTCAAGCTCATAAGTACTTCAAACTTTAGAAAGCTAGATCGAACCCTTAGAAATTCCTATAATTTAAAAGGGGAGGAATTAAATGATATTAATTTCATTAAAATAGAACAAAGGAGGAAAAAATTGAACCAAAGATACCGATTTTGTTAGTTTTTCTTGTTACCTTATCACTTATTAATTAATCATCTACAGTAATTTGCGTATTGCAGAACGAATTCTTAATTAATTTAATAAAATAAAGTATGCTTTATCGAACAGTATTACCTTATTTTCGATATCTACCTGCTTGGTTAACAGGTACTTGAACAATTTGTGTTTCTCTATACAGGGTTTCTCACGCAACTGGTTCGTTAGAACTTTATTGGGTTCCACTATTAGTAGATTTTTGAGATTTTGCCAGTAGGGGTTGTTCATCCGGATCTTTCGATTTAAAATATTTTCAAGATGGCTGCCACTTCCGGTCGACCGGAAGTAAGATACAACTTCGTTATTTTAAATGGAATGGTATAATTTTTATTGCATATTTTAATTCTACGTACAAAAACAGGTAAACTTTGATAAGGGTTGTTGGTACTTATCGCTTTTCGTTTTTGAGTTATTTTGATTTTAAAATTTTTTTAACAATTTTTAACTTGCTGTTTAAAACCGCATTTCTCAGTCACTGTTCAAGCAAGAAAGTTAATAATTGGTACGTTTACTCTCCAGACATTGTCAAATAGAACCCCACTGCCACTACCCCTCTTTCACATACAGAGTGGTCACAAAGAGAATTACCACTCTTCCATATTCAATTGCAAAAAAGTCGAAAATTTTAAATGGAACACCCTATATTTTATTAGCCTATCCGATAGAGAATTTAATTCTCTACAAATTTGCAATACATGTCCCTATACCTATCGGTTAAGGTTTCCAAGATATAAGGGAATTTGTCAAAATCGCATGTAAAATGTCAGGAGAAGTCTTGTTTTTATTAGTAGGCTATGCAACATGAACAGTTTTTTCGTTTGATACGGTAGAAAATTTAATTCTTTACCAATCTGCAATACATTTCCCTATACCTGTTAGTTAAAGTTTTGAAGATATAAGCGAATTTATAAAACTTGCGCGTAATATCTCAAAAAAAGTTTTTCTTTATTAGTAGGCCTCGACATTAGAACAGTTTTTTGATAAATTCCCTTATATCTTCAAAACTTTAATCGATAGGTATAGGGAAGTGTATTGAAGGTTGGTAGAGAATTAAATTCCCTATCGCATCAAGCAAAAAAATCGATCAAGTTCCATAGCCTACTAATAAAAAAGAGAAAAACTTCTGAAATTTTATACGCAATTTTGACAGATTCCCTTATATCTTGGAAATCTTAACCGATGGGTATAGGGATATGTATTGCAAATTTGTAGAGAATTAAATTCCCTATCGGATAGGCTAATAAAATATAGGGTGTTCCATTTAAAATTATCGACTTTTTTGCAATTGAATATGGAAGAATGTTAACTCTCTTTGTGACCAGCGTGTATATTAAAGAGGGGTGGAGGTAGTGGCGTTCTATTTGGTAATGTCTGGAGAGTAATCGTACCAGTTATCAACTTCCTTGCTTGAACAGTGACTGAGAAATGTGGTTTTAAAGAACAGATTGAAAATTGTCAAAAAAATCTTAAAATCAAAATAACTCGAAAACGAAAAGCGATAAGTACCAACAACCCTTATCAAAGTTTACTTGTTTTTGTACGTAGAATTAAAATATGCAATAAAAATTATACCATTCCATTTAAAATAACGAAGTTGTATCCTACTTCCGGTCGACCGGAAGTGGCAGCCATCTTGAAAATATTTTAAATCGAAAGATCCGGATGAACAACCCATACTGACAAAATCTCAAAAGTCTACTAATAATGGAACCTAATAAAGTTCTAACGAACCAGTTGCGTGAGAAACCCTGTATATGTAGATTGCCGTAAGAGAAAACTGTAAGGCTAACTTGACATAGATCTATAAAAATGATGTTAAATACCTAAAATTGCCTAATAAAAATCTTAATGGTTTTCGAGATAAATCGCAACAAACGTAAAAGCAACTTCATTTGGGATGCGCTGCTGTTTCTGCGAAATTTCATATGGGAACGGTAGTTAATTAAGGTATCGTTGGAAAGAGCTTATCAAAGTAAACAACTTTCTGGGGAAATATATTTTAAAATGATTCTTCGTTCTCGACTAAAATCACCTAAAAATTAGGTTTTGCGTTAATATCTCAAGTCACCACTAGATATTGCTTTCAAAAGCAATAATGTGCTTTAGCGGTGATATAGAGTAAAAATACCTAGTGACCTTTCAAGAGTATTATTTAAAGCAATCAATAAATCACAAAAGTTTTTTTGTTTTGAAACGTTCCTTTTAACAACACCCCAAAGTTACTACTTATTACCAGTTAAAATGTCTGTATAACTTTTAATTACAGCTTGTATAGATATAAATGCGAATAATTAATAATAATTTAACCTGAATATTTCAACTGTAGAGATTGACCCATTTTCCAAGTTGAAAACGCCAGGAGGGAATTTAATGTAAAGAAGGAAAGAGGCGGTGTATAAAGAATCAATAGACCCGCGGCAATATTCATCTCGTCGTGAAATTTGTCATTCAGGCCCGAAATTGGATGGAAATTTATGATTGAAATGAATATTGGGAATCCAGTCGGGCCGAAAAGAATACGATTCTAATAATAATATGGCGTAAAAGGGGTCGAGTCGGGGGCGAAGTACTCTTGGATACAGCAGCAGATATATGGAATCTGTTCCGTGCGAGTTTTCTCTCCATACAAATGAAATCGAACCACCTACACCTCCTCCCTCTCTCTCTGTTTGCTCAGATTCAATGCAGTCGTAAAACTGATATAGAATCCCTTAAAATACCTTCCCGGGCAAATTTACGATAATTGACAGTAATAAAATTACGGATTATGTTGCTCTTGTTTGTTCGTTTTTGTTTGGGCCGTTCGGATAGGGTTTTAATGTCTTATATATGGATTTTAATTGAAAACGTTAATGCCTCCGGCTGAAGCGGCATTAGAGCTCCGCGACAGGTTTATCGCCGTTGCAACTTAATTGATTTACTTTGAGACCGTTTTAAAGGCGCTTTAGTGGAATTTAATGAAATCTGAAAATTTCTCCGGAAACTCCAGAACGTTGCCGATCTAATCCCTTCCCCGCTATCATAATGGACTCCGCATAATAATTTAAAAGCACCAACTTTGATGCTTTAAGAACTTTACACCGTGAAAAATTCGTCATCGTTATTATAAATTATATCACAGTCTCGGTTAGGAAGCATATATTGAACGCAAACTTGGCAAAGTAAATTCCAATTAGCAAGAGGTCTCACCATTTATCATTTGCGATACATGCCGCGGGCCGTTTCAGTAATAGAAACCAACAAATGGGCGGATTACGCACGGTCACCTTAGAAAGTGCTTCAATTTCCATCACGTCAAATAGCAATTACTCCCCGGCAATTAAAAAAGAATAATTAATTTTGTAATGACCCTTTTAATTTCCCAACACCGCCCGAAGGTTCGTACACAGTATACCAACCATTCGTCAAAGTGTTCGCTGAAAGTGCTGGAACTCAGTTGGCACAACTGATTAAACCTCTAATTAAACCGGCTTCATCAATCAGGATAACGGTTTAAGGCGATTTTATTTATTTAGGTCGTATATTTTATTAAATTTAAATAAAACATTGAATTCATTTTAGGAAGATAGTGCACACTTTCATTGTTTAGTTTCAATTTAGTTTTCGTTTAGTCTGCACATGTTCAAATAACGCCCTATTTTATAAAAGTAATCTTTTGTTAGCGACGAACAACGTACCCCATTATAAATAAACTGGGGGGTAAATAATCCGGGTTTGGATTTCTTTACAGGGTTATTTACAATAATAATACCAGCACGCCCCTGTTTTCTAAAAGGGTATATTTAGGAAGGAAAATGGGAGTGTTATGATCCATAATGGTAAAATAAGAACATGATGGGATAAACCAACTAGCGGGAAACAAGTTTCAAAAAATACAAAGTAACTTGTAACTTCTTTTTTTAGTGTTAAATCATCATTCGATGGCTCTATTAAGTAGTTATCTATCTGGTTCGGTGTGTTTATTAATAATTACGTATCGTGTGTAATATACTACGGCATTACCTGCATATTACAGGAGAATTAGCGGTGGTCTGCGCCGTCCAATTATCCGTTATTGATACAATCTGTGTAATCTGAAATTTATTGTTGGAATGTAATCGTTGATATCCTGAGTAATTAACTTCAAAAAAAATCAAACGGTTTATTAGCTTAACACAGATGAAGGGTACAGGAATAAAGGGTTCATTAACATTCTTTCAAGTTCTAACCACTTTTAAGAAATTGTATTTTCACTATTTTCTATAATACATGTCTGGATTATTCTAATTATTGTCAAAAAATAATAATTAGTCTTTGAACCTTTTTAATTCCTGTAACCTTCAGCTGCATAGGTTTAAAATTTCAACTTGTAAAATTTTGTTTGTTAGCATTGTTACCATTTAAGTATATTTTACTATTATATGCCCATCCTTTGAACATAAACTCATTAATTTGAAATAAATGGATGGAAATTATTGCATGTATAATTGAACACCGTTTGTTGTTTCACATTGTGGCGATTATAAATAGTAATTACATCTACAGAAACGTCCCTCGATAATACATGATGATATGGAAATGAGTAATACTTAGTGAATGGTATTATTATGTTTTTTAAGTAGTGATGAATATTTGAATACGACCCTTCAGCGTGAGTTGCGAAGAGCTGTCAAATTAAAACGGTAATTTGTAAGGAATCCACATGTTCCACTCGAAAAGCCCCGAGGGAAGGGAACGTTGGGATATCGTGTTGACAAAGTGGCGGTTTTCGTGCTTTCGTTCGTTCAATTATTTCCCGCTAATTTTAGACGTTACATGCAATTCTTATCGGTACAGCTGTCACCACTGTATGTAAACCTATTAATAATAGCTCACCATGAACGTGATTTACGTACGCCAGTATTCGTTTTCATCGATAGCATTCGCGGATCTAATTACAGTTTACATTAATTCCGATTGAAACGGCGAGAGCTATTTAATTATACACGAAATAATTTCCCATTTATTCTATAATAATTACCAGCTAACGAAATTACGGGCCGTTATTAACGTGGGTCGTTGGAGAGCTGTCGTTTCCTATTTTGCGAAACAAGGACGTAATACGGGGCGAAAGCAGTGCAGGGCGTATCGGGTCGGGAGTATTCGACCCCTAACGAAATAATGCATGCATTAAAGAACGTAATATAAAACAGAGGGGCTCCTCTGTACGCCACCCGTCCGTCGGATCGATAGCAGACGTTACTCATATTGAATTCTGCGCGAATTTACATTTGGCCGATATTCAGATAATCCCACCCTCTTACAATACCTCTCGTCTCTATGTCTATATCCCGAACCATCATGAACTGACGTTGTGGAAACGTGTCAAACGAAATTTGAGTCTTTTGACACATGTAGTTTCGAATATTGTACCATCGGTGCCTATTAAATGTTGGGCCACCGAAAATTTTTTTAGTGTGTGTCGCACTTTGGATTTGTCAGTTGATTCTTACTTGATGTATCAAAATTTCAAAATTAATAGGGTAATATAACCTTGCATTATAACCTTCCTGCAAAAAGCCTGATTTTAATATGACACAACAACAAGAATAAAACATTTTAAAAACATGCAAAATATTTTATTAATTTATATAACATTTCTGAAAGTAATACAATTATTGTTGTAAATCACCCTTACTTAAACATTCTTTAACGCAATTTTGAACACTACTGATCTAACCCACTCTTCAGGAGCCTTCAAAACCAGCACTACCGCATATTCATCATGAGTGGCAGACGCTAAACTAGAAAAACGGACGTGACCTTATTAATTTTTGATTTCCACATTTAACTGGATATAATTGCCTTGCCTTGCCATGCCTTGAATGTTTATTAGACAATGATGAAATGATACGTAGGAAACGAACGCAACAAAGATGCTCATAGCTCACTTGAGTAGAAATTTAAATGAACACCTGATATATTCTTCCATTTATGAACGTTTAATAAACACAAGGAGGCCAAAGGAGTTAAGTTCATTCAAATTCTTCTCAAAAGCAAAACATTTGAAAAAATCAAATGAAGTAAATAATAACAATAAACAAGAATTTACGTTTTCATGGAAACGACTTTCATACGTCTTTCTATAAATTTGTCATTTTTCAAAATTTTGATAGTAGCGCCAATCTGACAAAAACGGATGGGTTACGTACTCAATCAACCGATTTCAAAATTTTGCAGGGAGTGAACCTACCCTGAGTAAATATAAATAATTTTATGTTTATTCATTAACTGTAATCTTTAAAATTTGAAAAATTAATAAATTAAGTTTATTTACTAAAATATTTTAAATTTTTAAAGGATCACAAATAAAATTTAACCGCTCTAGCTGATTTATTTATGATAATTCTTTAACCGTTTGACTGCTAAGCAATTCTTGCAAGAACGCTCGAAAACTGCAGAACATATTTTGACTTGATGTTGACTTTAGTAAAGTACGTGTGAGGTCAGGCTACGTTTACTCCATTGGTGCAACAAAGGCACACTGAAACTCGCAGCGCAAAATCGCTACATCGCGGTTTTCGACACAAATGCACGAAGCCCTTTCGCGTCTCGTAGCAGTCAAACGGTTAAGATTCCTAAAGAAATAAAGATAAACAATAACTTGTACCATATGTGCATTAGACAAAGGCAAGTCTTATTTTTTGTATTTTCAACCGGTTTTCGTTGTTGCGCAGGTAGAATTTTCCTCAATTCGAATCAATCTATTTAAAATTTTTAGTTCCGATTGTACTGATTTAGTGCGTGTTGATTTGTGTTTACCTCGCGTGTCTAATTGTGGTGATTTTTAAATTATTATGATTGTCGAAATTAAAAGGTAATTTGTTTATTGCACTCGGTATGCAACTTATTTTAAAATTCAATTTTGTTATGCTAACGACGTGAACGACTGTTAGGGGGATGTCGTTCACCAAACGACCAAGCCTAACCTGAAAGTCGTTCACAACGATGTGATTAGAAGTTACAAAATACGAATTATGGTTCATGAGTCACAAATGATTCATAACGACGTCGTTAAGAGTTAAAAAATAAGCTTGTTAATCGATAAAACTTCCCTTATTCTTTACATTACCCGACACTAGACTTATCCCAAGATTTTTTGGGCACCGATGGTATGTAATTGTAGATACTGTATAATTCTAAAATACCCCTTAGTGATCATCTTAGAAAAAACACCTTCTGAGAATCTTATCTCTCCATTTGGAGCTGTAATGTAGAGAAAACTATAATCTCGCAATACCTAAGTAGTAACCACATAATATTCAAAGGTTACTTTAAGTGACCTATTTCTACAGTGTGCCTAAAACTTAATTTATCAATTCATTCAAGTTCTAAAAAAGCACTGAGACTTTGTTTGTATTCATTTTTCAAATTCCAACTAAGTACTCCTTCATTGCCTACTCAAACTAAATTAGGTAGGGGAAGGTGGGTATGTTAGGGACACTTTTTATAATCCATTTAATTGTGGCCATACCAGCAACATAACAATTTTAAAATGTATACCATCGAATAGCTTACTGTTTATACTATATTTTGGTACTTATTTGATGTCATTTTTTCTAATGGTTAGAGTTTTGTTGCAGTAGAAGTGATCATTTGTATTTTGTTCCAAACGTATCTTGCGTTGGTACGTATGGGACAGACAAAATCTAATCTAAATCTATGTCTCTAATTTCTTTTTACGCTGTATTTAACCTTTTCTTCCTTTTTCCGAAAATTTTTCATTCTTAATTTTCAATGTTTCTTCTATTAACAGTTTTTCGGGTGCGCTTGTTAATATCTTTGTCCAACCTGTTTTCCTTCCTACACTTTTCTTGGTCATACAATAGGCAATGGCTTCAACATTTCAAAAGTGATTAAATTCGTATTCGATGTTAATGGAATAGTGTGAAAGTGGTCTACTACAGAATCGTTGACAAGGTAGTAATAAATAGTCTAGTAATAAATATTACTAGATAAATCAGGATTATATTTTCGATCTGTTACAGCAGGTACTCGAAAGTCCGCTTCTTCTGTAAATATCTTATCATTATATGGATAAATCCCGGAGCTTCGGAATCCACTTTCAATATTTTCTTTTGTGAAGGTTTCAGAAAATACTCCTTTCAAAAATTCTGTTAATTCGTAAATTGTAACTGTTTTGCACGCATTATTCAAAAACCAATTACCAAGAGCCGATTATATATATATATATATATATAGGAGGTATATCTGGGACGTCCTAAATATCCCTTTATTTCAATGTCCCAAACATACGCATTATAGTTTGTCTACATTTTATTTTTTTAAATATTAGTATAGAACACAAATAAAAGATAGCAAGGTGTATTAATAAAAAAACAGTAGACTTCACCAATAATAATTTATTAAGTTTTGTAAATAAACGTAATTGTAATCAGTACTTACCTGATGCACTCGATTTTTACTTTGAAACAACATAAACGCAAACGTCCAATTTTTAAGATTAAAAAAACTGACTGCATTTAAAGTTTCGACGATATGGCACTGTAGGTAGTACTAGTAAATTTAAAGTAAGAGAGCGGGGTAAATTCAAATAAGTTTGTGATTTAGATTAATTGTCCCAAACATACCACCGTCTCAAAGGTACCCACATCCTCCTACCTACTAAGTTTTACAATGAAAGTTGGACTGTCCACTCATTGTCCCCTCACTGTCTATTCAATTTTTTTAACTGTATTGTTGTTTAACACTTTGAGACATCTTTGGCAATAAGTATGAAAAATTTTGATGATTTCAACGAGTTAGTTGAAACAAGCGACTTTCATTCCTTTGAACACCCTGCATGTGCTGAGTTAATGTTATGGAAATTTGACAACCAAACTTTAACACTTTTGACACGTGCTTATTGTACTAATTAAAATAGATATTTAGAAAACTAAATGATAATTTTTAACAAGAAAAATCGAGTTAATCTTGAAGAGATTTATTTACCGTTTTGTAACTGTAATGAAGATGTTAGAATAAGCTCGCTTTATACAACTGTCAGGAATAATTCCATTTTAATTATTTCAGGAGTAATATCTCCCCACTTGTTTGAGGGTGAATAAAGGGAGATACTTCGTTGCCACAGACGTCTGCGTCGGTCCCTGGTAAGTACAAATCGGTCAATATTAGCATCCCCTGCTAATCAGCAACTTGCGAAGTAAAATATTTGCTCTGCGCGATGTAGTTACTTAACTCCGTCGGAAATCCCGGAACAAGGTTTTCTGATTTGAATTTTACTGTGGGTGCAAACGGTATTGTCTTAATTGAATTTTTCACCCGGAGCTCGTTGCGGGGGGAGGTGGTAACCCTTTAGTGGAACGCGAAACGCAATTATGGCGTAGTTAAGTAAGTTTTATTGCCGTTACGGGATCTCATGCATATTAAATCTGACGCGCTCCGGGTGCATGTTAATCCAGACTTGTCGCGGAACGAATTATGCGCGGAGAGGCGTTGTTCAGTTTCGCCCCTTTTTATTTATCATAGAAATGGAGTGGTTATTAGCTTTAGTGCGGGGCTTTAATCACTTCGTACAGTGCGTGCAGACTTAATTTCCGATACGATACGTTTCAATGGAGCGAGCCGTCTATTCGAGTAACGAGCTTATGAATAGTGATGTTTGTATGCATTCCAAAACTTTGTAAACAGATTTTCTAATTTCTACTAGTTCATAATGGCATTTAAAACGTCAACTCAATCCGAGTTGCAGCAGGTCGTTTAAACAGAACAAAAGCTTATGAAAAGTTGAAATATTTATGCAAAAACCGTTTGGATATCAATATGCAGTAAGCGCGCCGCTTATTTTAGCCAGTCGGTAACTTCCTTATAACTTCCCAGTTCCAATAATAACTAAGTTAGCAACAGCGCAGAGATAACTTTCAATGTAAGTAGTTTCCGGAACGTGTGCGACTGCGAAATTAAATTACGTTTTGTAAAGGATCTAGCCGGCAGCTTTTGCAATTTCGCATTTCTAAAACTGCGGATCTGTTCCGTGGTGGCCATTGTCGAGCCGACGCTTTTACGGCATAAAGGGAATTTAATTTATCAAAATTATTTGAGAGCCGACGACCGGCGCCACTCCAGGAGTAATAAATTCCATTTGCCGTGAATTCGCCCGCGTTGTTTGGAAATAATTAAAAACTTCGTCCACTTCTCAAAGAAATGTCGTGCAGTGGTTGCAATTCAATTAAAGAGTTTCGCAAAAGTACCGAGCTGGGAGGCCGAACCCCACACCCCACCCCCCACAGTTCGAGGTTAAACTCCACGAAACGTCAAAACTTTTACTAGTGTTCGTCAAGTTTTTCTATATATACCAAAGCCCGGGATTTAATAGACTTTCGTATCCTTTTTCTTCTATTGCTTTCCATACAAAAACTTCTTTGAAACTTTTTTTGTCGAATTAATCATATCAAAGTATTTATAGCGAAAGCTCTCTTAAGATTTCTTCCACTAACAGATATCTTTTTCTGTATAAGGAGTGCTTTATATTTTATAAGATGTACTTTGATCTCTTCCGTCTTTGATAACAGCTATAAATTTTGGTCAAAAGTTAATTTTCGTTGCCATTACCATTAAATTTTATGGGGTAGCAACAATGCGTCTCCGCGAACGGACATACCTAACACACAAAGCACTTAGAGCAATTACACGGAATGTATGCATATGTTGGCCGCGGAATTGTCGGATATAACATGCGCATAGTTGATTACCTGGGCGGCCGCAACCGCAATTGATGGCCGAAAGTAAATCAACGTTCGTATTTGATTTAGTCAACATTGCAAACAATTATGTGCGGACATATAAAATTGAGGTATGTCACTACAGTAAGTCTCAAGTGACGAGAAAGTTTGAGGTCAATGAAAGTTATTTCATTGACCTTCTTTTAAAATTTTGTTGTGGTCAAGGACATCTATTTTTTAAATGTTAGTATTTTATAAATTTTTTGGACGTGTTTAATACAAGAAAATTTTGATGAAAATTTATTCTCTTCAATTGGTGATCCCGACACTTCCTTGAGACTCAACTTTAAACGTGAAACGCAAATAACAGAAAAGAACACAACCTCAACATACAAAATTCGCGCAACCTCCAATCTCAGCACAAAGTGACAGAGCAACCTCAACATCCGAAAACTAGACAATTTTTTTCTGATATTAAACAAATGTAAGGTTAATACTTTATCAAAACTAGATAATGAAGACGATCCCATTGAGTTAACTTACAATAAGTTCGATCCTGAAACCTTTAGCAAATTCAGAATAGTAAAGAACTAGAAAAACCTTTACTCTCTCACGACAATAATAGTAAAGCTCAATTAAACAGTACTTACTTTTTCAAATACCCCACTTTGGTACGAAGTTCCTTCTAAACATCGTGCGTATATTCCTTCTCGAATCCGACAAACAGTGTTTAATAATTTGCATAATACATCACATCTGAGCCTAAAAGTTTCGTAGAAATTTACTAATACATGATTCTTTTAGACTCGCATGAATTCAGATCTTCTTTGAACAAAATCTAAAATTAATAACCATATCAGAGCTCCTTTCAAAAACTAACTATTCCAAAAGGTGGGATTGAATATATACAGATCGATTTTGTTGGTTCTTTGCTTTCTTCTGGTGGTTGTACTTTTATTTTGACTGTTATTGAAAGATTTACTAAAAGGATAGAAATTTCTTCTCTTCCGTAAATATCGGCAAAATTGCTAAAACACTTCTTGACGATCAGGGTCATCAATCGCACCTCTTTAGAATTTACTAAATTTTTAGGTCAGCAAATTTACACTTCAACATATCATTCACAATATTAAAGACAGCTTTAAGAGCCGAAGGTGATGCACTTAATTGGTATGTACCCCTGAATAAGTCTCCCATAGTCTATTTAGGACTTCGTTTAGGTGTTGAAGAAGGCCTGAGCTGCTCTTCTGTCGAACTAATTTATAGACAACCTCTTAAACTACAGGGTGAATATTCTTCTTCTCATGCGGCAATAGAAACAGTTCTTCTCGACAGTTTACGCAATATGTTTACCTATTTGAAATCAATCCCTATTCAGTACCAAATAGCAAAAAGCCCTTTTTGTTCAGCAAATCAGGTTTTGTGTTCATTAGATTAGGACAGGGATCCCCAAACTACCTAGGACAAGTGACCCCTTTTCGAAAATGAACTGTTACCTCAGACCCCCATGGCCAAATTACCTACTTTTATCAACCTCCTTATTCATAATGTTCCGCTAACTTAAAACATCTGCTACAGAGTGTTATTTTTCATTCCAGGGATCGATATCGACCACTTTGGGAATCGCTGGATTAGTACATAAGAGACCTTATATTTCACCTAGATATGAAGGTCCATTTAAAGTTATTAAGAGACGACCAAAGAGACCAAAACGTTTTTGCATTCTTAAGAATAATATTAAATAGTTTGTTAGCATTGACAGACTTAAACCCGCATTTATCCTTTATGACAAAGTTTCTCAAATAAAAAAGTGTGTGCCAGAGTTTAAAATAATTGAAAATCAGAATTAAACATAACATTTGAAAACAAGTTCTAGTTAAGAATACTACAAAGTAGCATTCAATTTGAAATCCTATTAGTGACATAAACCTTTATTGCCAATCTACTTTTAATCGTCAGGGCCGTAACATAATACGGCTTCCTTTAAAAGCATTTTATGCAAATTCCGTCGTACTAATAACTCGCTGGGGCAAACTAGATATAAACGCGTCCATCAAACGTGTTTTAGTACAACATTCGTGTGGTGTACAATTAAAAGTAAAATCGTTGAGACCACACATGGTAGCAAACTGGTAGACGGCTTAACGTCAATCACACTTATGCATTTTTTTTAAAGTTATCAATAAAATATAAAGCTTTCCATGTAATTAAAGAATCTTAAACTAAATGCTTTAAAATTACCATTACGTTATACGTATGTCAGTAGTAAAACTTTCTCTATTTGCATGTTACATCAAAAGATATTTTCACTTCTTAGAAATATCTTACTTTGAACGTAATTACAGACGATATAAATGAAAGGGTTCTATTGAAATTAAGTCTTTAGAAATAAGTAAATTACAGGCCAAAATGTCTTATACCGATTTAAATATTCAATCCTTTTAAACTTGTAAATCGAGTAAAAAAAAGGGTACTTCGTCGATGAAAAACTGCAAAAATAGTGCATCAACTGTAAGTTTAATTGCCATCGTAAATGCAGCATTTTACGCGCTTGGCTATTAAACTTCTGTTACTGCTCGGTAATAATAACCTTATACGCCCATAATAATAACGCGTAACAGCATTATATTTAATGTGTGGCTCAGGTATACAAGCGTGCGCTATTTGCCCTCCCCTGAAGTATACATATTTTATGGTATTGTATACAATTACCGTTAGTCCATTACTCGCTATCGGTGTTCATTTATCAAAATGGATCGGTATAGGTACTCGTACGATTAATCTTCGTATGATTTTAAAATTTTCATTGGAATCTTAGATATTTACAAGATATGATAACTGTATAACATATATTTATTCTGCTAGAGTAGCTATTAATATACAATTTTTAAAATTATATTGACATCTTGAAATAACAATTTTAAAATATATTATCGAAGCCAAAAACGAGGGAATAAAATTGCATCTTTATACAGATGCAAAAGTGTTTGCTTATGTTTATCGTTTTCAGCAAACGCTTCGAGCGCGCGCAACTAGAAATGTTTGTACGCCAAACATCTTTCCTTCCTCGGCGATGGCAATGTTTATTTCGCATTGAAATTCAATTTCAAAAAAAGGGGGAACCCACGTATTTTTCTTATCGCAAACAAGATTTTTCACGTGTCTCCGACCCTCTTCATTCCCATCCAACAACCCCTTTATTGCCTTTTATGTTTCTTTTACCCCATCTGAGTTATAAAAGTGCTCTAAACCAAATCGATCAAATTAGTTTTCCTTACATGTTTTGTCAGTTTTCCCCCACTACAGTTTGTAGGGTCGTCGAATCATCATTTCGAACGGCAACAAGATTCGCAATAGTGCACCAGGAAAAGCAAGACAAGCGACGGGGGTGGGGGTGGTACTGAAAAGTAATACGTTGAATATGTGATGTGGAAAAAGAGGGAGATTGCTCGAAGGAAACTGACGAGACAGAGAAGGAAGCGATCGATACATCATTTGGGCTGTTTCCATGGCAGCACGTGGCTCTTCCCCCTTCCAGTCGGCCCCCACCCGCTCCCCTTTATATTAGTGCTATAGAGGGGAAATGAATATTTTCTGTTTAAGTTTGTGTGTGTTTCCTCCCCACCACCGGGTCTTTTATGGCTTTAATTCCCGTGCTTTGGAGCTGGATCTCGGTTAACTGGATGGTCTTTAGCAAAATGGATTAAAGATGCTGTTTAGAGACCCTTGCTGTGGAATAATCTTGATTACTTGATCGCTTAGCGTTTATGAATTACAATTTCAATACGAAACATTTTGCATTCACGCCGCTTTCATATTCTCTCGCCGAATAGGTTTTAAAAATATTTCAGTGCCAGACAAAGTAGCAATTTCATAATCACAAGTAAAGTGCAATCTGATGTTTTTATCATGAGTACACGATAACTTTCCAACTTTAATGGGGTAATACATCATCGCGGAACTAAAAACGTCCCTCCCCCTCTCAAACACACTCCCTACCCGCAATTAAAGAGAGCGGCACTACAAAAGCTTCTCCTGGCGAAACTTTAGCATTACAGCGGAACCGTATCAACTTTGCGAATGCAATACTTACGCCCAGATAATGAACACTTTCCGGGAGCAGCCTCGATCATAATTGAATGGGGCCGTTTCGCAAGAAGTTCCCGGTGATAGACGAAGAATGGAATTAAATTCTTGCGAGTGCATCGACCACTCCTATGCTGCCGACGAACAACACACTTGTTTAGTAGTTTGTAATCAAACGGGTGACTTTCCTAAAGTTAATTATTAGTTCCTGCGAGGCAAATGGTTTAATTTACGTCTGTCAAATATTATACACGTTGGCATGTCGGAATGTTCAATTACTACTCGCGCAATAGATTTGTTAGTCGTTACGAAACGGTTGCAATATAATACATTAGTAAATTAATCACCATACAATTTCATAAGGTCCCAATCCCTACGCGAAATAAATTAATCTATAAACAAGGGTATTTTACGTTTATTCCATTTAAGGGAAATTGACGTTATCAATAACATCAGCAGTTTGCAGAACGTTAACGGCGCCAATAAAATCTTATACTTTATACTGGGGGCGCTTATCACGGTACAAACGTTATTTTCAAGTTTTATTGCATCTTGATGGCTGTTTCCACGCATTTAAGTCGGCGTTACTCTTTCGTCGGGCGTTCGAGTAAATTCCCTTATCTCAGAGTGAAACTGTAACGCGAAAGCTGCATACAATGGCCGTAATATTTCTTAAGATTGTAGACAGCAATTCGGCTCTTTAATCTCGAAAATAGGCTGACATTTGCGATGTTTTATCTAAAATAGTGGCGTGCACGAGACGGGGACAAAGGCAAAAAACGCGGATTACGAGGACCTCGCGTTACTTTATAGTCCCCCGTTTTTTATTCTCAATTTCGGCGTATGAAATATTCATCTGAAGGAAGGATTACGCGTTTTGCCCACAGGTGAATAAAAAATGCCGACAGAGCTAACCAGAGAGTAACGGCGGGGTTTCTTTTAAAGATTACACGAATTCCGATCTTAATGGATTTATTACGACATTATAGAAACACAATAAAAGCATTTCAATTTGGGCAGCGATCGATCGCGAACTCGCGGATCTCCCTCTTTGTTCCTCCGCTCAAAGCTCTCTCTTTCTTACCGGTTATCGCCCCAATTCCATTTCCAACTTATCTCACTCCACCGTGGAGGGGGTATAATTAAACCGGAATACCAAAAACATACATATAAAGCTGTCGGATCTTGTCTAGCAAATTTGCTTGTATACTCCGTTTCATGTTTCAGTCTAGCTTTCAGGTATTAGTGTTTATTAATTTATTTATTTTCTGTGGGGTTCAATTAAAATTACTTGTTGGTTTAAATGTAGATAAAAAACATAAATAACATTTAAACTTTAATTAGTCATGCCGAGAAATAAGCCAAGTCTGAAAAGGGTCAGTCTCATTTGAATGTTTTAATTTATTTAAATCCTCCCTTGATAAACATCAGAAGAATTTGCATGTAATTATGAAACTCGGCGGTCTGAGGCGGCGTCGTCGCAACTCTACGGCAGGATTCGAGGGCTTTTAGGACCCGATTCTTGCTCATACTTTGATGTTAGTAAATTTAATACACGAGACTACTTTGGTAAGTACGCATATAAACGGCCCTCGCCCTGATATAAATACGGTCTCTCTAGCGCCAATTTAAAATGCTTTCACGTGCGCCAGTGATGAATTAAGCGCGAGCAAAACGACGGCCGAGGCCTGAAATTGATGTCTTTCAGATGCAAATGGTTATAAGAGCACCTGAAAGAACAATAAAAAAGCGTTCTGTATGCATGGGAATATGAAAGCAGGTATTTTGAATATTAAATTACTGGAAAGAAGGGCAGAATGAAATCGCCCGCGGTTTGAATGCCCGGTTTGTGTGCACTATCGCCGCAAATGTTTGCCGTTCCGTTCCTTTAAATCCTTTTGCTTTTTACGCCAAGATTCGACTTGGCGTTTTTTTCCCCGTTTGATTACTGGAATAATAGGTTGGAATACACCAACTAACGGCGCCTCGAAACTGACACTCGCGAAACTTTGAAATATGTTCACGATCCAGTTTTGTTTGAGACCAAACTGAAACTATAACAATAGGAAAGTTCGTAATGGCGAGCGCGAAAACTACGCGCAAGTTTCCATGCAGTTACTTACTTTGTCAATTGTCCTCCTCTCATATTGTGCATCCCTTTTTCTAAGAAGGTTCTTTCAAATTAGTTTCTTGCATAATGGACTAAGTTGAAACTTATATTTGTTTTACAAACCGAAATCTATTCATAAATGTAGTTCTCAGATACTTACATGCTCAAAGTGAACTAAATATTTAATTTCCTTAGCTAGTTTAGGTTGTGTAGTCATGATTGATGCAGGACAATAATGAAATTTTTCAAGTTTTCATCATCAACAGACAAAAAGTAATGTACAAGAATACACTTCCCAAAAATTTGGAGGAACACATTTTTGTATTTATATTAGATTGACGATAGAACACGTTAGAGATTTGTTAAGCTTACCTGGCACAGACATATTCAGAAATATCCAAATGCACTCCACATTTTCCTCCAGCTAAAAAAATCTTTAATCAAAGAATAAGTATCATTTTGCCGAATCGCGAGATATTACTATAAAGATATTCTGTGTGTCGTTGTTATATCCCATCCAACAAGCGGACTGTTCCCACAAAATCTCATAAAATAAGTTGGTTGTCTTGATTAGAAAATGAGAAGAACATACAAAGGGGCTAAGTTGAATTTTGCATGAAAATACGATATCTTCAATTAATTGAACAGGTGTTAATTCCGTGTTAATAAGTTAAAACTTACTTTGTTAAATTTAACCTATTAACATGGAATTAACACATGTTCAATACGCCGCATTAGTGTGACGTCACATGTTGAGGCAGTCTCTGTACTTGAATCCAAACAAACTTTTTATACATAGATTCAGTCCATAAGCGGCGAGAAAATCATTTTTTTAGAGTACTTAGAGACATATTTAAGGTATGAAAAGTGGGCACTGCAATGTAAAATACCGTTTTCTACATCTAAACAGAAAATGGTAAGTTAAATAAATTTTTTAACGCCGTAAGAGCAGAAGTAAGTTCGCGTACACATAACCTCCAAAACCGTATCTGTCAAACGTAAGGTTAAAAAGTTCATAGTTCGGTAATTAATAAGATTTTGGCCACCAAATCTTACAAACGGGAAGGGTATTATCCTCAGAATACCTTACAGCCCTCGTTTGGTGAAAAACAACACCCTCGGATTAGTTTAGATTCAATGCTAGTAACAAGTATAAATTTGATAAAAATATAGGTATTTTGTTATAAAGGAAGGAGTTTTTATAGTTTTATGATCTTTCTTATTGTACCCTTTGCAGGTAAAACATAACAAGTATGAAATTTGCTTATAAAGAATATCTTTTAAAGGACATTTTACCATAAGGCGTAGAAATACACCAAACAGAAACCCAAGTAAGACCCAGGATACATGCTAAAAGGATCATACATTCTAACACAACAGTAAAAGTCTGTTCAAGCTCTTACAAATTTGTAGCCCCCTTTAGTTAAATATATAGACCACTGCTATTGTGGATAATGTTGTATATTTTATTTCTGGAATAACTAACGGTAAGTATTAGTACTACTACATTAACTTTTTTTCTGTTATAGGATTTGATAGGATCAAACTCTGTTGGGTTATTGTAGTATTCTTTGCGTTGACTTCACGACTTCTGTTTTTTCTTATAATGTGAATGTAACTTTAATTTTAAATATTAAATATTTTTAACTCTGATCTCTAGATTTTTAATATATACCAGTGCTCATAGTACTCTCTTATTCTAAATCTCATTATAGGAATGTAAATATTTTAAATAAATTAATAAAAATCAAAGCAGAGAAAGGAAAATATACAAAACATATTAAAATTGTAATAAGTCACGACACAATATCTATATTATTGAAAATAAATAAAAATCCCAGGTAGTAATAAATGGGGGTAGTTGTAATAACTATAATGGTTAGATTCAAAAGTTGGATATGAATGTGTAAATATGAATTAAAAGTAAAACACAGCTACAAATGTTAACTAATTTATATATTAATTATTCAAGTTAAGTAAAGTAAATCTGTAAGAGTTCTAATAACTTATACTATGGTGTCGGAGTGGCTTCGAAGAGTGTACGATATAAAACTTAGAATCTTGAAACATTTCATCACACGTATGCTCCTTTTTGTATATATCCTGGTTCTTACTACAATTTCTGTTTGATGTACTTGTACGTTTTGTGGTAAAATGTCTTTTAATAGACGTTTTTTATCAGCAGCATATTTATTGTGGTAAAATGTCTTTTAATAGATATTCTTTATCAGCAAATTTCATAGTTGTTATGTTTTACCTGCAAATGGTACAATAATAAAGGTCAGAAAACTATTAGAAAACCCTTCCTTTGTAACAAAATACCTATATTCTTATCAAATTTATACTTGTTGCTAGTACTGAATCTAAACTAATCCGAGGGTGTTGTTTTTCACCAAAGGAGGGCTGTAAGGTATTCTGAGGATAATAACCTTCCCATTTGTAAGATTTGGTGGCCCAAATCTTATTAATTACCGAACTATGAACTTTTTAAGGTTACGTTTGACAGATACGGTTTTGGAGGTTATGTGTACGCGAACTTACTTCTGCTCTTACGGCGTTAAAAAATTTATTTAACTTACCATTTTCTGTTTAGATGTAGAAAACGATATTTTACATTCTGTGCCCACTTTTCATACCTTAAATATGTCTCTAAGTACTCTAAAAAAATGATTTTCTCGCCGCTTATGGACTGAATCTATGTAGAAAAAGTTTGTTTGGATTCAAGTACAGAGACTGCCTCAACATGTGTCGTCACCACTAATGCGGCGTATTGCGGCTTTCGACGCGACTGACCTGATGCCGGCGTAAATGCCGAAATTTAGGTAGTCAAGAACGAAATAATTAGTGTAAGCTTCAGTATATAATATACCTTATAAAGGCAATCCCATCAGTTTTGACTGTTACGTCACTACTTACGTCTGGTCACGTGATCGCGCTGTTGTCAAGCGTTTAATGTTTTGGTTGGAGGTACAGTTCAAATAAACAGTTGTTTTGCTAAGGTTGGGTAACATTAAAACACTAAATCACATTAACTTTTAACAGTTTAATACGAACTTTATTTTGAAATTTAGTTTTAATGAACATATTTTGTCACTTTATCGTCGTATAAATTATATTCTGTGAAAAGTGTATTTTAAAATAGCTTAATTATGAAAATAATTTTTAATGCGATTTACCACCGAACGGTTGGTGGCAAATCCAAACTCAAATTGTGGTTACGTAAACAGTGACGTAACTGTCAAAACTGATGGGATGATCTTTACCTTGTTTTTTTTCCTTAATTATCAATTGAAGAATGGAGAAATATACAGTGAAATCTCCCTTGTGCGGACACCAACGGAACCCACCAAAAGTGTCCGTTCAAGAGAGGTGTCCGCTTAAGAGAAATGCGAACTAATTATATGAGAGTCGGACGGTTCCATGACAAACTGTCCTTCCAAGAGGGGTGTCCGTTCAAGAGGGGTGTCCGCGAAGGGGAATTTCACTGTATTGCATAATTGAAGTTAAAGGGGTGCAAAATTTGTTCGTCTAATTTATTGATCAATATACACAAGAAACTAAATTCTATCGATGACCTAACTATGGACCATCCGTCCATATTTAATAAATGTTAGCTTTAGGGTCTCGCAAGTGAAATAAAGCAACTCTGAGTTCAGCCAGAAATTTTATTCGACTGCTTCTCGTAAGCTACAAAGTATAACTGATTCACTTTTAGGTAGATTTTACCATAAAAATAAACCGGGGCGTTATACAACTAATTCTTACAACAGTCTACATTAAGCTGTATAACTATTTCTTGAGAATGGCACAAAATTCTGATGAAAATTTCAAACTTTGAAACCATGAAGCTCTCTTACTAATTATTAAAGCACTTTTATAATGCTCCGAGTGTTAGACATGGTAGGCATATATTTGCCCAATAATCGAATTAATTAATATCGTCATTACCCTAATCGATGTAAACCTCAGCCATTTGGGATAGTTTTGGTCGTGTTTAATTACTAATAGCGACCAGCCAATTAACGTTGTCCATCGCGGCCTGTTCCTTGCAGATATCATCCCAGAGCATCGGGCGGCACGACCTAATATCGCTGGTCGTACGACGTCTTTCTCGCTTCTGGAACAGTCTGGAATGAGAGCGAGCAGGAAAGCGATAGGAAGCAGGAGATGGCAAACCGCACCGACTCGGAGTTAGTACAGTGGTTCGCACAATGCACGGTTGCAAATTGTATTAGATTGTATTTAGCGTCTGGTTTACGTTTAACGTTGATGAATTTGTAACACTGTTACGAAGAGTATTGAATTTTGATGACGGCGTGGTCGCCGGTACTCGTTATACTCAAATCCCACTCAATCATTCAACAAATTCACTCGTAAATACTGTAGTTGACAATTTCATTTTTAATCATTTGTAGAAATTAATATAATCAATTTTTCCAAATGTTATTCTGTTAATAACGTCGCCTCAAAGTAGATACTAAATAAGTAATACTACATGTGTTTAGTAATAGTGTTCGGTTTTCACCTATCATTCACTTCTACTTCTCTGAAACAAGCTGCACCTGAATTGATGACTACTGGCTCACATTAAATAGATTTACGGCCCATCTTCCCGTACGGCACTAGTACATAAATAAGGAGGTAACTCACATTTCCAGCTGAACCCACCGATGAGTTATTGTTCGATTAATAAGGTACCGTAACAATAACAGTAACAAACTTTGTATATTCAATTGAAAACGGGGCCCCGCTAATTTACGATCGACGCCAGGGTTTTTGTCGCAACGATATTAATCTGTAGACGACGAGTTGTTTAATTAAAATTTACGACTTTAATCAACTGAGTCAATAATACGCTTTCGGGAAATTTTAATAAACTCGTACGCACAATCTTTATTTGATTCGTTCCACTTACTGTTGTTTCATTTACGAACCTTCCAGGTGAAGTAACAGCGGACCCAATGAATACAAATTAAGCTGACGACGTAACCGTACAAGATAAAGATAAAGTAACTTCCGAAATAAAGTTTAAATTGCCAAGTTTTAAGTACTCTAATAACGCTAAAATATTCGCGCGAGGCACAAAGCCCTCTTGTCTGGTTTAAAAATTAAACTTTTAGCTGCTATAAAGTCGCTTTCCCCTTTCCGTGCAAGTATCCCACTTGCCCGCGAATATTTACATACAGTCGTAATTAACCCGACTAAATTATGCTAAGGTATACCGTATTGGACCTTATCTAAGATTCCGTTCGAATGCATAACTCATCTTGTGTATGTATGCATCTGTAGTGCCCATTGTTTACCGAACGAACACGAGTTCGGGTTATCGGTCGGATCTACATATTTATTGTACCATTAACGCAAGGAGCATGCCATTGAATTTTAAATCATTTAAATTAGGCGGCTGAGAATCGTTTGCTTTTCAATTCGATTCAACTCGATTCGGTCCTAACATATATCAAACTCTTGTCAAACTTTTTAACGTTTAAATATTACCAATACTACTTTGTCACAATGACTAGACAATTCACCTGATGGAACACTTACATACAATTAATGATAAATCTTGATCTGACACACCTCTTAGCAAAGATCTTATAATCTAACCTAACAAATTCCATCTGTCCAATGTTTATGTAGATAACATACAGACTATTTACACATCGCTAGAGACCATCTATGAAATTGATGAACATAGTACAAACTGATCTTAACGAATGGATAACGTCTGATGCTATCATGCTAGCTGACAGATCGCCAAACGCCTTTCTGTTGATAGTAACAGGTACGACATGTTTGTGTAGTGAATGAAGAAGAACCTCAATGTTGATCAATCCTCATTGGGGATAAAGTATCAATACAACTCCCTTTGGACTTAGGCGATAATATATTTTATGCATAACATTTAATAAAAAATATTATTGCATTATCTTTTCTATATATTTTGGAAGATTTTTTCCTACTGGATTTGTGAAACTGATTTTAATATAGAATGTCAGAAAAAAAAACGCTTAAAGATTTTAAAAACATCAAAACATTGAATGGCTTATTAATATTAAATATTTATATAGGGTGTTTAAAAAAGATGCGGCAATATTGACGGGGGTGATGATCCAGGTCATTTTATACAAAAAAGTTTAGAATAAACATGGTCTGGAAACGCTTCGTTACCGATCTACAGCGTGTTGAAGTTTAATTAAAAAAGGCAGTAAAAATTTACATATTTTGAAACAGATCAACGCGTTCAAGCATTATTTCCTGCTGATTTTCCTCCTCGCATTGCATTCTGTCAATGGCAGAAAGTGGTTGAAATCCCTCAATTCCTGATGTTGATTCTGTTCACCGATGAAGCGAATTTTTCAAGAAATGCAATACACAATTTCCATTAGTGATTGTAATACCGATAAACCGGTTTACCGGTTAACCGGTAATTGCCAAAAATATCTGTACATTTTTTTACCGGTAATTGGTTATTTTTACCGGTAATTCGCTATATTACATATAGCGAATCTAAAGTCCGTACCAGGATGATACATTACAAAAACATGTAAAAGAAGAATTTGGTAAAGAATTTTCATTGATGGTAGACTCGAAAACTCGCTGGAATAGTTTGCTGCATATGCTGGAACGTTTCTTATTGATTGTGTTAGGAAGAATCTCGTAGATTTAAAATCTGGAATTCAATTTACCAATGATGAACTTACATTATTGTTTGACATAATATTAGCATTACAACCGATAAAAGTTGCTGTTGAAACACTTTGTCGTGAAGATGTTAATCTATATATTGCTGATATAACACTAAAATTCATATTTGACGAACTAGCAAATCTAAACACACTTTTAAGCAATGAACTTAGTAATGCTTTTATATATTGCATAAAAGAAAGGCGAACTTCTTATTCTGACGTACTGCAATATCTTTCGGATGCAGATATTGCAGATCGGAAACGTTCAAATGATGAAGACTACGGGATTTTTAATAAAACCAGCAAAACTGCAATTACAAAGATCATCGTAGAATTAATTGAACGTGTGAACAAAATTGAAATAGGTACTACTGAATTACCGGCGGAAGAAATAAGTGATTCCGATAGCGAACATTTTGCTACTATACCAATTCCTTCGACATCTACCACTACCAGCACTGCATCAATAAAAGAAAAACTAACATCACTAATAAAGATGAAAATCGATGTACGCTGTAAAGAAACACTTACCAGAAAAACAGCCCAAGATCTGAATCAAGTTGTTAAAAAAGAATTGACATTTTCAGGAAGAAAAGGTAAAGGGAAAATATATACAGGCGGTATATGATTTACTAATGACTATCCGACCAATAAGTGTAGAATTCGAATGGGCTTTTTCTGCGGCTGGATTACTTTGCACAAAAATTAAGTCGCGATTAAATGATGATAGTTTGAATAAACTATGTTTTTTACGTGCTTATTTTTTGAAAAAAAAGTAAAGAAATAAAAAAATATTACCTTAGATTCCTATTATTATTATCATATTGTTTTAACTCTTTATATTTGTAACATTTTTAATATTATTATTTCAAAAAAGTGTTTTTATTTGTAACAAGAATTGTTTATTCATAGTAATACATATTTAAAAAAATACCGGTAAATTACCGATAAAAACCGGTTTTGCTTGAATTATTACCGAATTACCGGTAATTAAAAAAGTCGGTAAATTTACAATCCCTAATTTCCATAATAACCATGTATGGTGTGACGAAAATCCACACGAAGTTGTTGAAGATCGTTTTCAATATCAGTTTTCTTTGAACGTTTAGCTTGGAATTGTGGGTGACTGCCTAATTGGACCGGTATTTTTACCAGGAAGACTTACCGGAGAGGTGTATCGTAAGTTTTTGGAAAACACGCTCCCTGGTTTTGTAAAGGACGTACCATTAGCAATTAGAGATGCAATGTGGTATATGCACTATGGCACACCAGACCACTTTAGTCAAGTAGTTCGTGATTTCTTAACACAAGCATATGGAAATTGCTGGATTGGCCGAGGTGGACCTCACTTATGGCCTGCACAATCCCCGGACTTATATCCCCTGGATTTTTTCCTGTGGGGCCATTTGAAGTCCTTGGTTTACGCTACTAAATTGGAAAACGTAGAAGAGTTAAGAAATCGAATCATTGTTGGGTGCAACTCAATTAAAACAGATCCCAGTGTTGTTAAGAGAGTTCGCCAGTCAATGAGGAGAAGATTGGATTCTTGCAGCCGAGTTCTAGGTGGTCACTTTGCACAGTTTTTGTAATTTTTGCTTGGTAAAATTGTTGGTTTGCTAAAATATTTGTTTTTGTCCTTGTATAAAACCCTTGTTCTTTGAAAAAAAAAATTCTTTTATTATAAACTTTTTTGTTTATAATAAAAATGTTTAAAATTCAACATGCTGTAGATCGGTAACGAAGCGTTTCCAGACCATGTTTATTATAAACTTTTTTGTATAAAATGACCTGAACAATCACCCACTTTAATATTGCCGCATCTTTTTTAAACACCCTGTATAACAATGATTTAATAAAAAGAATAATTATTTTATTTCTACTTATTTACAGTTGCAACCATAAAAGTTTGGTCGTCACTTTCTTGACATTAAAAAAATCGTATAGTTCAGCCTTTATTTCTCAAAGTTTTAAACATTTCTTGATAAATATTTCTAACCTGCAATTATAAAGCCTGTTTTACATATACGTCTACTGGTTATCAGGTGATCAACACTTTATGGACGCACTGTACATTATTTTTCAATAAAATTTTGTTTTTCACAAAAGCCTCTGGCATTACATAAATAACAGTGTTATTTTCATCCACTAACATGTTTTAAAGATATTTTGCGGTTCCTTGTGTACTTTAAGTCAAGTGAATATAATAGACATAAATGATTAATTTTACGTTGGGAATAATTTTTAAGCATAATAATAAAATGAAATAAACTTTTGGTTGTTTACACATTTGTAAATAGTCAGTTATCTAAATTAACGTTTTCTGCAAGCGGTAGCGTAAGATAAACCATCGCTGTAATTAAAACAAACAGTCCGGTTTCCATTCCGTTATGCTGTTTGTGTATCTACTTTTGTGGAGTTCGCTCTCAACTTTTAAAATGTTTTTTGGGTTAATTAAATTTGTTGCCGTATTTCGCTTTGATGGGATTTATTTAATTTTGTTATTCTAAAATTCTAACGTATTGTACATTTACTTCATTAATGCGGTACGCCGATGCTATGTGGTAGGTATTGATTCCCATTCATATGGAAATATATGACAGCTCAATAATCACGCCGTACGAGGTCATAACTTTGGATGCAGCTATAATTAAATTGTTGAAATTGATTACGTTCACTTGGCCTTGGATTTAAATTTGTGGTTGAGCGTAAAAAGTTTTTATGTTCAAGCTGAGAGTAGCACCTGTTATGGACCAAACGTAAGTTTTCAATTATGTTGAGTTGTCGGCCGCGAGAACATGTGTTCGCGATTCGGTTTTAATGAGAACAAATACGTCGAAATTACATATTAATCATCCGGATGAAAGGGGCCCTGAAACGTCCATTAATATCAACATCCTCCGGCTTTAGCATTCTTACGAATCAGTCTATCAAAGGCATTACGGACGCCATTACGGGTATAATCAATTTATCATTGTCGGGATAATAGGAAAATAAGGGCAGGACGGATCCGTCGATAGCATTCAGTGCTGCCGACGGGTTCATTGTATCGAAAGCTATCTGCGCAATTCATAATCGTGGCTGCTTTTATGTCCGACTCTCCAAAAGGTTCGAGATTCGGCCGATTCGAACGCACTCGACTTGTAAATGATGGAAATGTAATAAACAGCGAAAACTGCTTCTGCCAAATGGCGCATTAAATTGCGCTCTCCTTTCACTCGATATCTTAAGATTGATGTAATCAATTAACGTTGTTAATATTGTTAATTTATTATCAACGAGGTCCGCTTATTTTCTGGTCAGATAAAAATCTATAGAAAAGGCTCGCATGATCGACAGGAAAGGCCGACTTTATATGTTAAATTATGTATTTATGCGTTAGTTTACAGTTAGCGGTATGCATTTTGATATTTTATTTTAATTTAAACTCGAATCGGGTTATTAAAAGTGACGTTCGATTATAAAGATGAATATAACTTAGGGGGATATAGAGAAAAGTTTTTAGTACTTATTGTTATTGGTGACGGTGAAGGGGACACCCGTACAACCCGTTGAAATTCAAGGTAATGACACGATAATGTCTTCGAGACGAGTAAGAAAAATTTAATTGAACTATTACTGCTTCCCCTCGTCGTCATTTACTTCGAGAAACATTTCTGTAATGATACCTTTGCTAACGCTCATTTATAGAGTGTTATTACCCGTAATAGTCGTAGACGTATAATTTAATTTTTATCGCTACACACAACTTTTAAAACTTTATGCAGATACTGAGAATTTTTTTTTGATCGTGTAGATTGTATCTGATCGATTTTTTGATTGGATTTTTTTTCTCGAAAGAATGGCGCATCGTTGCAGAGACCAAACTGAACGTCAACTATCAAACAATAAAACGGAGCTAGGCACAAAGCTGGGTCTCGTTATTTTTTCATTGGCGACTCTCGACAACTTTTTGCTCCCCTCGAATTATTCCGAACAAGCAATAAGCAAACTTGTTTAAGTTCCAGTCTCTTCTTTTTCATTCCCATTTCGAGCGGTATTTTCATTTTAAACGCATTTCTCATGAATAAGCGAAACCACCGCGGGCCCCGCTCTCCGCCCCACAGCCCTCCGCCTCCCACCGCCCCACCCCTGTGTAAACCCGACTCTCGCGAAATTACACTTTTAGAGTTACTGTCCTTTATACAATGAGCTTGATTTTATCTTTATTCTACTATTTGTGCACGCCGGCCCGTGGATACGTTGTATTCGCGACTCGCTGAAAATGATTACGTTGCAAATTACGGTCCGCCTTAATGCGCGAGTTTGCAATCAACTGAAAATGAAAATTTTACAGCCATTATATGCAAAATGAGAGGTCGTATTTTCTGTATTATTGCCAACAAAATTAAATAGCTGTTAGTTTTGGCTTTTTCAATCTTCGTGAATACACTACTCATAACATACAATCTCATTCTCATGATAATGATCAGAATTGTTTGCTATTAAACCATTCCTGTCACTTTACAGCCTTATTACAGCATAATTTTATATATTTTTTGTTTGTTTAATACATACATTTGCAACTGATCTATGTTGCTGATTTAGGTTGTACCTATTAAAATTCAAATTCTTAAAATTTATTTAAATCTTGTCAATAATTCGGAAAGATCTAATGACATCAACATATTAACCCTTTGCACTCGTATGTCGCCGTAGGAGCGGCAAGATGCGTTTTACCGTTGCGCTCGTATGTCGCCGTATAGTCGCCACAATACGTTTACCCTTTGCATTCGTATGTCGCCGTAGGAGCGGCAAGATGCGCTAAAGAATCCCATATAAAAAAAAATATTCCGAGTAGACAGATAAGTAGATAAAATAATAGTCCGAGTACAGTGTACCCACAAAAGGACATATATACGAGTGCAAAGGGTTAAGAGTTAAGGGTTATATTAATATTAGATAATGAAGAGATACCTAACATTCTTGTGTATGAGTAGCAGGATTGGAAACTAAGGAGGGTAAAAACGAAGAAAGATATTGCTTCAAGTTGTCGTTGATGAAAAAATGTATCAAAATATGTTCATAAAAATGCTTATTAAATTACAAATTATATATTTAATTACAGTTAAGGTCCTTACTTATAAGAAAAAATAGCCCAAAATATTATCGAATATGATGAATTAACTATTATTTAAATGATGAGTCGATAGTAATGTACCAAAAGTACACCTCATGAAAACCAGTTAAGAAAAAAAAAATTACAGGTCGATACCTTTATATGATTATGTGTAAAGGGTTTATGGTTTTTTTATCCTGAAGTTAAGACATGATGTAGAACTGGTTATATATTTACCTGCTATCATTTAATAATCTCATAGCTTTTGTGTTTTTTCCTTTAGCGACCTAAATGTGACACAGTACAATTTTTTGATGCATACTACTAAAATACCGCTCCAAAATTATTTTGAAAACTACCTTAATTTAAATTCCAATAGAAATGTGATGATTTTTAATGATATTATTAATTACGAATCTAAAAGTAATACTAGAAATACCACTGTGTCACTTTAGTTATATTTGGATTTTGCCAGTATTTCTTAAAGCTCTTATACCTACTTAATAATTAACCGGATTAGGGTTCATCCTACTTTCTATAATAATAATTGAGATTTTAAACTGCTCATTAGAAAAGGCAACACTCAGGAGAGGTGGTCGAAGGAACTTAAAATTGTTGTGATGAAAAAATATTTTCCGCTCAAGTGATGTAAATGATTAAAATTTTGTTATCAACTGTAAACCTTATGTATGCTTTTAGTCTGGTATTTAATTGTTTTACAAGTACGTATATTTTACATTGTATAACAACGTTAATGATCATCAACAATCTGAACCTTGTCAAATTTATTACTTATGCCGCTGTTAAACTCCGCGACCATCGAAATCAGGCTTACATTCAATTAACTCCTGTTAGAAAGAGCTGAATTGTTTTCGTTTTCTTTGGTGAAAGGTGTTCAATGGAACATAAATCTGGAGACATTGCACACTATGGCAGTAAATTGTCATTATTCTTATTAGAAATGTTTGTGTTAATCGTACCGAGAGTGGTTTTGCGTTCTTGTTGAAAAACGTTGTTGCTACGTCTTTACAGATGTTGTAACAAAATTGGCTCTAAAATATCGTTGACGGGTCGCAGTCAATCTTTTCTTAAAAACTAGAGATCGCCGGTTTCATAATACCGGATGTTAAGACAGTATGATCCCGATATGCGAATTCCAAGTTTAGCTTTTCTGCTTTAGAATTTCTAAGACGCCTATGTCCACCAAATTGAAAAGGACAATTTACACTACTCGAGTCTGACAACTTGATACTCTGGAATTGAAGAAACCTGACAAATTAGTCGGCATAACACCAAACCACTGCAATGAAATTTTCAATAGACTGTTAGCACCGATACTTCACTTCCTAAGACAGTTCTCCAACTAGCCTCCACTCACCGAGTTGTTTCAAACGAGTTAACTAAAGTATTCGGCGAAGATGTCTCTTTTGCCGTTTATTCATAATTTGTGATCGACCACAGCCTCTATTATGTGTTTTCCAGATCTGGTTGAAGTAGACAGCCCATATTCGGATGATAATAAGAAAGGACGTATACTATAACCCGAAGTGGAGCTGCACGATGAAGAGAAAGAGGAAAATGTAAGCCCTCTCTCTGTAACATTGCCGAGTATTCTTTCATCTTTCTCTTCGTGGTGTAGTTTCATTTCGGGTTATAGTACAAAAGTGAAGGATTTGACTGTCTAAATTGCTAGTACTTCTTATCATTAACAAACACACTTTTAAACAAATGTGACTGTTAAAATATAAAATAACATACAAAAAGAAAATCAAATCAGTTAATTCGCTGATTATGACATTTTTTTTATCATTTACTATTTCAGTTTACGTGTACGCCTGACGTCCTTAAAGAATAACTTTAACCGTTTGAGTTCGAGGAAGCGCTATCGCGCTTCATTTGTATGGATATAAAATTCTCTCGGACTCAAACGGTTAAGGATAGAGATGGTTGGAGAGGATAACGTGGGATTGCATAGGGTCATACTTACAATTAGTCTACCTGTCTCTCTCAGAAAAGTTGTTCTTTGAAGATGACGAGTGTACATACCACCAAAATTTCAAGTTCGTATATACTTCTGGATGTCGCGTTTTTTTGGGAGCAATATATTTAGTATTATTTTTGTTCAATTATTCATATTATTTCAAACATGTACGTTTATTATTTTCATCTTTAATCTCGTTATTTTATTGTTTTATTCCTATTTCCCCAAAAAATAGATTCATTCTTTTTTATTTTACCTCTGCATTTTGATAGCAACATTGGCCGAAATCATATTAAAGATAATTGAATTACCCTACATCGATCTGATGGTCAGTCCTCCCCAGTCCCATACATATTCATACTGAACTTTGATGTTTTTGCGCCACAGGGCAACTTTTAAATGCCTTGTAAATGGAGGACTGTTTCCATTTCGGATTTAATTTCATCGTTTTTACCTGATATATAGTTGTTGATATGCGATTTTATTCCGGGTTTTATGTCTTTTTTTCTGTATGTCTTTTCTACGGGTTTTTGACCAAAATATCGAACGAAGCCAGAATGAAGTGACTTCTAATACCGTTCGAAAAGCCATTAAATCTATTTGATTGACACACAATCGACGGCAATATTTTCACGTTCCCGGCATATATACGAACTGTAAATCGCATTGTCTATTCAATTTCGTTTTTCATCTAGTCAGCCCGTATTAGTAAATGCAATCTCAATCATTCCAAGAACGTCGAGATAAATCGGATGAAATATTTTATTCATTTCGCTACGCACATTTATCGCAACTGTATTGAATTATTAATTTAAAAATTCTTTACACGACGATCGGTATTGTGAAAATGTTCAATATTAAAAAGTTTTTAAATGTAATATTATTAAGGTTATATTAAATTCCTTTTCTACAATCCACCCTTATTCAAGTGATTGACATGAAGTGACTTTTGAAAAGTTTTCAAAAGAATATCCCATTCGTTTCTTCCCTCGAACTAAATCTATTATCTTTTATGTGTACTGTAAAGCCCGCTTTTATTTGCAATCCTTGTTATTCCCCGATTCGAGATACGTTATTACAGGAGGACCCCGTTTGATGAGTTTACTTTTATATCTCCCCGCTCGTATCCCATCAAAGTTTCCCGTCTCCCGCGAGACACGAATGCAATATAAGTATGATATTGAAAGCGAGATAAGAATGTTTCGTTCGATAATATTGCGAGGGCAACGTTCCATATTTGTTAAATCGTGTTTACTTAACTAACACTTTAAAATAAATTAAAATTTACACACAGTGGAACCACTTACGATTCTAGAAGGACAAGATTACTTATATAAAAGTAATAAGTTTGAATGTTGGGTGTAGTTTTCAATCAAGAATACGGGACCAACGGGATTGCTCAATCTGTGATAATCGTCCGCTACCTTTCACGTCACTGCCAGGCATAGCATCTCCATCTTATACTCGGTTGTCTCACTTCAATCGTGAATCTTATTGTTGAATTGTTTGCCCAATATATGGAATGGTTATAATGCATTTTAAATTAAGTTTAAAATTATTTAGGATATCAATGTAAGTCATAAACAAATCAGCACATAAAGAAACCACAGCAAAACAGTTAGCAGTGACGTCAAACTAACGGCTGCGCATTTAAAATTCTGCGTATACACAATCCTATGGGATAGAGCAATTCTGTTAGTCCAACATCCTTGGTTTCCAATAACAGTTGTAACCTTGTACTACTTCCGGTTTCACCGAAAATGCGTACCAACTTCATCATTTTATGAATATTTGTATTTGTTCCTTAACACTTTATTGACCGGGAATTTTACACAGAAACTATCTCATGTCACCGGCTAAATGCAAGTGCATAAAGTGCATGATGGCGCTGATGTGCAATTTTTAAAAAGTTACAGAAATTGATAAAGATGTTTCCATGATGGTTTGATTTGTTCAAATACAGGGTGTTTACGGTCTTGTGATTTTATTTTTGAGGAGTGATAAAGCATCGTAAAAGAAGGTCATTAATTATAAAATGTCTTAACAAAAGTTGTATAATAAGAGAGACGTGATTGTTGAAATAATTTCTATTTACTTTTTTTTAAGTGATGATTAAGTATATTAAGTTAAACATTTTAAAATTTTTTTTATGGAATCCACTTTACGCTAGTTGTTCAAAGTTATCGCCGTGTTGTTGAACGCAAAGTCTCGCTCGACGTATCCATGAATTGGCATAATTTGCAAGGCCTTGGCCTTACTGTCATATTGTCCCCGCAGCTGCCTCAACACGGTTACGAAGATCATTTAAATCAACAAGTTAAAATGCGGTGGTGCACCATCTTGAAGAAACCACATTTCACGACATACATTCAAAGGAACTTCTTCCAATAGTTCTACCAACTGATTTTGCAAAAAAGAAAGATAATCATTTCCAGTCAATAGATTTGGCAACACAAAGGGGCCAATAAGTTGTCCGTTGACCAGTCCTGCCCAAACGTTTATGGAAAATCGGTGCAGGAAGTGGTTACGACGAAAGGCACGTGGATTTTCGACAGCCCAGATATGAGTGTTGTGACAGTTATTTATGCCATTACGTGTAAATGTTGCTTCATCAGTCGCCAATGCAATGGAAGGAAATTTGGACTTATGTATTTTTGTAGAAACCATTGGCAAAATTGTAAACGTAACTGATGATCTTCGGGTTGTAAAGTTTGTACTTTTTGTACATGGAAAGAATACAGCTGATTCTCGCACAATGTTCGCCAGACAATTCGATTTGACACAGCTACTTGGCGAGATATTTTTCGAGTACTACTGGAAGGATCTTCCTCGACACAATTTAAGATTTCTTCTTCCGCATCCAAAATTCGTTGGTATCGTCCAGGTCCACCATCCCGACCTTGCCATGTTTGCAGTACACCAGTTTCCCGTGCGCGGATTACTAACGCGGTGAATTTTTGTGGATTAGGTGTTGGTCTGTTAGAAAACCGTTCAGCGTATAATCGACTTGCAGCAGCAGAATTCTGGCGTACTTCACCATAAATTAACATGTCAACGTATTTACTATTAGTGCGAAGGACCATTTTTTAAAATCACTGATAAGTTACCCTTTGATTTTAGATTTTTCAAAAATTGTTGACCACTCGTTTTTGCGTTAATAACTTTCTTTTATCGTATTTAACGAAGCCTGGAAATTAAAATAAGATTTTTTATTTAATTTTTATTAATCATTAAAAAAAAACTTCAAAAAGAAAAAATAAAATAATTTTTTTAATAGTAATATCTCCCTTATTATGCAACTTCTGTTAAGGCATTTTATAATTAATAACCTTCTTTTAAGATACTTTATCACTCCCCAAAAATAAAATCACAAGACCGTAAACACCCTGTATATTTACCAAAACTTTGAACAGTAACATCAAAAATTAAATTAAAAAAAATTGAAAAAAAAATTAAATCAAATCTAATATTTTTGGTTCTCTGTAAGATTCAAAAATATTTAACATAATTATGTACTCCTCACATTACTTCTACAATTGGTAAGTGTTAATTAATTTAAAAATTTTAAATCTTAACATTACAACGTTACGTACTTTTACATTTTACAAGTTTGTAAATTGCAAAATCTGTTAAAGAAATAATTGAGAAGGCAACACCAAGAGGCTATTAATTACCTGATTTGGCAAGAAACACTTATCGAAAGTATAATAAGTGTCCACCTCATCTTATTAATGGAAGAAGGAATAACGAATTTGTCAAAAACTATTATTATTCCGTGTATTGTCCAAACCCACACCCGTAAATTATTGTCATTATTTATTGTTAGTTTAAAATATCCACACATACTATATGTTACCATGACAGTTTGGTTCTTACCAGTTGGGGTGTTATGTGAGCCTGGATGCTCTTTATTCGGAGGTGATTGATTGTAAGAACTAGTTGTATTAGACTCTGGTTTATTTTTATGATAGAATTTACCTAAAAGTGAATTAGGTGTACTATAACCCAAAATGGAGCTGCACCACGAAGAGGAAGATGGAAAAATAAGCCCCCTCTTTGTAATATTGCCAAGTAGTCTTCCATCTTTCTCTTCATGGTGTAGCTCCATTTCGGGTTATTGTACCTTGTAGCTTGCGACAAGCAGTCGGATATAATTCCCTGTTGAGGTCAGAGTTGATTTTATTTCACTTGCGAAACCTAAAAATGATTTAACTGATTTTAACTTTTTTTAGAGAAACGTTAAAAAGTGATTTTACATAATTTCCATACAAAAATATTTTTGTATCGTTCCATTTATCTTTATTAATTTTCCCCCTCAGCGTATTTTTATTCTGAAACAGATAAACCTTACTATTTGTTAGGTTGGGGAATAATACAAATATGCTCTGGTTAAAAAAAAAAGATGTATTCGGATTTAGTAGGTTCTTTTATTTGTAATTGATGCAGTTATAGAGAAAATTTCAATACATTTTATGTGGCAGCTAGGCCGGTAAAATTTAGGTATTTTATTGTCATAACATTATTTGACAACGCTAAGAAACGATTATATTTCTAATATGCTGTACTTTTTTCACAGTCCAATAAAATATTTAAAAATTATGACATATTTTACTGAAATTAAACGAATTGTAGAAAGTGTTTGAAAAGGAAAATGAAACTTTCATGAACTATTCACAAAAGTGCATTATTTACAAAAGAAAGTAGGTGAATAATTTGTGTAACTTCAACCATCTGTACCTGAATGACATGACTTCCGTTTTCAAAATAATTTTCATATTCAATTTACGTCGTCTCTTGGTAATGTATTATTGTGAATTTGGTTATATTCCGTTTCCATAAATTTTACGACTTTTGATTATTTAGAATCGTATTTTGTTTCACTGTGTGACAATTGAAAATATTCGTCTTATTAATGTAAGACGAATAAGATTTATATAGTTATATAAATATAAAAATGTGCAAATTGAGAAATAAGTAAAGAGTGAAGACAAGTAGAAATCCGTCCAATACCGAATCGTAATTAAATAAAAATTCAAATATTAATTTACGAGCTGAGTGCAGGATCCTGTTTATATTATAAGCGGATTAGGTTTGCAAATACAGCCGAGATGAAAACCGGTGGGCAAACAGAAACGGTAATAAAATAAAGTTTACTTAAACGGAGGGAAAACGTTGTCTTGTATTTTACGGAACCCCGAGGCGGGCGACGTGCATAAACATTAATTTTCGATTATAAATAAACACGCGTCCAACAACTAACATGTCGAGTGCTCTACATCATTCTGCAACACGTAATATTTTAAACATGGTTTACAAATATAACTGAAAATTAGTTCTAAATATTGTTGCTACATTGCGTTGTTAGTTTGTTAGTTAGTAGATTGCAACTATTTAACAAAAACACAATTTAACCTTAAAACATTCCTTTCTAACACATTAAACCGTAATAAAACCACTATCGCCCATTAACTTAACGATAATTTACTATATGTGGCAAACTGAAAGTCTCAATTACGAACATGAAATTTCCATCGAGGGCACGGATTTTTTCGTCGAGCTGAGCCAGTTCCTCTTCTTTTTATTTCGCGAATAAGAAAGAAAACGCTGCCAGAATGGAATACTTTATTTGGATTGTCCATTAAATCGTAAATTATTTTTTAATTGTATGTTCGCAAAGGTAAGAACGGGTTCAGTGCATTAAGCGAGACAAATTATTGACCGTAAATTACGTTATGGTGATGCCGGCCAATTTGGATTTCTGTCCGGATAAGAATTAATTCGGAGATTTTAATTGAACGAGATTACGCGCTCTTTTGTACCGATTTATTACCGTAAGTCTTTGTATTCCAGGCATTTTTTCGCCTTTATAACTATTTTTACATTTATTTTCCTCGATATAACTGAGAATGCTTCTTCTTCTTCGGTGAACGGTGCAGTTGAGTAAAACGATCGGTCTGTAATTTTAATAACCCAGGCTGTTTCCTCTTCGTGTAGAAGTATTATTACCTCCACCTGCCAGTTGAAGACCGAGCTTGTTCTTGTAACAACTATAATCATTATCAATCTCGAGGATTCTAACATTTTCCGGCATTGTTTCCACTTCCTATTAATTAATTTATACAATGCTACTAATTAAGATTAATATATATAATATTTTTATATAGACTGATTTAAAGACAATGAGAAATCTCAAATTTTAAAGACGAAGATTTTAAAGATGTACTAAATAATTAAACATGTTGATTACACTTATAATTTATTTTAAACAAATGTAAGAAATTAAGAGCTGTTGAAGATTAGAACGTTAATAAAACAATTTACACTTTGGCATTTTCTAGTGTGATAAACTGAAAAAAAAATTAGTTTAGAAATTAAATCGATTTTAATATTGAACACTTATGGAAAAGTTGAATTGGATTTTATTGGGAGTTCCTTTTAAGTACAGTTCTAATGATAAATAATTACATTAAATTGTGATAGTACGTATTAGTTTTACACACGTTTACTATTAAAGAAAATATTTAAAAAACAATTCAATGTTTCAAAATTATTCTACTAATTTTATCCTTGAAGGTATACTACTTAATAAAACAGTTCTGATGGAATAAATTTTGTGTATATCCTGAATACCATTAATCCTGCAAGTAGATCAATTATAATCATTATAAATCTAGGATTATACTAATTGTCTATTTAATATTCTACTTTCATTCCATATTAATTAATTTATACAATCTTATTAATTGGGAGTAATATTTTTAAATAAGGCGATTTAAAAATAATAAGAAATTTCAAAAATAGAGGTATACTAGAGAACAAAATGTACTGGCTTATTGTCAGATTAATAAATTTTAATGAAATGTAAGAAATAAGAGGGAAGTGTGACGATTTTAATAAGAATAAGATCACAAATGAAACAATTAGATTTTATGTTGAAATAGAATTTCTGATACAGTTTTATGGAATTAGATTGTATGTTGAAAACTTACTTGAACAGAGGAGAAAGATGGAGGAATGAATAGGTACTAAAAAAATGGTACAAGAACATTTCCTTCTATGGAAAGGTTAGGATGGGTTGGGCTGGAATCTGACTTCCTTTTATACAATTACAATTCTAAGAATGAAGATTGCATTGAAATATGATGGTTAGATTTTATGCATTTATTTTCTTATGCTTTACGATCAACGAGAACGGTTAAAGGATATGGTACCAAGAGTGTTTAAGAACAAAGGTTATTTTATAGTCAAATAATCTTTTAAAATTAATCGATAAAGTTGGAAGATTTACGACCTAATAAAACCGTTCTGACGGAATAATTTTCTTGAATAATGACTTTGACCAGTGTATATTTAATTTATTCTTTCTGATTTCCTTTCCTAAGTTGTGTTAAAAATATTTCCAGAAATATCCAACATTTTTTTGGTAACTTTTTTTTGAATCACTTTATAAAGAGAATTATAATAGCTTGATAAAACTTCTTAATATAATAATATAAGGTGACGCATTGGGTTTTACCCATTTTTAAAGTGTTATTATGGTTGTATAAAAACTTTTATTTTTATTCAACACATAATGCAGTTTATATCGTTTGTTCATTTAAATTCGTGCTCAAGCATGCTTTGAATTTTTATTAGACAATGATGAAGAGATACGTAGGAAACGAACACGACAAAGATCCTACTAAAGCTCATAGCTCACTTGACCACGAATTTAAATGAACACTATATAAATGCCTCCACGTTTGTTCAAACTTAAAGTCATAGAAGCACCGAAAACTCGCAAATCGTAGCAACAATTTTCTAGATTATCGCTCTGATGTTTTGAAATAAAAATAGGCTTTTAGAGTTCATAGTGTTTGAAACCTATTCGTGAAGACCTTACTTTTCAAATATTTCCATAATAAATCAGAGCTGGTTAAATCTGATTACCTTTCTTTTCTTAGGTATGCAATGCAGTAGTCATAGATTCACCGCTATTGAATCAAACTGCAGCGACTGTAAGTAGAAAATAACGAGTTGGTTGCTCAAGAAACATGTTTTCTGGAATATTATGCCAAGGGCATTAGTTTAATCAGCCCTGAGTTCTTCCTATGGGGATAAATTTAAGTTAGGTTTTTCACAAATAAACCTCAAACGATACAAGCTTCAAACGGTGGTATTCAAGACAGTATTCAAAAAATCAGGGATACAGGCAATGCTTCTGTGAGATGCAAAATGTTTGTCAATCTCGATTTCAACTTAAGTTTAAATAAATCTGGCCACTATTCGTAAGGCGTTATTTTTTCGAAGTAATTTTTGCTGTAAAATTATATTATAGGATACTAAATAGCCATTTAGAGCTCAATAGTTGTTGTCTGAGTTGCTTCGACCAGTTCCATATCACATTTAAACCCCCACAAAAAAATAAAGTAAAATTAAATGCTTTAAATCACATAATTAGGAAAATGTTTTTGCAATATCGTTTCATAGTCGAGCTTTTTCTGACTTTAAGGTGTAAACACCCTTTTATGTATTTTAGTTAAAAAAATTATAAAATGTAGGACTTAAAAGAAGTTATAAAGTGGTAAAAAATTAAAGTTACGTTAAAATTATTTAAATTAAAAACCTCCCTTCAAATAAACTCTTTAATAATATGTAATTTCTTGGTCGTTTCAGTAATGATATAGAGACAAAAAGCTCGCCACGGAACAAAACATGGTTCGCATAAACGCGGGTCGACCCTTTATTACGCCACTCCATTATGCCAACGTCCTTCAGGTTCCGCCCCCGACAAGGAGGACGCATAAATAACGCGTACGCGACCGCCGCCGCTTAATTATTTTTAAATTCAATTGCGCAACCATCGCACTCTTTCCTGTTATTTAATTGCCTTCATTGTGCGATCTTAGATCGGCATTGCGTTCGCGACACGAACCGCCATTGTGTTATAATTAAGATGGTGAGATTGTGTCGACGACATTAAAATGTTGCTTTCTCAACTGCGCCCCCAATTAGTTACAAGGACCGCATTTTTTTTTCTTTTCGCTTTAATTAATATCCGAGATTTTAATGCGCACGCTCGTTTATCGTCGATCTTGATTATCGCGTTACGTCCAGATTGGAATGCTTAAAGTGTACGCTTTTATTAAGTGGGTAATGTAGGGAATTGTTGGGTTGTTCATCAACGTCTACGGTATGCTAATTTTTAATGGGATTTAAAAATAAAAAATGAAACATGAACTAAAAATATTTTTTTTTTCTTGCTTCATTGTTTAGAATTAGATTGACCTTTGTAACATTTTTAAGACTGTAAATAATTTTATATTAGAGATGGGTAATTGCTAGAACGGTTTATGTACACAATAAACTATAAAAACTTAAACCTAAATAAGTAGTCGCAGCTGCTAATTGACCAGAATCGCATCAACATTACGTTAATATACATTCATTCTTTTAATCAAGTAAATTGCCAATTCCACTAAACGGTAATGACAAACGCGAACCACTCAAGCCATTACTTAGGTTGTTTTATTAACTAGCAACTGTATTTATGCAGTATTTATGAACCGGCAGTGAATCGTCTTTTAATTACAATTGCAAGACGCAAAAAAATTGTAAATCGCTCGTAATTAAGACCTGGCTATTACGCTGATTGGGTACTTCTCGAATTTCAATGATTTTTTTTTTCATCCGCGGTACGACGTGAACGGAAATATGAACGTCAATCTGGTGGAGGTGAATTCCGGGGAAGGGGCAAAAAGGGTATTAGGTGAATGGAAAATTAAACTTGAATAACGTTCGGAATTTGTGTATTTTTTCTCTCTTGCGGAATTTATGGATTATAGGAATTTGAGGTATTTATATTTAATAAAAGATTGAATATTTTAATTAACACTTACGAGTTGGGTATTAAAATCGAATATAATAGGTAGTTTTTCCTAAACCGGTGACGTGATTAATCGTATAGGTGCGTAAATGCTGAACCTTTGATTTATAGATAGACGTGAGATTTATTAGCCTCTCGTTTTATTTTCGCGGTTGGTTTTCCAATTTCCACGGTGGACGTTTCGCAACAAAATGGCAACGTCGACGGGATACCTTATTTTTTGCCAACGTTACACTGTCACGCCAATATCTGTGTCGAATGATGAAATATAATTTACTACCGAGATTACTACCTAACGAATACATCACTAAGTGGCCTTTATGCGATTAGAACGGTCATAAATTCTCAAAGGATGCTTTGAAATGTGTAACAACCGGTCTGCGACTAACGTTTTTCTGTTGGCAGTAACGACTTCGTGATAAGTTTACGATCTCGTCGTGAAAGTAGGCAAAAATCAACCACGTTCACTTCGGATGCCGTTACATCAAACTTTGAGTACTACACAAAAAAGAGCAATAAGGAGAAACGCAATCAAGCGGTTTGAGATGTACATCGAAGGCCGAAATGACAAGTAAAGTGTTGAACAACACACTCACTCACCTGACGTATATAAAGTGGATATGCAAAATATATTGCACAAGGCGAACGCTTTATTTAATTTAGCGGCGTATCAATAAATCCGCGTCGGTTTAACACATTGGGGAAAGTTGTTAATGCATTTGAGCGCTTGCACAACCTGGCTGCATTTATATTTGCAATTAAGGTTCTATTGACCCCGTTTGCACGCCTCCGATGAAAACGGCTAACTGTGCTCGATTGTTTCTAAATGGCAGTAAATTATGTAGGTAAATCAATTTCGTCCGAACACGTTTCCTGGAGGTAATGAGACCAACTACTCAAACAACATTGTAAACAGTTGTGTCGGCCTCTGTACGTTGACCTTTACATCAGAAACAACCACTTACAAATACTCTTTTAACAACGGCTTTATTTATCACGATACACCTTATACATAAATCCACGCGTATCTAGGTCATTTTTATACCTACAACAAAAGCTAATAAAGAATAGATACGATATAATTTATTTATGCACATTTTACTCGTGGTATTGCAATACTAATGATAATAGTTAATTACTGACACCATAATGTACTCGCCTATCATATCAATGTTTATAACGCGTATCGTTCTAGAAACTTTTACACCAACTGCACTTATATTTACTTATCTTGGATGCGTGCAAATAACTGCAGTTCCACGAACGTGAACGTAAAGTGGACGAATGGCTTTGTTTGCATTGTTAGGTGTAAATTTAAACCAAGTTCTTCGTTTGAATGCTAATTATAAAAGGTAATCATTTGCTAAACCGTGCATTCATTTGCATTCTTTTTTCTTTCAAATTGTACTTTATGTTTCCTTGTTTTAAAGTAAGGTCTAGTTAAATACGTGTTGAAATTTAAGAGTTTCCTTCAAGCTACTCAAACAACGCTATTCTGGAAAACGTTGCCTGTTTGAGTTCGAAATTCTAGAGAGAGAGACTGGTAAACAAATAGTTAGACGAGCAAATTCATACATCTAAATGCCGTATTTACGCCGCCGCAGGCGGTCAGAGAAACCGGCTGAAACTTTACGCCCGCTGCGTGTACGTTTGTATGATTTAATGAATACACAGGAAACGCAAAGAGTAATCTTTTAATCAGCGTTTGCTGTTTTACTGTTAAACCGGGCGACTATTAAAACACTTGATAATACAGCAACGAAATTACATTTCAAGAAAATGTTTAAATGCAAATCACCACATTTTGTTTCCAGTTCCCTAGATGGATTCCCATTAATATTTTGTTTCCTCCTTTTTTTTTCGTTAGAAGGTGTCTGATTTTATCGATTGTTGAATATTCCACAATGGATTGTTTTGACAAAGGAGAAACCCATTTCAGTTAGACTAATCGAAAACGAGAGAAAAACGTCGCTGCAAATAAAAGCTTCGCTCATATAAATTACTTTTTAATATCGCAACAGCACGAACAGTAACTGCCCGCGCTTGGATTTCCCATCCCGGAAATTTACAAATTTAATACGGGCCCGTTCGTTCCTGAACTTTAATTGCGGACTTTTCGAACCGGCAAACTTTCTTAATTTGTTATTTGGTCATCAAGAAACTAAAACTTTGTAATTTCTTTCAAAATTAATAACGCCACAATAATTACCTACAAAGTTAATAAATTAAATTAAAATAGTCTTTATGATTCTTCTAACTCTATACTGCCGTTCTAAGAAAAAAATCAGTGTCTACACAAATGATAATTTCGAGATCAAGTTAATTTTTATAAATAAAAGTCAGCCACCATGAAAACATAAATGTGTTCCACGAATTGATGTACTTTGTTGTTTCTTCTGCTTATTGTTAATAATAAAGTATTTCTATGAAATATTAAATAAATGGAGAAAATTTATTATGCACCTTTCTGGTTAAAAAGTTTTTATGTGTTTTATTAACAGAAGTTAACAACTGATATTAAAGAAGACTTTACAAACATGTTAAAAACATTTTGAAACTACAAGATTGTAAATTTGAATTTTACAGTTTTATATCAGTTGTTTCTGAAGATGGCCCTAGACCTACATTAATCACATTAAATATTTTTAACCAAAAAGATGTAGAATAAATATTCTGTTTACTTCCTATTACATTTTTACTGGTTGTTATGGATCATAATAATTAATATTTTTGTGAATGGTAATCATACATATTACTAAAAATCGTAAAGACGCACTACACAAGAAAGCAGTAATTATCTATGTACCTTTTTAACAAATTGTAGCAGATACAATTAACTCTTGCTTATCTAACCTGAACATCTGGATATCCGATCAAGTCTTTGTTGGATAATTAAAAAAGTCAGTTACATTTTTGTTACATAGTTGTTTGAACATTTGTGTAGTAGTAACACCCTACAATATTATTAAGTTAAACCGAAAAATAGTATCTCTCTTGTATCTGGGAGGTACTGCTTTTAAGGTTTGTAGAAAATTCTTATTGCATTTTAGCCTAGGAATGTTCAATAACGAGTGGATTTGCTGCAATTTTGATATCCTATAAACCAATAGAAGTCCACTTATAGCTTTCTGGATTTGAAGAATATATTGTTACTAATAAACTAACCTATTGAAAGCATTAAATTTAAAATGTGAAAATTGGACTTACTATATTTTTTCTTAGGACAGCAATATATGTAGAGGTTGTTTGCAGTCTTGTAGCTTTAGTACCATGGGACGACTAAACATTTAAAGATCATTAGCGTAAAAATGCTTTAATAAAACTTATACTGACATAATGAAGTTTACGCTATTTAGTTTCGACGCTGAACAATTTCGAGTTGTTCAAAGTTTAATTTATTGTTTCAAGTTGATTTTCATTTTAGTTTCATTTCGTAGTACTTTTCTGTTTTGCGTGCGCCGCTCGAAATTAGAAAAACCAGAACCGGCTCTGGCGATTTTATATAAGATCTTTGTGAGGAAATAAAGAGAGTTCTGTTGAGTAACAAGCCTCGTATTTGATTGTTCGAGTTTCATCTTCAAGTTCAGTGTCTTCCCTTTTCGATATTAAGAGGACAAGTAAGATTTACTTAATTTATTCATTACGCGAAATTATAGTTTCAAAGAACACGAGTGTTTTAACCAGCGATATCTGTCAACAATCGGCAGAATCGTCTTTCTCAAAATGTAATTCTTTAAAATAATCGTAATTAAGAGGTTTTGCAAACTACGAACGGTTTAGTCGCGTATTCTTAGCTCATTACTGGCAATTGACGTAATAATACGTCATTTTTTCTTCCCAGTTCAGAAACCGTTGACGTATTAATACGTTTTTTATACAATCAGTTTGTTTTATTGTTTGTTTAGGCGCATCGAAAATACAATCGAAAGACAGGCGCGGGTGATAGAAACCGGTAAAATAAATCGAAAAACTGGTGAAATGATAAAAAACAATCAGAAAATATTGTAGACTACAATATGTATATAGATGGTGTTGATTTTGCAGATCAATATTATTCTTGTAAACTAATTATAAGAAAAAGGATTTAATGGACAAAAAGGCTTTCATGTTTATGTTGCATTGTGCCTTATTTAATTCATTTATACAGAAGACTGAATCTGGGAGCAAAGAAAATAAAATTTACCTCTTCTTTACTACAAATTGCTAAAGGTTGGACGAAAATCCAGAAGTCCAACAAAAAGAATTTCTTGTAAAAATCCACCATTTAGGATTTCAGGAGATGTAAAAACGCACAGACTGACAAAAATCGTAGTTCGAGAAAAGAAAAGTTTCCTCAGAAACGTTGCAAACTTTGCAACAATTACGGTAAAAGGAAAAAATCTGCTTCGTGCACGAACATTGTCAGATGCTTTTATGTGTAGAAAAATATTTTGAAAACTACCACATTAAATGAAATTACTAGAAATTCAATTTGCAGATTAGGCACTTTTTTATTCGAATAAATTCACTAGTTATTTGGGTGATCAAGGCCCGGCTTCACTTCGCGTCGGGTGAAATAAAGATTTTTTGCGGCCAGTAATGAGTTAACATTTATTTTACGTCTAACCGATACAGGGTTTTATATAATAAATAAAAAATAAAAATATACGTTTTTAGAGTTCCCGCAAGTAATTTTTTATAAGCAGTGTCTCTTATTATTCAGTTCTTGCTAAGAGATTTTTACATTAATGGCTTTTTTAACATGATTAGTCACCCTTGAAAATAAAATTACGAGTCCTTAAACATCCTTAGCCGTATACAGAGCTTCTTTTTAGTGGCTACTAACGTCATTTTTAAACGTTACTAAGCAAACCTCGTATGCATAGCCATATTTAGTAGCGTTTTAATGCTAGTTGCCTACTAACATTTTAGTGGCCAAAATGGGTAGGTTTAACTGAATTTTAATTTCGTTTTCTAGAATCTCACCCGTATTACAATAGAAATGTCATAGTTTTTGAGCAGATATTTTCACCGTAAACCCAAAGTTCTTCAAAATAATTCGTACTCTGTGTCTTAAGACTATACTAATCATTCAATAAGGATGATATTATATAGCACTGGATTTTAAATCAGACACTTTTTAATATTAGAAAGAAGTCAATGACATATTTATAGTTATATGGTGCGCTTTTCGTTAAGTTTGCCATAAAAATTCGGGTTCAAGAAATATTATTCTTCAGATCTTATTGAAAGAGGAGTTTGCCTACATTATAATTTTCCTCACCATTGCAGTAAACTTATACGTTATTAATCATTAATAACTAAGTATCGTTTTGTTAACGGAGATTGCTTCTAATTCCTTTTCTAATATTAAATAAACTCTTAGTCCTATATGTCCGAAAATATACATATTTTCCGATATTGTCGCCTTAAAAGGCTGTTCAGTTTTCTATTAACTACTGGTAGGTTAAAATGGAATTATGAATACCAATTTTTAAAATGGTTTTAACTACAACTAGTTGTTACTCTTTGAAAGCATATTAAAATCTTATTAGACGTGTAGCTATGCATGTACAGCTAACTGTATTTTATACCAAATAAACAAACTTTATTAATAAAATTATTTGTAAAGAAATTTTTTGTGACGCTATTAAACTGTTGAATAGAATCTGTAGGAGGTGTAAAATTCATAAAGTTATTGCGAGGAACAAATGCCGAGAAAGCCACTGCAGGGAAAAGGATTGTCTATAAAATAACTACAGCAATCTACTTAAGCTTATAGTATCTACTCTTTATTGTTGCTATAAAAACCATTTGAGATCGCCTACACTATAGAGTCAAAGCTTTTTTTATTGCCTCTTTACATACATCGCCTCTAAAATAATTACCATAAATTTAATCCCCATTTGGTAAAAGCCCTCACATACACTTATTCTTCAAGGTCCGTAACCGAACGGGAGTCATTTATTGTCGCCATTACGCGTTCGGTTTTATCTCTTTTGCTACCGTGCGCGAATATGCATGAAATTCGAGACATCCACCGCACAGGGGAATTTACCGCTCCCCGCGCGGCGATTTTTACTTCGCATAGTCCATATTAATAAAAGCGAGAATACGGTCATCGCATATCGAAACGCGCCCTTTACGGCCGGCAACACTGTAAACGTCCTCTTCCTTCGAAGAAGGCGAGTGGCGCGCGTTTCCGGAACGTAACCATCAAGTTCAATTTTGACAACGCGTAAGGTATTACGTATTGGCCGTAAAAGTGATACGGTCGTGCCCCACTCGCCCGTCGGGACGCCCCTAATCTTATATATCGAATAAAACGGGCGTAAATGTTTTATGGGGCCCTGTCGGGCCAACCGGGTGGTATGGGCCACTTTACAAACAATAATGCTGGACATAAAATACTCTATGGAGTTCAATATTAACCTTTTACATAAGAAAGTAATAGCATGTTATAGAATATTGCCTTTAAATTATAAAAATGTTAATGAATATCAATTAAAAATGGGAATACTTAAGAATAATATGATCTTGAACGCAAAGTTAACAAAAGTTTAGATTTCAAAGTATGGTACAATTAAAGTTTTTGTGTGGGTTAAAAAATGCGGTAAATTTTTAATGAACTTCTCAAAGTTGGAATAAAGATCTCTTGTTAGTGGATAGGTATTGTAAAATTCATAAGTTGGTAGAATTGTAAACTAACTATGATGAATAGGTAGGAAAGAGAACTTGAATCATCTTTTTTTGTATTATAGAAAGTTAGTATTATTTTTATATTATTAGGTTTATTCATTTTGAAAGCAAAAGACTTTCAAAAATATTTTTCTATATTCATTCTTTTTGTTTACAATGATGAATATTTTATACATTCCTTAAAAAGGCGAGAAAAAAATATTTCTTTGGACACAACATTTATATTAACTTAGACACTAAATAAAGTTTGTCCAAATGGCTTCTACACAAATAATTATAATTCTAAATTACAACATCTATAAAAATTTGATACTAAATTACAATTAAATTTATAAATTGATACTGTAGCTGAAGCCCGATCTTCTGAACTCATTCATTCATTAAGAAAATGTTTTGGTATTTTGGAGGTTTTCTTAATACATTAAAAGAAAAATTTTAATTTTTTCCCCTACCCAAGGTGTTTTAATTACAGTCTAGTAGTTCTTCAACATGTTTACTTTTATAAAACATTACAAGGAAACTTTGAACACATATAGGGTGTTTCATAACTACTGCAGGATCCGGAAAGGTATTGAAGAGAGTAGGTTACGATTAGGGATTGTAATACCGGTAAACCGGTTTACCGGTTAACCGGTAATCGCCAAAAATATCTACATTTTTTTTACCGGTAATTGGTCATTTTTACCGATAATTCGATATATTACATATAGCGAATCTATATACCCAGGCATCAATTCGGTCACCGCCGCGCCGGTCACGACTCGATATTCCTCAATATTTCGGGGAATCACCGTCACCTGGTTCTTAACTTGGGTGATTACCCTTGCTTTGTACGCTATAACCTTCCTCCCTACTCCCCATTCGTAACTTGATCCAGTAGTTTACGCATCACTACATGTGCATAGTGTCGCAATCATTAGCTGTTAGACGATTTATTATATGATCAATTAGAAATCTAAGGTAGGAAATTCCTTTATACAATTCTTATTTGCGTATAAATATTTATATATTGTTGTAGCTATGGATAGAAATTCAGTGTGGTATTATTTTACTCGAACGGTAGAGAAAGATGTAGCTACTTGTAAACAGTGTTAAAAAAAATTAAAGCAGCAGGAGGAAGTACCAGCGGTTTACACAACCATCTCAAAAGTCAACATAAAATTAATATATTAACCCTGCGTGTGTACACTGGATCTTTGAAGGAACAGTCAAAATTTCCGTTTTTCTGACTTTTCAGACGATTCAGACGATTGTTTCATTTTTATTGACAACAGTTTTAAACTTTTGAATTTGGTAACTGCTCGGCCATGTAGTAGACGCTTCAATAAGTAACTTAGAATTTTTCTAGAATTTTTGAAAGCCTAGAAAACTTTGAAAACATGCCTGTTCCCTAAAAGACCCAGTATACACACCGTGTCTCAAAAAATATAGTGTACACACGCCGGGTTAAAACGAAAACAGGAAAAGGCTGATGATTCATCTATTTCTAGTGATTGTCGAAAAAAAATAACTTCATATTTTAAGAAAACAATTGATGATTCTTTTCCTGCTGTACTAGCGCGAATGACCGCACGAGATGGAATCCCGTTTATAAAATTCTGTACATCTCAAGATTTGCGAATGTTATTAATCGCTAAAGGCTATACAGACATTCCTAAATCTCCAAAGACAATTCGAAAAATTATATTGTAATATTCAGATAAAGTCAAGCAGGAAATTGTAAACGAAATAACCCAAGAGATAATTGATAATAAAGCGTGTAGTCTAACATTGGACGAATGGACATCTATTAAGAACTATCGGTATATGAACATTAATGTCCACAGAAGTGACAACAAATTTTGGAACCTTGGTTTATGTCGTATTCATGGATCTATGCCTGCTGAGCGATGTGTAATTCTCATTGAAAGTAAACTGAAAGAGTTTGGAATTTCTTTAGAAAATATTGTGTCAATAACTACAGACGGAGCTGTAATTTCAGCGATATTGACAACGCACATACATCTGTTGAATTGCCAGCAGATGCAAATGATAATGACATATTTGACGATGACAACGATGAAGACAATGGTGAAGGTTTCGGAATAATACAAGATATGATAACTGATTCACACCTAAATTCTTTTCAAAACGTATAAATGAATTCTCTCATAACAAAAGTTCGAAAAGTGTGCAAAATATTCCGGAAGAGCCCAACGAAAAACGATGACACATTACAAAAACATGTAAAAGAAGAATTTGGTAAAGAACTTTCATTGATGGTAGACTCGAAAACTCGCTGGAATAGTTTGCTGGATATGCTGGAACGTTTCTTATTGATTAAAGATTGCGTTACGAAGAGTCTCATAGATTTGAAATCAGGAATTCAATTTACCAATGATGAACTTACATTATTGTCTGACATAATATTAGCATTACAACCGATAAAAGTTGCTGTTGAAATACTTTGTCGTGAAGATGTTAATCTGTATATTGCTGATATAACACTAAAATTCATGCTTGACGAACTAGCAAATCTAAACACACTTTTAAGCAATGAACTTAGTAATGCTTTTATATATTGCATAAAAGAAAGGCGAATTTCTTATTCTGACGTACTGCAATATCTTTCTGATGTAGATATTGCAGATCGGAAACGTTCAAATGAGGAAGACTACGGAATTGTTAATAAAACCAGCAAAACTGCAATTACAAAGATCATCGTAGAATTAATTGAACGTGTGAACAAAATTGAAATAAGTACTACTGAATTACCGGCGGAAGAAATAAGTGATTCCGATAGTGAACATTTTGCTACTATACCAATTCCTTCGACATCTACCACTACCAGCACTGCATCAATAAAAGAAAAACTAACATCTCTAATAAAGAAGAAAGTCGATGTACCCTGTAAAGAAACACTTACCACAAAAACAGTTCACGATCTGAATCAAGTTGTTAAAAAAGAATTGACATATTTTCAGGAAGAGAAGGTAAGAGGAAAATATATACAGGCGGCATATGATTTACTAATGACTATCCGACCAACAAGTGTAGAATCCGAACGGGCTTTTTCTGCGGCTGGATTACTTTGCACAAAAATAAGGTCACGATTAAATGATGATAGTTTGAATAAACTATGTTTTTTACGTGCATATTTTTTGAAAATAAAGAAATAAAAAAATATTACATTAGATTCCTATTATTGTTATTATATTATTTCAACTCCTTATATTTGTAACATTTTTATTACTATTATTTCAATAAAGTGTTTTTATTTGTAACAAGTATTGTTTATTCATAGTAATACATATTAAAAAAAATACCGGTAAATTACCGATAAAAACCGGTTTTGCTTGAATTATTACCGAATTACCGGTAATTGAAAAAGTCGGTAAATTTACAATTCCTAGTTACGATGTATATAAGTAGATATAGATTGAGTTACTATGGTCGACCAGTCGTCCGCCTCCATACTCAGATTCGTAGAAGTCTTCTAATTGATCAATAAAAATTGAATGGAATTGTAGGCAGAACCTTCCATTCAATACAGTTGATAAAAAAATTTGATCCAATTAAACTTTTGTCGTTTAAGCAGGCTTCAAGTGCATATCACATACATTGTCCATACATTCATGTCTGTCATCACGAATTACTAATAATAAAATAGTTTCAAGAAATAAGTCTCAAGGATTCTGAAAGTGTCATGAAGAAATTTTTGGTACTTTATCATAAGCATAGTTTTCTTTGGAACCATCGAACTGGTGAATATAAAATTAGAGATACACTAGTCCTAATCTTACTATTGCTTATTTCAAGAACAAAATGAAGACTACTAGAAGAATGTATTAAAAACCTTAGCTTTTTGTTCATGTTATATAAAATTATAGCCATTTTAAAACTGATTGTGAAACGGTTTATCAGTTTCTAATGAAATATGTGTATTTAAGGCGGGTCTCACACTGAGTCAACCAGTAACAAGCAATTAGCAACCAACAACAAGCGATATTACCACTTGATGACATTTTACATAGAAATAAAACAAACGTAAATTGAGAGGCTATATCGAATTGCTCTAATGTGAGCCTTTTGCTTTATTTCTGCGTAAAATGTGTTCAAGTGGTAATATCGCTTATTGCTGGTTGCTAGTTGCTTGTTGCTGGTTGCCTCAGTGTAAAGCGTACCTGAAACTTATTCAAGGTGTATTTTCCTTTGCATAATGAACTAAATATGACTCGAGAGGGCGAGCTTTCAACCTGAAAACCCCCGTTCTCAAACATGTCTTTGACAATTTGATGTAATTAGCAGAGTTTTAACCATCTTTGTATTATAGATCCTTACTCAATTTAGAGTTTGCTGCAATCCCCTTTTGGATCATTAGTTATGTAACACCTGTATTTTTACTCCCCATGTATAGATTCTTTCAACAAGGACGCTCTATTTTCAACTGTAAATAAAGTAACCCCTGTGTGAGTATCTACTCATTCCTTTTTCGGCTTCAAAGATGAGTTTAAGGAAAGGTAGTTTATGGCAATAAGTATGGAATTAAAAATCGTTCAAATGTCTCCCGCTGTTTTGCTGGGTGGCACGTATTTGAGAGATCCAATTTTTGAATGACTGTTGCCTAGAACTCATTGAGACTGCTGGTTAACATTCGTTATGATGACTTTGAAGACATCAATTGTCTGCTGCGTATCCACGTAGACCTACTATTTAAGATATCCCTGAAGGAAATAAACTAAAGGGGTTAAATCGTACGACTTTGGTAGCCAGATCACGCCTTATAATTAACCGTTAAATAACCGACTGAATAGGATTGTCGTAGATAAGATAAAAATCACATAATATGTAGAATCTTTTTTTAACAGAGCATTTGAATATTACTTCCATTCATAGTTATTTAGCAGAGACTAAGGCATAATACACAACAAATTTGAAACTTGTTGCTTTAAAGAAATGGTTGCTAGAATCTAACAAATTTGGATCGTCCTTATTGAAACACCCTTTAAATACAAATATGCACAAGAACAATTGAATTTTAAGGTTATTGAAGCCTAGCATCTCTCCTTCTCGAATTACTTTGATTTTAAGATTGACTGAATTTCTTCTTCATTTCCCCTCAATCCTTTAAAATCGTATTTCCTAGAGTCCATTTATACAAGAGATTTGAAATTTGAAATAGATTCCTGTATTAATATTTTCTCTTATGTTATGGTTAAGAATTGGATTATCGTTTTATCTACATATATGGCAAAATTTTAAATGAAATGGTGCATATTTTATTATCATTTTACTTATTAGAACATTTTAACATATGTATTTTTATAAATTTATTTTTTAGGTTGTAGAGGCGCTAAACAAAACTTGAACTAATACAAAAAAGTTTACAGTTTACAAAAAGAGCGGGTTTTCAAAATTGTCGCAGTGATAGTTATGGATAATTAAAAACTGTTCTACTTTAAAATTTTATGATAAGTAATTACTTATTATTTTATTACGACTGAGGTTATTTATTATTATAGTTACTATAATATAAAAAATCTTAAAGTGTTACGTATAAAGATTTTGTTGACGATAGGGCAGGTGTCTTATCGCGTTACAAATTATAGTATAAACTGGCCTTTTTACATTTAAATTAAACCGCCCTATATGATAAAAAAATTATTAATACTATTAAAGTGTTTAAATTCCCAAAGTGCTACTTTACTTCCGTAATACATGCTCACCTTGTCAACGTCGGAAATTGCTCGCCTCCGGGATTCTAAATGCCTAGATTTTCCAGAGCGTGCGGGACGCTTCAGTAGAAAGTGTCCCGAGTCCTGACATAGGGATAGGTCGGGATCGGGATATTTCAACCGGTTGAAAGGTCATGATGTCACAAAGTGGGTTACGTTTAGTCCGTTTAATCTGTGTATTTATTTCTTTAAAGATTGTATCTGTTCTTGCTTGCAGTAAACTAGTAGAATTGTAATTTATGTATCTAATAATTTATAATACAAATGTCAAATAGGTAAAGAATGTCGTTATAATGTTAGTATGAAACGAGATTGCTCGGTTTATTTTGTCGTACAAAACGTGGCCATTTATAGGCAATTTATTTTATCAGTTGTCGGTGGTCGCCGAACCAGCTGCTACATTACACGAATTGCTACATTATCCGTACAATTCCGTCGGTTTAATCAATACGTTCGCCATAGAAACTGAAAAACTTCGATCCTGATAAAGTGCCGCGTTATTGGGCCATCAATTAAATAACTGTAGCAGGAAAATTATGGTCGTAAAACGATGGTCGGTAATAAATGCGTGCTAGTGATTGGATTACGCTGACAAGGAATCCTAAAACTAAATTGAATTCAAATTCCATCGGGTCGCTATCGGGAATTTCGATCGGGCGCCGAAACGAAACTAATTAATCGTATTAATATTAGCGCGAATCGCCGCCCAAGTTATTAATATCTCGTGCGATATTAAAAGTAATTTCTGACGGATTTGCTAGGCCTCGCGGCGGCGTTCACATAAACCATGGAACCGCTGATGGCTCAATATCCATCAAGTGATCCTATTAACAGATGTACCGATCTACTACCACATATATATCGGACTGTGGCCAAATGTAATTTATTGCCACAATGTATATTGGTCGGTTTGCAATAAGCGACGAGCAATATTCAGATAGTTTGTCGCTAATCTTATTGAAATGGTATAATGCGAGCTTGAAACCGGACGTAATTGAAACGCGAAACTAGATATAGCAAAGACGAACTTAATTTAGAAGTAATTTACAAGTCTTATCTAGACAACCCACTTGAACGAACAAGAATAAAGAGTAAAAAATCTAGTCGTTTATGTATGTTAGTGGCGTGTTAAAAGCGAAAACATCTTATCTCATTAGGACAACGCTCCGGAAACAGGTAATTAACGCGTCGACTTCCGCTCATAAGGTCGTGTATTGCACGCACCGACATCTGGTGTTAATTTCGTTTAGTTCTTTTTCGCTAACGTTTAATAGACTCTGGAGCATTTTTGGGCAGGAAATGCGAGAGTTATTTTTCTTTCAGGCAATTAGCGAACGTTTATGACCGTCCCATTTTTCTTCTTGAAAACTTATTTTTCTTTTCTTCGCGAAACACAGTATTTTCGTTGTTGGTTTTGGTTTCCGACCGATCCCATTACCAAAGTTACTGCATCCGAATCGCCCACGGAGATGAACTGATTTAATTCGGAATATGATTACGTCCGCGATTTAAAATTCAAAGTAAACGCGGAATATCATTTCGACCCATATGTATGTAAATGTCCCCGCCGGAAATGAATATTTAACTACACCGGGCCAAACAAACTTCACTAAATTTAGTTTAGTTCTTTAATAGATAAGGAGAAAACAGGACGAGATAACAACGACGACGGAACAAGTTTTATGGGAATACGAAGTTTACGATACTCTGAAGTGTGTTTACAAGATAAATGAATATTGACTACATTTTCTTGGTGCTTTTATACTTCTAGTTTTAATCTAAAACTTGTAATAAAAGGATGATATTAGAATGATAATAATTTATAAGGGTAAAATGTCGAGTAAAAGTGATGCATTTCTATGAAATTCCCTCGATATTTAATAAAAACGGGTCGACAAAAGAACGTAAAAGAACGCGAGGGGAAGGGTAAGAACAACAAAAGAACCTTTTACGACAATACGAATTTTATGGATATTACAAAGTATATGTTCGGGAATAATACGAAGTACAGTAATATTTCCCCCAATGAAACCTTCGTATATTGCCCCCGTGGCCGGGCTGTTCCTTGGATCAATAACTGAGTTCGTAGCAATTGTTTAACATCGCAAAAAGATCTGCAAGAATTTTATGTCTGTATTATTCTACTATGTTCTCGCGCGAACATTTCAACCGCTCTTTTTCCTCTTGTTCGCAATTATATATGTAAACATGAGCGAAGCGCGGTGCAATTCCGCGGAAAACTGGAATAACAAGGTTGTAAATTATAATTGCTTTCTACGTTTGAAATTTTCCATTCCTTTATTGCATATAAAAACCGAGTATATAGTTTATAGGAACACTTTGCTTCAAACCATACGTAAATAGATTAACATTTACATAAATATTTCTGACTCGTCTTAACTATCACACCGACAGTTAAAATATTACTTTAAAAAAGGAAACGTGTATCCTCTTTTATGATGCTTATGACACTTATGAAAGCACTATTAACGAGGTTGTAAAGCTTACTTACAGTCATATACAAATGATTTACTGTTAACCTTAAAGAATTAATTTCGTTTCTAAGCTTCCATTTATAGATGCTATAAAAGTTAAAAAAGAAAGCTAAATAAGAAAACCGCAAGTTTAAAAATAAGAAGATACCAGTAGGTTAAAGAATTTCATTTCTCCTACGATGTTACTTTCTAAGTATAGAATCCAAGGTGGTATTAAAATTAAATGCGGGTTCATATGGAAAGGTTCATTTGAATATAATACTAATTAATTTTAATAAATACATTTTCCCATGTCAAAGTGACTTGAACTTATTGCAGGTATAAATCAACATTTTTTTTTCAAAGTTGTGATGTGTCATGTCTTAATAAATAGATATAAACTACGAAGTCAATTATTTCTCAATAAGGAAATAATATAGTTAATTAGTGGACGTTATCTGTTCTAAATTTAGGTTGTATTGGATAAAAATTATTTATTACTCCTGTTACCAACCTCCTGTGAACTCAACTGCCAGGTTTTTGTCATGGTACCTTCTGTTTTAATTTATGTGCTTGGTTACTTGGTCAATAACCGTAGTAATTAAGTGTAGGTAAGTTAAAGGGGGTTAATAAAAACCTGCCTTAGTTAATTAATTTAGTTACCTGCCAAAACTAACTTTTATTAATGCTAACTTCAAGTAAGTTTGAACAAAATTACGAGCTTTTTTCGAAAATCATTTAATCAATCAGTTTCGTGACACCCAATTGTGGCTTCCTTTAGCTGTTAACATAAAAAATTGACAGTTTAAGAAACGTGTTTAAGCATTCCAATTAAAGGTCTTTATTTGAATCTCACTCCATGAAAAGCTTTTTCTCATTGAAAATCAATAGCAGCTTCTCCTTGTACAGAGAAACCAACTAAAATTGATTAATGATTTCCATCCAGCTAGTATTCAAATGACGTGTATAGTAAAATTCAAAGAATTCCAACGAAAAATTTAGCAAGAACGCTACAATAGATCCCTTTTTATGTTAGTAATTAAAGAAAATAAATATTAGGTGGTAAAACCTAGTGAAATGTAAATAATTTTCAATCAGGTTCTCATGTTATCTTCAAAATTACCTTGTCTCAACACTAATATTATTGTTTATGATAAAGAAGACAATCAAGCAAAAGGGATTAATGTTTGTTTTTTCTATTCAGCTAATACGATAATAGACAAATGTGTGATGACTTTAAAAAGAAGATATGTGCCAAAAACAAAATTTTAGAGGAGAAGAAAAAAGATTGAAAGTCGTAAAAGTAATTGAGTAGTAGAAGTTACAAAGGGGCTAAGTGTCATTTTACTCAAAATGAGATATTACCGCCAAAAAGTTCTATGTGCTATTGATTATATCCCAATAATCAATAGGATCAAGTACTCAGGTAAAGATTTCATTTAAAAAAGGTTGACTTGGTTAGAAAATGAGGAGAACTTAGAAATGGGCTAACAATAAGTGCTAATGAGCTAACTTTTCGTTCGATTTTTCAAAGCCCTTTTAAAGCTGAGCGTCCACTAGCGCGGCGCGGCGCTGCGCGGTTTTTTCGATTCTCCTCCGAGAATCGGAGCGCGGTCTTCCGCCGCGCCGCGCAGCCACATAACGTAATTTATTGTCGGAAATCTATGAAATTTCCAAAAATATTTCATATAAGTAGACACAAAAGTTGAATAAACAGGTCTATGCTCTAAAAATACATTATAAACATTTGTATCAGCTAGCAATTGCAGTTAGAAAACATTTTGTCATTACCAAAAATCTTGGGCATAAGGACATAATAAACAATTATTATATTTTATACTAAGTTCTGTTGAGATGCAATGTAGAATGGACGAAGAACAGCTTTGTACTCTAGGTACAGGAGTACAAATATCTGTAAAACCTGTCGGACCCAAACCATCACAATAACCTCATTAACGAAAATTCGTGGGAGAAAATTGGTGAAAAACCAAAAGTTACAGATAACTTTAAGTCATTTTTTAGTAAGAAAATCCAATTCGTTATTTTGAACTCTCGTCAAAGCTACAATTGGCAAAAATACTGCCGTCGCTATTTGTTCCATGAGTCTCAACATCTGCCATAATACATTTACTATGAGTATCTGGAACTATTAAAAGCACTATACTGCAAGTTCCATTATAATTTTAATATAAAGAGCCACTGCAATGCGGTTTATTTATCACGATGTGTTTGCAGTCAATGGCGCCAATATTGTTTAGAAAGTTCAATTTTTTTTTTCTTAAATTGTTTTTCAATATCTTGGATTTTATCCTACAACATTTTCTAACAGGTTTTGGCGCACTGAGTTCAAATATGTCTTCAGATTTGTTCCATCACCTCAGGATTTGAAAATATTCTAATCTAATGATGCTAAAAATGCGAGTTTTATCTCCAAGACTTCATGTGGCATCTGAATGTACCACTTTTTCCATTCAAAATGTATTTTGAATTTTTTCAATATCTTAATTTCTTTATGAAAAAATCTTCTTTTTGTAATCTCCCAGTTGTAGTCGTCGGTGTAGTAGACTAGTAAGCAGATTTGGTTGTAGTCTCAAAAAGATGTAAGGTTTCCAAATCCTTGTTTCCAGCACGTTTACAGAACCAAACCCAACTTATAGAATAATCTTCCCTTTTCAAAGTTCAGTAATAGTACTCCATCATTCTTTCATCCCATCTGCACACATTTTTTGTGTCAAAACATGAACAAATATAACAGAATTTATTTATTTTTTTAAATATAGTGGCTTTTTGAAGTCATCCTTGTCCGCAAATCATCTAAATTGTACAGATTACGTACGTCAGGACATTACAATTTATGAAACCGCGCTACGCCTTCCGCGGTTAGTGGACGGAAGTCAACATATTCCGCGCCGTGCCAAGTAACTGCACGGCGCCGCGCCGCGCAGTGTCACCGCGCTAGTGGACGCCCTGCTTAAGTCCCTTTTCGATTGTTTATCATGGATGGGTTTTCTGTATTTAATTTTTGATTTTAAAAATTTTTAATTTAGTATTAAAATGAACGAGGTAGCAATTGTATGTGCTTCTTCAATGACATTAAAACAATAATTAAAAAGAAAAATGATTTTAATGTTCGTCTGCTTTGGAGTGATAGTTTAACATTTGGTAAATTTTACATCTTGCACAAGCACTTGAAATACCTCAAAAAAGAAAAACCATGAAAGACATAAAAACACGTCAATTTATCAACTTCCAGGCATTAGTAAGATGTGTTAATAAAAGGAAACATTTTATTGAATGATTACTTATGTATAAAATGAAAACGCAAGGCTTCTACGCAAATTCAATTAAATAAAATATTGACACCCAGTTTCCCAAAATTATTTTATTATTTCTATATTATAGTTACAATTTCAGTGTTTGTTACATTGTTTGGATGCATTTTTTAAATAATCGGTGACAATATAAGAAAAGTGAGCAGGTGCACCGTCATGCATAAACCACATCCCCTGCCTGTTGGCAATCGCAGTATCTTCTAGAAGCTCATACAAATTATATTGCAAAAAATTCAAGTAAGATATTCCTGAAAGCCTTGTTGGTAAAAAGAAAGGGCCGATGAGATAATCACCAAGAAGACCACACCAGAGATTTAATGAAAAGGTATGTTGGTAATGCGTAATAGCAGTCGTATGAGGGTTTTCGTCGCTCCAAGTAAGAATGTTTCGAAAATTAGTAATTCCATTTTCGGTAAAGCAAGATTAATCCGTAACTAGCAGGCAGCTCAGGAAGTTAGGATCTCGTGTGCATTGTCGAATCAACCACTGGCAGAAATTTATGCGCTTGTTATAATCTTCTTTTAACAAATGTTGCACACACGTAACGTGATATGGATACAATTGTTGCTCGCGCAATGTTCGCCATACGCTTGCAGATGAAACATTTAAACGGTGTAACAATTTTCTTGTGCTAGTAGTAGGAGATAGCTGAACAGCATAGAATATTCCTTCTTCAACGTTAACAGTTCGTCGATATCTTTGTCGACCAGCGTTTTGTCGTTGTGTTTAACGTGCCAGTATCATTAAGACGTCTTTCAATGGCTTCAAACGTTTTGCGATTTGGTGTCCTCCTAGTGGGAAATGTTTCATGATATTTTCGAACAGCAGCAACGCCATTTTTATGTACCTCGCCATAAATTAAAAACATGTCTGTTTGTTCTTCAAAAGTGAATAAATTTGTGGTGTCTCCCAGGATAGTACAAAATGGAAGTCTTCTTATTAACTCATACGAAAACGCCCAGAAATAGTAAAACAGGTTACTTATTTACACGAACAGTGTTTAATACTAATCGGTTTAATCATCTGTCAAACACAAAAGAGCTTTGTAATTGCAATCCAGGGCTATCTGATTAAATTCAAGACATTTAGATATTTATCTTTAACTTTTCAATATCTCAATAAAAAAATAATTTGAGACTTATGTTTATATAAACTTCCTTGTTTATTTCGGGCTGGAGAACATATCCCTGAAATAGTGCCGTGCAATTTTGAAACACCCTGCATTGTAAAGAAGGTTTTTGTCTTTATCTTTAATTAAGAGTTTTGTCATTAGGACATTTGTTACTTCTACTCCTGAATTTTTAATAGAACTGTGTTATTGGGGCAATAATCGATTTAGTTTAAAGTAAGGTATTCTAACATGAAACCATTATTTCTATTGCTTCTAATTAAAGATCTACCTCCATATAAAACTCATATTTTTATTCCTGTCACTTAACTCAATCTTAATGTCAAGGCTTCAGTTAAGTAATAAAAATGAAATTCACTAAATTTTCTTTACTGGGCTATAAGCCTCTACTCAACAAACTTTTTCAATGTAAAAACCAATTTTTTAACACTTAACACATTTTCAAAGTTAACGTTGCAATTAATAATTATTGGCCTTATTAAACGATTTATAGAGAATAACAGTTTGCAATATTCCTCAATATGTTTTTGGTCGAGATAGTATTGAGTTTATGGTAGTCTGTGGGTAATTACTTGGGTTTCTTCTCCCATAGATGACAGTAAATGCGGCTCGCGGTCGTGTACAATAACTTAGGCCGGTTGTACTCGTAAATCGGTCAAAGCAGGAAGCCGCGCACTGCTCTCGGGCCCCGATTTACATTAGAAAAATTTATTTCTCGACTCGTCAGTGCCTACATTAAATTTTGATGCCTTATACAGGTTTTATGCCCGACCGGAATTTCGCTGTTCTCGCGCGGTTTCCACATAAATAAACGGAATGCTTTATGTGCGCTTCTATTTAGCACATAAACTCTAAGAAGAGTTGTTGTGTTCAGATTTCTATTCCGTTTTATAAGGATTAATATTTCCGAACAAATTTAATTTAACAAAGCTTTCAAAATTAAATCGATATAAAATAAAACAATAAAGTTAAACATATGTTACGAACGAGGATATTCCCAGGAGGTTGTAAACGCTTTATCCTCGCACAACGATTTTGGCTCGAGGTTGCGAAACCATCTCTTCTACTTACCGTCTTATTTACATTTATTCCGATCGTTAATTTGACTTTACCAAAGTCTCATTTACGCAGCTTAATTTATAAAGTTACCGGATTTATAGTGGAAGTTTCTGGAAGCTGTTTTATCTTTACGACGGCCATTCCGACTTAATAACTTTTATTGCATATTCATAAGTATTTCATAACTCCTTAATTAATATCAATTGTGAACATTAAAAATCTCTTAATAAATTCTTTTGTGTTTAAGAGTAATGATTCAAATACAATTTTCGTTTTCTTTAGAGCTATAAATAGCAGAATATAGTAGTGTCTGTAATAGCCGTACAGTAAGATAAATTGAAAGGAGACGTCATTACTTTTTGCAACACTCGTAGCGGAATGCACAATCTTGACCTACAACACTCTCACAGAGAATGATGATGCAATTTCACTTAAAAAAAGCTCAAGAGTAATTTCCTCTGAAGCCGATTTGCCACGCCTTCGATCATAACGCGAAGAAAGGGTATAATAAAAATCGGTATTGGTTTTAGTAAAGATCTAATCGAATCGATAGAAAATGGTAGGATGGCGTGTCCCTACGATCGCGAACATTATTTCACTTGAGCCACATTATTACGTGGCTCTTTGCGCAACGTCTATACGTGTTTACGTCCGACAAACGGTACTGTGTAATGCGAAACTTTTCTTATTGGAAACGGGTTTATTTACCAACGGCATCTCGTAATAAATAATTTTAAGTGCGCGCGGTATAGAAAAAGGTCAATAAATATCGCCGTTTTGCAACCCGGCGATTTCCAATGGAATGATACACGTTTTGTAAGAACCATTATTCCGTTCTGACCGGGCGATGGGAATAAATTCCATAGATTTAATGGGACCGGATTGTTGTTCCGGTTTCCCTGCTTTTTTTCTCGCTTTGTCATTAGCGCACTTCGGGGGGAAGCTACTTCCAGCCATTTAATTGTTTTATTGCGTGACTACCAGATAGCTGTCACAACTGAAGATTTATTGCATGACCGACGTTATTTATTATATTGCGCCTGGCTTATACCTCCTAATTAACCTTTATCTCGTTTAGACGTGTCGGAAATAAATTCGTTGATATTTTGCCACGTTTGAACAATCTGACCTGTCACGTTTCATTTATAATGGTCCTTATTATTCTCTCATTCAAGCTAACGTTATTGTTCCACTATCCAAAGAATCATCTCTAATGGATAAAATTATTTTATTTTCTACCATTATTGCGTTGCGCAAAGTCGCGCACGTACAAGAATTGTTAAGAAAATCAACGTCAATTTGATAAATTGGCATTTAGTAATTACGGTTGTCTGATCCGGTTGCGCCACAATACGAAAATCACTTATTGCGCTACGCGAAATGAAAATATCTATCATTGGTGCAATATTCTGTAACACTTTTGCAAGTGTTGAAAATGCTCTGTTAATTACGTAATGTTGCTCGTAGAATTTATGCACTCGGACCGGATTCGATGCCGGCCGTAAGCTTTTCCTGTATTATTACCAAGTATTCATCATAGGTTATTACGACCGGGTTGTTTGCTCGTATTATACACTAAGTATAATAGTAATTTAATGTGTTTTGCAATATTATATGTGCTGTTCTACGTAATGATTTAACTAAAGGTAATACTAATGAATTATTGGATTTAGTTATTTAATACGTTCAACCTACATAATGTTATTTTGGTATAATTAGGTATAATTACTAAACTCTATTCCTGCGATCTAGTATTATCTTAATTACATTATTTACATTAGACTAGTATTGAAATATAGTGAAAATACATGTTTTATTTATAAAATGTAAAATAGAATCACGTCTCTAAACATACATTCTTCAAATGGGACCCATTTCAAGCCCATTTTTCTCAGATTGCTTTTGGTAAGTAGACAAAGATTTATATTCGCCTGTCAACACCAAAGCCTTTATATCAGACGAATATTTTTCGGCACAGCTGCGAGTTTCTCCCTCACTTTATTAAGATTTAGGAACTTTTCATATAAAATTTCATTTAATTGTCTAGACTCTAAAGTAAATTTAAATTTCTTTTCATTCTTTTACATTTAATTTCTTTTACCCTGACAAATGAAATTTTTATTTATGTTCATTTCTTTATAAAATGAATTATAGCTTATACACGCTCTATTTCTATACGTAAAATAGAACGACGTAAAATTTACTATAATTTTTGATAACGTACCCATACAATTGGAACAATAGACCTAGTTTCAAATGGGACACTTAATGTGTTTCCAGTGGTAACAATGCTAGCGAGATATGGTTCTAACGGGCAAGATTATTGGGAAGATTGCGCAAGTGTACTTTCACAATTACGAAATTCTACCACGACTTTCTATGTTTAGAGATAACATCTATTTTCCGAGTGAATTGTGCCCGTTCGAGATTGTTTTGAATTTAAATTAAATCTGACCAGAATCAAAATTATGTTGCTGTACTACACAATAAGCGCACGAATCGATTTTTAGCTCGTAAAGTCCATCAATCATAAGCTCTGAAATATTGAAACGGCGACCTACATAATTATAATTAGTAGTATTATTAATGATCGCTAGCAAATTAGCGTGATAAATAACCGCGCGAGTACGAAAGAAAATTAGGAAATCGATTTAGCAACTAATATTATAAACAACCACCGCCGACTCTCCTCCGCGATCAAATAAAACAGATAATTTCTTGCTTAAACGACACGGAATAGGAGAAATCGGGCGTTCACGCGAGTGAGTCCTCGAGCCTTTATGGGCCGGCGACTTCGAATCGTTAGGAATCGTCGAGGTAATGGGCCTGGGCGTAAAACAGGGTCGAAACGCCGGAGTAAATTAAGTGCTAAGTGAAGCACGTCACGGATTAGTAAATAAGCAACGACCCATCGACCATCCCGGGGCACCAACGTGCACTACACAACTGGGCTTAATGTGCTAACTTGGCACCGGTTTACACAAACTGCACGAACGCGTGCATTTTACTTTTCTACCGCGCGTTGTGGTTGTACCTCAAATTAAACTTATTGTACTCGAGCTTTAAACGGTGAGAACGAGTATCACGATTTGTGACTATTTTCCTTAAATTTACATTCAATTGTGAGATAAATTAAATTGTGTGAATTAAATGAATAAAACGAAGACTGAGTGTATACTGGGTGATCAAAGAATGTTGTCCCGAAAAAATAAGTTTCCTGAAGTTGGGAATTGTGTAATTTGCAAATTGATATTTTTAACATTCAATATTTCATTATTCTGGTACTTATAAATACAGGGTGAGTCATAATTAGATGTAAATTTACTTAAGTATTACGTTTTTCAACTTCCCTTGGAATTTTTTGAATTGACCTACAGTTCAATACCTTTATTGAGCTATGTTTAATAGCACAGTCTGTCCGTTCTACTGTTGAATCTTTATTCGAACGCTTGTAAATATTATTAGAAAATCAACTTTTTGCCAGATGATCAAGAAATTGTGTCTAAGAAAAATTAGTTTCCAGAAGATGGGAATTATGTTATCAATAAATTGACATTTTGAACCTTCATTGTTACATGATTGTGGTTCTTGCAAATACAGGATGAATCATAATTAAATGTAAATTTGCTAGTAACATTTGTAACTTTCCCCGGATTCGTTTCGAATTCTTCTAGATGCATTTCTACTTAAAATTTTTACGAACATTTTAGGAAAATTGATAATTTTTTGAATTGAACTGACTTTTCTTAAAAGATGATTTTGGAACCAAAACTATCTTACAAGAACACCACACGACCTTGTATTCACCAATTTTGATTAAAGTGGTATTAATCGATAGGTGCATAGGTGCATAGTGCAAAGGTGTGAAACATTTGGATGCACTATTTAGCGATTCCCGAGTAAATCGCGATTTCAACTCGCGATTCGGAGCCCCGTCGCTTTACATCAGTGGTTAGCTAGCCAATCCTTCCAAGACCGCCACTGGTTCTTCTTAATTATTTTAAATTAAAAATCAAAGTAAAAACGAAAAGTGTGTTGAATTATTTGTTTTCCAAGCATATAACAACAAAATATTAGAGAAAATAAAGTGAAGTATCAAAAATTTTCATTACATTGAAAATAAATAAAGGTTACTTTTCAAGATTCGAACCATCTTGTTCCGCATGTGGAAGCCGTTTCGTGGTGAATCAATAAGGGACGGGTTCGGGAGGAAATCAAACATTCATATGTAAGTGGCGTGGTCTTGAATTGCCACCTGAAATCGCGATTTACTCGCGAATCGCTGAATAGTGGACCCTAATATTGTACACATTTGTGCTATGTACCGGTTATCTATTGATTGGTACCATTTTAATAAAAATCGGTGAATACAAGATCTTGTGGTCTCTTTGTTAGAAGTGATTTTAATTAACCTCGTAAGTGGTTATGCCGAATATAGTCGTCATAACGAAAGTGACTACCAAATGGGTATGACGAACATATCCGCAACCTAGATATTGCAGTGATACTGGATGAGCAAAACAATTTAGTCTGTATGCGATGTATTATTGAAAATAGGGCACTTTGATCTAATGCGTGTTTCAACTTGTTTTGTACTTCGCTAATCCCATCTGTTTTGAATGCAGTTTTTTGACTCGCCGAAATTTTTATCCATGGTATTACTTATTTACATACATTTAGTAAACTTGAATACAGAAGAGATAATTTAGATCTTATTGTTAGTTTATTTTTTATAATTGAAACTGATAATTTATAATTAAAATGACGAAGTTAGTGTCTACTATCCGTATAACCGCAAGTGTCACAATCATCAAAATATTTTACGTCAATTGAGCCATTAGCATATCTACAAAATTTCAGAAAGATCCCACTTAATAATAATAATAATAACTAAAAGCTGCAATTCTATTTTTCTTTTAATACGATGGTTATGGCGACTACGAAAATGATGATGGTTGGTATGACGGATACATTCGCATGCGACAAAAAGTATCGCCCACTAGGTTTACCACTTACGCTCAATGTAAAAAGCGCTCAAACGGTTAAGCTTCAAAGTTTGTTTCCTGATTAATTATTCACTTCAGAATCTTTTAAAACATTGTTCTAGAAGTAATTTTTAGAATTAATTTTTGTAACGAAATGTTTTAATATTACTAACTATACATATAATACTTAAAAAATTGTTATTTTCACTTGAATCCTCCATAGATTTCAAAATCAATTTATAACTATTATGTAGTAGTAAGTAGATAGCCTGTAGCGTGTCGTAAACTTGGAAGTCAGCCGCAGGACCGTCCTCGTCGGTCGGTTTGGGTTGGTCCGGCAAGTGTTGGTCCCGCACGGCCCGACGTTAATTCAACCACCTGTTGGCTGTCGCACAGCTGATGGCGGCCCGGGTGGCGGCGGCGGGCTAAACGTTAACCCCTTCTGTAACCGACGACTATTATGTTACCCGAGGCGGCGGCAGCAGCGGCGGCGGCGTCCGCCCGTCCGTCCGTGCGGCGAAAAGGGGGCCGCCTCCGACGCCATCGATAGCCCGCCGCCCATTATGGTGATGAGAGTTCCGTAGGGCCGCGCGTGCCGCCACCGCCGTCGTGCTCCCCCCGGGACCGAGACGACGGAATTAGGTGAAAGGGATCACGTAGCTAACAGCTCGGTATCGCACCCGTACGGTCGACCCTACGTTGACGATCTACGAACACGTGCGCATATAGTTCCTACCTCCAATCCTAACGAATGTGATACATGAAGAAAAGTAAAAGATTAAAAAAAAAAAATAAATGGGAAACTAAATAAAGTTTATATCTACTACATAATAGAGGAAAATTGACTAATTTGTACTGCTGGCCAATTTGGTCCATCACATGAATTTAACCCCCTGTTCTGTTTGATTGCAGAAGATATATGCATATGAATCATTTGAATCTCTGAAGTCTCGTATGTTATCCTCCTATATTTACAAATTTGAGAAGACTGAACTAGAACTAGAACTAACGTTAATACCATCTCTAACACTATACCTAGAACTAAAAGCTTTCGGGTTTAACCGTGTTTCTTTCAAAAAAGCAGTTGAGTGGAGTTAAAATTAGTGCTAATGTCAGTTCTAGTTTTAGTTTAGTTAAGACCGGATGTAAAAACCTTCACAATTATTACAGTTTCAAAAGATACAAAAAACAAATTGACAGATACATTATTTATGTAAGACATTTTGGAATTGCCATTGTATAAGAATGAATATCTGGTTTAATCTCCACGAACATGAATAACTTAATAACACCTTCTTGGCATGCCCCTTATAATTCTCCAAAGATCTTATGCAACATTCTTGAAATACCAGTTCTTCTAACTGGGAGAGAATTCAGGGTGCATTTGAACGCTTCCGAATACGTCTGTACAACATAAATCCAACAAACCCTTATCGTATTCGACCGGAAAACTAATTTAAAAGAGATGCAAAAAATATTCCTTTAATTTTTTACCAGTGTAGTTTTAAAATAAACTGTAAAAGAAGTTATATTGGTTGCATACTGTTGTAACTAAAGATAAAGTTATATCCAACAACTACAAACTGAATCATTGACATAATACTTTAAAGCTGACAAGATAGTGATTTGCAATCTAAGTTGTGTTAACGTGAATTTCCTAACGGAATAGAAATTGTAAGGAGGTTGGTTGACGTTTTCGGATTTCCGTACAGTTAAACCTAAATTAAATGGGAAAGGAGACTAAAAGGTATCAGAATTATCTAAGACCACGGAGACCGAAGATAATCGACACAGGATGCAAACTACCTCCATTCTATAAGCCCCACAGTAAATTCTCGTTAATACATTTCGAACCGGGAGCCTTCGGGGCCGCGGTGCTTTACATAATCTCGTTCGTACGCGCGCCGATCTGCGGGGCCACCTATGCTTACAAGAACGCGGCGCAAGTGTTCGCCGGAATACAATGGCTGCTTATGACCTCACCGATGTCGCAGATACCGTGATTTGTAGGTCCGCCTCTCCGATCGCATCTCGCAATTAAATGTCGTGTCCTACAAGGAGCTGCTTTGCAATTCCGAGCGCCCGACTTATTTGTTTAACGTCGACCCTTCGACGTTTCGATGAAATTAATAGCCACGTCCATCGGTCGGTCTTCGGGACAAGGTGGAGTTTCGCGGCACGATGATACAGATTATGACGTTAAACTGTTTAGCAACGGCGAACGGATAATGCGCTATCGTACCGGGTGTGGTTTAAAACAGCTCAACAAAACGGGGTCAAAAGTTTGTTTTGATCGATAATGCATGACAGAGGCGCATTAATGTTTTATAAAGTCAAAGAGGGTCGGGCTAAACAACGGCCGTATAAAGTTAACTGCATTTCGATGTTTATCTGCGAATCACATCAAAGTATCGCAAGCTAAATTGTTGCCGACGGCGCCCCGACCGTAAACGTAAATAATTCGTTTGCAGCTTTTATATTCGTGCTTAGGGATAATGTAATTTGCACACGTACGGTTTGTTAAAACTGTTGTTTGTTTTTCAAACTTGAAATTTCATTACCTTTATGTACGTATCGCACAACTTGAATTTAATACTGTCCCACTTTCAACTTTGTTCCTCTGACTAAAAACTTATGAAATAAGTTTCATTAAATGTAGAAATTGCTTATGTAGATAACTTGGAACGTAACGTGTTATCTACCAGGAACTGTATAAAATTGATGACTAGAGACCGGGTTTTGCTTCTACAGCAATTCTAGTACTAACGGCTGAGCTTACGCCTACTTGCAACAAGTTCAGGTCCTAATTAACCCCGTTTCATGTGTATACGCTAAATGACAGAGTGCTCGTACTTAATTACTAAAATAATTGGAAACGTTGAAAGCGTTGTACTGGATGTAAAAATAATAAAAAGTAGTTTACGGGTTTTGTACCGATTTTAGTTGGTGAATCGTTTCCCAGAAAGCTTGTGTTGACGCTAGAACCCCGGAATGGAAAACCGATTGCAAATATTGAATTAAAAGTAAACATCGAGCTCCAACGAACCGGGTCACTTGTTTCGGGTCACTTCGTGTTGTTCCAATAATAACCGAGGGCGAAATACTCCCCATATCGGTACGGCTTCGATTTGCGAAGTTTGTTTTAAATTTGAGCGGTTGCTACTTTTTGGATAAAAAATAATGCTTAACAGATTTAGGTTGAAAGAGTAATTTAAAAATATTCCCCCGGCAATTTCCTTATTTGCTTCATCAAAAAATTGCTTTGATTTACCTGACGGCTATGAACAAAATTTCATTTCCCCGAAATGATGTCGTAAAAAAGGAAGGAAAGAGGAGGAGGAAAGTCGGGAAGGAAACCGGCCCCGGGATCAGGGGTCGACCGTCGGGGGGCGGGAAAGACGCCGGGAACTCCGGGAAAATAAGGGTATAGAAAACTTTGTAAATGCGATTTGTTGGATTTTGTTTGCAGTTGAAACTAAAGTTAGTTTCGCGTTTACGTTTTGAGAATATCTACCGAGCGAGACGGAGCTCACCTACGTCCGGAGACCAGGGTGAGAGGTGACGAGCTTCGCTCGAATCCAATCTCGGATATACAACGTTCCATAACTCGCTCGAATTTAGAGAAACGGCCTTTTGTTTTATCTGCCTCCACAATCTCGCTCGGACCGCGTTTATTGTTGTCGAAACGTGTCAGGTGGGAGAAAACAATAGCGCCTTAATTACTGCGTGTTGAATTAATTCTGCAAACGTTTGCCTCGGATCTAATAACCGGGAGTATGCAATAAACTTTATTAAATCTATCATAATATTTCAAAATTAATTAACCAACTCGACGTCTAGTTTGTATTACAAACTATTCACAACTTAAATATCTAAAACTTGTTGGAGTATATTCATCAAAGTGGAAAACGGAGACCCAACTAATCTTTATGTTGGGATCGATAAACCGGCTTTGACGTTGTTAAACGAGGTATTAATGCCGAAGTTAATTACGCAACTATCGGATCGACGACGATCAAAGGCAGTGATCTTGCGCGCAAGAACAAAGCCGTTTTGAGGATTTATAATTGCATCTAGATTAAATTAAAACTGTCTGCGGGGCAGGTATACGATTGTTTCGATTAGATGTCGTATCGCATCTCGAGGTAATAAAGTCGTGACTTTCTATACATGTATCGGACGACAACGCCATATTCTTGCGAAAGGTCAAGGTTAAAATTACTTGAAACCGATGGAAATCAGACAACCGTAATTTATTTCCACACCAATTTATATTGTTTTAAAGAAAGAAAAATATTTAGTATAGTCGAAGTTTATTTTCTGTCTGCAGTACATTGTAAAGACTCCTCACAATAAATATTTTAACAACATGACCTTGTTAAGCTGTCGAGCGCTCTTTGCGGTGTCCATCCTCGTAAGCTGTTTATTTATATCCCTAATGCGAGTTTGTTTATGTTTACGTCAAAAGTTATTCTTTAACAGAGAGCAGATGGATTAATGTCCCATTTACAGCCGGTCGGTCCTATAGAAACAAATAAGGAGTGACGGTCCACCTAGATTAGAACCACGTGTGAACTTGATAGATGTCAATTAACGATTAATAACGACTACTGTTCGCTGACGGGTTAAGAGCACATCTCGAAGACCATTGAACTCCTTCCTCCGTTCTCTTGTTAGTCACGATGGGCTTCGGGAATTCGCTCCGCCCCGGGAATCTCGTCTTATATAGACGGGGAAGTATTTTAATTAGAATCGTTTAATTATGCAGATGTTCCGGTCGGAATCGTCTTCTACGCGACGCAAATTGTTTCATTTGCCGGAACGTGTGAGAAATAACATCGGTGGACATTTCGAGTAAAGATAGCCGACAAGAACAACTTGGTAACTTCCAAGGTTATTTATGAAAGCGCCCGAGGACGGGTTACCTCGGCAAATTCAAAACCATCAACGGTTTATTATTAAAGATTCGTTACGTACCGACTCAATTAATCAATTGTTTCCGGTCGATTTGCTTAAATTCATCGAGACGTTAATTGGGTCAGAGCTCTGCGAGGCTATACGCGACGTTACCGAACCCCTTCGTATCTGGGTTAATCGCCTAACAGCAAATTACTTCATTATAAGGATACGCACCTCCTCGGAACGCAGTAAAATCATAATTTCAGGGCAATCTACGTGATCGATAACCGCGTGCTATTACCAAAAGTGCCCAAAAATTGCATATTTTTCCACGACCATTTTATTTAAGATGCTCTTTTTTCACCGCAGGGGTTACTTTAACGACAAATTACGTACGGAACGCGATAAATCATACTTTTCGCCGTCGGTCGCCCTCGATAATGACCGGTTTCGTTGCTCGAACGACGGTTTAATAATTTACGCGAAATTGTTGAGTAATTTCGGTTATTTTCTTTTTTTGTTTTATTTCGGGTTCTACAATAAAACTTGACCAACACTGATTACTACCGAGTAAATTACATATTATTTTAACTATAGTTGAAGAAATACAAAATAAGTTTTGTTTTGACCTTGGTTACATTTTTTGGTTACTTTCTTAATACAGTAGAGCCTTAACAATAAGTGTCGATATAAACCTAGTGGTTTCTAAAAATGATTGGCTCTATGTTACTACTTTATGGTTGTGTACAATCCGATTTTTTGCAAGTTTTGCAAACTTATTTATTAGATCTGATAAGCATCACGAATATTATTATTGTATTACTCCAAAATAAGAAGTGTTTTCTTTACAACTTGATAAGGTTCGCAAATTAAGAATTTTAGACGAAAACCTTTCCGCCGGCAAAAGTTTCTGCAATAAATATGAAGAGAAAACTCATAAAACTATAAAAGTGGAAAATTTACCTCATCATCAAATTCAAACTTCCTAATTCAACTTTGGCACATAAGGATGAAGCTTCAGTTTCAAGATTCAAGAATATGTTTTAACGAGAAAAAAAAAATGCTCGAGTAGTATAGATCCAGATTTTGTTCATATAATCCTAAATACCGTCATCCGAAAAATGTCACTTGCGTTACTATTTGCTACCATTTTCTCAACATACATCAAATAATTTTCTTCATTTAATTGTACATAACAAAGAGAAGCGGAACCGTAAATACTAATCTGGGATACCTAAAAAATTTTCGATTTATGTTTTCATATAATCAGATTACCAAGACTTTAATTACCTACTTTAGTACTTCTCACAATAAAATTTTTATCTGAATATCTCAACTTATTCACTCGTTCATCGTTAAGAGCATTTCACTTCACACACACGCAGAGTATTCTTATTGCATTGTTCACCCTTCATTATTTTCAACATATGGTCGCACTCTTGCCATTCTCCTATGCAAACATGAGCCCCATCTTTAGACAATGTAAGCTCATCGAAAGAATTGCATAGGAGACATAGCAAAGTTGATGACGTTGTCATACTACGTGTTTTGTGGCGACGCGTTTTTTTAGCTTTTATCGAAAGATCGAAACTCGAAAGCGTAACAGGTGGCGATCAATCGGTCTTTTTGGTCCAAAGCAGCGAGAGCGACGTTCTATGAACAGCAACATCTGACGCCCAGACTAGGGCCCTCGGGGACGGCCCATCGAGCACCTGTCACGGTTTTGCCCCCCGTTGTATATAACATGCCTACCTGCGTGTAGAACTACCGAGGTCTGGATTGCCCCATGTTTGTTTGGGCTTACCTGGATGCCTTCTTGCGAAATGGTTTGGATTTTCTTAATAGTCTGCGATTTACTACTAACGGTTGTGTTTCCTTTGGTTTCTAAAAATATTACGTGTGTGCTGTTTTCTAATACCTTTATAGGAATAATACATTTTCCCGAGGTAAGCGTAAAAACTAATCTACTCAATCAATCAGGTTACCATCTTTTAATCAATCTAAATTAACCCAGTCTCTATAGATGATATCGCTCATTCTCCGCAATCTAAAGGTTTATGAAACTACTTTGTGAAACAACAATTTCAATAAGTCGGAACTATAATGGCGCAACTAAATATAATCGTTTCGAAGGCAACCGATCGCAGATACACCACATAAATCATTGTTTGGCCTTCGACGGTTCGCTCTTTAGCGACACGACAACACTTACGGGAATTGCGGAATCGGATCTAAAATGCCTCTCTATGCATAACGCTAACTCCTTAATATCCTACGTATGGAAGACCCGCATGGCATTGTGCCGGAGCACCGTGAAGAATTTAAAAATCCCCGCTGGAATTCGCTTATCATTTTTTTACGTCCGTCGTCGACTCGTTTCTGATACATGCGAATGCCATTCTTATACGCTATTTTACCCATGATAAATCGACCCATCTTTTATGTTATCTTGTGGGGTAAATGTACGCGAAATAAGGTAATTTAAAATATATGTTATTACGTAGTTTAAATTTAGAATAGATACTCTACGACAAAAATATCATTACAATGTGATTTAAATTAATGTTGGCGAAATATCATTGCTTGAACGAGACTATTCTATGTTAATATATATTTTCTTTTATTTTACAGAAAACGAAATTTTACATTGACAGTTAATCTGTATTTGTATCTAGAAAAAACGATCCGATAATAAAGCGATACGAATAGACTTAGAATAGACGTTTTAAATAAACTCTCAGAAATAGCTTGAAATATAACATAGAGTGGTGTTAAAAATTTAGTCTTAAGAAATATTAAACTTATAGTTAGAATAGTCTGGTTCTAAGGCGACGATGTACAAATCGATAAATATTTAGATCGTGATATATGGATATTGGATTTAACATATGTTGAATACCAATTTCCCTTCTTATAACTTACTGTCGAGTTACAATTAACTATCGTCGTGTTCCCATGTATACGTGACGTCTCGTTACAGCAAATCCATTCGTTAGACACATGTTATAAGCTCCCATTCTCGCATTAACATTTCAATTGGGACGTTGAGGCAATACTATTCGTACAATGCAAGCATATGCGAGTAAACATTCAGGAGCGTGAGTCGGCGACGCAATAAATGGATATTGCCCTATTTGGTAGGCAGGTAATTATCTGAAAATTTCAGCTATTCCGAGCTCCACGTCTGGAAACGTTTATCATCTCGGATGAAAGCTGCTATTTGTTTCAACTTTTGTAATAACTGTCAGTCTGTAGTATAATTCTTCGTTTTGTATAATTTTAACTACACGATGACAATGGACGCTAAATGAATATCGGTAACTTAATTATAGGACACTAATTCAGCATGATTGTCCAAATTCTATCGATGATCATGAATAGATAATCAATTCGGACTGCGAATGGCACGTATGTTCTGTCCGTTAACACTAGCTACAACTATAGATGGTGCCATCACAGTAAGTTATATCTATCTGGACCTTAATGGCCCGACGTATAACTCACAGTTTACGGCCATCGAAGGCGTCTATTGGCAGTGAGTTTACAACGTGCGCACAAACGCGATTGTAAAACGTTATCTGCTTGTTATTCTCTCCGCCGATATTAGAGGCGAGATTGGGAATTGTACTTATAATTTCATAAGGCGTGATTTATGGGACGGGATGATTTATTGCCGCGGATAAGAAACGATGTAAGCAGTTATGAATGGACGGTGGCGAGGCGGGGAATTAACTCTACGGGTCATAGTTGTTTTATGTAATTTCGCTTAAAAAAGCTTATAAATTATCGTTAATCTGAGAATAACGTCAAGCCGGAAAAACTGGTCATAAATCACTGATGTAAATTAATAAAAAAATATCAAAATGGGACAATTTACTTAATTTTTAATTAACCCCAACGAATTCTTTCCGGTCTGTACTTATTAACCTTTAATATCGATATCAATTTTAGCTGTAATTTTCATGAGAATAACTCCGGAGAACAAGTAATTATCGAGCATCTCGAAGAAAATTAAAGGTTGGGCACATAAACGCCCCAACGAGAACTATAATTTCTCAGGTCGTTTTGTACTCGGAGTTCATTAGGAGTTATCTATGTAAGTACACGTGTTTTTACCATTTCTGGCATCGAACGGCCGAACCCGTAATAAATTGGACGCCGTTATCGAGATCGCAACTTAAAAACCAGTTCGGTTGCCCAGATTATAAACAGATATCAAAACGAAACAAGCCGGATTCGACGATTTAGAGCGCCGAGATTGTTTTAAATTGGCGACGTTACAAAAACCGTATTCGCCGTTGATGGTGCAGTTAAGGTGTTAATGCGTGCCTCGAACGAAAGTCCACACACCTGTTCTATTAACTAGACGATGTCCTCCTCGCTTTACAGCCAGTTTCTACCCCGTATTTGCATAATTCCTTAATTTATTTTACGTTTATGAGGTGCTCGTATTTTTACCGGGTATTCATATTGCCAATAATAATACGTACGCGGGCTTACGTATGGTAATGTGACTGACACGATGCCTTTCACAGGAAAGCCATACACATACTTCACGCTCGTTTAATATTCTGTCAACGGGAAACTGTTAAATAGACCGTGAGTAATCCTAAAGCGGGAAAAATAATAGAATTGACGCACATTACTGTCACATACAGCAGTTGCGAATTACCCAGTGAAATTAACTCCTTTTCCAACACGCTGATGAAGATATCATGTAAATTTCACGTTATTTTGCGAAGAACTTTGTCGAGGTTTAAAGCCATCCCATCGAATTAAATAACGCCATCAGCGTAATTGCCGTATCCACTTATTTGCTTACTTACCGAACATTAACGATAAAGTATCGCCCGTCTGAACTGTGACCCGTAAAATTTAATGGCCTGTAAGTTTTCCCGGCGACTGCCGTCTCACCGCAATTCTGGGCCCTAAGGAGTTGGCGAAGTTGATATGTTTCTACACCGCCTACGGGGGCGCTTATCCACATTAGAAAAGGGGCCCCGCGGTAATAAGTTACTCGACCCGACCGGAATAATCTTAACGATCCTAAAATTCAAATTACTGTGCGTACCTACTTCCAGGAAAACTGCTTAGTGGGATTATTCAGATTTTGTTTACGGCGATTTAGCCTTCCTTTATCCCCCTTCAAAATGATCGATGGTGAGGAACAGCTGCGGAAAATTTATCCCATTACTTAAAACATCCCAATAGAATACATACACCATAGATAAACCACCTACTCATTTATTTTATATTTTGATATAAAAGAAAAATATTAACTGACTCGGCATTTTCCAAGAACAAAGAGCAAAGAGCCCATAAAGCATATTAACGACCTCATACGGGATCAATTTTTCAGGAGAAATTGCCCCGCAAAAAATATAATTGGCTCCAGCGGGATTGCGATAAAAAAGGGATGTAAAGCGAACGAACACAACAGAAAATGATAGAAGGGAAGATGTGAAAGACGGTACGAAGCTCGAAGTATCGAGTAACAAAATTTATGGTGTACCACGCGTTTACATGTTTTGGTCGCGTATAATTTCCAGATAAATTCGAAAATTATGTTCATTCGAAATTCAACGTCGACTGGTTGATCGTAATTTTTATTTGTCCATAACATCGAGGTAACTCTTCAATGGCATAAGATTTCAAGTATGTTGTATATACGTTGTCGATACTTCAATCGGTTAATTAATTGCTTCAAAGAAACACACATCATACATCTGTTAAATAAGATTTTTTTTTATAAACTATTTCTTATTGGCTTATTTAAATAAAGGTGTACTGCTTGATATATAGTCATTCACATCAAGATTCGGAATTATGATAAGGCAATATAACAACTCTAAGAATAGTTTTTTGACAATCCAGTTAAAAATATGGTTTTAGAAATTTCTCAAACTGGTACTTTTTCACGTAATCTGAATCTGTTTGGTGATGTATTAAATTATAATATAGTATAGAATCCAATTACCTATTATTACTTTATCCATATAAACTATGGACGCATTTGCGTGACCATAGTGATAGCTTTCGATCATTGTTATTGACTATTATTACTTATTTATTAACTTATAGCCAATAAAGTTAAACTGAAAGAAATCTATTAGTACGTCCCCGACTTTCTAAACTGCACGATAGTCTTGATCCCATCTTAATGCTGACAAGATAAGCGAAAATTTAGTTAATATAAATTAATTTTAATTCAAATAAAAATACATTTTAACCAGCAACATCTCTATTCAGAAAATACACTCTACAGAAACTTCCTCTTGTAATTAATAGCTCTTGAAACCTTCAAATGTCCTTTAAGATGTGTGTAGAACATTCATTAGGTATCCTTTTTTTTAGATATATATTCACATAAGTTTGTGTTAAGTTGCATTCTCACAAATAAAATTTAGTTGATAATCCACAATTGAATAAACCTTAAACTAGTTTTAAGTGCAGATACTTCAATAAAAGCTGATGAACTGTTTAAATTTTAAATTGGAGTTTACTGCATTTAACGTCAATGTATTTAGAAAAATTTAGATTTAAATAAAAGAACTGAAAACAATTTTATATAATATGAACAAAAAGTGAATGTCTTTTTATACACAATTCTAATAGTCTTTATTTTGTGCTTGATATCAGCAATAATAAGGCAAAAGAATTCATTTCATTGATAATATAACTCAAAGCATTTTCTGGTGCATCTCTATTTTTATATTTATGAGTTATAACAATACAGTAGAGCGTCGATTATCCGAATTAATTGGGGGACATGGATGTTCGGAAAACCGATTTATTCGGATAATCGACCCTATACTTTTACAATTAAAAGCCATATACTTGTACACATCTTTTTATTACAAAACATTATGTATTACGGTACAACTTACAAGGAAGTAGTAAATATTATGTTTCGTCTATGTATGTACAAAATTAACTTTTGAAAAATTCATTCATTTTGGTCTGTCTGAGTAAGACTATCCGTTTACGAACAGTCAAGTCACGGGCCTTTTTTAGTATAGCGAGTTAATAGTGGTCGGCTTCATCTTGAGCTTCAAACCATCGCAGCGCAGTATCTAAGCATGTAAATGCTTCAGAAGCAGTAGGTATGTCATCTGCACTTTCTGAACTGCTAGATGCCGAGGTTATGGTGGGGTCAGTTTTATCAACCGCGTGTTCTACAATTTCACTATCCTGCATGATTTGGTACCCTGGATCTGCATCATCAACACTCAACCATTCTTGTACCGTTTCTTGATCACATTCCTGACAATCGAGTTCTTTTAGCATGTGTAATAGTTCAGAAGCATCATTCTGTTCTTCATCTTATCAGATTTTTCGAATGTACTCAAGATCTTATTTCAGGCATGTTTCAAGTTTTGTTCGCCTACACTCTTCCATGCTATCCCGATCATATAGGATGCTTCTTTCAAATCAATCTTTTTATGATTTCTTATCAAGTTTTCTTCTCCGTCTTCTTCTTTTTCAAGCAATAACTTACGTAAAAGCTCTTTTCTCTAGTATCTTTTGAATGTTTCAATTACGCCTTGATCCATAGGCTGTAATAGAGAAGTTACGTTCGGTGGAAGAAACATCACTTTTATAAATTTATCTTTTTCGTTTAAGACATCACATGATGGATGAGTTGGTGCATTATCGAGGAGCAGTAACGTTTTCTCTCTTTTACCATTCTTTAATTGATAAGTTTTCACAGAAGGTATAAAAATATCCATAAACCACTTCAGGAAAATATGAGCATCCATCCAACCATATTGCAGGAAATTTCCTATAAGATAGAAGGTGTCCCAAAGTTTTCTCCCTGTTAAATAAGAAAGTTATTAATCCGAGAATGGTTTAATCGCAACGGAAACCCGGTGTTCGGGGGGTTTTCGGCGAAAAAAACGCTCGTGCAAACGTCCGATCGAAATGTGACGCATACCGTTGGAAGGAGCAGAAAATTTCCTATAGGATAGATGTCCTAGAGTTTTCTCCCTTTCAAATAATGAAGTTAACAAAGGAAAACGAGTTGTCGACTGTCACAGGTAAGGTTCTATTCAAGCGCGTTTTTTTTTTGCAGACGGCAAAAGAAGTTCGCGGACGAAAACTCGGATTAAGATAGTTCTAGGTTGTCTCTTTCAGAATCTATAGCCCATTTGTTTAATGTTCATCTAATAACCGCTGCACAAGGCATTAAAGTCCGGTCATTTTAAGGTGTTGTAGGTGAGGCGACGTCTATTATATATTTTTTATCGTTAGTGTTGACATTTCGGCTGACGAAAACCCGGTTTTATACAGAGAAAGGATCGAGTTTTCCGATGGTGTACTTAGATTTTCGATATTATTATTATTAACAAAGATATCGTGACATAAAGTAGATAAGAATATACAAGTTGAAGTTTGTTGCTGGAAAGTTTGTTGCTATCTTCAGGCGGGTTATTTCTACCACTCTCTAGTTAGGAATAAAATGCACAAATAGCAAGTGCGTTTTATTATGACGTAAGTAACCAGTTAATCGGTTTGGTTAACCGGTCGTTCGGATAACAGACGTTCGGATAATCGACGCCCTACTGTAATAAAGTTCAAAAGTTCATCATGTACTTTCAGACTACTTAATATTTACCTTTTAAAACTATCTTATTATTTATAACAAGAATTTCCTTGCTCCATTACTTTAGTTTTACTCCAAACTAATATATAAAAGTATCCAAATTTAAAAAATCGGGTTTTAAATTTTTTATAGGGTTAACAAGTATCGTTGTTTTAAAGTTTTCTTAAAAAAAAGGTTTTCTAGATTTACCACGGACTTTTTTATTTAAAACGTTTTTTTCCATCTGGTTTTATTATACTTTATAATAGAGTTTTATAGCCAAAAAATACCACAAAAAAGTTTTTATTTAATAAGTTTCTATATTGTTAAAAATGGGTCAAAACTGATTATTATTAAAAAATGCTTTTGATGTATATACCGCGCGTTCATAAATAATGGTAAGGTGTTTAAATTTTACGCGTTATAGGTTAATTTTTAAAGTTGGTATAAACAGAATAATGTTAACCATATCTCATAGGCGTATCGTGGAAAATATTGAAAGCTGTGAAGAGCTATCAAAAGAACCGTAAGAGAGAGGTATTTTATTGATTTTATTTACATATGCTATTGCAATTGATATCCGATCTCCAATAGTTATGAATATGTGTATATATACCCTTAATACTGAAAATAATAAATTCAGCTACACCACTGATATGCAAGATATACGACGCAGACAACCCACAAGTAACAACGTTAAGCATCAAAAATCACTAAATTACGAGCGCGCCAAATTTAAACGCCTTACAATCATTTATGAACGCTCCTCAATTATTTTTATAACTTAAAAGTACCATAAAAAATTGGCAACATTAAATTTTTTTTTACTTCTAAAATATGCGTTCAAATTAAGTATTATCAAAAAGTTTTGTTGTAAAATTAGTAAAGTTTTGATGTATAAAAAATTTTTTACCTCTTGTTTAACAGTTGTGTTTTAAAATATCCAAATTTGTTTCTTTAAATCATTAAAACTGTAGACTGAATCCTAGAAATCAGTTTAAACACTGTTAAAATTTCGTGGACTTACTTTTCAGGTTTATAAACCTGAAAAAAAATATCCGGCAGATTATAAACTAACTTTATTAATATTGATTATCAAACTCATTTAATTTATATCGCTATATTTATTTTATCGTTAATCGTTTAATGCTATCAAATTTATTATATGAATCGTATTTTATATCTAGAAATAAATATTTTAAAAATATTATTTGGACTAAAAATAGAAGCGCTTGGGTAATGTTGTTATAGTCGTAAAGCTCAAACAAGCCGTAATAGCTGTGTTTATTATAGGCTGTACTAATATTTACGTTGCACTAAATTGTTTATTTGTCAGAATGAATGTTATTGTTTTTCTTTTTATTAAATATACCCAGTTTATAAAGATAACGGGAATTTCAGCAAGCTTCGAGTTTATATTCAGATTTTAACAACAACGATCGATTAAAAAATAAAAATGTCTTATTAAATTTATTTTCCCCTCAATATTTTCACTCGCCGTTTTCCCAGAGATGAGGAAGCTTGTGCCGACAATAACATCGAATAAATATTTATGCTATAAATACATATTAATAGATGTCGTTGTGTTCGAAAGTGGTAAACAATTTGATAGAGGCTACAAACGTCGGGCGACGTCAATGAACTCTAGCATATTTAAAGCGATTTACTTAACCCATTTTTCTGATTTAGAGCCGGTCATAAAGGCTATGATTTACGGTGAGAATCTGGAACTATTATTAGGAGACATAAATAACATTTCTAGCATTCGAGCTCGGTTTTATACGTTCATGCATCTAACACGTCTTATCTCGATATGTTATTTTGCAATAAAACTCGGTATTGTCCAAGTCGATATTTCCCACTATCTTTGCGCGACTTATTTACGAGCTAATAACGGCTAAAAGTGCTCCAGTTACTCGAGTAGGAAACGTGTTGTATCTTATTTGGTCGCGAATCGTACTGAATGGGCGAGTTGTTTATTCAGGAGGTCATTTACATTTTGCAAATTTAGACCATTAATCTCCCGATAATTGAAAGCATTAGACGGTCATTACAGGATTATTATGCATCATAAATTAACGGACGGTCTCGAAATTAATACCCTCGCCGACGCATTGACTTGTATCTTTATTAATTGCCGCATCTTCTTGTTATCAATTATGTTCGGTTTTTGTTTTAGGTACAAGTTCTACTTTCAACCGGACGCATTAAAGTAATAAGTTAACTTGGTGAGTATTTACATTTTATAAAATGATGACTCTCATAACGTAATAAATTGTATAATCCCGTCCCAATGCTATTTCCGTGTAGTAGGTATAATAATCCCTTTATCCCGAGATGATTCATCCGGTTTTATTTGTTTTACCAAACAACTTCAGAAACTCTAGTAAAAGCAACAAACCATAACACCCCGTCCGAACGGCGGCAATAACACGTTTCAGGATTTCTCCTACGAGTTTTGAGAACGCTTTTGTTTATATTGAATTCCCAAATTACAACTTTAATTAAATCAGGAGCCCCTCGAACGGCTCGAGTACCCTTTGCGCCCTTTCCATCCACTCCGCGTCGCGTATTCGAAATATACGTCGGTCGTAGTTTAATTTGGCAATGTTAATTTCGACTCGAAACGTTATGTTATTATTCCGGCATTTGTCTTGTCCGCTTGAAAACTTAAAAACTAACGTTTACTTGAAACAAGAGAACAAGTTTGATGAAAGCCGGGAAACGTCGTTCCCTCCTTTACAATAACAACTAAAACAACAAGGATGGAAGCCCCGTCTTAAATTGCTTCCGCTGTAACTACACGAGCAAATATTTTATCCACACAAATAGGACGTCTTTAATGGAAAGTAAACACAATTACTTTTAGTGTATAATATTCTATTGTGCCTCGTATGTACTGTAAGGATTCCACATTGTGCGGGAGAACAAACTTCCGTATCGACCGGAGGGGTCGGGGGGTCTGTGGGGAGCTTTTAAGAAAGCTCGGAGGGAGTTTAAAATTTTTCTCCACCCACTGTAGTGCATCCCCCGCTTTCATAGGATCTTGAAATAACGTCCTCCATGACAATAATGGCTACTTCCCCGAACCCCGTGCCCTAATTGGGACCTATTTCTTCTCTCCCCTTTTAATATTTCTCAAATTAGTTACTTCATAGTCGCTGAAACCCTTTAAAGATAAAGTCGGTTATATTCCCTTCGTTCCTTCGGTGATCGAATTAGAAAATTACTCCGAGTTAGTTATCGGTATCTTTATAATTATTATGATTGCCTTAATCGAATAGTAGGAAAGCTTTTAGCCTGTAAATTTGAGATAACAATGTTAGAGGGTTGGTAAGTTTAATGGTAATAATAAAATTATAACTTTGTTTCTACATCCATACAGTAAACTTGTTTATATTTCAAGTTAATGTCATTCCAGTTCACGATTGTCAATAATATTATTAACTTATACATAGGATAAATATAATCGGCTTTAAAGGATTAAATAAGATTTCAGTAATAATGTGAATCAAGATAGGCGAATAAAAGCAACAAAAATAAATCTTATTAGGTCTTATAAATAATGAAATTAACCGGACGAGGAATAAAAAAGGAAATAATAACCGTCAAGTGACGCCTTCCTTTTCTCTTTGGCCGGCTTCCATTTGAGAACCGTGAAATTAACGGGTTTTTTCTCCGGCCACCGGTTATCAGCTCGGCAATTACCACCGAAGAAGGATAATTTAAACTTGTATAGGCGGACCGCGCGTTTGTAAAATCATAATTACGACATGACTTTCTACTCTTTCTTCGGTGATTACACCGATTTTTTATAAGTTACTAAACGCCCGCCGAAGACGACGGGTCGACAGGGAAACTCGAAATTAAAAGGTCATCGCCGATCCGGCTTTCTAAATATTTGAGTTATTAAAGAGAACGGCGCGTGTTTAAAACGCTAGATGAGCGGGCGACACACTTACGACCCAACGTTAAATTGATTATTTGCAATATAATTACAGGTTTTTAGATTTCCTTTAGAAACTTCACCGCTCGTTTGAATAATCACCGTTTACTAACCCCGGGAACGGTGTATCGGTGATTTAAGGGGATAATATATTGGGATTACCTGCTTGACAGAACGGTATAAATCAAAGTCTGTTCCCTTTCCTGTTTATATTAGTCTTTGTTGGAATTTATTGCTTTATTTAACATTGTAAATCTTTAACGATAAATTAATAATATGTGGTAAAATATTTATCTTCAGAGATTATAATATAGGATTAGTGATAAATTATGAGATTATTATTAACTCGCGTATTCAATGAAGTCACAAGTTATTTTCTTAATTTTTGTAAATCTAATTTGTTGGTAATTGTGGCACTATTGAGACACATTATTGTATGTAGAATAAGCAACTCAACTTGAAAATAATCATTGTTGGTGTTCATTTTATAAGTCATCATAAACCGAAATTGAATTGAAAATTTACTCATATATTCGGTATTTAATGATTCTTCTTGAAATTAGTTTTGGTAGATAATTGAACTTTATGGTTTCTAGAGTGGATTGAATATAGGATTTAGACAAGGGAGTAACATCTAAATCTAAATTAATACAGTAATTAGGATAGTACCAATGGCGTTATCGGGGACTCGTTATCAGGACGGGAGCAGATTTCATTAAATTCTAATCTCTTAAGCCGAGCATTGAACCGTTGAGTTTCCAATCACGGCCATAGTTGATGAGGTAATGCGGTACACATTGTAAGGGAAGCTGAGCACGGCGCAGGTATTTGCAATTCCATATCCAGGCCGCATACGGGCCGGGCCCAATTCCCGAAACAGGAACTATTTTACATAGCTCTCCTGCGCGTGACGTTTAATCGAAGTATACCCCGAACTTGTAATGTATTTCTCAGCGCGCGTATAGGAAACAACGCGCGCAAAAAGGACGGAATTACATCCGCGCCGACCGAAAGACCGAAAGTATTTACAATGAGGGTGGCGCGCACCGCGCGCGTAATGTAGTTTCGAAACTTATATTTCAGATATTGTGTACTACTTTTTAAGTTCGAACTCGCAACTACGGCCCGTTTCAAATGCAGACATGGAACTTGAAGGGAAACTTATTTCTTACTTTTCGTTTTCTTTCGAATTCTTTGCTTTCATACGGGAACCCTCGAATAATTCATTTATATTTGTAAGTTGTTTACGTAGCCCAGTTTAATTTTTCTATATGAAATCAGCATGATTTTAAAGAGTTCTCAAAAAATCTATCGAATATGATAATGCATTTTCCCAAGGATATTATTCATCTCACTTCGAACTTGACATTTCATTAATAACTTTTGTAAATCTGTAGATAAAATTTTAAATTAATTTTTACTTGTGCACCCATTCGACCTGCGGATAGACGCATTAGCAACAGTTGGACGATTGTAAATGGGCGGAGCTTGCGCTCTCAGATATATCGAAGGCTTTAAAAGTTTGAGAATGGGAGGTTTTTGTTAAGGTTGTTTTATTAATTGTTTTCACTAGCAAAAAAAAAATGTAAAAAAGAAGGTTTTATTCTTTACATATTTTTTTTTAATTAAAAAGAAATAAATCCCTCGTACACTGTACTAGCAATTTTCTTAGTTATGAAGCATCAGACCATGTCACTGCAAAAAAGATTATAGCTACAAATTTTCATCACAACTTCATACTAATAGAGAAAAACATGAAAAGTCGAAATGAAATGAATAACTGCTCATTTATTTAATAAATGCTCAAATAATCCACTCTCTTGAGCTGAACAACAACCCAACCGGTTGTAAAAATTCTGTCACATGTTAGCAAATACATCCGGTGTAATCGTATTGTTTACTTCAATAATTTCTGTTTGTAACTCCTCTAAATTTGCTGGACGGTCATCTCTGTATCCGTAAATCGAATTATTTAAAAAAGGGCCACAAAAAATAATCGTCGGGGGCTAAATCAGGGGATCGTGCTGACCATTTAATAGGACCTCAATTACCTATTCACCTATTTTGAAAACTCATATTTAAATAATTTGCCACGTTACGGGTATTATGAGCCGGACAGCTATCTTGCTGAAACCAGAGATTATCAATATCATAACGTTCCTGTATCGCGGGAAGAACATTGTTCTGCAATAAATCCAGATATTTGTTACCGTTTAAATTTCCATTTATGAAAAGGGTCCGATTATTTCATTTCCAATAATTCCTGCCCATACATTTAATTTTTGACGGTATTGTGTTCTCGTGGGAACATTCAAATGGAGTTTTTCACTGGACCAATCCCGACAAGTTCTTCAATTATGACGACCATGTAAATAAAATGTTTTTTCGTCCAAAAATAAAACGTTATTTAAAAATAATTCATTTTGATGGCATTGGTTAATCATTATTTCGCAAAACTCCATACGGCGGTAATAATCATCGGGAAAAAGTACTTGAGATGTTGAAATTTTATATGATCGGTATTTATACTTATGTAAAATTTTTATCACTGTTATTGCGCTAATATCGGGTGTTCATTTAAATTCGTGCTCAAGTGAGCTATGGATTTTGCCTGCATTTTTGACGTATGTCCAATAAAACTTAATTGAAGCAATGTCATAACACTGAAATGTTCAATAGGTTATAAATAACAAGACAAAAAATGATAGGAAATTGGCTAAAAACTTGTATTTGGCTAAAACCTACCTAAACTTTAATCGTTTCAGTAATCGGTCGTCCAAAATTTCATAGGGATGTTCAAGTAGTGAATAAAATTATACAGTACATACTCCCAAACTTCATCGACTTTCGAAGCAGCTTAAACGTAAGACTTCCCATCAAGTTTTTTGTCACAAATTAAAAACATTATCGATAAATTGCCGTTCAGTATATTTTGACCAGATTTGACGTTTGTCAAATTTTAAATTTAATTGATTAGTATGCACTAATAATGCGACATACGTTTTTCTCTCTATCGTCGTCTAACAAAATTTCAAAGCACACTTGAGCACGAATGAATTTAAATGAACACCCGATACCAACTTCACGGGCAATTTTGCGAGATGATTTGTGACAATCTAATTCTGCTAATGCACATATTTCCAGTTCCAATGTGCTAATGTTATCGTCTGCGTAATTTTTGTTTTTTGTTTTTGATTTATTAATATGAAGTTTGACTCGAAATACTTCACCGTATTTCGAATAATATTTGCAGAAGGAATTGGTCTTTCCGGATAGTTCACAGCAAATAAATCGCGACTTATTTCCACAGAATTTCCACCATAAAATTGCTTTAACATAAACAACTTTTCTTCCGGCGTATAATAGTTTATTTTAAAAAAGTTAACTACTCTCTTTTCGCGGAAAGATGTCTCATGCGTCATTACTTGTCACCGTTTTCTCGACATATGTCAAATATTTTTTTCTTTATTTAATCATATGTGACCTGGTCTACGAAAAGGGGGCTTAGGTGTGAAAACAAGTTTTCGAGAAAACAGCTGTTAAAGATAAACAAGTCATTTTATCAGTTTCGCTTTAGTTATTCGCGTTGTACATTCCTCTCTTTCATTACGTTTACTGAATTATTTTTATACGTCTTTTGCTTCTGAAAGAAATTAAAAATGAGTGTTGAAGAAGAGTTCAGTGCCGTTTACAGACAATATTTCGGTAAAAAACGAAGAAGATAGTGATAAATCCAATATTGATAATGATTTGGACAGCGATTATGATTTATATCAGGCAAGAGATGATACAGAGGAAAGTTTCGTTAAAGTGGACTTATCTATGGCCGATTTAGAAGAAGAAGAGCTGATAGCAAAATTTCTCTCTACCGATTGTTGTACTAAGAAATGCAATACACTCATACCTCGAGATCGGATTGTTAGTAGTAGAACCAATTGTTTAGAGCTATACAAAAACAAACTTGATTTAGTGATACTAAGTAATATTGAAGCTGGAATAAGGTATAACGAAGAATTCCAAGGTGTTTATTCAGAAATTGCTAAGTGAAATATAGAAGGATGCAGAAAAGGTAAAGAAGTTACAAGGCATAAGATTCGGTTCTCCTTCCTCGGCATACCAATTTGTCGTTCACTTTACAATGGAGAGTTGCTCGAAAACTTAGCCAAACGATTCTATTCGATTTCTTTCTCACAGGACACACAAAATTTGCTCCTGATCGCTACTTCGGGATTTTTAAGGCGAAATATGCTACCAGCAATATAGATATGTATGAAGATTTATTGCAATGTGTCGTTGAATCCTCGCCCAGTGGTCATAATAAAGCGGTAACGGCGGAGAATGTTACATGGTATCAATGAGATAGCTATTTAAAACCATTTTATCGCCCACTCCTTGGTATAACGCAGTTCCATCACTTCATAATCTGTACGAATTGTGTAAAAACAAAAGAATTCGCTGATAGTGATGACGTGGACACTTTTCATCTGTTGTTGAAACTTATCGATAGCAAAATGCCGAAAACTATACAACCAGTTGGTTTAACTTTTGAACGCCAATGGTATATATACCAAAATGTTCGAAGTTTAGTGACAGATCCAGGAAAAGTAGATATTACAGTTCCATTACCAAAAGAAAAGTTGATATCAAAGAAGCAAAAGCCCGAAGTTGACGGAGAGGGTAATTCTACGGCTCCCTTGCCAAATAAAAATTTGATATCGAAGAAACAAAAGGTAAAGACGAGGAAGATTCTACGGCTGTATTCCCAAAAAAGAAGTTAGCATAAAAAAAACAACAAAGGACGAAGGAACAGTGAAGGAAGATTCTATGGCTTCATTATCAAAGAAAAAAGTAACATCGAAAAAACTGAAGGGTAAAGAATGTATAAATTTACTTTAAATTTTAAATATGTGAATTTCTATATAAAATAACGTGGTTTTGTCTTGAAATAAAAAATATGAAATGACATCTATTATTTTATAATTTAATCTCTATTTTTTTTTTTTCATTTTCAATCATTTTTGCTCTTCTTTTTGTACATTTTAAACAAACTTCCCTACCAGTTAAAAACTTCCGGTTTGCGCCATTCGAAAGAGCATATTTTACTTTATCCAAATCGCCAAAATAGTGAAAAATAATTTTTTCACACCTAAGCCCCCTTTTCACAGACCAGGTCACATATATGTCAGATAGAGACGAAAACCGAAAATAGTAGTCTAGGATAATATAATTAATTAATGACGCATGAGACATCTTTCCGCGAAAAGAGTATACAAATGTTAGCGAACTCACTATGCACCCAAGCCCAACCAAAATCGCTAAACAAATGGAGTAAATATGAAAAACCAGATTTTATCGTAAATCTGGATTGATTCGACGCCTTTCTAGGAATGATATAGCTCAATGTGAAAAAGAAAGAGAATGCATGATTTTTTGTTAAACATGGCTAGACCTGCGCGGTTGATAACGTCTGTCTTCGTCGCACTTCGAGTTTCGTCTGATCACTGCGATCTGCGGATAGGGATTTTCAATGTGTTAGACAAGGCATTGAATTGCATACGATTTTAATGAGTTAGATAAAGAGACAGATATCAACTCCAATCGACCCGATAAGTAAACGTAGTATATCTATACTTTGTTAACTGATAGAAGCCTTACTATCGTCCTTTTTCCACTTACGTTAAACGTATCCGCAGCTCATCGGCGTGCACACTGTATACAGAAATGAGTAATGTCGATTTAAAGATAAAAATAACAATAAATCTGTATTTTGATAATACACCCTACCCTAAATAAATAAATTAATTACTAAATTTAATAAAACTATTCGTAGGGGGGATTTATATAAATTACATTTGTAATTTAAAAAATTTAGCGGGTACAAAAAATTGTAAGTTCTTGAGAGTAAAGTTTAAAAAAAAAACAGTACGGTTTACGACTTTTATGGAAAATAAGTACAAAACGCTCTACAGAGTATTCCAAAACCAAAGCCAGTGATTCATTATGGTCTTCAGGAATTTTCATGTTTACCTGTTGGGGTCTTGACGTACCCCTCCCAAGTTCTGAAATAACCAATGTTGTATCAATCCTAATTCAAATACGTTCAAATTTGTAAATACGTATGTCAAAAGATCACAGCAACACATTTATAAGAAACGGCGTCCCCATAAAAGAGTTATTTAACTAAAAGAATATGCCAAAATGTCCAAGAGCAATAAAATTAAATTACCCCAGAAAATTGCGTGTCCATTGTGTTCATCCGTCCATGATTGGATGGTGAACAAATATTTGGATTTTCTGTTGTACGAATTTTTGTACACCCAGCAGAAATGAGTTGCTGGATTTGGCCTCGGAATACTCTGTACAATCGAATTGGTCACTTTAGTTTAGGGATTTTATGGTTATAAAGTCCCTAATGAAGAAGTTAAGATATCTTAATAAATATTAGAAGACGTTTGTAATATATGAGTAAATTGGACACGTACACTAAGCAACATTGAAAATGCTTATATGTATGTCGTTCAAGGAGACAACTTTCTTTACAAATATAAGTAATAAACGAAATTCGTCCAACAAGCATTTCTGAATAATAGAAACATTTTTATGACTACTTTAGAAATTCCTCTTTACGTCCGTGTAAACCAACTTTTATTCAAATTGTTTATTCAAAGAATTAAATAGAAATCTAGGAAAATTCGTTAAACAAGAAAGAAATGATAGTGTGAATTAAATACAGTGAAATTATCCTTCGCGGACACACCCCTTAGACGGACAATTTCTCATGGAACCGTCCGACTCTCATATAATTACTTCGCATTTCTCTTAAACACACACCCCTTTTGAACGGACACTTTTGGTGGGTCCCGTTGGAGTGCGCACACGGGAGACTTCCTGTATTCGAATAATGGGGAGAAAAAGCTTAAAGGTTGATTTTCATTATACAGCCGGCCCAAACCATCTTGGCCTTCCGAGGTCACGAAAAATGCGCAGACGAAGGAGTGCGACAATAAATCGTTGGAGAAAGATGGGTGTATTCGTTAGATAAGAGCGGCAAGTATAGAGCGCGGCAAAAGCTGACCTGTACAAAAACATGTACAGATATTGTATTGTAAATTTTAAACAGGTACATTTTTAATAATGAATTTCTCTGTAGTAGCTTATTTTTCAGGGTTTTTAAGTTTAAAAGTTATTTTTAAATTAACAAACCCATTAATCAAACATATTTTAAGCTGCAAATAGTACGATATCTGCTAAAACAATTAACAAAAATAATAAATAAATAAGAACTTACTTTATTTTTCACTTTACTTTCCGCCATCTCGAACTTAAATATTATCTCACGCACTTATACACAAACTTTTGCTTTGGTCTGTACACGATCAGTACCCTGTTGAGTATACTACGCAAATGAGCTCTCTAAGAACTCCCCACCTTTTGTCATTGCGCAGGTGACCTCGGAAGGCCAAGATGGTTTGGGCCGGCTGTAGGTTCCGTTTCCTTTCCATATCCGAACCATTCCGTTTACATTTTGAACGAATTTTAATATTTTCATGATACTTTTTAACAAATTTTAGACAATAAATGATTTTCAAATAGTAATTATCAATTATTAAAAAATGTTTATGCCTATGTATGTAGGTGGTTTGATTAAGTACATCAAATGGAAAACGCCGGTTTTCTTGTAACTAAGCAAAGTACTTGAGTTTTAAAAGGGTAAATTTAGTTTACAGGAGAAATATGCTTTACAAAGGAGTAAATTTAATTTTAAACATTACATACATTATAATAATGTCATTAATATTGTGTTGAAGAAAAAACACGTAAAAAATAAAAAATTGTGTTCGTAAAAAATACGTAAGCAGTAGTGGAACATGGAACGGAATGGATTAGAAACGCTATGGAAATGGAACGTAAAGTGTGTATACGTCCATTAATTTACTGCTAAGAATATTTTTATGGAAACGGTACGGAAGTGTAGTGGGAATCAACCTTAAAGCGGAATGGTGCCTGGAAAAATTTTAATGGATAGTCCAGAGCTTCGGATAATCGAGAGTCGGTTAATTGAGATTTTACTGTAATAAATGTATTTCGTTATGTACCCAAATCTAATCTAAAACTCACATCTTCTATCAGATACATAAACTGTTACTATCTTAAATTAAAATTTTATGGGTTAATAACAAATTCATTTGATTACTCAATATTTTTTCTTTTTCATTTTTCCAATTGTTTACAGTCTCCTTTTTCTGAAAGATTTTACCATCAAAAGAAGCTATACTACTGAAGAAACTTGAAAGAGAATTATATCATCAAATCTTTTGGACGACTTAATCGAGATAACAAGTCGATGGAGACGCCGAGCGTCCGGTACGAAGCGCGTGCCGATGTCCGCACGCCAGGGGTCGTCAGCGTCGCCGTCGCCGTCGGCGTTGGGGGCGCGTGCCGGCTATAAATTATTTAAAATCAGGATTGTTTTCACGCAGACCGCCGCAAAAGAAGCCGCAACCTTCGTACCAGGTCGAAAATTTCGGTCGGTGCATGAGGTCCCGTCCAAGGGAAGATGATATATAGGAACGCATTTTTTGCGTACTATTTATAATGAAAAGAATCAATGTTTGCGCGACGGCGTTGCCACGTCTCGGCCGTCGCGGAATGCAGTCGCGCCGCGGCAACGTCGACCGCCCGCGATCAATGCGGCCGCCAGCCAGCCAGCCAGCCATGAGGCAACGGTTGCTCCTCGGAGGACGTCGGGCGCACTTCGGGCCGGCGTCGGGGACGTCGATGGGCGTCGCGGGACGCGAAGGGGGCGTCGAGGGCGTCGCGGGGGCCGACGCGATCGCGAGAGGGGTGCAACGGGCCCTTACCCCTTCTTCTCACACTCCACCGTCCCGTTCCGCCACCAGCCCAACCCGGCCCGTCCGACCCGCGCCGCCGGCCCGTCGGCGTCGTCCGCTTATGGGCCGCTGCTAGCCGTCCGCCCGGCCCGGTTGTTACACGTCCCGGATATTGTATTTATCAAGTGCCTTTTGCGCTTGTCACTTCGATCATGAATAAATTAGGTTAATACGTGATTTCTATGCAAAACCGACGCGTTTCGAATCAACGTTTTAATAACACGATGATTCCATATACATACATAAGTCAATACATCCTACTTCAGACATCCATTCCAAAATGCAAAAGCTCTAAATTGAGCTGTAAACATGATCTCAATCAAATACTCTTCGCCGATCTCTGCAACTTTGTTTGTATAAAATTTTAATTTTATTTAATGCATTAGCAGACGTGAATGCTATAGCAGTCATTTTCTTTGTGATAAAAAATGACATGAATGCTGTCATTTTTATAGTACCCGCAAACGTGTTAATTTTGAGTAAAAATGATGAAACGAAACAAATTGTAAATTGGATAAAAATGGTCGAACGGATTGCTACACATTCACGAAAGAAATGTCGGGCGTTTATTTTAAATCCGCAGACTCTTTCCAACTTCAGTTATTGACTTTCCGATGTAATTCCTTCCCCGGGAAATTTCAGACATAAATTACCCTGTCGGGAACTCCATTTCGTGAAAACATTTCGCGTTGAATAACGCGCTTCCACTCGATGGGCACAGTCATTGACAGATGACGGATGGAATGTATTTTTTAGCGCGCGCGATGGATGGGGATACATTCGAAAAGCTTTCCCGAGACGAAATTGTTATTTATTAAGACTTGGAGGAGCTCGCGATTACGCGGAAGCAGACCGAGATCTCAAATAATAAGATTCGAATTCATTTCGCGGACTAATTGAGTATAAAGGGTTCCTTTGAGTCGCTAACGCAGTTTCGCTGAGCTGTCTTCCATTCGTCCGATTCGAGGTTTAATTTTCTTTTTACGAACGACGTTGTCGGGAAATTTAATTAAGCGCCCTCCGATGAAGTCTTTTTTAATATTATCGATCGGAACGACTAAAAGTTCATTTTGAAAAAACGATATATACGACTGTTTACGTTTTGGGTTGTTTACACTTCATTTTTAGCCTTCTCAAACACGTTCTCGTTTCATCTGCACCGGCAGATAACCTACATTTAAAATAAATCGGACGGGCCAACCCATAAATTCGCGCAAATGATTCATCCTCCGCTTTTAATTTCGCCGTAAGTGCCGGATCGTCCAGGATTTGTGTAAAGACGTATCGGTTTAATATCCGCTTTTTCGTGATTAATAGTTTCGCCTTACCACGTTCACCGGGATTTTTAAAAGAAACGAACGGTGCAGAATGATTCATACCATCATAAACTATGACACCTGTTATATTTTAATCCTTCACCTCAATTGCTGCAATTCTTAATAAATATTGATAAGTGCTCATATTTTGTAAATTTATTCTATTAACAGACGAGATTACGTTTTTTTATGATAATGATCTCGTTCGCGTAATTAAACTGAATTACAGTTTGTAATTACATGGTGTTACGGGAATTGTATTGTGCAAGGCAAACAATGATTCAATTACGGGTTCGTAGAGACATTAATAAATAGTAAATTGTTGTGGTAAACAAGATTTAATTATAAATACTTGAATACCCTACATTTGCCCGTAACTGTTTTAATTTAATTCGTGATTGTCAGTATTAAAATAACCGGAAATTATAGTAGTTCGGAGGGCGTCATGTCGAAAATCGTGTAACTGGGGCGTCGAAACGCCCCGAGGACGGTCTCAACGGGGCGCTGAGGGCACCACCTGTTCGTGCGGAACCGGGACCGACGGCGGCGTCGCGACGCTCGGCGTCTCTCGAGCGCCTTTATCCAATTACCCGGCTAACGGCCACCCGGCCCGCGGGGCGCCACATAATCTATACGGAATCGCCGAACGCGGCGACAATCGAATTAATCGTCACCTACACGGGGTCCTTTATTTGGCCGCCGCCGGCTTTTTCGGGGGCGAACCGTCGCGACGCCTTAAAGGCCGCTTAAAGGTGATGGCGTGATTTATCGGCCCACGAAAGGGCGATGGGAAATTTATTGGTTGTATACTAAAGGGCGAGGACATAAAATGGTTAGTTAAGGTTCGTTTAACAAAATACTCTGTAAATCTTTTTTAAATTGGCTTTAATTCAGAATATAAAATATGAATTATTTGGCACCCTTCTGTAATTAACCAGAAAACATTAACTTCTAAGAATACTTGACGTAAAGTATTTTATGTTTACCTCTTCTTATAAATAGTAACCACATATAAAGTTTTATGAGGAATATGTCGTGAGTTTCCCATATTGTTTAGTTCCTAAAACGTTTTAACATACCTTTTGTAACCAAAGAAATAACCATCTAATATACACAATATTTCCAACGCCCTTCATCACGTCTCGCGCTTATAATAGAATGAAAACATGTTACAGTCTTCTAAGAAATCGTTGCGTTATAACTTCTACACCTGCAACTAACGAAACGATCTTAATTTATCTACAAGCTATACACAGGTTTTTGCTGACGTAATAAAGCCGCTTCTTGGAAGTGGTCAAATAATGGGAATATGTAATAACAGGTTATAAATGTGATGTTATTGATCGGTTTTGGTGCGGATAAGGTCCTTCCGAATGGAGCATCGCCGATTTCCAATGAATGAAATTCGCTCGCGTAGGAAACTATAAATTCACGGCCATTTGACATAAATGTAAGTAATATCCGCTCCGGAGTATGGCAAAGTTTGGCATTTCGCATAATTGATGGCCGGTGCCGTATCAGGCACGTTATAAATAGGATGCGAAATCGATACGGTTTGTTTATTGGAAACGATTGATTTCTGGTACGACGGACGTACTCGCAATGTGGCGCACTTCTGCTAAGGCGATTACCAAGTTTTTATGGTTAAAGCAGACGTTACGTAACGGGCGTTTTATGTTAAGCTATTTTCCTAATAAGAGAGAAAGTCGAAAATACGTCGAAGCTTCCTCGTTTTGTTTCTGTGAAAGTAAACCACTTGAATCGGTGTATCTCGGAAGTAAATTCCATGTTATATCATTAAGTTGTCAATTTATACAATTTATCAATTTATTTACGCTAATCATAATAATATATATTTTTTTATGATGTAGTACCAATCTATGTGGTACATAGTACAAATATGTAAAATATACACACCGCTTATATGTCAGTGATTGGCCTTTCCCTGAAATTGCACTAATATTTTTTACGTTTGTACTATATACTCGTAACCATCGATCGGCACCACATTCATCAATAGAGAATTTTACTGTTGATGCCATATAAGGTTTAATCTAAAAGGTTTAGAAATTTTGAATTCATGATAAGTCTTATAACATTAATCTTGGAACACACTGTATAGTACCATACATAAGACCTTTAAATCTACAACTATTCAAATGTTATTTCCGAGAAATATATCTGCTTTATTGCTCGAGTTCTGTACCGAGCTCGTATCATAAATACAGATTTTCTTTTGGGGTCTAGTTACCTACGTGGGCGAAATATAAACGCGCTGCGACGTACATTTGTACATTTTATCGCCATTTCCAACAATTTGTACCAAGGCACATCAATTACAACCTCCATATCCATATTTCCACTGATAACTATATTCCTCAAGCTGTTTTATTCGATCTCAATTAAAATAGGACGAAAATAAAAATTGGACGGGTTGGAAAAAGGGCGGTTAATGCCCTAAAGGGGCTAGTCAATATCAAACGGGACATGCGCTGGCCACGTCCCCACTGCCAAAGAAGCGGTTTTATGCAAAAAGAAGAGGAAACGAATGGAAATTTTATTCGAAATATCAAGTCGGTCGGAGTGGGCCGGAGAGTAGGGCATTAAAACTCGAAAGCCCTTCGCGTTTATGAATGTTAATAATTTACTTTGCATACCCTTGAAGTCTTCGCGTACAACGCGCGACCCGCGCAATGTCGAATACCGCGGAATTAATTAAATAAAGATGAGTTTCGACAGGGAATCGAGACTTGTGCCGGCGCATTTTGCATTCGGTAATTATCTAATGGAATCGGTCTATTTGTTGCATAATTGAGCCGGCCTTTTTTACGAGCTCCCAATCCTTTTAATCCGACGTCTCTCTCCAGTTCTTTTTCCGACTGCAATTAATTACCTTGTCTTCATTAACATTCGTTCAAGGGCCAGATGGAATTAAGTACAATACGATCGTCAATAGCAGGTGAATTTATTCGACTATTTAACAGACGTAATTATTCACCGGCAGTCATTAGTCACGGTTCGATAGTGATTTATAAATATAAGTTACTATCTTGTCAAATTTAAAACGAAAATATAACCGTAACGTGTACTATTCTTGCTACCTGATCTATTGGCGTTACGACGTGTCGTTAGCCATTCTTATTGTACCGCAACCGCATTACAAGCGAGGTACCACCGCTTGTAATGCGTATATATACACTCTCATGAATCTTCATATTGTATTCTAACCGGGCAATAAATATCGCCGTGCAACGCGGAATAAATTACGCGGAACGATGCCGTAACGCGACGTACATCATTAATAAAGCACTTAACCTCAACGAAAACATATCTATTGTCGTTTAAGTTATAAACCAACCAAATGGTAATTGACTAACGTGTCGATTCAGTTTGTTACTTTCTCAAACGATTGGTTTATTACGTAAATAAATTAGAATTTTCTCAAAATTAGATTTTATTTTTAGATACCTACTTATTTTCTTCTTTATACTAGCTTTAGTACGTCGATTAACATTATGGCGCCACGATTTAAAGTCGTAAACGAAGCTTAATGGCCATCGGAGCCAATAAATTTAGTCTAATTTTTCTCATGTATTATGTGCTCGTAAAGTTTTATTAATTGAAGCTCAGGTCATTATGGAAGCCAGGTAATTGTGTTTTGGTGAAATGGTCTATAAAAGGTAAAACCTATATTAAAGTGAATTTTGTTAAGACTCTCTTCTGCTAAGTTTTTATAAGCAGTTAATGATTCTAATTTATAACCAATGTGTGTTCCTAAAATTTAGACACTGATTGTGAGAATTAAAAAAATAATTTTTCAAGAAAAGGTTCTTCATTTGCTAAGTAATAAAAATGAGTGTTTCCCTAAGCTGATGATAAGAATAAATCTACGAGCGGAGAAATGTTTGTTTTTTAGGAATTTTGTTAATATTCCCTCTTAATCCTTTGAGAGCTATGAACCCATATATGCGTTCTCACACAACCATTCAGTTTTTAACTATGAACTCAAATATGCATTTTGCCTTAACCATTCGATTTTGGCTATTAACCCATATATGCGTACTGGCATAACCCAAGGACACTGGACTAGCAGGATAGCTCAATCAGCGATAATCGTCCACCACCTTAGACGTCACTGCCAGATTTAGCGCCTCTGTCTTATATTCGGTTGTCTCACTTTAATCGTAGGTTTTATTGACGAATTGATTGCCAATTAGTTTATGGATTGGTTACAACACATTTTAAATAAACTCTAAAACTATTTGCAATGTCAGCAGTGACGTCAAGCTAACGGCTGGGCATTAAAAATTCCACGTATACACATCTTATGAGATTGAGTTATTCTGTTAGTCTAGTGTCCTTGGGCATATATGGGTGTAATTTGGGCTGTCTAGTTTAGTGTGCAAATTACGATTTTTTGTAAAAAGTGTGCAGTCCATGGTAGGCTTTTTGGTACGGAGTAACCAGTGCTCAAAGGGTTAATAAGTTTGTAGAGGTGCAAAATGATGTTGTTTTATAGTCAATGGATGTCTCTAAAGTTTACACAGATATTTATCTGTGAAATGTGATTTTTTTTCGAATTGAAGAATCTTTCTTTATCTGTTAAACATAAAGAGAGAACATTTGTACAAATTGGATATTGAAGAACAATAGAGAACAACAAACTTGCATTAAAAATGCATACTAAAGTGAATTTTGTTAGGATTCTCTACTATTAAGCTTCTTCATACGGTTACTGAAGCTCTTTCATAGTCATTAGGTACACCTAAAAATAGACATGTAATAGATAAAAAAAATCATTTCCAAATTAAGAAATCTTTCATTTGGAAACCATTACAAACCAGGAGTGCGCATAAATTAGAAATAAAGATTATTTTAAAATATAAAAGATATCTCTGTTTCTGAAAAAAGTAAGGAACATTTTCTATGATTCAAACTTTAGAAGCAAATATCAATATTATCTAAATTATTACTCAAAAAATAATTTATCTTTTGTCAATAAAACACTTGTTCATGAGTAAACTACTGCAATATAAGGACTATAAACGTACTTAAAGTGGATAGTGACTATATCATGAGTTCAAACCTGAGATTGGTAAATTTATATCGATCTCATTGTCCGTGTGACCGACACATTATCTGCAAGAGCAGGTTTTGTTTACGACGTCGTAAATCGTCACGGCGATTGTTCTCCTTAACCGGGAGTTTTAAAATGCCTCACCTGTGTCACCGGACTGAGTAGTGCATCGGAAGGAAGAGTTAGTGGACACGTACCGAACAATTACCCGAAGTTACATCGAATTGCAGACGAGGAACAAAGAAGGGTCAGGCGATTTTGTGGCATTTCTCCCCAGGACCGTATTTACGTATGCGACTTTCTCGACTAAAATGTTGTAAATGTGCACGTGCAATTGGTTCTAGACTAAACGGCTATTCGAAATGATGGAAATAGTTGGAATACGCACGCACGCGACCGGGGTATTTAAATCATTAAAATCGCTCCACTTACCGTGACGGAATCGGGAGAAATCCGTTTTGCCTTTTGGCTACATTAGAACACCACGATATTTATTGGTCAGCTTTCTAAGGTATTTATTACTTGAAAAGACATTGTAAAACCGAATGGCGGGAAGCAATAAAAATATAGAAGAAATAGCGGTGTAAATCATTCTTAAAGGTCGTTAGTGAATGCAGATATAATAATTATTCCATTTGTATCTGCTTAAGAGTTGCGAGAAGGAGCTGCTGTGAGTCAATATTCATTATCATCTTTTTATATAAATCTCAAATGAGGCAATGAAAATTTACGTTGCGCAATGATTTAATAATTACTTACCGAGGTTTCTAGGACAACCGGTTAAAGCGCTTTTGTCTTATCGTACGGTTTAACACTTGGTGTCATTTAATTGGTTGATCTCATGAACCGACTTAAGTAGAGTACATCGAACCGGTTCTATCCACCGTATGGGAAATATTCTAAGCATTTGAGTGCGAAATATCACCGTTCGCGAGATCGCTCCCATTGAGTTTATTAAATAAATATCCTCTCTTTAAATTATCTCTTCATAAAGACCGGATTACGCTTGTAATAAATACAGCTGATAACGACAAATACCTCCAAGCCGTTGCACTCTGTCCAGTACGTACGAGGTTGATTCCCGTCTTAAAACCGGTATGCCCCTTAGAAATAGTTTTGCTTCGCAACGCATTCCTCGCGACAATGGAATCGTTACTTTAAACTCTTCAGACAAAAAAAAGCTCCGCCAAGGAGACTGTTCACTCGATCTACAAAAACTGTTGTTACTAAAGTGAAATACTTTTAACGAAACTTGTTTCATTTTAAGTAAATTTAAATTCCATCGATTCTGATTTGCTGTTACTTTTAATTGGACATATTAATTCCATAAAGGACAAACCCATCGGATCGCGCCAAAACGAGCACGTTTTCCAAAGGAATGGGTAACCGAATGAAGCACACTTAACACGTTTAACGTGGTGGAAGCATACAGGATGTTTCCTTTTGCCACACGCATTAACCTTTGAGTGCTAAAAAGGCCAACCGTAGCGGAAGCGGTCCGTCGGTGCAAAATAAACTATATAAAGCGTCTTCTTCGTAAGGAAAATGTGATTACGGACAGTCAATGGCTCTGACATCGTTGCATTACCTCGTTTCAACGCGAGAAGAAGCCTGTTAACAATAGGAATATGACCACAACTTTGAACTGGAGGGTGGAGTTTCGAGTGGAGCCGCCGGCAAAGGGACGCGGTCGCTAAACAATCTGTTTTGTGGCCCAACGACCCGACGTAATTGAATTGAATCGTCAATATTGCGCGCTTGATCTCCTAAGTGGACCTGTTTCGGGACATTAGTAATTTTCTTTGTCCTCAGCTAAACGCGTTACCGCAATCGGGACATTGATGTTGTTAGTGCTGGCCACTTTAGTACTAAAATACCGGTAATTGCATACGTAAAGAAGTTAAAACTTTAACGTGACGTCACTCCGGAGCAAAGTTTCAACTGCGAATTATTATATCAAAACGACAGATCTAGCCTAGTAAACGAATTAGGTCGGATTTATCTTTATTAGTCGCACAATAAATTTCGCGAAGCGTATATCAAAAGAACGGCTGAATTAGCTGTCGTTGCTTTCGCGGGCGTTTGCCGCGCATAATTCTTTTGATGTCGCCATTAGCGTTCTCGGTCGGGTCGTGATCCTGCGATTTGCGGCTGTTTGTCGTGTCCATTGTTGTATCGTCGCTGAGCATGGAGTTAATACGAGACCGCGGTTGCGCAAAGCTCAGTGAAAGCCGGACGACGGCGTGATTAAGAGCTGCAATTATACCAAACGCTCGATAAGGTTTGATCGTTTCCGTGTTTGAGCACAAAACTGTTTATGTACTTTGAAATGACATTTACACGCAACGTACAAAATTGAAATTTGTAAACAAATTTTATATCTCAATTATGTCATCCTTTGATTAATAAATAACTTCTTCTTTGGTTGAATTCGAAAATTACTTCCCGAAGGACGGCCGGCGTCCGTGAAATGAAATTACGTCCGCGCGAAATCTATTTACGGGGCCGAGTGCGCGCACAAAGCCGACTTATTTGCCTCAATAGTCAATTGAAACACGAATTAAATTTTCTACATCCCCTCGTACTCCACAGGGAAAGCATGATCGTTATGGGATGGGATTGTAAAGAGCTTTTAGCGAAATCATTATTGTTTCCAGACCGAAAATAAAATAGAATCAACCGTACAATTTTTCAATTTTGAAAATGAATAGGTTTTATGAAAACAGTTTCAGAATAAACATGTGGGTGTAATGTGCTTTTCACAAGGAATAGTGTATGGAAACCATCAATAACAGATATTTTTACGTGGGAGACCTTGGGGTTGCTATTTATATACCGTAACACGCGATCGCAGTATTTAAATTTTGTATAATCAAACTCGGTTAATTTTAAAGTATATTCCGTTAAATTGGACAGCGGTTGAGCTGGGTTGGTCACGCGAGAATTAAGTTGTGTTGTTTTTATGCTAATTTTACGGAAAAATAGCAAATGTGGAAATCTAAATCACTGTTTATATTTAATGCTGTAATTACTTTATAGAGGTAATATACAATATTATTGCGAAACATATAAAACGTATATAAACATAACTTATGACATTAGAAAGGTTGGGTAAAATACATAAAACGTTTTAAAACAAATTCCTCCTGAATCTGAACGTATCTACTTGGTTAAACCTTTTCACACGTTATTAAGCCCATAAGGTGAAATAAAACTTATATTACGCACTAAACATGGTGAGCGGTATTTTTATGGTAGCAATCAACTTTTAAACATTCTTAATTGAATTACACAACTTGTAATACCATATACAATCATTTTTCTTTCTTTATTATTATTATTTTTTTATAACTAATAATATCTAGGATCCAACATTTAATATAACTTTTTCAACTTATTGTTAATCTAAATTTTTCATTGTCCAAGTATAGAATTCCACATGATTTTTGTTGCTATGTAATTCTTTGTGAAGAGAAACGTGATCAGGATGTTACTTGTCAAATTTCAAAATTTGATGCACACTGATCAACGAAATCCTTGACAACTGACGGCAACTTTCATGACGGTTAACTAGCTGCTAAAATAATTACGTGGTTGTCAGTCGTAAACGTTCTTCCGCTTGTTTTATTTTCCTCCACTGAACTACTTTCCAAAAATTTTATAACTATTAGATATTAAGGAGTAGATATTAAGAGAAGGCGCTCTTTCTCCAGAAATTTTTGCTCATAAGTTCAGTGAGCTTTAGCAAAGTTTTCACGACTTTCACCATAAGCGAAAACCATCTGAACTTTTGTGTAGTAAAAGAACACTTTTTTGACACCCTAACGACCGAGTGATATTCGTGGATATTTAGTAATCCTCATTTGCTATTATTTAACATCATGAGATCATTTGATCACAATTTAAATTACAATAAATTCTATTGATTTTAATTCATTTTATTAAATAAAATTCTATTAGAAGGCAGTAATTTTTTTAACACGCTCTCCTTTTGGACGCCATTCACAAAAATCACTTCCACTCCACTGATATGTTCAATTAAAATATATTTCAGTCGGCTGTTCGGTACATCTTCTTCTTCATGTCTTAAGTAATGTAGGTTTACCTCCTTCCAAGCTATTTGTCGCCGTTCATGCTTATCGAGTTGTTCCTGATTTATGTTCGGTTGAAAACGAAAATGCGAAATTGAGGTACAATCGCTGATGGCCAATTTTTGTACGCGATATCTCGTTGAGAATGTGAAGCCTTGCATGTCTACGACTATTATTGGACGCTGTGACCCTATAATTTTGACAACAAATTGTTTATATCACTTTATTGTAATGGCTTTAATGTAATCTGCTTTAACAAAAAATAACAAATAAGTAATTATAAATTGAAAACTTTATCTGAAGAACCTGTTTAGAGGCTTTCTTTTATTTTTGTGTTGCTTTGTATTTTATATTTTCTAATTAATTCTTTTAAAGTATCGGTTCTCACAACTCTGTTCTTGTAATTTTTGTATTGTAATCGGCACAAACAAGGCAGATAAATAAACTTCATTAAATTCTAGGTTTTTTTCTTTATTCAATTCCATTTTTTATTGAATTTATTTTTACTAATTTAAAAAAAAGGACCTGTTGCAGGAAAAAATCCCACTGAAATTGAGATTTCCTCATGCTAGCTTGCCCTATAAAATTTACAATGCGCAAATGCAAGCCTTCCAGTGCGTTATGATGCATGACTCAAGATACAAGAAAAGATGCACCATCCAAAACTGTCTTTAGTTAAACCTAAAGAAATTTTTGCTTATATACACTATATGTCTAATACCTTTTCAACAACTTAAAAGTTAGTTAAACTGGAAATGATTCGAGATTTTATTTAAAAGATATATCCATATGTGACTTTTGGATTATTCCAAACGGTAGTGAATAAACACGATCTTCTTGTCGAGTCGTCGACCTAAACGATTCGAACTTAACGAGGCGTCGTTGTCGGCGTCGCGTCGCGCGAATTAAAAATGCAGCCCGGAGTGGCGGCGCGTCCTTGACATTCGGGCCCCCCGATAGGGAATAAGGTCAGTAAGTAAGCCAGGTCTCGGGTCAGGGCTCCCTGATCGTTGACCTAGGGGATTCCCAGTTTATCCTGCCATTTTCGCCCGCCTCGGCCTTTCCAACCGACGCCGGCTTCTTGCCTACCACTACGTCGCAGAAAACCAGAAATACCAAAACATTTGAGTTACAATAAATATTTAAAAACAATATAAAATGGTTATTTAAAAAGTAAAACATTTTGTGATGAATAAATAAATATTTTTTTGTAAAGTGATTTGGATATAGTTGAATATTAAAGAGGGAAAGGGAGATTGAATAATGTTAAATTTAGAACAGTGGCTAATTTATTATTTTTTTGTAAAATTGAAATAATTCTTAACCTTAGTTTATTTTAGTGTGAATTATCAGGAATTTTTTTTCGTCTGGTATATTTTCCGAAAAATGTTTAGGAATCACTGGTTTAGAATCTCGGGTGTTGGTTGTTAGCTCGATCCTCGTCGCACAAATGGTGGTAGAACAGGCGTCGACTCGTATTCAGGGCAGGATAGCGGCTGCGACGGCTGCTAGAACACAGCAGGATTTTATCTGCGAGCGGAAAGCCCTCGAGTGATCGTTCCAGGATCCCGTTAAACCGCACTTGTTTTCCTTCCGGCCATTCCGGAACTAACCGCCGCAAAAAAGGGCTTTGGCCGCCGCCCCACGGGCCCCACGTTTTCACTACACGAGACGCGTCCATTCACTTTCTTCGTACTCCGGAGAAATGTCCAGTTCATTCATGGGAAATCCGAGCGCCGACGCCGGAGGCCGTCTATATTTACAACCTTATCCGGACCGACGCTACGCGTCGGTGCGTCTCGTTCACAAACTAGGCCATTTTAACCCATAAAATTCTTCTTTCATTCTACCTACGATAGACGATCGACAAAGATGATTTGCAAGTTTTATTTTACCTCTTGGTTGTTTTTGAATCCGTCCCATTACTGGAGCGATTATAATGAAATCGTCTAGCTTTGGCCACCCAGAAGGCGAACCCCGATGTTTTTGCAACCTCAAATTATTTTACCAATTTATGGGTTATTTATGATGATTATGATAAAATTGGTAATCGAAAAATTCCAAGATTAATATTTCATTAGATGATTATACTCAATCAATTCACTCTAAAGAAAACGTTTTTCTTATTCATCTAAAAATGTTATATATACTCAAAACGAAACAAACGTATCTGATTAACACCTTGCGGTTAACCACGCTCAACCTCAAAGGATAATGTGTCATTAGAGCGCACATAAATACGTAACTAAATTTCAGAGTGGAACTAATCCCAAAGATATAGTATTTATTTTACCATTCAGTTCTGACACTCATTCACGATTGGATTCTCTAAGCGTGACCTCAACGGTGATTTATGTATTTGTTGAACCCACACTTGACCGATATCTCAACGTCCTGTTACAGAGGTAGAAGTGCTTCGGTCGATGTTACAACTTCGGTTCCTCTACTACTGCTGCATGATGCGTTTATTTGCCCCACTTCCAACTGTCATTGGCCAGTACATGGTCCGTTGGAACAATTTACAGCAGATATCCATGTTGTTTCGTGTACAACATTACCATATATTTTTCTAATATTTTCATTTGATAGAAACAAGAATAAATGGGGTTCATTAACAATCTTTTATGTTCTAACTTTAAGAATTTGTACAGAATTTGCGAAAGTTAATAAACGTTATTTAAGTAAAAAGATTAAAAATTTTAGTATTTATTATTAAAATAAAATTAGTTGTAATTGTTACCAAAGAATAATAATAATAAAAAAGAAATTATAGGACCAAAGATTTTAATCGAAATTAACATACCTATTCTTGGAATTTTTAATTCAATTTTGAAAAATCCTGATGACTTTAAAGAATTAAAGGAAAAATGTTGGTAAAAATTCTCGACACATTTTTGTTTTTTTTTTAATCTGACTTAACATAAAAAACTCTACAAAGGTTATTTATGGAGGTTAAGAAATTACTTTTACGTTAAATGAACACTTTGTTGACCGGGAATTTTACTCAGAAACTATGTCATGTCATGGGTAATGACGAGTTAACTCGTCACCGGTTAGTAAAGTACTAAGGCTTTATCAAATTTGTTCTAATTATGATAACCATAAAAACTTTAAGAAGTGAAGAATTTTGGCGGAACCTAATACCATGTATACGCCGTACCAGCTATAGTGAAAGTGACTCATCGATTTATGGTACAATATTGCGTATGCGGTACAAATAAGTTGATGGGTGTTAGAAAGAGAGCGCATATTATTAGTACATCTGTTCATACGCTTTTGAGCGATAAGTCACTTTCAGTATAGCTGGTACGTCGTTTACCTAACAATCTTCTTGTTATTTGGTGATGTTTATGCTGTTATTCCTGATCTTTAAATGTAAATGTGAAAATTAATTCAAAATTCAATTTTATCTCTTTTAATCTACGTCCATATAAAATAATGGCTTTTACAATTGAACAAAATACATTTATTTTAATGACTTATTTTTGAAATGCATAGATAATGAAGATGGTAATTGGATATATTCAGTGGAGGTAACTTATAATTATTTTCAAGAAAGGTATCCGGAACAACAAAGTAGATATAAAATTCTACGCAACATTTTTTTCTGTAAAAGACTAATTCAGCGTTTCTTGAACACCGTACATATAGACCACTATAATAGTACCTTGTATTATTGAAAAGGTGCAGGAAATAATTGAAGAATGTCGTCGCATTTACTTAAAACGTTTGTCCAAAAAAATCGATAGGTTTCATTTAACAATGAACCTGCTTCCAAATCTTTGTACACCATTTTTTATACCTAGGCGTTTACTCTGAAACCTCACTGACAATCCCAAAACAGCATTTTCCTGATTTGTATCCTTATAAATTTTCCTTTGTCCAATAACTACATCTACTTCATTTTCCATAAAAAAATTAATTTTGCTAATGGTACAATGATCATATGCCGGACAATATTAACCAACAAGATATTACTTTCTTTTCGAAAGAGGGGTGGTTTTATCTTTCTGGCTATGTTAATTCTCAAAATTGTCAAACGTGGTCAACAAATAATCCTCACCACTTAATTGAAGTACCTTTGAATTAACATTGAACAATTTTGAATTTCTTTTTGTTTCCATATTTTAGAAAACGAAATTTATAAAAATTCTATACGTCATTTACAAGAACTTTTACATAGAATTGAAGAAAGAATTTGGATAGAACCTCAACTTTAATTAACCCTCCGTGTGTACACTGGGTCTTTGAAGGAACAGTTAAAATTTGAAATTCGAAATTCTCTCTTATGAATAGAGGGTAGGCTTCGGCTACCTCCCCTAAAAATAGTTTAGTAACTGCTCGGCCATGTACTAGACGCTTCAATAAGTAACTCAGAATTTTTCTAGAATTTTTGAAAGCCTAGAAAACTTTGAAAACATGCCTGTTACCTAAAAGACCCAGTGTACACACCGCGTCTCAAAAAATATAGTATACACACGCCGGGTTAATACTAATATAATTTAAGTCGAAGAATGGAATGTTATTTACAGCAAAGGGCTCACCATTTCAAACATTTGCTTTGAATGTATTTTACTTTTCTCTATATTTTTTTGTTGTGTTTTGCTAAATAATTTTATTTAATATTAATTCATGGCACATAAAATCTAACCTAAAACGTGTTTGTATTAACAACATATCAAATTCAAGTGTGACATCTTATTTGATTTATTTCAATCATTGTTGGACACATGATATAATACGCCGCATTAGTGGTGACGTCACATTGTTGACAAAGGTCCGGGACTGAATCCAAACAAACTTTTTCTACATAGATTCAGTCCATAAGCGGCGAGAAAATAATTTTTTTAGAGTACTTAGAGACATATTTAAGGTATGAAAAGTTGGCAGTACAGTACGAAATACCGTGCTCTACATCTACACCAAAAGTGGCAAGTTAAATAATTTTTTTAACGTCGTAAAAGCAGAAATGAGTTCGCGTATACATAACCTCAAAAATCGTATCTGTCAAACATAAGCTTAAAAAGTTCGTAGTTCGGTAATTAATGAGATTTGGGCCACCAAATCTTACAAATGGGATGGTATTATCCTCAGAATATCTTACAGTCCTTGTTTGGGGAAAATCAATGCCCTGGGATTATTTTAGATTCAATGCTAGCAACAGGTATAAATTTGATAAAAATATAGGTATTTTGTTATAAAGGAAGGGATTTTCATAGTTTTATGACCTTTGTTATTATACCCTTTGCAGGTAAAACATAGCAACTATGACATTTACTGATAAAGAATGTCTATTAAAATACATTTTACCTCAAGACGTACAAGTACACCAAACAGAATAGTGCGAATACACTCTTTGAAGCCACTCCGACATCATAGTATAAGTTATTAGAACTCTTAAAGATTTACTTTACTTAACTTGAATAATTAATTAATAAATAAATTAAAATGTGTAGCTGTGTTTTACTTTTAATTCAGATTTACACATTCATATCCAACTTTTGAACCTAACCATTATAGTTATTACTACCACCCCCATTTGTTACTAGCTAGGATTTTTATTTCAATAATATAAGTATTTTGTTGTGACTTATTATAATTTTAATATGTTTTGTATATTTTCCTTCCTGTGTTCTGATTTTTATTAGTTTATTTAAAATATTTATCTTCCTGTAATAAGATATAGAATAAGAGTACTATGAGCACTGGTATATTAAAAATCTAAAGATCAGAGTTAAAAATCTTTAATATTTATAATTAAAATTACATTCACATTATAAGAACCTAAGAAAAAACAGAAGTCGTGAAGTCAAAACATAGAGGACTACAATAACCCAACAGAGTTTGATCCTATGAAATCCTATAACAGAAAAAAGTTAGTTTAGTAGTACTGATACTTACCGTTAGTTATTCCAGAAATAAAATGTACAAAATAGTCCACGGTAATCTCTGTTACTCGAAGAATGGCAATGTTCTACATATGTAACTAAAGGGGGCTACAAATTTGTAAGAACGTGAATAACTTTTACTGTTGTGTTAGAATGTATGGTCCTTTTAGCATGTATCCTAGCTCTTACTATGATTCTGTTTAATGTATTTCTACGCCTTGTGGTAAAATACCTTTTAATAGACATTCTTTATCAGCAAATTTCATAGTTGTTAAGTTTTACCTACAAAGGGTACAATAATAAAGGTCATAAAACTATGAAAATCCCTTCCTTTATGACAAAATACCTATATTTTTATCAAATTTATACCTGTTGCTAGCATTGAATCTAAAATAATCCGAGGGTGTTGTTTTTCATCAAAGATGGGCTGTAAGGTATTCTAAGGATAATACCATCCCATTTCTAAGATTTGGTGGCCCAAATCTCATTAATTACCGACCTACGAACTTTTTAAGCTTATGTTTGACAGATACGATTTTTGAGGTTATGTGTACGCGAACTCATTTCTGCTTTTACGGCGTTAAAAAAATTATTTAACTTGCCATTTTTGGTTTAGATGTAGAACACGGTATTTTGTACTGTACTGCCAACTTTTCATACCTTAAATATGTCTCTAAGTACTCTAAAAAAAATATTTTCTCGCCGCTTATGGACTGAATCTATGTAGAAAAAGTTTGTTTGGATTCAATTCCATGACCTTCACAACATTTGACGTCACACTAATGCGGCGTATTCCAAAATGTTTATGACTAACTTTAGTAAACCGCCCAGTCTTTATTTACAGGAATTAAAAAATGATTTTTATGTTAAAGTAAAGCTTAATGACTGTATTTTCTATAATATATCTGAAATATATTCTAATTACCAATATAATAAAAAAAAGTTGTGTTAAAAAAAAAAGAAATTAACATAACATTTAAAGACAGTATATTTACACGTTCATAAATTTAAACCATTAATTTTCCATTAAGTCTTGTGTAAGCACTACGACCTATGTACGGGGACTGTTTAATTGTTGATATTTAGTAAACAAGTTGTTATACGCAAGGACAATGAAAATGTTTACGTACAAATTAAAAAAACGGAAATATTCGAATTAAAAATTTCCAATTTTGGTAATAACCAGGATATAAATTAACTAAATATTACGTACTAAATTGTTTAGTGTTGGGAACATTATAATTATACCGAGCTAATCAACCTAATTGATCTAGATAATTAGTTTGTTATTTATAATCTCCAGATTAAAATAACCGAGCTGGCATATTTATGCTAATCCCGGTTACTTCAACGTGTTATTAATTGTACCTTTCGTAATTAGGCAGAGAACGGAAATGTTAGTATTATTTATAGTCGTACATATTTCTCTCACGATTATTAAACTAGAAAATTTACGGCTTTATTTTTTGTAATAAAACATTTGGTTTATTATAAAAGTATTTATAAAATATAAAATTTAAATTAAATGGAATTCTAGAATAATTTAAACAACACACTATACCTTCAATAGAGCTTTATTTATCAAAGGTAAAATTAAATGTGGATGACCAATTCATGTTGTTAAATATTGTTTTTTTTTATTTAATTGAATTTATTCGTTGTTCGAAAATTTGATCCTCAATAAATGCCGGCGGACAATTGAGGAATAGATAAATAAAAACTGAATTCCAACGCGATACAAAACTCTCTCGTAATGAAATTAAATTACGTCAAAACTACACGCGGTCTCCGATTCTGTAAAAGTTATATAATCGGCTCCATTCGATTGGCAATTATTGGATTACATTTATTTCGCTAAACCTTGTCTGTCAGATCGCGTATTTTTTCCAGATCCTATCTACAACCGCAGATCTACGGCAATAATAACAGGAACAACGGCGTTTTATTGTTATTTTTTTATTGTTACTACTCTTTTTTCTTTTTTTCATGTAATTCCAGTCACGAAATTGAACGACCTTAAGGATTGTACGGCAAAATCCTGACTAAAAGGTTAATGGGCGATATTATCCTGAAGATATCTAACCTTTTGTCTTATTGCAGTTACAGGAATTTCTTAGTAAAAGATAAAAAAAATATGAATATTATGACCTTACAATCACAAGTAATTATAGACTGCGTTAAAGGAGAATATTATATTACATAAAACGGTAAATTACGAATGGTATTGTTGCAAATGAATAATGTTTGATGTGGAAAATTGATAGAGACGCATTTTATTAATGTGGTATGGAATTAACGGTATTTCCTTTTATCGAAAATGATTGATGAACACACAAGATTAGAAATATTTCACGACCTGATTACCTTCGGCAATCAAATCATGAAGTAGCTTAGTTTATTATTGTTGCGAACATCGCACGGGTGAAATTGAAGTAATTTTCTTATAAAAGACGTTGTCGTCCTAATTTATCCGCGCGCGATGAATTAAATTACGACGTCGAATTGCTAAATTGCCCTTATTCGCAACCTTCGCCTAGATTCCTTGACGTATATTGTTGTGCAAACGCGAATATGCATACAATTAAAGCGAGTACAGTTGCTTCGCTTAGCGCAGAACAACAACAAAGCTCTCTCTTGCGCCGTAATCCGCAAACAATATAACTTTACAATTACCGGGCGTGCAACAATAACTTGTGCGTTAAAGTGCGAAGATGAGGTCATCCTCTGTAACGCGCGTGATTGTTTATTGATTGCCCGGTTGATTTATGCAAGGTTCCGCATCATTTATCTTTTACACACGCGATTGGATTGTCTATTACGTTGTAACACTGCGAACGATTACGTTTTCTAAAACTCAATTTGACGCACTTTTAACCGACAGCCACTTGAGCGATAACGTCTTGTTCCTCTCGCCGTAAGAATTTTTGCATTAGTTTAAGAGCTTCTTCCAAGTTTCAACGGGAGATTTATTAAAAAACTTTTCAAATTATCTTATAGTTATTTCGCGACTTCGAAATTTAATATATCTCTTTCCCCTTCAAACTTTAAATTCTTCATGTGAAATATGATTAATAGAAAATATCTCATATTAAAAAGCACTCGAAGTAAAAGAGGAAGATCTTTCGTGATATATAACGTCGACAAGGATTTAAAGCGGATTCAGGATTATTCTGTAAAGAATGTAGAAATACTTAACTTAAAAGGATTTTGAAAAATTTGCCATTTTAATTGTCTTATTAGGCCATTTAGTGTATTTGTGGCTAATGATGGTAATTTGTCTAAATAAAAGAATTAATAATGGCTCAACCAATAAAAGTAAAAATTCTTCAAAATTCTTACCAACACGTACATTGACTTTGTCCCTGATAATGGCAATTTACAGAAACTAGTTCATTACATACAAGATTATATCTGATGAGAAAAACTGAATTTAAATATGTGATTCTTTTCTGATGAAAGAACTTAATGATTATTGGACATTTAGGAAAAATTTGATATGTGAAAACTCGACGACAATTAATGACTGACCCAAAAAATGTAACTACGATTTATAATAAAAGGAGCGCATAAACAAGAATTACAGATGCGCCAACGCATGCAACAAATCGAAAAAAGAAGACAAGAACGAAAACAAATTGCTTAAACATTTCGTCCACAAAAAGAATTTTTGTCTCTATATATTTTTTTAAATAAATGATACCTTCAAGTAATCGGCAACGGACACAACTTAATTATGGGTGGCTGTAGAACACTCTTTGATGTTTTAATATTGATCGCACGCAGAGCATCGTCTTTTTCAGGAAAATATTGAATGACCCTGCCCAAACATATGTCTTGAGGAGAACGCTATTCATCTTTTATAAACGCAATCTCGTCTTGTTCAATTTTTATAATAGACAGATGCCATGTGGCCTTATGTTGAAGAGTGTGTCTTCGTGCTGCTACCTTTGCCAGAAATATGCATGCCACTTATCTTACCATTTCCAGCCTGCACTGACAATTCTTGCATCTCTTGTAAAAGTTGCCAACGATTTAAACGATTGTCAAAACTTGTATATATCGATTAGGTATTGTTAATTTCAACAGATTCAATACTAAAAATGTTAGGGTGCCAGTGGTTGCAAATTAGGGTTACTACTAGGTTAAACTGCCCAAATGTCGGCCCCCCTAAAAATGCTTCCTAAAGTCGGCCTTTCTGTAAAAATCCATATAGCAAAACTGGAAGGCAGGTTTTAGGCATATGGCCGAGATTTGGTGAATTTACGCTAGTTGCACAAAGTAGCCTAGAGTTAAGAACAGCCTCAATTTATGACAAACATATTAAATATTCTTCGTGGTATAACATTTGATTGCCAACAACGCGAGTAAAATGTGTTTAAAACGATTTTAACCCTGCTTCCGCCATGAAAAATAGGAAGCAGGTGGCTGATTAAAGTGTCATTTATTTAATAAAGTTTGTGCAGCATGTAATCCAAATTAAGAAACAAATGAGTTGTGCCAACAAAATTGATTGTGCACTTGCTGAGAATATCCGTTCGTCGTCCACTACAAACACTATATTTTCTAAAACAAGTAAAAGAAGTTTCAGACGATAAGAAAGAAACCACCTTCATATGAACAGTGCATTAACAAGAACCACAAAAGTCTTAAATTTAAAGAATATCACTCTGATGGTGGTAATTTGTCGAAAGATAATAATTAGTAGGGACCAGTAAAAATACAAATACTTCAAAATCCTTTTCAACAAACACACTGACTTTGTCTGTAACGATAACAATTTACAGAAAATAGCAAAACAATTAGTAATTTTTAAATTTTTAATTAATAACTTTTTCAAAATTATTTACAAAATTATTTCTGAAGAGAATGTAGAAAAATTTAATTTGAAAAGAATTTTGAAAACGTTACGATCAAAATAAGTAAATGTTTAAATGCGGTGTTTTAAAAAATTTATTGAATTATTTATTATTTTATTAAAGTACATCTGGACAACCCGAATTGGTTACGAGTTTATCCGAAAGTTGCAGTTAGGACAGGTTTTGACGAATTTGGGGTTGAAAGCGTTTTGTGCGTCATGAATTGTCGATAGTTGTTACGAAGTTGTTTTTGAAGTATCCTGCGGGTTAAGTGAAATTATTGTTAAGCTGGAGATTGTACCAGTTAAGTAGTAAAGATTTGGACGATAGTTTCCATTATATCAGTGCTTGATTGTCGAGTTTTGGCCGGAGTTTGGTCGTTGGTGTTCGTGAAATTGCATGTTAAGGGATTTTATCGTGTGGGATCTTTATCGTACGTGATTTTATTGTGCGGGATTTTAAACCTGTGAGTTTTCTCTTGTTGGAAACGAATTGTAGGAGACGTTTATACTTCTGGTGTTTGTCCAACTAGAGAACAAGAAGAAATAAACAAAGAAGAAGTATGGCAAGTAGATCAAAGTTATTACTTACCTAAGGAATTCGTAATGTCGATCACTCTCTTGGTCTTCCTAAAGAACTGTTAATCGTTTTACTGTCGGTGCCAAAAGTCAAGTTAGTGAATTTTCGATGCTGATATCCCGAAAGCTTTCGTCGAAAAAAAATCGGGGTAAAAACTTTCATAATCGGTGATCATTTCTGCGTAACATAGCCAAAATTTAAAACCGTAGGTCACGCGGTTTAGGAAACAGCGAGTTGATGTGTTTTTAGGTATTTCTATAAACACCAAATCATTTTTATTATCATTTAACAATCAAAAAATGAATATATTCGTAGGAATGGAGATAACTAACATTCTCAACTACCTCCTGGCGGCAATCTCGTTAAGATGCGATCAGCGGTTCTCGAGATCGACTGTTTTCAGAATTGAATTTCTATTTTCGAAAATTAACGAATTTTTCAAAATAAAAAAAAATGCCACGTTATAAGAAATAAATGGGGTTTCATCCTAGTAATGGTCACATTTATTTATTTTTTTTTTTCTTCAGCGGTTTCTGAGAAAAAAAATTCTCAGAGTTTCCCCGAACCGGTCAAAAAAGCTGTACTTTATTCACTTAACTCGCGATATTTTCTAAACCGTGTGACTTACAATTTTGAATTTTGGCTATGTTACGCAGAAATGATCACCAATCATGACAGTCTTTACCCCGATTCTTTCCGACAAAAATTTTCGAGGTATGAGCATCCTAAAATTCACTGACTTGATTTTTGTATTGATAGTAGTTTATTTCATACTTACCTACACGTTTGGGGAACGCTAGATGTTCGTTTTTTTTCTTACCATTGCATTCTCTTTGGGTTTCGAATTATAAGTTTTTTTTGTTAAAGAAAACTTGTTTAATTGATAACACAGGCCGATAAAATTTTATGAAAAGTCAGACTCATATATCAAATAGCGCTTTCCTTAAAGGTTTTTGTGCTTTGAATTCAGATATGACCTCAAAATTGCTCCATCACCCCAGTTTTTCAAGATATTCTAACCTACATAAGTAAAAAAGCATAAGTTTTCAACATATTTAAAATTAAATAACACAGCGAATAAATTTTTGTCCACAAAACTTTATGCGACATACAAATGTACCCCTTTATCCATTCAAAATGCATTCTGAAATTTTTCGATACTTTAATTTCTTTCTCAGATTTGCAGGCAATGATTTGGTAGTAATCTCAGAAAGATGTAAGGTTTGCAAGTTCTTCTTTCCTAGGTAGTCTTCGCTACCAGCTTTGCCGAACCAATCATCAAAATTGTACAGATCTACTCCTATAGATTGATGGCAAAAAATGATGTTTTGGAAATTATATTTCTTCGTGAAGAAATTAAGACATTGGAAAAATTCAAAATACATTTTCAATAGGAACAGTGGTACTTTCAGATGCCGCATGAAATTTTGCGTCCAAAAATGCATTCGCTATGTTATTTAATCCTAAACATGTTTACAAACCGAGTGCTTTGCATCTTTAAGTTAGAATATCTAAAAAATCCGATGTCATGAAGCAATTGAAGACCCTGGTGCAAGAAGGGGATATACGCCAAATTAAAAAAAAATGAGATATTTACTGAAAACAGTTTAAAAATGTATTTTCCTTTGTTTAGTCGAAGTATGTGTAATATATGATTAGCTGAATAGAAATTATAAGAGAAAATCACCAATCCCATGCAGTAGACTGGTGCAAGAATGGGATAAGTTACGTAGCACTTATGCCGTTGTTGCACCGAACAATCCTGTATCAATTTTGTATTAATAGTGTCGAAAAATAAGTCGAAAAATCATTTTTCGACTTTTGTCTGTTCCATCGTCTAATTCTAACCTACAAAGTCAATGTATTTTAATATGTTCAACCTTGTTTCTAAAGTTCCGGGGATTAGTTTTAAATGACATCGTTTCAAATACGTTTTACCTCTGCTTTAAACCCTGAAGAAGATCAAAATAAATAGATCGAAAGCTCGGCTTAATAAAAAGGAGGTTTTTTAATTCTCCCCTTTGTTGGTTGAATTCCCTAGAACTATCTTAATTTGTTATTTATGTTTTTCAGTCACCTCTCAAAATCATTATATCCCAGATAATCACATATCCCGTTCTTCCACCACAGTTTGTCCTTTGCTATTAAAAAACCATTTCTACCAAAATTATGCTCTGACCAAACATAAATGCTCATACTTATTTCAATAAACCATTATAATTCATTTAAACACTAACATAAAAATGAACATGTTTTTTGGCTTTGCTGAAAAATGAACATATTGTTACTTATCCCGTTCTTGCACCAGGCTCTTCAATTCTGATGCCACATTTGAGTTAAGAGCGCTCGAAACTATTAGACAACTATTGTCTGATCTATGGATCTAAAAAATGTTGGCCAGTGTAATCATCGCTTTCCTCTAATTAAATTTATGCGGGCCTCTTTATTTAAGTAATTTTTGAGCTAACCTATTAATTGTTCGTAACAGAACTTGTGCTTTTAATTGTTCTGATGATGGTCTTCGATGATGGATATTTACAGAAACTAATAAGATAGTTAATAATTAATAAATACTAGTTCATGTAATTTTTCCAAAATTCCTTTGAAATTCTAAGCTTGATAAAATAAAACCAGTAAAGTTAATTACAACTTCAATATCAGTTCATTAGAGTTAAAAAATATTGACTAATAAAAAAAAAGATTAACCTAAAGTAACATTCCTCTTTCGATGCTAGTAATGTGTCAGCCAATAAATAAGAATAAAGGTGTTTATAAACATCGACTTAGGTTAATTAAGTTTTCTCCGAGCTTAGGAATAAGTTATTATCTGTTAACGCATTCTTTTAGGTGGCGATAAATCGTTTTTAGACGTGGGCGGCTCGCTCGGAGAAAGTTACAATGGACGTTACGAAATAAGTAGTTGTAAAATGTATAAACAAGTCAAACGGTCACGAATCGAAAGTTAACATAAAATGTACATATGCACGTTCGCATATTTCTCTCTACCTTACGCAATTGTTTAATTACGTCAATAATGCGGCTAGTTATTCCATTTTCAGACTTTCGTGAGTAAAAATAAACTTAATGATTTAACACCTTATTTGTACCAACCACTGTGCTGCTTAATTAATCCGTTACGTCAACACAAGAAAGTATTAAGTTTATGTTTTTTGATTATTATTGGGTCAAAATCATAAAAGTTAATTTGTTAAAATCATTATTTTTTTTTTAAATTTTATTACTGTATCAGATTTTAAAACTTTTATATAATATAGTCTTTATTTTCAATTCATCCATGACATTAATTTCAGAAAGATTTCATAATACAGTGAAAGCTCTAGTACGCGGACGTCCTAATAAGCGGACATCTCTCATAACCGGACAAAACCCTTAGCACGAACTTCAAAGATATGTCTTTCCATACAAACTGCTCTCCCTTAAGCGGACGCTCCAATAAGCGAACGCGGACACCATTTTTTCCTCAATAATGGACAAAAATCTCTAATAAGCGGACGCACGGCTCTAATAAGTTAGACGTTAGACGAACACGTCACTAAACAGTAGTAGGTATACATATTTACCGACAAGTTTTCAGGGATTCCCCTCTTTGTGCGTTTCGCTTGTCAACGACAGGTAATTTCCAGTAGGTACTGCGAGTTACTATTACTAGTTTGTTGGCTTTGGTGAAGCATGCGTTAAAATGGCAACCAAGAAAAAAATACTTACCTTAAAGGAGAAAATGGAAATAGTTTGTTTACTAGACAAAGAGAAGCTGTCAATTCATGATATAGCTAAAAGATTTAACATTGGCAAAACGCAAGCGGCGAAAATACTTAAAAATAAAGGAGATATTCGAAAGAAATGGCAGTCTGGGGCCAACATAAAAACGAAGAAAAACTTCTTAAGTAGTGAAGGTTTAAAAATTGACAAAGCGTGTTTCGATTGGTTTGTGAAAGCAAGAAATAGAAACATTCTCTTATCAGGATCATTAGTAAAGGGAAAAGCAAGGTAAATTGCAGAAAAATTGGGAGTGAGTACATTTCGAGCTTCTGACGGGTGGTTACAAAAGTGGCGTTTGAGTAACAACATTACATTTAAATGTATCTCTGGGGAAGCAACTGATGTGAATGACGAAGATGTCGATTAATTTATGAAAAAACTGCCGGTTTTGCTACAAGGTTACCGAGAAGAGGACATATTCAACGCCAATGAAAGTGGACTCTTTTTTCAGGTCACTCCAGAAACAATTAGAAATTGCTTTAAAAAGGCTGGACTTCATATGGATCAAGATAATTCAACTGACAATGACTACGATGCTGAAGATGATTTAGCACTCGCAAGACTAGCTAATTTGTTTAAATGTAGTAAAGAACTGGGAGTAGAAAGTGTAAAGGTATTGGAAGAATATTTAAATGTGGACGGATGTCGAAACAGAAGATTTGGAATTTTCGGAAGAAACAGAAGAAATAGAAGGCATTGAAAGTGAAAATGAGTCGGAAGCAGGTGGTGCGGAGGAGGACTGCAATCCAATCAGGTCTTATAAAGAAGCATTGGATGTAGTTTCCAGACTTAAATCGTTCATGAAGAATGATTTTACTGGTTTCCAACATGTAAAAAATATAAAAAGCACATATAGAACGTTGTTTCCTATCACAAAGAGAAGCTTCACTTCGTCAATTAAGTATTTTAGATTTTATTCAACAAAAAAATAAATAGTTTAATTTTAAATAGTCAATGTACAAGGAAGAATATTTTGTTTTAAATAAAAATATTTTAAGATAAAAAGTTGTTTATGTTTTAATAACGTTAAAAAATCAAAAATTGTCAGAAATGGTGCAATATTTTCCATTTTAATAGCTCTTTCTTATAAGCGGACATCTCCAATAACCGGACAAAAATGTTGGCACCGTCAGTGTCCGCTTATTAGAGCTTTCACTGTAACTTAAAAAATTTTGTGTTAAAAATGCTTTTTCTCTCAGGATTTTGTATAAAGTTCATTAATTTTAAATCAAATTATTTTATATTTAAAAATTTATGAATCTATTTCATGTACAATATAATAAACTTTATGTAAAACATAAAATTATTTTATGAAAGTAAATTTTCTACCGCATAGTTTGTGTCGAAAAGTAATTATTCATTTTATTTATGACGGTATTTAAAAGTATAATATTTACGTAACGACTAATAAAATCTTATGTAACCGTGGGTTATAATAGTAAAGAAAACCAAATACTTTTACGTTTATGGTCATTTTTATCCTTGCTTTCTATCGATGTATTTACAGTAAACGCCAATTAAAATACAGAAATGGTAATTTTTAAAGTTTACGGAATGATTTATTAAACGTAAATCGTTAATGTGGTTTTCTTTTAATAATTATACGTTAAAATTCCTCCGCTGAGGTGCGTTTAATGACTTTGTTGGATTTTATTTGGTTTTTTATCCTTGATTAACGGTTCACGTGCACAACTGGTTAATGGGGATTGATAATGATAATAAAATTCTTGAAATAATTTTAATGCAACAGTGGTAAGTCGGTATTCTAATCCATTGGGAGCAAAGTCGTAAATAAAATTTTAATACCGTACTCAGGCTGATCGGTATTCCGCTGGAGACGGAAACCTTGATTAAATTCAGAGATATCGCGACGGCTTCCCCCTTATTTACGACTTACATGTGCTTATATTCTGTAAAAAGGACGAGGGACTCCATTAAATTTATGGCCCCTTATAGGGAAAACAAAAGGAACGACATTATGCGGGATCTGGTCGGACAGAGGATTTCATCAGACCTGAAATAGACACGAATTCACGAAAATAAAATATGAAATACAAACTTTTTTGTTGTTCTTATATAAATCGTTTTAAATTTATGGAAAATTTATCTTTTCCTCTTTATTTCTGTTCATTCTCATCCACATAAGGCAAACGATCGATAATAGCGTCCACGACCGGTAATAAAACGTGGGCAATATTTTCATGTAGTCCATAATGCGTATTGCGTACATTCCTGTATTAATCTCGCGCCGCAAGAACAATGTTCCCGACTTAACATTCCGGGATTGTCGTCACGCAACGAAATCCGATTTATTAATCGCACCGAAGTAGCGCGAATACATATCGACCATTCGGTATAATAAATGAGGACGGCATTATTGCTTCCCTATTGCGCCGGTCCTGTTCCTTTTTCATCGGACGCTCTGAATAAATATTGGTCCGTAATGAAATTCCATCGCCTCGTATTCCTGACATAAAGAGTAATAAACGGGTGTAGAAGGCGTTCGTTTTTGACGCTTTGTTACTGTCCGACCCGTTTACGTTCCCAACGTTCGAAACGTTTGTTTATGTCACTACTAGTGGTGCTTTAAAAAAATAAAACGGAGTTTAGTGGTAACCAGTAAATGTAGAGGGATATATTTAAAAATAGGAAGCAGGAAATGAGAAGAAAGTAACAAAATCGGGTCAAAAAATTTGTCTAGAAAGTCTTTGCTTTAAAAGATAATAATAATAATAAAATTAATTTAAACATTTATAATCCAATGTAAATTAAGTCATCGGACCGTGAAAAGTTATAGTTTTAATCGGTGTGCTAAGAAAGTTGTTCCGGTTACTTAAACTTAATTTTTATAGAATTTATCTAATAGTTTTTATTTCTAATAAAATTAAGAGATTTTCTATTTTTTTATAAAATGTGAAGGAATATTTATTTATGAAATAATAACAATAATAATAGATTAATATAAAATATTTCCTATCATAATTAGAATAATAAGTTTTATATCATTTTTAAGATTTTCGAGATTGACCAACTATAAACTTATTTTATTGTATCTATTTGTTTCTGATACAAGTAAGTCTATTATTTCGTAATCAACGATCAGCTCAAACACATCATATGGATTAACATCTGGTAATTGCCTAATGAGGCCACCCATGTCAGAAAAAAAATACTTCTGCCGAACACTAAATGCATTCCATTTGCCAAATTGACTTGTATTTTCCTCAGTATCATCAGTTTTCCTTTCTTCATCAGTAACCAATTCTTGCAAGGTCACGTCAACGGAATCTTCATTACATTCAGTATCACTACGATTGCAGTGATCAAAATCCGAATCGGAATCAGACGACATAAATTTATTTATATTTCTATTTCTAAAGGTTTTTTGTTCACTGCTATTTGACCCTCTAAAACAGTGGTGGCCGCTAATTTTTGACCAAGATCGACTTTTCATGTAAATCCGTTACCAAGATCGACCGAAGCAGGGCCGGATTGGTTGCCTCTTCCCCGGAAACGTACTGATGACAAATAAAAAAAGATCCCTGATCTATAGTGAAATACTACCAGTACCAGCCTCAGATTCGTGAATTTGATGGCGATCGACTGAAAATGGCTTCGCGATCGACTGATCGATCGCGATCGACTATATGGACACCACTGCTCTAAAAAATAAGTTTTCTATTTTTCTTTTCGACATTTTAACGAATTGGGTTAAAGATTTTAAGTTATACTGCTGGTTACTCGACAAAGAATCAAACTTCTCCTGTACAATGACCACATGAGAACTAAACGCAAGGAACAAGAAGAACAAACAGGATACTATGGAAGTAAACGGAGCGAGAGATTATAGCAGAATACGCTTCGTACAGCGATACGCGTGGCCTGACGGAGATTTCCTTGTAAACGCGTGTGGCAGGCAACCTGTTAAGGGCGCGTTAAAGTGTACGTTGAACAGTGCTCTATGTAGAGTGTCACCGAGCTCGATTTTTCTCGTAAAAGACAAACATTTAAGCGAAAGTTTTTGTATAGCCTGAAAGTAGACATTCCAAGGTTTGGTATGAATATCGGCACAAGTCAAAATTCCTACTATTATTTCATACAAAAATTCAGGAATTTAACATTAATTTTAGACGAAAACAAACCGTGATTATTTGTACGTGGACGCATAAATCTCGCTACTTTTATATTAACGCCATGCAGAATAGTCATAGGCACTTTTTCATCGCAAAAAAATTCGCGATTCAATTAGTCAGTTTTGAGAAAAGTGAAACTTACGTTTTTATAATGTAAATTATATGGGACGCCTGAATGTGTCTAACAGTACTCTATGCTAAAAATAAAAGTAGAACTGTGAGGTTCTGTGATTAGATGGCGCTAGCATCTATACCTTTTTTCTTTTATAAATTGATGGTTCTTTTTGACACGGTTGTATTCTATCAGCAATTACATTAAATTCCGATACAAATTAGAAAATTTATGTGTACCGTATTTCGACCACATATGAAATTGAATAGGGTATTTGTCTGTATACATTAATGCCGCCATTCTGATGACGTGTTGTTTTGATTGTCGCTGATTGGTCAGATGGGCAGTCTATTCTACACGTCGTAGATATTCTATGGCTTTTTTTTGCTGGAAAGTATCTTGAAGACGTATGTAAACTGTATTTGAAAGTAAAATTTAATAAAGTGAAGTTTTAAAGTAAAAATTATTTTAGGTTGTTTTGCATATAAAATAGAGTAAACGTTTCTACTGATAAGCTTTATTTCTTTGTTATATATTTGTATTGTTTACTATGTTTAAAGAATTTTTAAAACACATATAATTGTGTATGTAGTTTTTTCTTGTACAGTAAATGTTTATTTGTTTTATGATTAAATATTGCTATTCATATACCTAATAATAATAATAATAAATACATACAATTAAACACGTATATACGAAAACTTGCTGTTTAACACGAGTCCAGCGTCAATTATCTGAACCTTTATTATAATTAGATTTTAAAAAATCAATAAAACAAGTAATTTAAAATTTTAGTGTATAATTCAGCTGTACGTATAATCACAACAAACCACAAGTAAAAAATTAATATGCATAGGTATATTTATATTCTATAAAAAGTTGTACGGAATTTTCATATAAAGAATAAAAATACGAACGATTTTCCACAAAAAATGAAACATCGTGGGCTTAGGGTACATTTATGTTGAAGCTGTAAAAAAAAATGAAAGCGGTAATTTCTCGCAGCTATTATCGTTGGTGAATTACTAAATGAATACGTCGCTTTACCATACAATTTATAGTCAACATAACTGTACCCTTAACTTTTAGAGTAAGCCCTCGATTTGTTCCATTCTCAAACCACCCATGAGGTACCATTCTAGGCTCGTTTCTCATTATTTTAAATGGCGAGATCGCCGACAAAATAACACTTTGAGGGCCCTATTTAACCATTTTACAAGTATTTCATATAAATATAATAATTTACACAGGCTTGTACATGCCTGAATGTAAATGAAATCTAAAACAGAAATCAATTTATGTTAATAGGTATGAGAAAAAACATGATTTTGTTAAATTTTAACGCTACAATATTCGACTTATTTGATGTAGTATGATACTTACTTCGCTATAATTATGCAGGAACTAATCTCTAGGATGCTCTAGCGTCGCAAAATTGGTCTGACGAAAGTCCTACTCAATTCAGACAATCGTCCCAATAATGCGCTGGCAGCCAACATCCTAAAGTTATTGCTGCTGATCTTGTCAACATTACGTTGTCTTCTGCTGCGTGCGATGCGATTTCTCTTACGCGTTCTAAACACACCAAATATCAGCCATGCGCCTAAAGACGGCTTTCCAGTTTTTCTATATGGATTTTTGTAGAAAGGCCGACTTTAGGCTGTATTTTTAGGGGGGCCGACATTTTGGCAGTTTATCCTAGTTTATAAAAAAAAGTTGGATATAAGGATAGGCCACGTTTAATGACGCTGTATTACAACATCGCGACACATTCATCTCTTTTTTAATCAATTTTTATCTTACTCAATAAAATTATTTTTTTTTTTAATATGAGCATTAAGCGGAGAATATTCACGAAAAATATCAACAATTCGTCTTGGATGATTTTTTTAACGAAGGATTTTTTTTTATTATTGCTTACTGATCCCGCTTCGATTAGCGAAATAAATCGAGCTCAAATAAACGGGTAAATAAGTTACAATACAGAGGTCTAGACGCTGGTGGGGGAAGGCTCGACAACTTGTTTCGGTATCGCAGACCGAAACTCATTGCTTCGTTAAAATGCTACATAGGGCGACATCTATCGATAAACCGATTATGAATGAAGCTCGATCGATTATTAGAGGTCATCTCCAGTGGACTCAATGTTTAACGCGCCCTTAAGAGAGCAAGGGTTTGGAACAATTTTTGTAAACACAAAGTTCCACGCATGTATTTTCTTCAGAAACAAAATCTCTTGAATCAAGTTCCTGCCTCGTGTTTTTCACCACAATCAATTTGTAAGAATGAAATTTAAACTCTTCATGACGAAATAGCCTTACAGAGCAACAATAGTTGCATGCTTGGTGGCAAAACGTTAAGGTAATTTCAAAACAGAAAGTTCTATCATATCAATGCTTTGAGGTAATCTTTCTATTCGTTCAATTCCAGGAGTCGTTTAATATGGAAACATAAAATTATGTTCCTCTTGACGTTATTCAAAGAAATAGGTACTGCATTACTTCTGTTTTAACGGAATTTCCAAGTAGGCAACATACTATGTGCCATCCCGTACAGAAGGTTCACGAGGGATATCAATTTTTTTTATTTTTAATTTAACCCACTATTATAGTTTTTCATGTGATTGTGCAAATCTTAATTCTACATAATATATAACGTTACCATACAATCAGTATCAATATTTATGACCGTTGCCAGGCTCATCGACCTGATATAACAAAGTAAATGCTGTGCAAAATAACTTTTTTTGAATTAAAAACAAAAATTCGACCCATAGAGGGTTAACGTAAAAATTGCTTTTTAATTTCCACATATAAATTCTGTACAATTGTTTAACAAAATTGTCTTGACTTTTAAAGTTTGTTTGAACCTGAAAAAATGTTGATGAACCCATTTTATTTATGCACTTTTCATTTGCTATCACAATTAGAATATCTTTATTGCTTTATCCCTTTATTTTAACACTTTGTTGACCGGTGACGAGCTAACTCGTTTTTTCATACCCAAACGTTGCTGACCGGTGACGAGTTAACTCGTCATCATTGCAGTTACATTACGGTGACATGACATGGTTTCTGTGTAAAATTCCTGGTCAACAAAGTGTTAAGATTTATTATGACTTTCAAACGTATTTTATAAAAGAAAATTAGTTGAACCCAACCCAAATCTCGAATAACATAAATTACTATTAAACACTTATTGTTATTGTTATTTTTATACACGATGACTATATCATAATTTTCTTACTAAAATATCACATTATTTTTACACAGCTAGATAGTTTAAACTAAAAATTAATTATTGAACAGAACTTCATTATTATTTCCTGTATTATTATGTTCTGTTAGATTCTGAGATCTTACGGATTTTGAATAGACTAACATTGAGATTTTTTGTAAACATTATTTAAAGTTTTCTCTAAATATTTAGTCAAGATTGAGTCAAGTTGGTATTTTTACTTTGCTTGTAGAAAAATTTTAGTTATGAATTCCAATTAATTTGAGCATTTTATTTTATATTATTTTTATACAGGTGCCCCAAAGTTATGCCGACAACTGTTATAATATAATCCTTGAGTTATTTTAAGTAGATTAACACTAAAACTTGTTATCTGATCTCTTATAATTTCAGAGATATTCAGTATTAATTAATTAGTCTTAGTACTTAATGTCAAATACATAGTAACAATTTCAAAATTTTCTTGATTCCATAACATGCTTTTGTGTGAGTGAAGGTTAGTAACATAAATAGCATTACTTTAACTTAATAAAAGATTCACGAGAAAGTATGTTATAGAGGTAACCAAAATTTGTAATTATCACCATGTTACTGCAGTTAAATACTAAGGTTTGTGTAAAAATATAAAGCATATTATCTCAAAATTAACAAAGTTATTAAGAAAAATTTACATAAGTAGAAAGGACTTTGACGCTGAATATCTCTGAAACCATAAGAAATCGTATAACAGTTTTTAATTTCAATGTATGTTAAAGGACCCTAAGGAATATATTCTAGCAGCTTATAAGTATGATTTGGAAATACCTGTATGATAATGGAAGATTAATTCAAATTTAATCAGATTCTTAAATCAATTTTATAAAAAGATCAACTCAATCCAAACCTCAAATTGTAAAAATTGATAACTTACTTTAAATTAAGCTACTCTCAAAAAACTTTTTAATAAAACCATTAAGAAATTCAAGAATGTTTACTTATAAAAGATGATGATAAATACATATAAATATTTCCGTTATCTATAAAATCTTAAGGAATATTTATTTTTATACATATAAGTTTCAAATAGATACATTCAGTTTCATGAATATATACATAATGACTAAATCAAAATTTCACAGTATCCTTATTAGAAAATTTATGCTGGCCATTAAGCGGTCGTGGAAAACACTGAAAACGTTCTCTGTCATTACAGCCATAAAACGATGGTAATAAACCGTTGCAGAGTGAAGTACGTACAGGTTTACTCGTAAATACTGCAAACCCTCAATCCGTACCATCTGTGATTTGCTTACACACATGCTTCCACTAACTTCTTATTTAAAAATAGAACCTTTAAATTAGCGTAAACATTTTTATCCCCGTTTCTCGCTTATTATTATAGAGAGCGGGTTTTGCCGTTAAATTCATGCACCCGTGTAATCTTCGTTCAAAATTATACGGCATTTAATTTATTGTAAACGGCTTACGGCTAGAGGGGTGGAGCGTTATTGAATATGCAAATTGCGGTATCGCATGTCTATCACCGACTCAATAAACTACAAAACTGTTTGAATTTATACATTCCATAATTTGTATTGATTGCGATATTAAATTCATATATTATTCACGATCCTCTTTGTTGACATTTATGTCGATTATTGATTTCTGTAGCACATCAATTATAATATTCTATCTGGAGTATTATACGCGTCCGTTCGGATAGTCCCATTGCAATTACCAAGTTGTCTCGATGGGGGGCTAAATTGAAACGGTGATGTTTGCCGTCACCGATTCGTGACAGCTTCGCCAACGGGTCCTGCCACTTTATAACATTCGACAAAAGTTTGTTTGTTTAAACCTCAAAGAGATATAACAACGTATTGTATCTCGTCTGTCAAACGATCCGTTGAGAGTTGCCCGTTTGGAATTCAAATAACCGGCGAGCGCGTTAGTTATAGGTGGCGCACAATGAAATTTATTAATGAAAACCATGTTTATTTAAACAACAGATGAATCCGGCTCGTTTCATTTACATAAATTCATACCCACGCCGAGATCGTTCTGGTAGACCGTCTAGAGTATGATGTATGTACTTATAGAGGCGTAAATATCGTTCTCTGTATCGAGAACAGACGCGTCTGTGTCAAAGGTTCATCTATAAATCCTTTCGATTCGATATTTCTTCCTGGTTCTTGCAATTTACGCGGCTGCGGCCGGGAGCCCCACCGCGAAAACGATTTAATCGGTTTACGATCCAATAAACTGCCATTTGAATGGCGACTAGGGTTTTTCTATTAAATCTATTGTCTGACCGTGGCCAACGCCACATTACCGCAATAACCGATTGCGAAGGTATTATCTTGCAGACTGAAAATCTATAAAGTGACCGCAAGGTTCCCCGCGCCTGCGATTATTCGATTTGTTTGACGTTAGGCACGGTTTATTTTATTACAGGTCACAAGAAGTATAGAAGTAGCCAATTCTATTATATTACAATTAATTGATAATAAAATCACTTACTTACTAAGCAATTATTTAGGTTTTTTAAGTTCTAATAAGCTTTATACAGGGTGTTTAAAAAAGATGCGGCAATATTCAAAGGGGGAATTGTCCAGATCATTTTATACAAAAAAGTTTATAATAAACACGGTCTGGAAACGCTTCGTTACCGATCTACAGCGTGTTGAAGTTTAAACATTTTTATTATAAACAAAAAAGTTTATAATAAAAGAAACTTTTTTTAAAAGAACGAGGGTTTTATTCAAGGACAAAAACAAATATTTTACCAAACCAACAATTTTACCAAGCAAAAATGACAAAAACTGTGTAAAGTGACCACCTCGAGCTCGGATGCAAGAATCCAATCTTCTCCTCATTGACTGGCGAACTCTCTCAAAAACACTACGATCTGTTTTAATTGAGTTGCGTCCAACAATGATTCGATTTCTTAAGTCTACATTTTCCAATGGAGTAGCGTACACCAAGGACTTCAAATAGCCCCACAGGAAAGAATCCAGGGGATTTAAGTCCGGGGATCATGCAGGCCATAAGTGAGGTCCACCTCGGCCAATTCAGCAATTTCCATATGCTTGTGTTAAGAAATCACGAGCTACTTCACTAAAGTGGGCTGGAGCGCCATCGTGCATATACCACATTGCATCTCTAATTGCTAATGGTACGTCCTCCAGAAAACCAGGGAGCGTGTTTTCCAAAAAGTTGCGATACACCTCTCTGGTAAGTCTTCCTGGTAAAAATACCGGTCCAACTAGACAGTCACTCACAACTCCAAGCTAAACGTTCAAAGAAAATTGATGTTGAAAACGATCTTCAACAATTTCATGTGGATTTTCGTCACACCATACATGGTTGTTATGAAACTTGCGTATTACATTTCTTCAAAAATTCGCTTCATCGGTGAACAGAATCAACATCAGGAATTGAGGGATTTCAACCATTTTCTGCAAAAGCCATTGACAGAATGCAATGCGAGGAGGAAAATCAGCAGGCAGTAATGCTTGAACGCGTTGAACTGTTTCAAAATATGTAAATTTTTACTGCTTTTTTTAATTAAACTTCAACACGCTTTAGATCGGTAACGAAGGGTTTCCAGACCATGTTTATTATAGACTTTTTTATGTAAAATGACCTGGACAATCATCCCCTTTAATATTGCCGCATCTTTTTTAAACACCCTGTATAATAAGGGCCACTTTATTCACCTTTGAATAAATTAATCTACAGGATATTTTCTATAGTAACTATAATTTTAGTTGCCATGATTGGCTAGTTAGCCTGTAACCATGGTAGATATTGGATAGATTAATTTACCCAAAAACCGACCTTTAAGGTGCAGTGTCAACCACGCGACTGCAACGGCTGTAGCCGCGCGGCTACAGATGCACGACTCTGGCGACTTTGCGCCAGCCACTCGTTTTCATTGAGTTATATGGATACGTTGTCAACAACGCGACTGCGGCCTTGGCGACAGAAGCGGCCGCGGCGACCGTGTCGACGCGGCTGTCACAATAGCAGTCTAGCCGCCAGAACCTCTACGACAACTTATGAAAAGCACGTTTTTTTCTAAAACTTTGATAAGAAAATGGGCGAATCATAATTAAATGAGCTCGTAGGACTCCGCCTTTGCCTACCTAATCCGAAAAGTAAGGAGTGTAAGGGCCAAAATAAAAAAGATAGTGCATGGGAAGAAATAGTGAACATTTTAAAACGATCAGATAATGAGTAAAACATACATGAATTTATACTAGGTTCAAGCCACCTCCATGATGGTATAACAGAAACTAATTTTTAGTGTAAAATCCGAAAGAGAAAGAACCCGAAGGCGACTATTGTCGCACAATTGACACTTAATAAGGTCGCGCGGCTATAGCCGCTACAGTCGCGTGATTGACACTGCACCTTTAGGGACAGTTTATTCATTTCTAGGTAAATTAATCTATCGGATAATTTCTATGGTTACTGCAATTTCGCGTGATATGAGTGGCTATTTAACCGGTAACCATAGTAAATATCTTATAGATTAATTTATCCAACGGAGAATAAACCGGCCCTAACACCTATTTTATAAATAAATCAACTCAATCAAAAAAGTCAAGATATGTAAGTTGATGTCTAAATTAGGATCTATTCTTTAAAGCGATAATATTCCAAAAATTCACTAAAGAAATGTGGACTTTAAATTTTTCTTTACTTTCCAAAAATCTAATTTTTCAATATGAACAGCTCACTATAGAATGATAACAAATAAAATACTTACATGTTTCTAGCGTTTCCACTATTGTTGCTGTAAATGACTTTGTGTATCATACTCTTCAATTCTTTTATAAAATTAAAAAAATTGACCTTTTTGTAAACGTAAACCCATTTTTGCATAAGTTTTTATTAAATCAACTGATTATCAATCTGAATAAATTCAAGTTGAGTTTGAAATCTAAATTTGAAATCTACATAAATCTGTCTTCTAAAAGCATCAACTCAACTCCAAATCGTAAACAGTAATAAATTAAGCTGAAGATTACAACCTCTTAAAAAAGGTCATGATTCAAAAGTTAAAAAGAATCTGTTTCACTTTCCTTAAAGTAAAAAACTAAATATTTTAAAAACGTATATAACTGTACCATAAAAATGTAATAATATTTGAATTACAAATTTAAATGTAATATCGAACCTCAGCACATATACGTAATAAACTAGAACTTGGTCTATGTTTTAATTAAATCATTCCTCTCTCATAGTTTTGCAATTTAATTTAAGCAAATTCATTCCATGCGAAATCTGAAATATCTCACGTGGTTAATTATTATAGCTTACAGAGGAGGGTTTTGGTATTTCCGGCTTTAATCGCGAACGTTCCGGACGAGTTTTTGCTCGTCGATCTGTCCGATTTAGGAATTCAGTTCTTCCAATTACAGACTCGAATGATGGGAGTTGTCTATTCCGCGTCGACATAAAGGGTTTCAGTTGCAGTCATCTACGGTAGCAAATTGAAACATTACAACTCGTTGCGGTGATAAAGTTGTATCGAAACAATTAAAAAACCATGTCTAACGTCGGAGAAATTGAATTATTTTGGCCGATGCTGCGGTCGTCCGTGATTGGCAATCTATAAAACCGAACGAAGGCATCCGCCACACCCGGTTTGTCACTGTATCTGTGCTTTTGAAGGAAAGAGAGAAATAAATCAGCAAAGTTCCTTATCTAGGCGTGTGGAACCGCTGTTTTCCGAGTTTGTTATTTGTTATCCATGTAATTAATCTGCTGACTGGGCGGGCTTTGCGGGAATCGTCGCAGATATTTTAACAAGCATCGAAAGTTTGTTGGCAAAATCGTAGAGTTGTACAATTGTTGAAACGCTAAAACAAGTGCCAGCATTTTACGTAAACGAAACCACCCCTTTCGTTTCTGAGTACTAATTAAAATTTATGTACCTAATAGTATTCCCGTGTTGCCGTTATAAGGAGGGCGCGATTTAAATTCAAACATCGCAAAATAAATAATGATTTACGTTTCGCAGCTGAATCCATTTACAGCGCTCACAACTTACTCTATTTACTTTACATTATTTCCCTGCGAAAGTTTCGTGATATTTTTCCATTTTCCTCTTTATTCTTTTTTTTCAGTTCATACGGTTTTCCATTTGCAAATCACCATCAGAAATAAACCCAAAAGATACCTTATCCATATTTAGGAGAGAAGTATTTTCTAGTATTCGTAAATCCAGGTTGAAATTTTTCACAGAGATTAAAACGTCAAATCATATAATCGAGATTTAATTCATATTAAAAATCTTAATATAGGTAGAAAAAAATGTACCTCAAAGAAAAATAAAAATTACATGATAAAAAACACATATGGATATACAATAAATTACTCATATAAACAGTTCAGTTTTCCTCTTCGAAATAGGCTATCGATCTTCCTCCTTCATCCTCTGATCTAATATAATAATCTGATAAGTCCATATTTATGAAAAAAATGAGATAGGTAGTGACACAATTTTTTAAGTAGTATATAATTCTTAATTACCAGGTTTATTTCCACATTTTAAATAAATGGACTTGTCAGGTTATTAAACTCAGGCTTTTATATGTCCTTAGAACAGTTTAAATTTTCCAGTCCAGGTTAAAGTGAAAATGTTTATCTTTCTTAACCCTCCGTGTGTACACTGGGTCTTTGAAGGAACAGTCAAAATTTGAAATTAGAAATTCTCTCTTATGGATAGAGGGTAGGCTTCGGCTACCTCCCATAAAAGAAGTTTGGTAACTGCTCGGCCATGTAGTAGACGCTTCAATAAGTAACTCAGAATTTTTCTAGAATTTTTGAAAGCGTAGAAAACTTTGAAAACATGCCTGTTCCCTAAAAGACCCAGTATACACACCGTGTCTCAAAAAATATAGTATACACACGCCGGGTTAATCTTCGTGTAATTAAATTCAAATTCATTTGTATCTAAATTTGAGTTCAAACATTAGCCTAACCCAAACCTGAAATTCTATAGTTCAAGTTTAATTGTAAAGTACAATTTTTTAATCAGAACTAAATCACTGAAGAAAGCATTATGACTATAAAGTATTTTTTAACTTTTTAGTTTATAGGTTTTTCTATTTCAAGGGAATAGGATTTTCTTTTTACGATTATTTTTTCTTTAATAAGTAGAATAAATTTAACATTTATTATGGAAAACAGTCTTTAATTCTTCAAAGTTCTCAAAAGAAATTTTAATAATTAGAAGAAAAATCACTTTCTTAATTCAAAATATAATCTTTCTGTTTTAATTTAAAATAAAAATGTTTTATTAATTTCCATAAATAAATACTGTACAATTTTTTAAACTGTGTAGGGTCCTGAAAGAATGCTAATAAACCCATCTTCAACTTTCCAACACAATTAGAATGTCTTATATTGCTTTTAAGATTTATTTAGACCATCAAATCCATTTATAAGTGTCAAAGTAGTAGAACCCAACCAATACCTGTTATTTTAGGTTTGGATTGAGATCAACAGATTGGCTGATTTGTTTGGCTTTTTGACTTTAGGTTCCATTAAATTTCTTCAATGATATCATTTTTTTCGAAAATTAGAACAATTTTAGTTCTTATAATAAATTATAGAATCTTTAAACTTTACTTTAACGTAAGAATCATTTCTTAGTTTCCACAAATAAATTCTGTGCTGGTTTTAAATTTAGTTAGAATTTGATGATAAACCCCTGTTATTACCCTACTCTTAATTTATAAATCATAAATCAGAAATAAACCAAAACTTCAACCCAATTCAATGTAATGTAGTGGGTTTGGTAAAAACATATTAGTATGGTACCGTTACATTTTCTCACTCACTTTTGCCAGCAAGATACCTTATCTGCAGTTAAGAGAGAAGTATTCCCCGACGTTCCAGTTTGAAACGAAACCGATAAAAAGCTTGAGTTACTGCAAATTGACGCTCCAATCGAATATGAGTCGTCGTCGAATATGCAGTGGTCTCGGTACCTTTTTCGAATTTTTGTTCGGAAACTTACGTATATCTGATACGGGCGATATTTCATAACGCGCATTTGTCTAGACGTAATATCCCGGAATTTAATATTTAAATGAAATTCGTAAGTTATTGCGTCCCGAATTTTTACCGGTGTATCGGAGATATTACCTTACATCGTTGGGCCCCGTTATTTGAGACGCAATCTCTCGCGTTCCCATTTCGTTTTTTAAATAAAAATACTATACGTACGAGTGAGGGAGACTCGGGTCTACTAAATTTTTTTTTGCTAAACCTTTTCAAAATTCTGTTATTTATTCATGCGTATCTCGTCTTGAATAAAGGCAAAGTGATGTCATTAGAAAGTTATGTTGGAGTAACTGTTCATGCGTTATTCATGGAGGATGAATTGGTTATTCCTTTATTAAACTTGTATAGAAATCGGATAACCTCATAAATATATATTTCTCTCCTTGTTGATGCGATAACAACCAGGTCGGGTGGTCTATTTATACCGCAATAAATTAATTTTCATGATTGGCAGCTTCAATCGTAAACCTGAATTGTTTCTCAATTTCCCAATTAATTAAACTTCCTTAAAAAATAAACGTATTAAACCCCAGACAATATCTAATTTAGTTTAATTGATAGAATAAAGTTCGCATGTGATCTACGTGAAGGAACTTAACGGTTTAAACGGGATTACGTTCCAACGGAGTTGACCTTAATAGTTTTCATCTGTCAAATACGAAGAGAATTACAATCGTCGATCAGAAATTCAGTCCAACTTGTCAATTAAGACTGTGGTAATACCGGATAAGCGTCAAGATGTAGTGGTACGTCACGGAACCAGACATCTTATTACGACGAATATATATAGAGAAAATAATATTTTCCATCTGCATCTGCGAGCGTAACTGTTTTGGAATACAAAGTGCATATCACGTAGAAGGGTCACGGTGCACTTACGTCTCAATTTTTCTCACTCCTCTTTGCATGTTCCCAACAAACTGCTCCGTAACATAACACTCGGGTACTATTGAACAGTCCGGTCGTTGACATTTTCCATCTGTTCAACTCGATAAATTTTAGTTAATAAATCCGAACACTAATCCAACTTAATTAAACGTTTTGCAACCAAGATATGTTGAAATTAGATTGAGCGAATAACAAACCTGTATTGTTTGTAATCGTAGGATTTTATTAAAAATTACATTTCAAATTATCGCCTGTACCTAATCCTAGTAATTAAGAAGAACTATTCGAAATGTAAACCCTATTAGCGTTCGCGTTGTAAGTACTAACGTCTCCGCAGACGCGCATTTGTGAGTTCATAATCCGTTTTCTCTGTTATTATAATTAATTTTACGTCTAACGTACTCGTACGGCTACAGGACGTAATGAGGGGGGACGTCATTGTCCTAATTTGAAAGTCATGTTCCCAGCTGGGACCCGACTGTTGCTCCGTCCCGAATAATCTAAATTGACAATTTACAGTTTTAAAAGTATAATAAACAGAACGTAACTGTAAAAAGTCTCTTTATTCACGTGAGCAATTTTATTTCATTTAGTACCACACACAATACTAGAACAAATTTGTAAGCCAAATTAAGATTTAATTTTTTTTTATTCAAAAATAGAAACGTAATGACTCAATTAAAATCCCCACTTTTTAAATAAAAAGGTCACCTTGTATCTTACAAATTAACAGTTGGCAGAAATAACAAGTTGCTTAATTAAAATTATTATATTTAAAATTTCACCTTGATCGGATAAATAATTTCTGAGTTATGAAACATTTCCATACTTTTTAACGACTTGTATAAAATAATCATAATTTAACAATTTAATTTATACTTTATTATAACTTGGTTACTTTATGAAAAAAAGTTATGAAATTGCCTTATTAATAAAACATGAGAAGTGATTGTAAAATACTTAGCTGCATTTTTGTTACTTGAGGTGAATGCGCATTTCTATTTCTTATTCTCCCTTTTTTATATTAAAATCTTTAATAGTTAGGTAGAAAATCGATTTAATTAAAAGACACAACTTTTTCCCGTCGTTGATTGAACAAGAAAGTGTCGTTACGTACTCCACTAATTAAAATTATATACCTAAAACAAGTCGATAAATGGGATTAGTGTCTCGGCTGAATACTTTCCTATCAACACTCATCCACTTATTTATAATGACAGATACAGCGACGTGACCTTATATAGAATTACATAGATTTTGTATTTAGATAAGCCGCCTGAAAATCTCTAAAACCACAAATTAGTATAATTGACAGTTCAAAGTCTATTCTAATTAACGATCGTATATGAATTTTACATTAGGCATTCTCCATACTCCATATTTATATTTATGTACACCGCAACATGTTGCGCAATAGACCACAAATGGGAGAGAAAGATGTGCTGTCAATTTCTCGTTAACATCTCATCGCCTGGGGCAAAAGTACTTTCTAAAAATTTTTTAAGTTAATTTGACGGACATGTTAATTAACTCTTTTTTATGTTATTCGAATGTAAATTGGTTGAGAATGTTTTACCACAATTTGAGGTTTATTTAATTAAAACTAATTACTACGTTTAAACGTATTATCATAAATTTATTTATTGTTTTAGAACTGAAGCTGAATTACATTGGATTTCACTGGATTTCACTGGATAAAGAGTGAATATTTCAAAGGTAAGTTAAAAGTAGCGCTTAATTAATATTTTTAATTTTTCGAAAAGGTTTTTTAAATCAAAAAAGTTAATAGAAATGAAAAGTTCCATTCAAATATAATAGGAACGTGTAAAACTTTATCAAAGAGCTCAGGGCTAAAGAGATTTAAAAACTCCATATCTCGTGAAAATATAACCTCGGTAAAATATCGAAGTTAAACTTCCGCGAAGTCTGTCCGGGACATTTTAATGGATTATTTAAAATAATGCGACCGTCGATTCCGGAAGTTTCCAAACATGGCAGGGCGCCTCAATAAATATCGCGATCTCGGGAGATATATACTTATAAATTCCATAACGACAAATCCACCGGGGCGAATGTGCCGGTTCGGGCTCAGGAGCACTCGCCGCGCGAATAAATGTACGATTTGTCAACAGTAAAAAAAGAACTTTTTCCCGCGAATCCCGACAATAAGTTCCCGACAAATCAATACAATGTTCGACCCTTTTTATGCGAACTTCCAGAGAAACTTTTCTTCCCGAAGAAATTTCCTCCTAAGATTTTGCCAAAACGCAAATCAATGTTTGCACCGAGGCTTATTTGTGGGGAGGACGTCTTGATTTATGGAAGGGCGAAGGGAACGCAAACACACTCCGAACATTAGAACTTTCGCCATATTTTATCTACTTAAGTTAACTTGTTTACTTTTATTCCTATATCTATATACAAAGAATTTTATTATCAAAAAAGACATTTTTATTACTATCTATAAATAACGTTATAAAAGATAATAATCACATCACCAATATCATTAGCATTTTATATTAAACAAATAATTTGAGAAGAAATCTGAGAAGTCCCACACACATTTAATTAACGAAGTAAATGCGACATCTGGGCGTCCAGTGTCTTCGCCCATAGCATTAATTCAACGAGCAACGCGCGCCTCTGGAAAAGTACCATTAGCGGAAGACGTCGCTAAATTGCGCTGCGAAACGACGCGTTTAGGTGCCTGTGTTGGCAATAACATGATTGTCCGTTGTTTGCGAACGCGTCCGAATTATCATAGGAATTGTTAACAGTATCGGCTGCAATTTCATGCATGAGATGCAATCCGCGGCGTCGCCCCGCCGTCACGGGGGCGCCACCTCCACTCCGTCCCGAAACTTTTCGGCTGACGAGGCGTTCTCTTTCACGTTCACAAAACGGTTTTTGGACGAGATCAGCATGATAGCTATCTCTTCCGGTAGCATATTCAGAATATTAATATCAGCATAATTATTTAGAGAAGATAGAAATAAATATTAGGGTAGCATGTTTTCACCTAGGATAATGTATAGCTCTGTCAATGTACTAAGCTGTAGGAAAAAAATCTAATTTGGACCACTATCCGGATTTAGCACTCTCTGAATATGACCTACCAAAGATAAATGGAGGTGTTAGTATCAATTAAGGGCTGGACCGGTTCAAATTAAGCAACTTTCACCTAACCAGGATGGAAAAAATAAATGCGTGAAAAAAATCTTTTTTTACTTATGTTAAAATGAGTTTGTAATACACATCATATAGTATCGGTTAACCACAGGTTCAGGTTTCAGGTATTGAATCTCTTTAAGCTTATTTATATATTATATTGGATTTGTTGTTAGCCAACTCAGTAAATTGGCAATTTTCAAATGAAAGTAATTTCCTTTGATATTGATGAAATACTAATTTATTTTATTTAATAAAATTTGCCAAGTCAATACACTCAAGAAAAAAATAATATTCACCATTTGATTGAGCGATAGTTATGCAAAATTATGTCACCCATGTGACGACCATCAAGGAATTTCTAATCAAAACGTCTATTTTTTCTTCGAGATTCTTAGTTAATACCTAATTCGGGCGCATGTTAACCGATTGGGAATAGGTGGTCTAGTGATTGCCACTGTCACTCTAGTGATCTTTGCTATTGTCCTGGTAGTTCTTCCAGCACCTAGAGGGTTTTTCTTTGTAATGTTTTCTGTTAATCTGGTCCTTTGGCTCTTAACCTTTTGATTGCTGAATACTTTGATCCAAAATGCTTCTCGTCAACGGCATGTGGCTAGCAATAATTATCACTGGGGACTAAATACTTTTTCACGCAATGTAAATCTGTTCGGCGATGTATTAAATTATAATATACTACAGAATTCAATTACTGTTACTTTATCCACATAGATTATGGACGAATATGTACGGCCACAGGGATAGCTTTCCCTAGGCGCATATTTGCGCCCGTAGCAGTTGAAGGGTTAAAGTAAAACACAACGGTAAGCCACCCTAAAGCGAATATCCCCATTCTCATATCTCTATTACCACTTTCAGCTATGTAGTACCTTAACTTACAGCGTGTTAAAATTATGACTTATCTTCTATCACTATTGTTGTTCATAAAATTTTTGTGAAACGGTCTAACCTCATTCAATTCTTTGGGTACAAGCATTGCATTTTCGACGAACTTCTTTAACTTGTTTTTGTACACAGTGCTCTGCTACTGCATTCTCAAAATTCAGTAGTATCTTTCGATAAGAGGGGAAACTTCAAAAATCCAGTAGTTCATTCTCTGACCATGGGTTGCCCTAAATTTATCCTCTTCTACCTACTAAGTCTAACCTTTTTCTTTTGAGATTTCTAGAAAGATGGCTGAACAATGATAAGTAAGGTGACCATACGTCTCGGATTGGCCGGGACAGTCCCGGATTTCCACCTTGCGTCCCGGATTTTTCTTGAAGCAATATTTGTCCCGGATTCAGGTTTTTTGTGCCGGATTGTCCCGAATTTTTGAAAAGGTTCTTATTTTCAATATTTATTTTAAATATATTTCAACTAGAATTAATTTACAAAATTTGAACCGAAAAACTTGTGCATATCAAAATACGCGGCACACTTTAACTCTTTGAGGGGCGGACATTTTCAAATAAAAAAACCCAAAGTGAGCACAACAGAGATGTTGTGTCATCTAAGAGATTAGCAAAAACCATAATCTGAGCTTCAAGTGGTGAGGTGGTACGCGCTCTCAACCACTGTACAGCAAAAGGAGTAGAAATTAAAAAAAAAAGTGGTTCATTTTGTGTACCAGCGAACACAAAGGTCAAAATTCGAAGTGGTACATTAAGCCACCCACCAACCCTCAAATAGTTAAACCATTTGAAGCATACAGTGAACTCTCGATTCTGCGAATCCCCTTCAAGGAAGCACTGGTTTCTAGCACCTATGATACACTTTGTGTCTCTGAGCGTTAGCTGGAAGAAGAAACGGAGAATCGTGGTGATTGGACAGTATGGAGAGATCTCCTCAAGAGATATCAAACTATGCGTTACGGAAGAGAAAATTGCCGAATGGAAAAATAACCGAACTGCATCAATCCAAAGGTGGGATGAAATGGTCTCTCACTTTAATAATCGTGAAATTCCATTTTCAAATTCACGAAAATTAGCAGAATTCTTTTTCTGTCTGCCTGGCACAAATGTTTCTACGGAAAGAATATATATTTTTTTAATAAATAGCTTTTGGACAAGTGAGAAGACTCGACTTGAAATAGACACACTAAGAGCGATATTACTTACCAAAATTAATTATGAAGAAAATTGTACAGAATTTTATACAATGCTTCAAATCGAAAAAGATCCATAGTTCAGAAAAATATAAAAAGTTTTGTACTCATTGTCAGTAATTTAACTTAACTATACCCCCCCGCTACAAGTTCCCGTCCCGGATTTAAGATAAAAAGATATGGTCACTTTAATGATAAGGCGCAAACTCTATTACAAATGGACGGATACAATCAGTTCTGCATTTTCTAATGTTCCTTGCATTGTAAAGAAAGCTGCATGCTAAATTATCGCTTAAATTTAAAAACTGTTTTCACGGACGCAGGGTTTCCGGGTGAGCGCTGTTATTCTGAATTCAAACTTGTAAGTAAGAATTCAAATAATTAATATTTGACGAAAATATTGGATACTTTAAAGTTTCCGCTTCACTGGCGGACCTTATATTTACAATAATGTCTGAAGATGTCTAAAGAAATTGTGTTTTCTTTAGAAATTGGAAAAAATGTGTCTTTACGTAAAGACGTAAAACGAGCGCGTGTACACACGCGTGTGTACAACATTGTAGGTCCGAGTCAGAAACATTCGCGGCCCCATTGGAACGAAATTTGAAATCTAAATCTCATTCTCTCGGGCCGCTGCAAAATCCATTTCGTTTTAACTTGACGTTCAAATTGAATGTTTTGTAGTAGAGTGCGGGGCGGCGCGACGCGTCGCGGGGAGCCCCGCGGAGGGGAAAAAGGGGGTGGCGGCGGCGTCGGCGGCGGCCGCCGCCGGTTCCGGAGGGGGTAAAAGTGCTCTTGATAAGCGTGATTTAGCAGCCCCGGGGATATTGATTTTTACGTCCCTCAACCCCTAACCCGCTCTCAGTTTTATATGTCTGTTTTCTTACTGTAATAGCTCGGTATGTTGCTGCGCGCGCCATGTCGAAATGAAGAGAAAACAGAGAGCGCGCGCGACGCGAAAGATCCAGGTTTCCATTGGCGTTGTGTTTCGGCGCGCGCGACCCCCGCGAGAGAGAGACGTCCGATACGGCCCGTACGCAAATACGGCCATTATGCTCGATGTCATCATGTCAATTGGCTACGTTACACGTTTTCAAGACATCAAAACCTTCTCTTTTATACTTCTAAATCGTTTCCTTAAATCCGTTACAAGCTTAAGTGTATGACTTTAATTAAAAACGTACTCCCCTTTTGTACCAAACCTAAACAACCTTTAGCAAGTGGCTTATAAAAACTTCACCGCACGCTCGAGTATTATCTCCCTCGGGATTAGGGTAATCGTTGAGGCAGGAGTGATTTGCGTGTAGATACCCGTGTTGACAAACCTCCCCGCACCAATTCCCTTTACACAAAACTCCACTGCCACTGCTCATTTTAATTAATACAAAAAAAACTTATCACATTTTATAATATACTTCGAGTTTATCATTTTTATAAAAATTATAAAATAGAAGTGACTTCCTTTTTTTACTTTTCAAGCTAACCATGCAAATATCATGGGAACACTTTAAGAAGAACATAGAAGAATTAATCACCGCTTCGGACGAGATCAACGATGGTTGGATTTTACATAAATCCGAAGAGTCACATAAATCATATTTAACAAAGAAGAAACGAATTGAAAACGAGGATTCCCTAATTACAGTAGAATACCACATCGTTTACAATATATCTTATTCAATTCCAGTTTTATGTATGAATTGTTGGAGACAAGATGGAAGTTTATTAACGATGGAAGAGTGTTGGAAAATGTTAAATTTCGACGATAACGAAGATATGTATTCGACATTAACCCAATTGGATCATCCAATATTGATGAGACCATTCTTAACACTGCATCCTTGCAAAACTGATGAGCTGTTGCAGTGCATGTTCCCGACTAGCAAAAACGTAGTAGTTTCATGGTTAAGTGCTATCGGGCCATCTGTGAAATTGGACGTTGATTTGACTTACGCAAGACTCACTTAGGCGCGAGATGTTCCCGTAATTGCGTTTAGTGGAGTGTGAAATCACCTCGGATTTTATTAAATAAAGCTCCGCCAAAAACGGGACGCGTTTCTCTTTGTTCCCATTACATCCAAGTCGCTTTTAGAATTATTTTAACTGAAATCACAATTAATTTATTATGCCACTTACTCAAAATACGTTTTCTCCTATTAACTTCACGCTCTGGTTAACCGCCCGACGTTTATTTATATACCATCAATTGTGTACACGTCGTTATGACTCACCCAAATGTAGTTTTTTTTAATTGTATAAAAAAGTTGATTAAAATATAGCTTCATTAACTTCTTAACTGATTGAAGTTATTACTTGATTACAGATAATTTGAAAGTAATAACTGCATGTGTTAATCATTGCAAATTGACATAGCTTATCTTAAAAAGATTTAAATACCTATATCCTGGTTCTTAAAATAATTATTACAATCAGTTATTATTAATTATTCGTAATTACTCATTAGAAATAGATGTTAGTTATATGATAATTCTATTACATAAAAAGTGATTAAGGTAGAAGTTGGAAATATGAGGACAAAAAGAGATTCTTGAATCAGGAAGTGAATGTGTTTATTATTTCTAATTATTTGTTAGGTCCTTTTAGTTACGTAGAAGTTCGCTGCATTAAGAAAAATAGGTTTTATTTGACCAACAAAACAATTTGTTAAATTAGATAAAAAAGGGGAGATAGAAAAGGTAGAGGTTGAAGAAACGAGAAAGAAGAAACGACGTTTCAAACAGGACTTTGGATAGGAAAAAGGACATAACGAGGGTGGTGAAAGCGAAACGAGCCGTTTGGAATGACCTCCGTCGGCGTCGGGATAGCGTCGGGAGAGCGTCGAGAACGGCACACGCACAAAAAAACGAGTTACTATCGGCGGGACGCGCCCTCCCGATAAAGCCGTCTGGTAAACAGGCCGTAAGGGACGCCGCCTCCGGGACCGCCACCGGCTTCGGCGTCGGCGTCCCGTACAAGAACGCGTATCAACACGTAGCGGGCGGCACGCGGCGGGCGGCTTACCGACCTCTAACCGATGTCTGCCCATTTCCGGGCCGTGATCCCGACGGGAGCGCCGCTTCCGAGCCACGCGAACCGGGACGTCACGCGCTCTCCGTCTCTTTCCCGCTCACAGGACCGTTCGGGAACGCCACGGGACGTCTCCATTCACGCCGTTCCTGCTCTTCTCGTCTCTCTACCCACCGCATCCCGTTTGCTCCCGGAGGTCGACCGAGGCGACAATTAACGCCCAGCTAATCTCTTCCACGACCGGCGACCGTCGACATCGTCCTTCTAGTCTTTTACTGCCGTCACCAGGTGGTGATTCTGTTGACACTTGATGTACCACCTCGTCGTTTTCAACCACTTTACACCATACGATTATTCATTCATACTCTTTATTTAAATATTCTCTAAAACATCACTGTTAATTACTTAACATGGTAGAGTTAAAGTTTAATAAAATGATAAACAATTTTATGAATTTAAGCTCTGTTGTTGTAACCCCTCATCGCTGTCAATTGCTTTAACCTAAGACTATAGATTAAATAGGTATAATATACTAATATGCGTCACACTTCATTGATAGATTTTTTTTATTCTGTTAGAATGGTAAACTATGGTACTGGTTGTACAACGTCTAGAAATTAAGTAATATTTTTAGGAAGTCAATCAAAAAACAGAATGTAGAAATGAAACAGATCCTTTATTCATATCCCAAGCTTTCGATTGTGTGTTTTCAATCTTCCTCAGAGGTACGCTACAAGAATTGATGAGATTAAAAGCTACACAATTTGAGTTAAAGAATTGAACAAAATGGCCAGTTGATAAAAACTACTTGCGAAGAAATAAAACATTGAATAGAATTGCAAAATATTAAAACTACCAACCTTTTTGAAATAATACAAAATAGATAAATAGACAACAAAATGGCTTCGTATCAATTTTAAAGAAGACTAATGCAGACAAGTAATTACAATCCCCACGGTGCCTTTGGTTTCTTTGTAAAATCCGTGTGAACATTCCGCACTTCATGGAATCCTACCGGCCAGTCGCTTCCCTTCCCTACCAATCCGTTTAACATTATCGTTTCCTTATATTAAGGTGACCATATTTTTTTATTTGAAATCCGGGACGGGTACGGGGGGGGGGGGTGTTGTTTGAGGTAGGTAAGTTAAACAACTTAATTATCATTTATTTTAATAAAAATTACACATAACAAATGCTATTTAAGGATATAATAAATCAGTATTTTTTTTACTAATCAAACTTTTTAATCACAATTATTCACTACTAAACTTTTTATATTTTTCTGAGCTATGGACCTTTTTCACTTTGAAGCATTCTATAAAATTCTATACAATTTTCGTCATAATTAATTTTAGTAAGTAGTATCGCTTTCAGTGTGTCTATTTCAAGACCAGTCTTGTCACTTGTCCAAAACCTATTAATTAAAGAAAATATTCTTTCCGTAGACGCATTTGTGCCAGGGAGACAGAAAAAACTCTGCTAATTTTCGTAAATTTGAAAATGGAACTTCACGATTATTAAAGTGAGACACCATTTTAACCCACCTTTGGATTGATGTACAGTGCACTCCGCTTAATTGGGACACATATGGTCTCATTCAATCTGTCCCAATTAAGCGGTTGTCCCAATTATCCGATAGTAAAAAAACGGTTAAAAAATCGGTCTTTTAAATTTTGTCCCGATTAAGCGGTTGTCTCTATTAACCGGTGTATGAATTAAGCGGAGTGCACTGTAGTTCAGTTATTTTTCCATTCGACAATTTTCTCTTCCGTAACGTATAGTTTCATATAAGCGTAGTCGTCGTATATGTCATTTTCAGATATTTTATGGGTTGCCGTAATTTTATTAACAAGTAATGGCGAAGATTGAATTTCAGCCCATACTGGTGTTTTGTTTAAAGTCACCCAGCTATATGAATCCAGGTCCTGAAAACTTATCTTTGCCAATTTTTGTAAATAACTGAGTGCAGTTTGATAAAATGAAACAGCGTCGGCTCGGAACTGTATAATCTGCTTTTCGGGTACATTTTTTCTTCTTTAAGTTTATATAATTTAGTACATACCGCTGTAGGAATAAAGGAATCTTGAATCTTGCTTGTCAAAATTGTTTTCAAATTCTCAATGGCTGCAATAACATCGAAGACACTTACTATCTCTTTTTCGAAGTGAATTATTGCTGTGTGGAATCCTATTGCTTGACTATGTACGAAGTGCCGCCAAGCTTCAGAAAAAGGATTATCAAAAAACTTAGAAAGAAATACAGGGCATTTTTCTTGCGATTGAAAGTAAGATTGTAAGGGCACAAATATTTGTAGTACTCTTTCAATGGCTGGCAGTAAAGCTGTTTCAACAAAGCTACAAAAATGTTTTAGAGTTTCCACTCTAACAGTGTAAGACTTGAAATATAAATATAATTTCGAAACAATTAATTCAACGTCAATCGGTAAAATATCGGCAGCTGTTCTAACAGTATTGTGAAAAATATGACACGCACACCCAACTCCTATTAAATTATGGTTCAGCTTTTGCTGCAATTTGATAAATACATTGTTCCGCCCTTTGCTATTCGCTCAAAGTTACTTGTCTGCACAAAGTTCAACAACTTCTTCATTTAAATTATTTTTTTATTATGCAATCAGCAACACAATTACTGACAGTATCGAATTTAATTCCAGATTTCCAGTCAAAATATCTTACTAACACTGGAAATAGCTTTATTTCTTTGGGAATATATGCATTAGTTAGTACAGAAACAAATGTGCACTATTTTAAGTTACAGTGAAATATATTTAAAATAAATATTGGAAATAAGAACCTTTTCAAAAATTCGGGACAATCCGGGACAAAAAATCTGAATCCGAGACAAATATTTCTTCTAGAAAAATCCGGGATGCATGGTGGAAATCCGGAACTGTCCCGGCCAATCCGGGACGTACCTTACTTATATTCTATCGTTTAATTTTACATTTTGCTTTTCCCTCATAAATTAATGAAATTAAACTTAAGAACGTGTCTTTAAATGTTTTTTGTATATTCCTTAAAGGTGTTGAATGAATAGCTGTTGTTAAAATTGAACCCATTGTGTTAATTGTATCTGATTGTAAGTCATTTTTATTCACAGCTAAAACTTCACTTGTATTGACACACGTCGCATTTCATAGATTTCACTTACTTTAAGCATTTGTTAATTAGCTGATGTTATAATAAGGTTTGATAAAATAATAGCCATTATCTCAATTTTATTTGACAATAAATTGTTCAGATTTTGTTCGTGAGCTTAGCTATATTGGGATCTGATGTGATACTCATTTAATCATCCACTTTAATCATAAGTTTCGTTCGTACACTTTCCTCAAAAATATGTTCAAAATTAAGGTGGTGATTAATTCTCTCTTTTATCTAGTTGTGAGTTTTCATTTTTAAAATATAAGCTTTAGCTCTTTTTATACATGATATGCAGTTTTTTTAACATCTTTAATGATTCATACATATGTTACGTTTAAATATCCTGCAAATAATATTATTATAGTGATTAGCTGGAATTAAAACAAAGTCTTTTAAATTTTATCTGACAATGAGTTGTTCAGGTTTTACGTTTGACTTTTACTTGATCCATAATAACTCTAAAAACATTTGATTTAAATATACTCCAAATAATAGTATGAGCAATCTCTCAATTTTATCTGAATCATTCAGTTTTTATGTTTGAACTTTATTACAAATAATTTACTCAAATGTAAATAATATTCACATAAAATCTAACGAATGTAAGGAACCATACACGGTAAAATTAGCTCCGCATCTAATAAAAATGACTTTCTCCAGTAATAAACTGTTTGCTGTATGCCTATAAATGGTGTTATCTAAATCCACCGCCATAAAAGAACCGTATCTTTAGTGGTAGTATACTTTGGAATGTTGGAAAATAGTGACGACGTGCTTATCTGAAGACGATTCGGTCAGCTGTGAGCATCGTTGTAGCTGTAACTTTGGGCAGAGTGACGTTAATTACCGATAGATGATAATCGATATTTAGAATGCTAACGAATCCATAAAGTGATCTACGATCTCAATTAACGTTTAGGTTCCTGTGTCGTGCGTAACGCAACGCAAGACGTGCCTTTTGACCTTATTCAAGGTTAAGAACGGAAAAGACCAACAGGTGTAATTCAAGGTGATCTTGATGCGTTACTGCATCGCGAAGAACATAACCGATGGGGCGAAATAATCGTAAATATTCTCTTCGCAAGAATTTATAACGCCAAGCGGATTATAAAAAATGTTTTGAATGCGGCACAATAAATTTTAATAAAAAGATAATCGTAAATACCGGGGCGTCGTTTAAACCCGAATTACGAGCCGCTCCGTCGAAGAAAAACAGTTACATTCGTTCGTTCGTCCGATTGAAACGACGGCATGAAAAAGGAAGTGGGTCATTTTCATTACTCAGCCTTATTATTCCAATTAAGGTAATACAATTTCATAAATAACTGTATAAATAAGAGAGTCTATTTTTCGACGTGACGCGTCGACCGTTTTACGGATTAATTGGCACTTTGTTTTCGAACGGGGGGTTATCTATCAGAATTAGCGTAAATTGTTATAATTAATATACTCCCCATACTGTCGCGTTGACCTTATAAATTTAAACCGACCCGCAGAGCCAAATTTAGTGATGACTTGGTTACTCGTCTATGTTAGTTACTTAGATCTAGTTCAGTAAACAACCGGTTATATTATTTAAGATTGTCGGTCAGATTTTATCCGATCATTAATTAGAAAATATACCCCGTAAATAATACATCCTGTTTTTGAATCTAATGTAACTACATAGCCACGACGTATCGATCTTTCTTTTAACATTCCTAGTGGGCAGTAGTAATCTACTAACCAGTTCTTCTCCCACTCGATTTTCTCGTTTTATAGCAATTTCCGAGCAATAAACTCGGCGAATGTAACACCATCTACTATTGATGACTGTTTACACCGCAACAATGTTGAAAACGAGTAGATGGAATGAACACGAACAACAATTTTCCTAAAGTCACGAAGTACTGGGTTTGATATACGTTATTTTTTCTCTTTTATCTATTCTGTTAGAATATTTACAGCAATATTCCAAGGTTGGTGTTAAGTGGTTTCTTGAGTAAACATGTAACTTATTTGTTCGCATACCTACTAATCATAAAAGAATGTGAAATGTTAGTGGTTTTTAAGGAAATTATAAAAGGAACTTTAAAGAATTTATTCAACGTTGAAAGCTTATGAATTTTAAAAATGGTTTAATAATGCAGATCACGTTTAAAATTTCTTTATTCGCATTTCTTGCATTTACCTTACGTAATAACTAATAACTTATATTGATTGGTTGTTATTGTATTCAAGACTTTTATTATGGTAATTAATAAAGTGTAATAAAATTACAATCCGTCTTCTTGTTTGCACAATTATAGGTTGAGTAATGATTATACTTGAAAGGATTTTAAATATGCGTTTTTATAAACAATTTTAATGGAATACATTATGATGTTTTTATCTATTCCATACACTTATTATTTCTGGCGTATTGTTTTTCATAAACATTTTTAAAATATTTTTCTAGTACTTTACATTCCAAATTGTTATGAAATCAATTTTAGTTGGATTTTTGTAATTTGTTATTTTAACTTTTAATGAAACCATTATTTTTAGTATTTAGTATAAATAACTTGAATTGAGCTTGTAATTTATTTTTCTATTTTTCTTTAAAAAATCGATTTCTGTTTTAAAACTTCCTGTTACTTAACGTAATCTTTCCATCTTTAGTAAAATAAAGTTATTACCCATAAAATACGTTTAGTAACACCTCTTTGCAAACTGTAAAATTTAAATACCGTTTTGTAAGTACCTGTATAAATTTTTCATTAAGATTAAAATAGTAGAAGTATACATAAATAAAGTCTGTCATATTGTAAATTTCATAATTGACCAAGTTATTAACTTCCCGGTTAATAATTTACTATTACCTACCTACAAGTTATTACGAAATAATATTTCGCCAGGTTGCACTTGCGCCGAACGTTAGCGCAGGTCTGACGTTAATTTCGCGACCTTTTGCTAAAATGTCGCTCGCATTCAGCTCAGAAATTTATAATGGAAACCTTACGTTCTCGGTTTAATGACTTATTACCTCGAAGAGGGTTAATTGGGGCGTGCAGTTTCGTAGCTTATTCGATAAGGATTGGGAGGCGCGCGTCTCGCGGGACAAGATCGATATCGCCGGGAATAAATTTTCACTTGCCCCGAGACGGCCGGCCCCGTTTTTTTCGCGCCCTCATTTCCGATTTGCATACGGTTAAAATTTAATAACCGCGGAAAAAGGCGATTACGTTCGCGCGAACCGTAAATCATCTCCGTCGTGATTTATCTCCGGAAAATATCCTCAGGGCGCGAGCTTTTTCGGTACCTACCTCTCCCATCCGAACGAAAGTATCCACTTCAAGAAGAACGGTTAATCGACTATCGAGTACCCTTATTCGATTTCTCCAAAGAAATTTATTAGTCTTTTTATTTATTTATTTATTTTTTAAGTTACGTTTTATTATCTTGTAATAAAGATGGGTTTGCATAGATGATGTTGGGTTGGGACAGATAAAGATGGAATGGGTTGGATTAGGAAAATTTAGTTTCAAATAATCACAATGTCCCTAAAATGGAATATAGAAAAATGGGAAAGTGTAACGGTCCGATAAGGCGATTTCGTAGCAATCTTACCCCTTAAGATTTTAAAAGGACCTTTTTAAAAGGGGGAAATCTTTTGATATCCCTAGTATAATAAAAGGGAGGAATCGTGAATAATTCTTTCAGTATTATTCATTACACTTGACGTCATAGTTTTTTTTTTTATTTTATTTAAATTTATCACTTTTAAACGTGAAAATGTACCACTTATATTAAATTTTTTTTAGTTTACATAAAGTTTAGTGGTTTAACGTCATTTTACTACTTGAGATGATTAATAGGCAATAAGATTAGCTGCAAGAAGGCAATCAGTTACTTCAAGATATTTCATAGTGAGGTTTTTTACGTGAAAGGATTAACAGCGCTGTAAACCTGGGTGAAGAAATCAAGATTTAGTATGAATAACCAAGATGTCCCAAGAACGGCATTCATAGAAATGGCTCAATAAGATAACTTAATGGCAACTCTCTCTCCTTAAGATATCAAATGAATCTGCTAAAACTGGAAGATCTTGTCTTATTCTTGATTTATTTGTGTTATAATTTACAATCTTTAATTGTATCATCGGTGACCAAAAAATGTTGAGACTAGTCCGAATTGGGCAATGTCAAAAATAACCGAATTTATATCAACAAATTCAAAGTGTGACACACTAAAAATTTTTTGGAATCCCAAGATTTTCTGAGCATTAATGGTACCTATAACAGTATAATAGGTTTGTCCCAATACGTCAAAATACTGTTGTAGAATCGGTTATATAGCAGAACAACTATTCTCTGAACAGCACTGGACTTTCTGGACAAATCACAATATAATCGTTTGACAGAAAACGAATTTTTAACACGATTTTAGAAGAATACTGCATGCAGGTTAGTGCAACAATATAACCATTTGGTTTATTGCAAAAAAATGTTCAGGGGCGGTTTTCTCATTTTGTTTACAGAAATCGAGTGTTTAAACACGAGTTTTGAACAATACTGCATACATGTTAGTGTCACAATATAACCATTTGGTTTATTGCAAAAAAATGTTCAGGGACGGTTTTCTCATTTTGTTTACAAAAACCGAGCTTTTAAACACGATTTTTGAAGAACACTGCATACATGTTACTGTCACAATATAACCATTTGCTTTATTGCAAAAAACTGTTCAGAAAGGGTTTTCTCATTTTGTTTACAGAAACCAAGCTTTTAAATACGATTTTAGAAGAATACTGCATACATGTTAGTGTCACAATATAAACATTTGGTTTATTGCAAAAAAAACTATTCAGAGACGGTTTTCTCGTCTTGTTTACAGAAACCGAGATTTTAAACACGATTATTGAAGAATATTGCGTACATGTTAGGCCGTCACACGGAGCAACCGGAAAGCAACTCAACAGCAATATGATATCACTTTCTTGTCACTTCCTAGGTAATAGAATAGGGAACCGTCAACAGAGCAATTTGAAAGCAATTTGTCGGCAATGCAGTCGATGGGCGCGATCTAGGCAACCTTAGCAATCTGCACGGAAGTCGCCAGAATTTGATGTTGCTCATATCGCCTGTGAGCATTGAGCTTTTAATGTAGAATTCGTGAGTGTTGTGGAAAAATATCCTGTTTTGTACGATTTTACTCTCCCAGAGTACTCCCGAAAGGACATAACAGAGAAAGCTTGACATCTAGTGGCAACAAATAATCTGCGTTGTAAATTCTACTGGTTGTATGGATGAACTCAATACTTTCTACGGTTACGTCTTCTTCAAGATTTTGTATACCGATACAAATATAGATTTTTTTCATCGTTTAACTCACTCGTCATCTTTACTATACACAAATATGTGTACTATCCGATACTTTTCCTATACTTAAAACTGTACTAATTGTCGTCTTGAACGCTACGAGTTGACTAAAATAAATTGCATCGTGTACGCATCCCTGATGATTATGTTATCGATATCGTCGATATCGCCAATATCACTTCGCGAAATTATTGCTTTCTGGTTGCTCCGTGTGCGGACGGCCTAAGTATCACAATATAACCATTTGATTTATTGAAAAAAACTGTTCAAAGACGGTTTTCTCATTTTGTTCACAGAAACCGAGCTTTTAAACACGATTTTAGAAGAAAACTGCATGCATCTTGGTTTAAAATCAGCTTGAAATAGTTTCTAAATTTACTGCTGAAATTGTTATGTACAAAAAAATTGTTATACAGGGTTTCTCACGCAACTGGTTCGTTAGAACTTTATTGGGTTCCACTATTAGTAGGTTTTTGAGATTTTGCCAGTAGGGGTTGTTCATCCGGATCTTTTGATTTAAAATATTTTCAAGATGGCTGCCACTTCCGGTCGACCGGAAGTAGGATACAACTTCGTTATTTTAAATGGAATGGTATAGTTTTTATTACGTATTTTAATTCTACATGTAAAAATAAGTAGACTTTGATAAGAGTTGTTGGTACTTATCGTTTTTCGTTTTCGAGTAATTTTGATTTTAAGATTTTTTTGACAATTTTCAACCTGTTGTTTAAAATCACATTTCTTAGTCACTGTTCAAGCAAGAAAGTTGATAACTATTACGATTACTCTCCAGACATTGCCAAATAGAACGCCACTACCCCCACCCCTTTTTAATATACAGGCTGGTCACAAAGAGGGTTACCGTTCTTCCATATTCAATTGCAAAAAAGTGGAAAATTTTAAATGGAACACCCTATATTTTATTAGCCTATCCGATAGAGAATTTAATTCTCTACAAATTTGCAATACATGTCCCTATACTCATCGGTTAAGATTTCCAAGATATAAGGGAATTTGTCAAAATTGCGTATAAAGTGTCAGAAGTTTTTCTTTTTTTTTATTAGTAGGCTATGGAACTTCATCGATTTTTTTGCTTGACATGATAGGGAATTTAATTCTCTACCAACCTTCAATACACTTCCCTATACCTATCGATAAAAGTTTTGAAGATATAAGGGAATTTATCAAAAAACTGTTCAAATTTCGTAGCCCACTAATAAAGAAAAACTTTTTTTGACATATTACGCGCAAGTTTTATAAATTCGCTTATATCTCCAAAACTTTAACCAACAGGATAGGGAAGTGTATTGAAGATTGGTAAAGAATTAAATTTTCTACCGTATCAAGCGAAAAAACTGTTCAAGTTTCATGGCCTACTAATAAAAACAGGACTTCTTCTGACATTTTACATGCGATTTTGACAAATTCCCTTATATCTTGAAAACCTTAACCGATAGGTATAGGGACATGTATTGCAAATTTGTAGAGAATTAAATTCTCTATCGAATAGGTTAATAAAATATGGGGTGTTCCATTTAAAATTTTCGACTTTTTTGCAATTGAATATGGAAGAGCGGTAATTCTCTTTGTGACCACTCTGTATGTGAAAGAGGGGTAGGGGTAGTGGGGTTCTATTTGGCAATGTTTGGAGAGTAAACGTACCAATTATTAACTTTCTTGCTTGAGCAGTGACTGAGAAATGTGGTTTTAAACAGCAAGTTAAAACTTGTTAAAAAAATCTTAAAATCAAAATAACTCGAAAACGAAAAGCGATACGTACCAACAACCCTTATGAAAGTTTACTTATTTTTGTACGTAGAATTAAAATATGCAATAAAAATTATACCATTCCATTTAAAATAACGAAGTTGTATCCTACTTCCGGTCGACCGGAAGTGGCAGCCATCTTGAAAATATTTTGAATCAAAAGATCCGGATGAACAACCCCTACTGGCAAAATCTCAAAAATTTACTAATAGTGGAACCCAACAAAGTTCTAACGAACCAGTTGCGTGAGAAACCCTGTATAAAAAACCGAAGAAAAAGGTATGCCATTAGGAAAGCTGAGAATACAAACTTATAGATAATACCCAATTTGTTTACGTTACCATGTATACATGTCGCTTTTAAAACAGTTTTGGTTTTGGAAACCTATACATGAACGTTTTTACAACTCAAAATTCGAACCGATCCTAAAATTTACTGTTTCGACCTCGATTTTTGAAAACAGTTTTGGAAAGGTATACATGACTGTTTTCAAAACGTTATAGGTTTGAAAACATTTTTAAAACGACATGTATACGTAGTAAATGTAACGTAATGTGCATCCACAAAAAGCGATTCAGTAATACAGCACGAAGAGAAATAGTTTGCTTTGGTTAAACAGTCAAAGCGAGGTTAAAACACAACATAGGTTCGTATTAACAAAGCAGCTTTAAGGAAAATTGGACATAGAATAGTCTGATTTGAAAACGACGAAATGTGAAGAATCATTGACTCTTGACTTATAACTCCAAATAGTAAAATACGCCGGATATGAAACGGGAAATCTTACAGGGCGTAGAATGTGACGCATTTATTCTATTTTCACAATGAAAGCATTATCCAGTTCTTTCTTGTTAATTCAACCCTGCCATCAATATGCAGTAAATGACTGCGGATTTGTCATAAACTGTCAATTTTCGTATGTATGTTTATTAACTCATTCGAGACTGATTCTACACCGTGTGTGCAATTAATTTACGAAGCTATAAGACGGCCTGCATACCGTGTGTGCAATACTAGTAATGTGCAATTATCTGTTATTCTGAGTAAACTAGTCGTCGAAATATGATTTTTCTTGAAGTAGTGAAATCTGTAAAGTACAGGAAAACAAAATTTGACTGAAAATTTATCTGAAGCTTTTCTTACATGTACCATACTATGAATACGAATACGCACTGGTCTCATTTTTATTGCTCGTGTGCGGATCTCCGTTCTCCAGAGCGGGGAAGTACAAGGGCAAAGTTACACATTACACACATAGTGTTCAAATCGCTCCTCGCAATAGAAATTTTCCGAGGAACGAGCTGCATACGCGGTGTGCAATGATCTTATTTATGTGAATTCACTTACGAATTGGGTGACTTCCATAGTAAATATGGTTTTTTTTATTAAAAATGAACAATATAAAGAAAAAAAAAGTCGTTTCTGGAGACCGTGTTTGAAAAAAAATCGTCATCTCGAAGGGGTTAAGTCTTTTGGGCTTCTCTTTACATAACCCTAGAATCCTTAAACGTTATTTTCTAACACCCTGTATGGGAACAGTATCCCACTTAAGATAGTATTATGACCTGGGTTACGAAAAAGGGGTTTAGATTTCAAAAGATCGATTAGGAAGCTTTAAACTATTCTCATAGGGTAAAATTTTCCCCTTCTAATAAATCTAATAAATTACTGTACCACTTAAAAATTCTTAAAAAATCGAAGTCTTCGTAAAATCGAATATTGAACTCTTCAAAACTCTTAATTTTGAAAAGTTTTTTTTTTAATATCGCTATAAATGAAGGTTGAAGATGTCAAGGTTTTCATATGTACAACCAAAATGTCCCGAGAATGGAACTTATAGAAATGAAAGAAATGGTCTTATAAGATAATTGAATGGTAGCTCTCATCTTTTAAGTTATTAAAGGAGGGTTCTTAAAACCGGAGGGGAATCTTGTGGTACCTCTGATATTATTTATTCGTTTTCCATGGATTTTAGAGATTCGTTGCGGCGCGGGACCGTCGATTTTCTGTAGCGCCTCGCGCACCCGGGTGGGGAAGACGGGGCCCCACGGAGTGGTCGCGGGAGGGGTCGGTCGCTCTGCGCTCCTCCGCGCCGCCTGCTACTCCGTCTCTCGTGCCCGTACTGTGATCACACGTAACGCACCGCGCGCCCGGAAACATGCTTAAACCGACCACGCGTCCGGAGGACCCCGCCGGCCACTAAACCACCGCCGACGAGCGCGAACTTGCCCGAAAGGGACGCGAACTCTAAAACCGACTACGGACGGTTTTCCACAGGATAAACTACTTTAAAAAAAATTAAAAAAACTGTGCCTCTGGATTTTTTTTTCTTGTATGCAAAATACGTTTGATAAACTGTGACTATTGTGACTGTGTGCGTCCAAGAAAAAAAGTAAGAGGAGGAAGACGTCGCGACGCCTTTTGAACGGTGCAGTGGGTTTTATAAGTGAGACATTATTGAAAACGCTTTGGATTTTTTTTAATTACTCGCCGAAACGGGTGATTTATTTTCTTCTATTGCCCTGGACCACTTAAGCGAACACCCTGGAACATTTAAGGCCTGTGGTCGCGTCCATCAACACCCTCAACGGATTTTGTGAGAATATGGAGGCAACCTATTGCGTCGGGAACGATGTAGATGTTTGCAGGATGTTTGACCAATATTTATACAAGGTATCTACACCTTTTCTTAACCAAATATCGCGCCGAAATCCCAAAAATTAAACTTCGATTCATTCAAACTCCAACATTCAAATCGTTAGTTCGAGTTAATGCCGCTGGGTGGCGTCGCTTTAAAATACTTTACAACCTCATAACCGGCTACATTTTATGGTACCAGAGAGGTTTTATTTTTAGATTTATCGAATACCTTCACAAGATACCATGACGTAACCATAAAAAAATTAATATTAATAATTTAATTAACATTTATTAGGTTCTAAAATTTTAATTATACGACACAAAACTTTTTTTAATTTTCATTTAAATTTTAAATTAAAAATAAAAATTAATTAAAAAGAAAAACAACTTAATGCAATTAACTTTATACTATTTTTAAAATTAATTAATTATTTTTTAATAGATTTTTTTAAAGAAAAAGTTTTCTAATTTCAACTTTCTTCATTTGATTTATTTACTTTTCATTTTATCCGAAGCTGGATTAAAATTAATCTCCGTTTCATTTGTTGTTTTTTTAAAAGAGAAAGTTAAAAACACTCTTGCGACTACCTACTAAATTATAAAATAAATATTAAACCTTACTTTTTCTTTTAAACCCGTCAATTACTTGTTATTTAAGGTCGAATTAACACACCGTGAAAACTAAATAATACAAAAAGTCACTGTCCCAAAAAGTACTACAAGAAGCTTCTCGAGTTTTCCCTTCTTAAATTAATGCCATCTGTAACCGACTTAAAATTGCACATGTTGCCGGCCCTAATAAGTAAAGATAACGGTGTATCTTGAAATAACTTTCTTTAAAAATTACTTGTAAATATTTTTATTACATTGTAGAAAATGAAAATATTCCCATCTTCTAAAAAATAGTTTATCGAAATAGACTCTTACGTTTCTCTTTTATCGAATGCTTTCTTATTTATTTACAGTTTTTCTTATCTTATGATAAGTACTAAAATGTATATTAATAGGACAGTTCAAGATAAAATATCTGATTTCTTACATAGTTTAAAATAGTGATTTCCGGGAACAAACCAATAAACCTTTCGTTTTTATGTTAAGTGCTTGAAAACTTTAAAGTGCTATTGTGTTAAAAATACTGTTCAAAGGGGTGTAAAGTTGGAATATAAACCGGTAAAAATAACGTTTCTAAACTCACCTTTCTTAGTGGTATTTTAGAATAAATTCCTTTCAAATAACGTTTCTAACTCTTTTATATCCAGTCGTAAAAACGAGCACTTTATATTCTGTATGTTTGGGTTTATTCTATATGTATTCAAATGGCCGAATGTAAATATTTGAATCGGCGCTATGATGTAGGAGGCTTTCTATGAGCATCATCGTAAAACGATCGTGAATAACGTCCATTTCGAATTTACGGTCGCGGCGATATGTAGATACATTTTTATTGAATTTAATGCCGTAAACTTAGATTTTCAAATTGTAAATCTAAATGAAATATAGATAATTTTATCGTACCTTTGAATAAATAAAACACGTTTTATTCCCCGTATTACATCATTGTGTGCCTTACGTAAACTCGCAAAATAAATAAATGTCCAAATGGAAAAGAGTAATTATTTTATTTGTTTATCTACCGTTGCTTTATCCCTCTTTTTTATCTAGTAAGTATTATCGTTATCAAAAATGTTGGTAAATATTTATCTATTGTTCATAAATAATATCTTGTGCGTAATTTAAATATTTTTTATTAAATACGTCATCTCTATTTTATTTTTTTTATTAAATTTTTCCAAAAGGATTGCGTTAATTTTTATGTATGTGCTTAATTAATGTTTCGCCTGAATACGTTCAGGTATCTATTGGAATACATACAATAATTACATTGGGATTATTATTACTGGTGTATTATCGCATAACCATTAGTCTGTAATGCGCTATTGAGCGGATACGAGCGTTCCATTCCAAATCGAGTATCACATTGACTATGTTCGATTATAATATAAATTATAAAGCCATTAAGTCCGGGACCCGGGGCCCGTTCCCACAAAATAATAGCTAGCTAATGAAATGTTCCGGTAAATAAACGACCTTATTTGCATTGAATCGTACGCTAGGGGTATTACTGTTAACGAAGCAGCTGATACAATTATTTGATAAGACGAGGTTCTGATGGCGTGGCCCTCTTTCGTCGAGCTTATTAACTACCAGACTCCATTGCGGGGGGCGACGCGGCGACGAAGGGAGCTCGGCGGCGGCCCCACTCGATGTAAATTGCCGAATAGTTAAAAAGTCTTAAGGGAACTTTGCTCATAACATCAATCTAAACTTTGGTAACTCGACCAATTTAGGACGGCGCGAGTGGGTAGTTCTCATAAAGGGAAAAGTTGCGTTATTAATTATTTTTATACCCGCGAAATTGTTAGTTTTTCAACGAATTTCATCTAAAGTTTTAATTGAATTTATTTTCTATCTTTTTTTTACGATCACATATCACAGTAAATCTATACTACTATAACATTACATTTAATCTTTAAATTATTGTGGTGAAAGTTCTCTTAATGAATTCTTTCTTAATGAATACCTTGAAGCATAGTGGTTTACACCAAAGTTCGGAATTACGGTATGGCGATATAACACCATCATATCATTGTTTATCCCCTTTTTTGGAAATCTCAAAAAAAAGTTATAGGGGCCAAATGTAACGTATGATGAAGCTATGAGCACTAAATGGACTGTAGGACTTTTAAAATTTTTCGATTATCTAAAAATAGCGATAATTCATAGCCTGTTCTCAAAATTTTCCACCTGTAACTTTTCTTTTGGGGATTTCTGAAGAGCAAGGTGAACATTAAAAAGTCGCAAACCACACGAGAACTGGGCGAATTCACTGAAACATTTCGTAAACTGTTGGAAAATTTTTATTTAGAATTTAAAGAATGTTTATGCAGAAATGGTTTTCTCTTCAAGGCCGTTATTTTTAAAAAGTAAAATTGGCACGATTTTCTTAACTCATACTTGTAGAAAAGAATTCTGAAAGTCAATATTTGACGAAAAAATTGGACAATATAAAATAACCCAATTCATTGGAAAACCCTCTATAATTTATACAAATAACACTACATAGTTTACTTACCAATAAAATTAAATTCAAACAAATTTATTAGTACTTCGCTGATTTTCTAAACTGCAAGAAATTCTTGGTGCCATTTTAGACAAAAATGGTTAAGTATTTCCAACCGCACTGTATCTGAGGTTTACGTTTTATGGGGGTGTAATTTCGAACCTTGATGTGGATGACTATAAGTAACTTACATTGACTTATAAACTTAAGATGGAATTCTTTCTAGGAAATGATTATTTTATAAAACATATATCTCTTTTACGAACACATATTCTATTTAATGACTTCACACATAATCTCTAAATTGCTACAGTGAAAGCTGTTTTAATGGACATCTCGTATAAACACATCAAAGTAAATAACTTGCACTAACTTTAATTCCCATGTACTTATTTGATGGGATTAAAAATAATCTTTCTAAAAAAAGATAAAGTATGCAGTGAAAGCTTTGTCTGTATTTTGTCTTCATTACGAATAATATTGCTGTATAAACTTAAAATTTAGAGAATGACTAAGATACTTTAGTTGTCATAATTTTCAAATTCAAATTTAATCAATGTAACTCAGACATGCCAAGAAATATTTTTTAATGGACGTAATCCCCATTTCTTGTTTTCTCGAATGTCAAGGAAACAGAACGTGGAATTCGCAATTGGATTACATTGGTTTCTTTCCCCAATTTAAGAAGTTTATTTTTTAACTTAAAATCTTTGTTTTGCTTCCAAAGATATAAGAATTTTAAAAACCTCTGCTTGTTATTCCATCCAAATATCGATTTCGACTTCCGCTCGCCCTCACATTAGTTATTGATTGTAACCTCATTCTTTGTATTTATAAGAAACAAATTAAAGTGAGCGTAAGAACGAGTAAATGTTGCAGGAGATGGTTAGATAGATAGATAAATGTTGAAATAAATGTTTTCAAAACATTGAGCATATTCCGGTTAAAAACACAATCTTCCTGAAAAAGATAAAGCTTGCAGCGAAGGCTTTCTCTGCATTCTGTCTTGACACGATTAATGTGCCTGTATAAAGCAACTCAAAAACTTAAGTAATAACTAAGAGTTTTTACTTATTATGAATTAAATCAAACATATCCAGAAATATATTTTTGTGGAAGTAATCCTTATTATTTGCTTTCTTGAAAAGACAATGAGCATATCTAGTCTAAAAACAATCTTCTTGAAAAAAAGGGGTATTAAGCGAAGACTTTCTCTGTATTCTGTCTTCACACGATGAATGTGTCTGTATAAAGTAACTCAAAAATTATTAAATCAAGCATATCCAGAAATATATTTTTTATGGGAGTAATCCTTATTATTTGCTTTCTTGAAAAGACATTGAGCATATCTGGGCTAAAAACAATCTTCTTGAAAAAAGAGGAGTATGTAGCGAAGACTTTCTCTGTATTCTGTCTTCACAGGATTAATGTGCCTATATGAACTAACTAAAAAACTGAAGAAATAACCAAGAGTCTTTGATTGTTACCATTTTCAAAATCATATTTAGTGGAATTAAATCAGATGTCCAAAATTATTTCTTCAATGGAAGTAATTTTCATCATTTGCTTTGTTGAAAAGACATTGAGGATATTTAAATTTTAAACAAGTATATGAGTATACAATAACAAGTAAACGAGTATTCAGCGAAAGCTTTTTCTGTACTCTTTCTTGATACGTTTACTACGCCTGTATAAATTAATTTTAAAACTTAAGTAATAATCAAGAGTTTTTGGCTGTTATAATTTTCAAAATCCTATTTGATGGAATTAAATCACACATATCTAGAAATATTTTTTTAATGGAAATAATGCCCATTACTTACCTCTTTGAAAGAACAAACTATAGGAGAATTAAGAACAGTCTTTCTGAAATATAAGATAGCTACCTAAAAATATGTATAACTTCTAATCGAATACTGTATACTCCGTTTGTTACAATAGTTTTTTTGTCTAATTTTACATGACAGAGAAAGACGAAAACTGAAAATACTGATCTAGGATAACACTATTAACTGATGACGTATGAGACATCTTTCGCCGGACAGAATATATGTTGAGAAAACTTTCCCTATATTCAATCTTCACACGGATATATATATTTATCAAACTTATTATTACTGTGTATACCCAAAACATTAATCTTCTCCCCGTATGTACAACAACAGGTGGACCAATCTTGTAGCAAACAATGGACCCTGACGGTTTAGGTATTCGTCTACCTGGAGAGGCAATAACCGCTTAAAATACTAAAAGCTTTTATAATAGACAGCTCATCTCCCACACGAGGGAAAATTGATCCAACATCTGGGAATATTTTAGTTATTTTATAACTTTCTAGAATATACGTTTCGTAATTAAAACAAATATTGTTTTTACGTTATTGTGCCTTCAGCCATTTGCTTGAAACGTATATTTGTGTAACGTCGTGCATATTAATAAAATATCTTTAGTACCCGAGTTGTGAGTCGAGGTGTATTGGTTAATATCGATTTCATTCCTAGAATAACAGAAGGTATATTTTCGTTCGTGCTGAAAATAACTCAAGTTTTCTATTTATTTGGCTTGTAGCAGATTCATTTCGTGTTAGCAATCCCTGCCCCCCAAAGGTTATTTCAAGAATTATTTCCTATCATATTGATCGTGGATTATACATCACCTGTTTTATCACCATTCAAACAAAACCGTGATAAGAATCTTAAATAACAGCAAACACGAATAAGCGAAAATAAACAGCTCGCGTCCAGAGGCAATAAATCTCTCACGCTTTATAAACGAACGTTTAAGTTTTTAAATATCTCTTACAACCTTAATACACATACAGGGAATACACAAGATAATTTACGCGGGCAGTGTGTACAACGTACTGATATACGAATGTAAATATTTGGATAACGCGTTTTAGTTACATACGGCAGGTAGATTACGAAAGTTGGTTACTAAAAACGAATACGTTCAGATTGTATTATAACACTTAACTTATTGTGGCTTGCGCAATCCCTTTTTGAACGCAAACAATTAACGCGTCGCCTCTAATAGTGCCCGAGAGACGATGATAAATGGAAACCGTGTTAATGTAACCGCAAGAACTCCATCTTGACGGGCCAACCATTTTCTTGCGAAGATATATTACTAACAACAAATTACTTGCGTCATTAAGAAATGGGGTCAAGTATCCGGTCGTAAAAGAGCAATGCTAAACCCATTAAGTTTTGAAAAATATTGAAACGATTTGATAAAACGTTATCTATCTGACGGGACAATGTTAATAAACGGAGTAATTAATTTCGAAATTATACGGAACGTTATCGAAAGCACTTCTTGTAACATACATATTAACAATTTAAACGTTGCCACCGGTGTCAAGTTGTTTGCTAATGCTGCTAACTGGTTTTCTCTTAATTAAAACTTCTATTCTAGGTGACAGTAATATTAGATTTATGAAACCAAGAAATCAAGGTAAACTTGTTATTCCAGTAGTCACAATACTCAAACGGAATACTTAATTTCAAAATTAATAAAAACTATACCGTGAGAAAGTTTTCTCACAGTAGCATTATTACAATTGACTGCTTATAATTCGCATTTAATTATAAAGATTTTCGCAATACCTTAGTGAGTATGTTGAAAGAACTTATTTACAGTTGCTGTTAAAGCTATACAATACGGTATTGTACGGTGGAAAATGATCGAACGTATTCTTTTTCTGTTAATTGTACACAATGTAGTGTAATACGTTTTATTTCCGTACTGTGATGAACGTACAACAGGAATAGTAACAAACTAGCAAACCAGTTTTAATTAAAAGCGGTAATAAATAACAACAAACACACAGTCCGGAGCGTGATCGTAAAAGCTTAACGATAGCAGCATTAAAAGGAAACATGACGGGTTTATGGTTATCCGATATTATTCCACTTTGTGCCCGGCCGTTCTTCCCATGGGAAGGGCAAGATAGATCTCAGCCATCGCGGACAGGTTGAGGTTAATTTATGGTAATTACCTTTGTTGATACGTCTATAGGTATATAATTACGTCGAGATATGGATTGTAAATAAGAGGAACGTCGTGTACCAATCAGATAAGATAGGCCAGTGTAAGCAATACCGCGGTGCCCGTATAACGAAATGTTGCATCTATCGTCGTCCTTATTCCTCTCTAACCTTCCCCAGATCTTCGCCGAACGAACGTTCCAATCGAGTGCCCGTTTTGTCGAACGTGGAATCCTCTTGTATATGTTTTACTATTCGAGGTACGGCCGGAGGAGAACAACGGAGAGCGCAGGAAACAGGAAAAAAGAAGGCAAAGCGACACGAAACAGGCCATAGACATTATATAAACCCGTTCCAGGGGACTATTTATAAGAGAATAAGGCCATTAAAAGGCAACGTAAACTGGTTATAATGGCCGATTTTACCGGCCGACTTGACTGCGCAGAGAACCGAAACTGGATATTTCAATAAGGGACCGGAGCCCTTTTTACAACTGGTTTTTCGACGGGTTTGTTTTATTCAAACGCGAAAATATACTGCCCGTATACGTAATGACGTCCGCGGACGCGCAAAGTTCGTTATTTCCCTTCGTTTATACCGCGTCCAACTTCTTCATCCAAACGTACGCGATAACTTAGAAACGGGACGTCGTTTGTTTCCGACGTCATCTGTTCGTGCGTATCGATAATCTTAGAAAGCTCTCCTATCGCACTCCAACTTTGCATCGTAAGAATAGACGTAATAAAACGGGAGTACTCGCCCTCGTCGAATGGGAAGGCTTTGTATCGAAAATTGAATGAAAAAGCTTTTAAACTTTTGTTTGAAATTGGGGGAAGGGAAGGACTACTCCCCAGTTCTGTTCGAAAATGGACCTCCCTTTAAAGGTAAGGAGAAAATTTAAAAGCATTCGAGACTGTTAACTTTTCAATTGTAAAATAACTACATTCAATAAATCAATATATATTTTTCTTTACTTATTAATTGAGTCTGAAAGCTTAAGTTTACGGTATTTTATTACTTTTACTTTATTTAATTTTCTAAAAGATTGATCTAAACATTGAATAAAATGAAAACTTTAAACATAATTTTAGAATAAAAATTTCATAAGCAATCGTTAAGAAACGAAATTTTGCTTTAATTTGAGTACAAACACGACCTATCTCGCTTTCGGAGTTATAATGATTTTTAATCCAAAAAACAAAAATATTTAAGAGCTTTGAGTGACCATTAATTTTTTGCTTTTCAATTCTTCAAAATTAGGAATTTTGAAAATAATTTTAGAATAAGATTTTCACGAGAAATTGTTCGGTATTTAAATTTGTTTTAGTTTGAGTATAAACAGAACCCATCTAGTTTAATTAAATAGATTCGAAGTTATTAATCTTTTTAACACTAAAAGCACTATACAGCAATTCGAGAGTAAATAGCGATTTCAGCTCACGATTCAAGGTCACACCACATATATGTCAATGGTGGATCTGCACCCGAAGCCGCCCCTTGTTGATTCACCATGGACCGACCTCCACATGCGGTACAAGATGGTTGGAATCTAGGAAAGTAACCTTTTTTGTTGTTATTATAATCAAAAGCTCCATATTTCACTTTATTTTGTCTAATATTTTATTGTTATATGTTTTGAAAACAAATAATTCAATAATTCAAATAATTAATTTAAATATGATAAAGTACTGCATGTCCAACGATATTCTTTTAAAGGCATCGTTTTATATTTTGTGGACACCAAACCAATTTCTTGATTTCGCTATTTCATTTCGCTTTATTTATTCCTCAAATTCATTTAAACTACTCGTGATATCCTTTTCTTTGAAATATTTCTAAGTCGAATAAATGTGTTCTTGTCTTAACTTTATGATTTTCTTTTTATACCTCTCTGTCCAACCCTTTGAAGGTGTAGAAAGTATGTGGAACCTGTCGTAAAGTAATCTTAGTTAATGGGGTGGCCCGTAACCGAATATCGGAGCCAGATGGGGTGACCTGGCACAAGGTCCGATCTGATTACCGAACCCAATGAACCGAACTAAGCACCGGCACATGGCCACGTTCCCCATCTGCAGCCCTGGTAGCGCGCGAGCGATTTTTTTTTACGTTCAAATCGCCACAAACCACGATTTACTTGTTAACAGTTCGACGCCGTTAATTTTACCTCCATACAAAACGAAGCGGCGCACGCAAGAGATGCTATCTTAGCTGGAAAAACGCGAAGAAAGTACCTCTAACGTCGTTATTTTATCTCAACCAATTCATCTTTGCTGCTTGTACTTACCGGAGTGCTTTAGGTAATCTCGTAAACATTCCAAGATGGTTTAAATGCCAGTCAAATACTTTCAAAATGTAAACATAGAATAAATAAATTTTAAGTAGAATTGATACTTTGGTTCTTTTTTGACGCGATGGTCATATATTTCATTGAGTCTAACCTTCTTCATGGCTCTCGAAACGTGGACATCGATTGAATTATAAATAGCTCGTCGTAAACACGTCTTTACCTCCGGCGCTTCCACGGCGCTATAATTTAACGGTTAGTAAGTTTTTGAGTACACACTTATGAGACAACCTTGTAAGAAGAAAATCAATATTGGCGAGTCGAGATCTTTCCTGTCGGGATTGGAGCGCGATCGTTACTTGCAACATTTCAAAGTGCGCGCACGATTTACATCTCTCGCCGTGTTATTAACTAATTACGGTGCTTTGAAGAAGCTGCCAGTCATTTGGGAGTGATTACGCGTGGCCGCGCGTATCATTATTAAATTATAAGCTGCGCATCTGCTCGATTCTGACCGCGGAACTTAGAGGGAAGAGTATTAAAGGTACGTTGTTGCACTACTAATTATCTGAATGGACCCTTGACGTCGAACGAAACAGGTTAAATCGGATGAAAAAAGTTTTGTGGAATGGATTGATGTTGAAAAGCACTTCATTTTGATGTAAAATTTTCGTTCAGTCGAATTATTGCGCGATTTAATCAGATTACATTTAGCGAGTAGTATCTATCGACGAGTAAATTATAATTTAAATAAAAAAATGTAATGGTCCAATCAAAACGGTAATTGCTTTACATACCCTCGTTAAAGGCCGTACCATTTTACCGGATTTATCGCTAAATCACTCAATTATATTAATAATGCAAAAACGTATATTATTTGACTTGGGAATAATTTCATTTTATCTTTTGTATTTGCATATTAAAACGAAATCCGGTATTCTTTCCCCGTTTTATCAAGTTTGGCGAATCCGCATATGTATGCACCACACAGAAAAGGACAAAAGTAAATGCCGCGACAAGATTTATAGCCCATTGTGTATCAAATGAGGAAATATAACCGCAAAAGGACCTCCTTATGCGAACAAATACATGCAGCGTGCCAGTTTGCAATTTCGTTATGCAAGAATTTTAGAAAACGGAGAAACTACGCCTCAATAGAATCGCAATTCAACGGTCGCGTCCTTTTTTATCCATATCAAACAAGGTTATTGTCAACACTAGGATATTATTGAAATCTCCGGTTATATCTCAACGTCCACAAAACACCACGGAATACATGGAAACGAACCTCTCTATACGGGCAGCGTGGCGCGTGATGTGTCGATATCACGCGTTCCGAATACCAATTAAACTTACCTGCTTCATTAAGACAGCCAGGGTAATTTATTATCTCGTCTAACGCGGTCGTTCCACGGGCTTGTTTTATCTGGACGACCGGACTGACGCGATGCTCATTTCAGTGATTCACTACCAGAACCTCATTTGCATATTACTGTACTCGCGAAATGTTGGCGCTGCTCGATAATGTGATTTACAGCGACATCGAAACTTCGCAATAACTCCGTGGTAGATGCTTTAGCTGAATACCTTGCTACGGTGGGATTTACATGTCGTTCGTTGAATTCGTACTGTGTTACGCGGAATCAACTTAACCGATCAGTAAGAATTTACAAAGTCTATTTTTAATACAAACGTACCAGAACTTTTTTTTCGACAACCAATGTGTTAAGTTTAAAAAACGAAATAAAAAATAATTTTTATGTAGATAATCTTAAGATTTTTAAACTCAACATAATTAATGTGTTAAGTTAAAATATTTAATAATTATGAAAAATAATAACGTATTTAATAATTTAAAAAATGATAAACAAAGCAATGATAAGATAATGTAAGCAAAATAATGCCTTGTATATAATAAAAACACATTTTGATGGTAGTATAATAAAATGATTTACTTCGACATGTTATGGAGTGTAAAAAAATTAACTTCAAAATTCAAGCATTTCACTGTGGGATTATATTTTTGTGATTTTTAATAAAGTCAAAGTCAGCGAAAGCCTGCTGTTATATCAATGGTAAGAGAAAAAATATTGTTTAGTGTTCAGTAAAAAATAAGTGTATAGGCTGTCTTGTTTTGATTGTCCGATCCGTTACTGATGTATTCCCTGGCTAAAAATAACCAGAAAAGTCCTAATGAACCTGGACTCAAAAGTGATTCGTTTTCAAGACAGTGAATGTTTAGTTCCCTAAGTTTACCTATTATTAACATAATCGATGATAATTATTTAAGTTTAGTTAGTAACTCGTTACGATGATTGCGATAAACTATGCTCATTAATTGTAAGACTTTTTTGCTTGTATTCATTGAGAGAATAAACCAGCGAAGGATCGGACAATCAAAACCGGACACTCTGTATAAATCCCTAAATGTTTTTAATTCTTGAAGATTCTTCTACGGAGATAAGTAAGCAGACGCTTCAAATGTGTGAAAATGACACATAAATAAGCATAGTATTTCATCCATGTGCGTAATAGCGCTTTAACGCGATATTGAAGTACCTTAACCCGGCGTCCAACACGTGGTATGTGAGAACGATCAGAGCAAATAAAATGTCCTATACCTTTAGTAACAATACTGACGTAACAATATAGTATACATATTTTAGTCTGGGATGGTTTGGGGTTTGTTATACCGCAGGTGTCGAATGCCGGGTTAATATTAGGTTAGGGAAAAAGAAATTGATTGTTTTTACGTGAATTATATCGAACAAATAATGGATTTCTTTTTGCCCAACCTGATATTTTATGTTTTAATATGTTTTATTTAGTTTTGTCTTCTGGCGTGCTTTGAAAATTTGTTATACGAAAATCATGTTGAAAATATGTCTTTGTGTAAATTTTGTTTAAGGTATTTAGATGATAAGTGCAAATATGTTAGGAAAAACATTAACTTCTCAACCTGCAAATGTCCAGAATGTGTTAAATGATGAAATCGGCTCTTGTATTCTGTTACAGAACACTATTTTGTTATTTTTTACTGAAATTTTGGATAAATAATGTTTATAAAATTTAATCACATTTACAAGAGAATTTATTTACAAGAGAAAAGAAACGATTATTGCGTTGAATTGATTTTGAGGAGATTCTAGTTTGGTTTTAAAGAATCATATTTTTTCTAGTTGTTGTCAAAAAGATCTTTAAGTTTAACAGTTAATTAACCTAACTTTATAAAATATTTGATTAACTGTAAAAAATCGTAAAGTTTTTTTATGAAAATAGAAAAATAATTTTTACTGTAAATTAACTTAATAGCCAAATTCGTTCTAATTATTACTAAAAAATTTTAAGAAAATACAAAAAATTTTAATCGAACCTAAACATAACATCATATTGTTTTGAACTTTGAAAAGTTGCAACGACTTTATTTATATTAATTAAAAAAATAAATCACCTCAACCAAAATTGAATTTAATATCACCTCATATATATATATTTTTTTACTTTGAGAAGTAGTAATGACTTTATTTATATCAATCAAGAAACTATGTATACATTAAACTAAGTCTCTAAAGAGATGTTACTTTGAATTAATGTGTCTAATTTGTTGTGACAGTTACCTAAAATCTAAAAAGAAATCTTAACGTTAGAAACATTTTGGAGAGTTAACCAAACAAAATTTCTTTTTAATTTGATCAATTTAAAAAAAATCGTACAGAACTTATTTATGAAGATTAAGAAATGATTTTAACGTTGAATAGAAACTCAAAGGTCCTATTTTTGATTATAAAAATAAAATTCATTCTAATTAACATAAAAATATTTTAAACATTTTTTGAACAGACTATAGAATTTTTACTGACTTTAAAATTTTTTCAGCTAATTTTAATAAAACTCCCAAACTTTATTTATAGGAATTATAAAGTGATTTTTACGTTAAGTTAAAGCTTAAAGACTGTTTTTTACAATAATTTTCAAATTTATTCTAATTATCACTACAAAAATTAAAAAAAAAAATATCGATGAAACGCCTATATTCTTATAACCTTAATATTTTATCATATCTTAACATATATTTAAAAATCAATTAGCTGTACATTGCTAAAAAATGCACTGTTCAAAATTAAAAGAAATTAACAAAGACCAAAGAACTGTGGTAAATTTATTAAGAACATTCTCGATTGAATCGATAAAAAATGTATACATTTAACTTTTTTTTAATTAGTGATTAAGTATTAATTGATAGATACAATTTTCAATTGCAAATCAAATCGAACAAATTATAGTGTTTCGTAATCAAAAACTAACCACTTCCCTAATGAGTGCAATAATATTTCTAGTAACCGACAATAATTATAAGTGTGGCTGTTACAAAAGAAGTTACTAATTACAACGCTATATTGCACTAGAATGCGGATATGGAATTAATCAATAAAGTTAGTCATAATTATGTAAATAAACTTAAGTAGGTTAGTGAGAGGTGAGTAACATTTTCTGTAACCAGTTGTTGTTAGGAACTGGTCTTTTAGAATTTTACAAAACGAGTATAAAGCGATTTAAACCGTCTTTATACGACGTGTGTGCACGTACGCTTTTAGAAATTTCATTACCTAATCAACGGGGTTATAAATAAAGCTCTTTACGTCGCGCTGGCATAATAGGATAAATCAACATCATGTCGTCTATACAATTTTCAGTTAACAATATATTTATATATTTTTTAATTAACTCTTAACGGTGTTTATTTACGGTTCCTTTCACGTTATTAATTAACTTTTTTTACGTCCAGCTTTTACAAGCGTTGAAGATACTAGAAAAGCTTTAAAATAAAAACTACTTGCTTGACATTTAAGGAGTTTAAACTTGAATGGAAATGAACCGTATTATTCTGAACGTAGTCTTTGTACCGCGGGATGAGTAACGACCGTTCTGTTTTCGAAAATTAATACAATTATACGAACTCAAAGTTAGAAAGTGGCACCATTAATCTTGAGTAATTATTGAACGAAGAAACTTTGAAAGGAGAGATTAATCAAGTCTATATAAATTATACATTTACAGAATGTAAAGTGAGTCGTCTCTCTCTTCTCACTTCTTTCTCCATCCGTCTCTTTCGTTGCCATTTCTGTGTACGATGAAATATGACTCTTGTCAAGCAACAACTGACACGCAAATGCATTCGTGCCCCTTTTAAAAATTTACCAACGAATGACAGATTGCATCTTCCTGTCTGTTCTCTATTCTCGGTATTGTGTGAATTGTCCCTTTAACTGGACGAACGTAACAGTAAATTCGAAAACCGTTACATTACCTTTAATTTATATGTTTATTTCACTTTAATACATATACAATTAACCAAGTGATTTATTGTAATCCCTCAAGTTTAATTATTCTAAAGGTGTGGAAACTTTGTAATTGAACTTTCCCACGTTACTTGTTCTTTTATTAGTAAAAAGATACTAAAAGGTAATGAAAGACATTATAAACATTGTTATACGAAGAAAAAAATTACTTAATTACCGCGGTACAATTAATTAAAAATGTCGCAATGTGCCGATTGCAACATTGTCGGCGTCAATGGAACTTGTTTCGACCCGTTAATTGCACGACCATAAAACAAGATCGGGTGCGGTGTCCGAGTACGTAAACAGAAGATCGAAATAAATAAAAAAGATACTTAAGGTTTATGCAAGATCGTATCAGATATACAGGTAGTTTGCCTTAATGGATATTTTAATCGTGCAGGTGTGATTTTAATAATGACGGTTAATGATACATTTTTATCAAAAAGTATTTTCTTAATGGGAAAGTTACAAATAAAATCGCACTCTCCAGCATTTCGGACGTTAACGGATTTTCTTTTTAATAAAATGTAATTATTAAACCAAGCCATCGAAATGATGAGGATTAAAACCCCACAATCCGGCCATTTCAATGCTACGTGAAGGATAACTCGTAAAAGATGCACTCGTAACGAATTCCACAAAATAACGAACTTCGTACAAAAGGACGAGGGTTGAATTTTTTAATTAATGCAACCGGAATTAAAAAAGAAATCGCACTATCCGTAAAAACGAGTATACCGTATAAAATAATGATGCTTTTAAAACGGGGGGTTCTGGCGATTCGCAAGTGAATTGAAAACGAGCTCGAAACAAGTTGAAAGAGGAAAGGACGATTAAACAAACGGAGAGAAAAACGAAACGGAAACGTTCTACAAACAACTTAGCTGATTTTTAAACGTTAATCCTACCATTAAAATTCATTGTCCGTCTTCGTGGTCTATATGAAGTGAAAATATATTTGAACGACGCGTAATGAATAAATAAGATGTCTGTAGAGGAGGATTTGGCATCGGTTTCTGGTTCCGGGCGTCGCCGCCAGCGACGTCGGTGGCGCGCCGATCTCTAACCCGCCGAATGCGATAAAGTGCACAATGGATAAAGTTTCATCAATAAAGATTAATTTTGGCGATTATCACACAATGGTTTTCCATTACTGGTAATAATTACGTAACTCCCAGGATTGCCAACGTTATTGTTGCCGAGGACAAGATTAATTTCGCTAATTTATGCACTAACGTTAGTATATGTACATTATCCTACATATTATCATTATTATTAAGTGTACAATTGAGTATTACATAACATATTAAAGGGTACAAAAGGTGTCATTATTCTAGCAAGTGATAATTAACTTTAAAAAATTGTATAGAATTTATTGGTCAAAATTAAGAAATGATTTTCATTAAAGTTTAAAGAATTTATGTTTTGTTATAAAACATAAAAAAAATAGAAGATATAAATTGTGCTTAACATAACTTCACAAATTTTTGACCAACTTATTTATAAGAATAAAGGAAAAACTACTTATGATAACTAAATATACAGAAAAACCAATCGTGATTTTACCAATATCACTCATAACACACAATTCCCTTGACAGTCTGCGCGGATATATCTTCCCCAACTTAGAGTGGACCACGTTATATAATTTACTAATTGGGACGGGAAGCTTTTCTTACAAAGCTCACTTTTATATGTAGGTGATGTTGATGCATCTTTGAATCTGAGGTTTAGGCCCATATTCAAAGACGTAGTCGAGAAACAGCTCAGCGAGATTTTATGCTCAAGTATGTTTACCTGCTTTGAGAGGGCGTTCTTCGTTGGAATTTGGTTATTTTGGTTGAAGGATCAGTTGATTAAAAATATTTTACAAAACTTTAAAACTATTAATACAAAATACATAAACAAAATTAGGTTTGAGAACCTAGCTGTACTTAAAGTGCGATCACCGATCCTTCGCCCAAAATAACCGTGTCCCGATGAAGAGCACCCTCTCAAAGCAGGTAAATGCAGTTCAGCATGAAATCTCGGTGCTCCTCGATTACGTTTCTGAACATGGGCTTTAGGGAATGGACATCCGATGGGACTGTAATTTTATTAAATCAACAAGAAATTCTAACCTGACATAATTTACATGTTTATTAAAACTTATCAGTTTTTTATTAAAACAATTTTTTTTAAACTTATCAGTTTTAAAAAATTCATATCTAAAAAACCATTTGTTCTAGAGATTTGAAATTTTATGACAATTTAGTTTAGAACATAATTTTTAAAATGTCATATCTAAGAAACTAATTATTTTTGAGATTTGAAATTTTATGAGGATTTTAATTGAAACTTGGTCTTTATTTTTACCAAACATAAACTTTCTACGATATATAGTTCTTCTCTTAGAAGAGAATATGTAACTTAATGTTCTTAATTGAAATTTTTTAACATTCTAAAAATTGGGCTATGTTCTAAAAGTGGAATTTTCTTAGGATCACAGTGTAATTTGACGTTTCGAACTTACAAAATTATTATATACACTACTCAATTCTTAAAAATCGATATCTAAAAGATTAATTGTTGTTGAGACTTAGAATTTGAGCAGGATTTAGATTGGTACATAATCCTTATTTTTTGTAAAAACGAATTTTCTATGACTTTTAGTTTTTCTACACAAAAGAAATTCTAACCTAACTAACAATGTCGATTAAAGCTTATCAATTTTGAAAATTCATATCTAAGAAACTAAATGTTGTTTGGAGTTGAAATTTGACGAGGATTTAGAGTGGTACATAATCTTTATTTTTAGCAGAAATTAATTTTCTATGACTTCTAGTTTTTTTACAGAAAGAAAATTGTAAACTGATTTAATTAACATATTTATTAAAACTTATCAATTTTTAAAAATTCATATCTAAGAAACTAATTATTGTTGAGACTTAAAATTGTACAAGGATTTATATGGGAACACATTCTTTATTTCTGCCAAAAAATGAATTTTCTACGACTGTTAGTTTTATTTACAGAAAGGAAATTCTAACCTAATTTAATCAACACATTTATTAAAACTTGTCATTTTTTAAAAATTCATATCTGATTAACTAATTATTGTTGAGACTTGAAATAGCACCATGATTTAGATGAAATCTTGTTGTTTATTTCTCCCAAAAATAAGTTTTTACGACTTTTACGTTTTCCCTCAGAAGAAAAAATGTAACTTAATGTCTTTAATTGAAATCTGGGGGAATCTGAGTTGTAACCATTTTATTGAACACGATTGTGACCTGCATCAATCGTCTCGCATTCATACTTATCTGATCAATATGTCCAAGATTGTCAGTAACATGAGTAACAGTCTCAATTCATACATTAGACGTACGCAGGAATTTTAAACTTTTGGAATCTTGTGCTCAAGAATTGTTGTCAGAAATGGGTAATAAAGGAACAGTACCGTAATAAAAATGAGACAACACTTAACTATCACAAAGCATGCACTAGTCTTTGTGTTAATGTGTTAGCGATGACTTAAAAATAAACTTTAGGTTGGCGTAAGCTTTCTGAACGCTTTTGTTCATATGTCCTTTAAATAACAGAAAATTTATTTTAGTTATTACCAAATTTTTAAAACATTTTAAAAAGATGGAGGAAGATTAATCACATCTAACATACGCCACAAATTTTTAACCAACTTTGTGAAATCCAAAGTACTTTACTTATAAAAATAATGGAATTAAATTGAACTTAAAACAATCGAGATAAACAAGAAAGTCTATTTTAGATCAAACAAAAATCAAATTTGCTCTACTTGTTACTGAAAAAATATTTTGGTAAACTTGATAAAAAATTTTTACAGTTAACTAATCTAATTTTCTTAAAATTTTGATAAACTTTAAAAAATGGTGAGTTTAAGATTAAGAAAGCTTTTTTATGATATATTAAAACTTAAAGATTCCAAATTTGATTTTAAAAGTTAAATTTATTCTAATTATCAACAAAAAATTAAAAATAAAAATTGAAGACACCGAAGAATTTTACGAACCTAACATAATATTGCAATTTTTTAACTATTTTAAATCCCCCAGCCTTTATTTATAATAATAAAGAAATATTTTTTATCTTAAATGAAAACCAAGATAATTTTCCATAATAAATATTAAATTTAATCCAATTACTACAAAAAATAAAAATAAAAATGAAATCCTATACTCTTTACATTGATCGTCTAAAAATCAAATTGTTATAAGTAAGATGGAAAAAGAGATAAATTACCAAATACCAAAAAAATATGTTCAAACACACCTGTATAAAGAATAATTGAGTAATAAATGACTAAAAGTGATCATTTAAAAAAACCAACAATTTATTTATCGTTTATAAATGCTGATCACGTTGTGGTTATCTCATTCGATTGGTATTCGTTAAATACCGCACATAGCTGCTAATTAGCAATTTTTGCCACAATAACCCAACGTGTACGGTCAATTAAGTTGATTTCAGACCCATTATCACCGCGTATGAATGCATGGTTGGCAGGACTGCGAATGATTGACCGTCGGTTAATTAACCGTGACCGCAGAAGAATGGGCTATATTCCAAGTATTTTGATTGAACTTTTATAATTAAGGTACAATGACTTTTTTTTGTATCCGTTGGCAACAATTTATCGTTATTATAAATACGACGCAAAATACAGGGTAGTAATTATTTATTTATGTACTTTAAAAAAGTAAAATGTTACATCATCGAAGTTGAGTAAGAGAATATATTTCAGTAAGTAATTATGAGTTTGCGAATTATTTAATTACATCTCGAAAACCCTTTTTGCGTAAGTGCACCGAACAAATAGTAAATTTCCAGTCGCGTAAATTATCGTTTCATAATAATTAATGGCCTGTGAAACACGTCGTAATGTAATTAAATCGGACAATCCACTTCTTGCCCAACCGTTAAGCATTGTCTGCTCGGTAATTCATTAGAAACCAATCCCAGCAATGTCCTTACTTCGTCGTTATCGAAACTAAATCGCCCGTTAATTGTAAAACAAAGTTGAAACGGATCTGGGTTACGAAATCGAACTCCTTCTTTGTTTAAATTAGATTTTTTTACATTTCACGAAGGATCTTACTTCCGCATATTTATTGTGAACAGTGGCGAGCAGTCACGTTTTTCTAATTGTCAATTAGTGTTGTAATCAATGATGTCATGAGAGAAGTAATATTAAATCCGATTGTGCAATATTTCGTAAAGTAATATGAAAAATTCTTAGGAGAAAGAAAGAGCTAGGTAATAAATTCGTATTAACATGATGTTCTGTTCCACTTAAAAGTGAAAGATAAACGATCATCGAAACAAACCAGTTTTGTAAATTAACGAATGAACAACAATTTCGTTTCGGTTGGGACCCCGAAAATATCGCGCGGGTAGATTTGAAAATATGATTTACGACGATCAATTTAACCTTTCGAAACGTTCGCAATGTAAAGGTCAAGGACCAAGTTGCACAAAGAGCGCATTAACATTTCGCACAATGAGGCCCGTTCTGGAAGACGCGGTTTATCGCGTTATCGAGAATAAAGTCAAGTTAAGAACGCGAAAGGGAAAACGAACTCGTCCGCGTTTGACTTGCAGATGTAATTTTTCTAGTAGAAAAGGTTCATTTGCGAGCGGAAAATTGGGTTACGTAGGGGCCGCTTGAAGCTCCGAGTAAATGCAATTTCATTCGTGGAGATTCAATATTCATGCGGAATGTTACATTAAGACAGATTTTAGATTAAAAAAAAGAAGAATAACCGGATGTAATTTAATACTATTAGTTAGAATAAAAGTAGAAGAGGATTAAGCGTTACATAATGGCATCTAATTGCACGTTTACAATACTACCCACTTTGTTATGGCGAGGGGATTATGCGTTATAAATTAAAAACATACAAATGGCCTCATTATACTTAATGCATATCATTAGCGTTCCCGGTCGATTTCTTCCACGTACGCGATTATCCGCAATTTGGCGTGCATAAAACTTGAAATTCCCGTGCTTTGTACCTTAGCTCGTGTAATATTATCCCGTTACGGACGCAAAGTAATGCCGGTTATTACCATTTATTCAGGTGCTAATCGATTTTTATGTTGTTGTTTCAGGTAAGGAATGTCAGGAACACTATTCGCCGTGGAAAATTATAGAGGCGTCGCCGTAAGTAGGTTTCGAAATTTCTATATGGGATCGTGTTTGTATGCTAATCTATAATTGCGAATTACAATATTTATAAGCGCAGAGCTCGTTCGTTCCCGTAATTTATTATAAATCTACGCGGTTAACCATGAAAACATTTCAGTTTTACATAATTGAAGTTGATAAGATACAATATTTTAATATGTTGTCGTCTATCACTTACTATTTTTTACTTCAATTTCTAATATATTCATTACAATTAAAAATACATCTTGTATGAAACAGAAAATAACCAGTTTCGACCTTTAATTAAACGAGATAGAAGATAATGTTTTAACCCATCAGAGATTTTAGACGAACAACATTTTTTTTGTATCTGTAAAGAAAATTACATTTAAAAATGGTTTGATTCATTTTCAGTTTTAAAAGGTGTACGTTGTTAATGTTTAAACTGTATTTTCGTTTAAAATTTTTATATTAGGAGTCAAAATCACAGAATACTTTAAAATTCTTAAAGGAATTACGTCGATTTAATTATGGCGATAATCACTTCTTTTAAGAATTAGAAACATTAAAAACTTCGAATCTATTTAAGGGAAATGGGTCTTGTTTGTATATAATTAAAGTAAATTTCATTTACTAATGATCTCTCATAAAAATTTTGTTTTAAAATTATTTTTAAAGTTTTTAATTTTGAAAACTTGAAAATCAAAAAATTAAAAATCAACTAAAGTTTTTAAATATTCTCAAAAATCGTTAAAAACAATTTAATTTGATACCAAACATTTACATCATAAGTGCATATGTGCGCGCATTTTTCCTGGCCACTATCACCAGAGCGCGCATATATGCGCTCATCCCACATAAAATTGCATGTAAAAAAAACAAATAAGAACAAATTTTTCATTTTTTTGGGTGATGCAAATGGGTTAATATGGCGATCGTCGAGTGTTTTTTATGTTAACACGTTGACTGCCACGCGGCTTTATAACGACTTCCCCGTCAGGCCACTAGTGACTGTCCCGGCTTGAACGAAAAGTTGTTTCAGTCACTGATGACTGACGCGGCCTGAATAGAAAGCTCGATATCAGTCATCGATGACTTACATGACATTCAACGTGTTATAGAACCGTTATAACTCCAAAAGTGCTTAAGCTAGATGAGTCATGTTTACACTTAAATTAAAGAAAATTTAATTTTCTAATTGTCTCTTAAGACGGAATTTGAAAATTCTTAAAGAGATACATACATAAGATATACAGAGGGTCCGGAAATAACATTCGCATACTTAAGGGGGTAATTCTACAGCAAAAAAATATAAAGAAAAGTTCATATGAACATGTGACCGGAAATGCTTCCCAAAGAAGCTACAGTTCTTTGAAGTTGATACTCATGGTGCGGTTTTTTTTTAAATTATTTCCCGTATCTTACAGAGTTAATGTTGAATGTTGGAACATCCCCTATTATTTGCACAAGAAATATGGTGATGGTAACCAAAATGATCTACGATGAATACGCTTTGGTACTGAGGCTGAGGAGCGCATTTAAAGTGCTGTATTTTTTCTGCTTGATCATTTTTGAAAATCTGACCTCAAAATGGAAAAGTTTAGACAAAAATACATAAAAAAGTTACTAACATACGGTGTCCTATCATGCACCCACTTCGAGAAATTCAACAGTTATGCGGTAGTGCACATAAAATTCTATGTTCAGAAAATCTCTAAATATCGTAGTAGGTTCGCGCCATATTAAGTATACGAACGTTATTTCCCGACATCCTGTATAAGAGGAGAATTAGATACATAAAAAAACCATCTCCCATGAATTAAATTTATTTTTTTAAAATCATTTTTTTTTATTTTCGAATAATTACACTTATAACTCTTATAAGAATATTTCCGGCTAGGTAGTGATTTATTATAATACTAATCTCTTTGATTATCTTTGACGTTTACTTAATCATATTAACGTGGAATATAGAGGCGCGCGAACAACAACGACCATTAAATTGTCACTATAAATTAATCACACACCCGACAGACGATTACGTCGCAGGTTCGCGATGTTCGCCGATGCGGAATCGTTTCAGATAAGTCTCGTCGTTGGTCAAAACGGTCGGATTAAACGTTAAATAATAACGCCATTACTTAACGCGAGTGCGGACGCATGTTACGTTTGCGGACAAAACAATGACCGCTTGCGACGTAATAAAGTAGATGGGTTTGAATAATTTATAAGAAGCCGTCATTCAAAATATACTACAACGCCGGCCGGCTAAAAACAATCGAAGGGAGAAACGTTCGTATTCGGCCCTCTCGCGGCCGTAAACGGCAAAACGACTGTTTCAGGTATTCGCGCGCTATTTACGTTCCGAAGTCCGAAAGTTATTAGGGCTTTGTTAATTTCGATAAGGAAACCGTGGAATGTTCGACGAGAGAGAACACCCCATTTGTTCGTTATACGAGACTCGGGTGGTGATAAGGTGACGGTATCACGTGGTGATTGATTGCGAGTGACTACGTCAGGTGTACAACGACGTGAACACGAAAATTATCGCGTAATTCGATCGTCGTCGCTCGACCGCTCGCACAAACGTGCAAGTTTCGTGGTGTGGTGACGTCGCATACCGCCAGGTGGAGTATCGTGCTGTTACTAACCTAGGACGTGACGGAGTGAATTGCGACCAACGTCGTGATTGACTAGCGAATGCCAACTAGATCTTTAACACAATAGAATTAACCTAACAACAACAAACGCTATCCAGATTTTTCTCTTTATAAGTTTATTCATTTAGTGATTTCCAAATAGACTTTTCTAAATCGATTGAGTCGTTTTGATGTTTGCTCATGACCGCCTCTCCGTCTGGTTCCTGGTGGCACGCGACCTTTACCGCCTCCACAAAACGACCGCCGGCAGCGCCATCTAACAGGTGTCGGACGTCTCGATATGCCAAGCCCGCTACGATCACTTTTCGCTTTACCAAACGACCCGATCGATCCGAACGGAAGCACGTTTAATCCGGACAAAAAGTATGCTAATATGTGTGTGTACTCGTCATAAATATAAATTAAAATAAAACCGGCTATTTATTTATTTTTCCATTATTCGATGGCGGAGGGCTTTGAAATATTTAAATTCGAATGTTGCTTTTAAAATATTTTCGAAATGAATATTTATTATTTAAAATGACAAGGCTAGTAAATTGTTTGTTCATTACATAAAAATATTTAAAATTGCAAAAATACCGATTTTCAATATTGGGAATATTACGGAAATTATCAAAAATACCTATAAATATTAATAAATGGAATTGTTATTGAGTATCTTTTCACAATATTTTAATATCTACCTGCATACAAGATATTCGAAAATTGTGGTTCTCTTTTTGACAATAAAATTTTGAACTATGATATTAAAAGGAATGTTTACTAGTATCGTCTCTTCAACCATTTGAATTAATGACCAACGAAGATTTACATAAACGTTTTATTATTGTAATACAACACTTACCAACAAAATTTATTAACAAGTTTGAACATCTTAATAGTTAGTGTCTTTTAGATCCTCGATCATGTATTTAATGTATTCCTGATATGTATCTAATATCCAGAATATTCAATTCCATTTGAGAAAGTCAAAGTAGTCAGTTTGTATTACTTATTAAATGGTCTCTAAAGGCCGGTCCAGACGCTACGTTTCGCATTACCTTTTGTCTGTGCAGTTCAACATGTTGCAGACAAAGCGTTGCGTGTAGATTGGAAAACTAAGCAGTTTTGAATACATTTCCTAGAACTGTGCGAACAAATCGGTGCGTGTAGACGGTAGGTCCGTTTTCCAATTCATTTTGTACCTCAGTTTCAATTAGTCAGGCGACCATGACTGACCTACGGCAATGTTCAAAGATATCATGACATTTAATTCACAATTTATTATGAATTCTAGGTCTTTGTAACTTCTGCCAGTTGCCAAAAATCTTAAAGTTGCTGTTAGCCGTTCATGTAGTGATATTGCTGTTGTCATACAAGCATTTTCTTTGATGATATGCGATGTCAGTAATTCCAATAAACTTATACCAAACGTCTCACAAGTGTGAGACGTTCCAATCTTTTCTTTTTAACAAGACACCATACCAAAATAGACAATAGCAGTACCTCCTCCATGACGATATCACTCAAAACTGAGCGAAATATACAGATATATCTGCACTGTGTGGACGCTTCAAAAATTACAACGTTTTCATTCCGTTTTAAGACTGCTCAAGCAAAAGGTAGTGCAAAACGTAGCGTCTGGACCGGCCTTTAAACAGTGCCTTGTATCACTGTTAAATCTTTTTATTTACCTGCTTATATCTTTATAAATGGGCTTATTCCGATAGAGTCAAAGGAGTATTAGGAAATCTTGCTTTCGCCATTCCATTTGAGAAAGTCAAAGTAGTCAGTTTCTATTACTTATCAGATGGTCTTTAAAACAGTGATCTATATCATTGTTAAATCTTTTCATTCATCGACTTATACCTTTATAATACGCTTCTTCTGACAGAGTCAAGGTATTGTTAGGAAATAAGTTGATTTCAATTGCACATATTAAAATAACTTCATCATCTTACAATCCGTTTTAATGCAATAACATAGCAACAAGAACTACGGCGGATTTATTTTAAAAAAACATAAATTTAACGATTACAAATAACAAAATAACAATAACAGCGTTGCCAACAATAAAAAATACAGCTGGCAGGCTTATCAAATCCGAACTTTTCTTTGAGGCACTAACACATGAAGAATCACAAAAAAAATCTGTGAGTCCTTAATGTAATTATAGTTGAATAATATTGGACTTACTAACACAGTTATAAGTTATTAAAGAATACGACATATATTTGGTGTCAAATCTAGGGTGAGTTGAAAGGAAGGGACCAAATTTCAGAAGTGTGCTGTACACATGAAACTAACTTAAAGAAATTTAAATATGTATTCCACTTTCATCAATCAAATATGTAATCGAATAATAAGTCAACTCAATTAATCATTCGAAAATTCATTAACATCAAGATTTTAAAAAAGTGTTTGTGATGAATAATCTTGGTAATTGTCCAAGCTACATGTTTTATTTGGAAAAAATCTGTATTTGGCGTAGAGTTCGAGTTATTTGGAGTTAAAGTTAAATTCTGAACGAATTCCGGGGGTAGAACAATTAACTGCTTTTAACTAAAAATTAAATAAATCCTAAGATAATATATTAGTTTTTCTGACTTGGTTTTATAAGCGCAATACACTTCTGTAATTCGAACCATTTCTCCAGACTAACTCTGTATATTTATTCGTATCTTATCGGTTTCGATTTCCTATAAAACCATCTTCAGGAAAAAGCGTGTCAGTTTAGAGTATTAGATCAAGTAATTAACCAGCTTTTATCCAAAATCAATAATTAATAAGTGGAATATGTGGCGGATGACTTATAAGAGGACACGTTTATTAAAATATAACTATATATAAGATCCTTAATCCTTATTTACGCCTGGTAATTATAGGCGCACACCCTGTGTAACTTCTGAAACGTTAGAAAAATTATTATAGGGCGTACTCTTCTATTTTGACAAAAAACAAAACCATTCTACAAGATGTTCCGTAGTAGAACGGTAACAAAAACGAATTTTAATACTGAATAGCTGTTACTACTAGTCCTTATTATGTGTACATATACCGTGTGCACACCGATGAGCTGCGGATACGTTTAACGTAAGTGGAAAAAGGACGACAATAAGGCTTCCGTTAGTTAACACAGGACAGATAAACTACGTTTACTTATCTGGCCAATTGGAGTTGATATGTGCCTCTTTATCTAACTCATTAAAATCGTATGCAATTCGATGCCTTGTCTTACACATTGACCTGCCCTATCCGCAACTCGAATGTGTGCAGTCTGTATAATTTTCATATATCGTGTATAAGAATGAGAATTCAATATCGCTCAAAATTTAACATTATATTATTGACTTTTGCTTACCTATCGAAACATACTGTTTATTTGGAATTTTTTAAGCTTCATATTTTAATCTCATGAACTTGCAAGATTTTTACAAACTCTATAATTGATTTTGTTTTTGCCAGTCATCAGGCTCTTTTGATCAAACCTATTTTTTTTTTCGATAGAAGTACTTTAATTTTTTTAAAAGTCTCATGTTTTCATTCTCCAACTTTATATGATGCATAAAAGTGAAATATTGTAAATAAGTGTATTATTATAACTACAATTTAACCTAATTAGAAAAACAAAGTCGTGTATATATATACAAAATAATTTTTCATGATAACAATCTTAAACTTATTAACATACTAATCGGCCGCAACGGTATTGCACAGAAAATATATTCAACAACTGCGGACACGAATGGCAATAAATAGGTACTACCTACCCGCAGCTCACCGCACCCTAATGACCGCCCTCTTTCGCCCCCCCGACAATGCCCTTTTGCCGACTTTTTCTTGCGGCAATAAATAACGACATTTCGCCCTATTTATAAACATAAATTGCGCCGCTAACTCCATTATACAAGTTCGGAACGAACGGCGCGGCAAACTGTATGCAAACGTAACCATTATGCGGAACAACTCGAATACAATTAATTTCAACTTTAATTATATACGTGAGTTATGAGCGGGACGGCTGAGCACGCCACGTTTTCTAAAATTAAATCCCGTTTTCCTTACATCATTCGGTAATTACGGGACGAAATATTTCTCTCCCCGACGCAAAAATATCGCCGCATTGTGTGCGCCTAGTAAATTCTAATCCTAACAAATTGAATTTGTCCCACTTAAAGTCATGTGTGTACAAATTTACATCTGCTTTATTATTATTACCGATTGTTAAGGTACAATACATTTCCCATAATGAAATCTTCGCTTTTATACCTGCTATCCAATTTTAAACATTACATTCTTCTTTGACAAAATGAACTACACGTAATAAACTTGCAAACAAGAGATGTTCTACAACCTCACACGCGTACATGTTTGTGGAGGCTGCCCCTTTGAAGCAGCGGCAATGAACGTCGCTTTTAGAACGGCTACAATAATCAATACACCATTACAACACACTGGGAGGATAAATATTGGATCAGGAGAACGGAACAAAAGGGCGCGTTCCTTGTTGACTTTGGCGGACGTTTCTTCACCCGGCCTTTCGCGTTTGTCTTCTTTGTCCGAAAGAATGTTTTAAAAATCTAAGGAATTTAATATACCTACCCGAGCAGATGGCATTTTAATAAAATCCTGATTAATCGTTTTTTTTCCTTTAGGACAAATCCTTAACATAGCATGATCGTCTTGGGTACGAATTAATCTGTTCGATTACAAAATCGATCGCGATTAAGGTTGCTAAAAAAAGCCAGTCATGACGTGGTTATTATTATGATACTGTCCGAACGGAAGAAGGAATGACAACAGATGCCGGCTGTGCAGATTTCTTTTTGATATCGTAATTATTGCTTGAAAAGAGATAATCGTGGTCGTGTTTAATATTTCTTAAAAGAGAGTTTTTAATGAGGGTTTATTACCATTTTTGGTATGTGTACAGGTGTTGCAATTATTTTTTCGAAATTTTTTAGCTACATATATTACATATAAAACCATGAAGATGTGAACAAGAAAACATTTTAGGTTAACTCAAGTCTTGTTCAAGCAGGGGATTTCTAACAGTTTCTGATTTTTTTCAACCAAATTGTTTAATTTTGATCACATGCAAAACAAAACCTGGATCTTGATTGGATGAAAAAATCAGAAATTGGTAATTGTCTGCACGAACAAAGCTAATATTTTATGAAAACACAAACTACTTTAAAATATTGTGAAATTTTACATTATAGATCATGATTTCAACTCAATAGTCTTGTTCAAGCGATTTCTAACTGTTTCAGATTTTTTCAACCACTCAAATTATGCAATTATGATCACATGCAAAAAAAAATCTAAATCTTGACTGGATGACGTGATTTAATAAAATTCTTGTAAGATTTAAAAAAATACAAAATAGATTTTCTATAAAAATCTATCTTGTCATAAAGCGATGAAGATATGAGAAAAAAATTGGGGTTTAATTGAGTATTCTGCAAAAATACGGACTAAAGTTTTGAAAATCATTACTTTTTAAAATTTGATTTAATTAAAAATTTTGTAAGATTAAACTTTATATAAAAATCTCCAATTACACCTGAGACCATAATGATACAAGTAAAAAGTTTTGGGTTAACTTATTATTCTGTGAATTATTCGTTTAACTAACCCTTAATTGACTACCATGATCCTCAAATGAAGGTTTTAGATTTACAAGAAATTTTTTTAGTAAATCATAAAATAGATATTTTGCTTTATCTTTGGCTAAAAGTTCTTTCATCAATCTCCATTAAGGCTGCGGTCTTAGGCCCGAAAAATGATTTGGAACTCTGACTTCACCGATTTTATTATTTGTGAAAAATCTAATAAATGCCTTTAAAATGTTCAGGTTTTTTAACTAAGATGTTGTGTTGAAGTAAAAAAAACTAAGATTGTTAAAATTTTTTAACAATCTGTAATTCTATATTTTCGTATTGTAAACTTTTCTACATATACAGGTGTCCCATTTTGATCAGGGCCGGATCCAATAAGTGCGGAGCCCGATTAAATTTGCTTTGCGAGGCCCCACAAAGTTTAAATAAAAATGTTGATTTTGCTGAAATCAAAACATTATGAAAAATATTTTTTTATTCATTACTCGCAACGATATGGATATAATTTAAGATGCAATATGGCAGCTATTTCGTACAACACTCGAGGGGGGGCACATGAAATTATTTATAAAAGGCTGGGCAACAACAGTATTGGAAAATATACATCAAAACACGCCAAATTAATTTCCGATCGTATTTTCAAACGGAAATTGTGCCACGTTGGAAAGAGACAGAAAATAATTCAACCAGCTGACGAAAATTATGGTTTGGAAGAAGATATTGCCGACACATCTCCTACTTCCTATACTAGAAGAAAAGACAAATTCTTAGATGAACTTCCGAAAACCGAAGAAGAAATTGCCGAAATGGAAATTAGAACGGCTGGCCAAGGCAAAACTCAATTATGGCACGAAGAAAGGGCAAAACGTCTAACGGAATCTAACTTCGGAAGGATTTGCAAAAAAAGAGAGTCTACCAATTGTGCCAATTTAATCAAGCAGATTATATACAAAGGTTTTCCTACCACGAATGCCATGCAATATGGGATAGATAAGAAACCCATTGCCAAACAACAATTTGAAGATAAATACAATTTAAATGTTATAACCTGTGGTTTATTTATAGATACAAACGACTGGTATTTAGCTGCTTCTCCTGACGGTTTGATAGGAGAAGATAGTTTGATTGAAATTAAATGTCCGTTTTCAGCGCATAAGTATACCCCAAAAGAGGCAATAGAAAACAAAGTAGTAAAATATTGCACTATACAAAATGATGAAATAAGTCTAAATAGAAGACATGACTATTTTTACCAAATTCAATGTCAATTGCACATAAGTAAACGAAGTTTGTTGTATTTTAAAAACATGTTACCAGAGCTAGTGGATCCGCGACATACCAGGAATTTACCAATACGTAATAATTGAACGTAAATTCAAGGGTAGTAATTAAATTATTATTTTTATAACGTCCTAATACTGGATTTTTACGCAGGTATAATATCGGAATTATTTGTAAGATGTAAATATTATTCCCATTTTTTTTGTGTACGTATTCATGGAAGTAATGAAAACAAAAATGAAGGAGACTATTACTACCGCATGATGCCTGAATTAGTGAGCCTGCGAGGATATTCGAAAATCTGACAAGGAAATATGTACATAGCGAGTGATGTACTTTCTAATTTCACATAGTTTGAAACTGTATTTTTAAAAATATTTTGTTAGTATAGTAATAATATTTACTATGGTGCGATTATAATACGTATGCACCTCATATAAATTTAATGTATCTAATTTATTCAATGAAAATTTGGTACTTTGTCACATTTGTATTCAAAGTATTTCTTATAGTCGCTTTTTGCCATTTATTCTTCTCAAAATATTATTTGAGATTTATTTACACTATAAAATAATGATTTGCAGCTGATTATTTTATAACATTTTCTTATCGCGAATAGTTCATGTCGTATTATACCTACCCAAATACTAGCGATGTATATCAAATAATCATACAATATTTCCATCTTTGTCTGTTTGACCACAAAAAACTCAACTTTTATTCATACATTCATTCCTCGATAAAAGATAAATAAACACATGAGTTCTGAATGGAAATCTTACGCTTATTATTTACAAAGGGCGGCGCTTAAAGGTCCACCTTTTCGCATCCGAACGTCTCACCCCGAATCCCCTGAGAAACTCAAAGACCGTGAGACCGCAGCCTTAATAAAGTTTCTATAATTGTTATTAAGCACCCTATCTTTTAAGTTAAAGTTAAGTTTTGTGAAAAAAGTCACTGACATTTAAAATTTTTTTCTTAACAGTTGTAGCAAGTTTATCTTTTTGTTCAGATAGAAGACATTTAAGTTTATCTTGGGTTAATATTCTTTTTTTTTTAGTTTTTATAAAAAACTTAGACGGTAGCTTGATTAAAATTTGGCAATCGTGACCTATATACAAAGCACTTTCTTAATTTTTACAGATACAAGATTAAAATTTCAAAATAAGCTGTCATAGTAAAGCAAATTAAATTTATTTTTTTAAACAAAAGTGTTTGTAACTTTTTGAAACATTCAAAACACAACTTAAAATCAATTTATATCTATTAAGTGGTTTCAAGGTAAAAAAATATGACCTTAAAATTCCACATTTTTATTAGACACAAACATTCTTATTGACCTTTCCCGGTTAATTATGCTCCATTGTGTGCGATATTTGACACTTTCAATTATGACCTATTTTTATTTAAATGAAGCCAAGTAGTACCTATGTGAAAGTTCACGAATTTACATACACGTCAGAAATTTCCCATATCAAAGTTCAACTGAACGCTTAATAATTTAATATTCTAGGTATATCATTAAACAATAAATGGACGAAGAAGACAAAATTTAATTAAATTTCACTTATGACCGACGATTATATTAAATGAACCCAAATTATTATTCCGATGGGAAACAATTTAATAATTTATAACCTATACATTTACAAGGGCCCTTGAAAGATGGGCATATTATTACCGGCCATTAATCCCAAATATAGAAAACTATTATCGTTCGGTTCGGAGACCCTCCATTTAACGACATGCGAAGCATTCTTCGTGAATCAAGATTACCGTTTCCGCTCAGTTAATTCCGCTCGGCGCGAGAATATTAATTATTTCGGATTCCCAGATTAGAAAGTCGTTTGACCCTCAACCCTTTTTATAACGTGTAAAGTCGTGTCCCTTAACGTCCAATTATAGAAACTAGAAACAATAAGATAAAGATGTCCATTAATATACCGGACTTGAAATTAATGCAATTCGCATAATCGTGACCGGGATTACATGTGAAATTAGATTTTTATCTGCTGTTCACCGGTGCGTTCCCGTCGTTATGGGAAAATAATAATTTAAATGACCGTTGACCCGTAATCGTGTAGACATGTCGAGAATGGAGAGAACAAACCGGCTGTTTGTTGTCTTTTTCTTTCCCGTTTTATTTTATTAATAATTATACGATCCTCGCCGTTGCATCATCAATCACTTGGATAATTCCGATTTACCCCCTTCTTGCTCACAACGGTGCCCCTCTATACCCGGGAATATAATTACTCAAATAAATCCGAACATCAATAACGATATCGTTTGTTCTTCGATCTCAGATCTCTGAGATGAGGGGCTATTTGTTTTAGCTTCTCATCAATCGAAACTGAATAAACACCGCTAAAAAAGGTAAGCAATCATTCTTACAAGGCTATACATCATTCACACTTGATTTCTAATTTAGATTTCTATCTACGATAACATAAAAAAAACGAATCATACTTCGAAACGAAATTACTAATTAAATTAAATTGAATTAAATTTTAATTGCAATAAAATTGAATTTTACGTTTACAGCGAATGAATTTATATATTTGTTTATTCCAGCCTTTTGAATTTATATAAATGCAATAAAATCATATTGCACGGTCGAAAAGTCGATTAATGTAAATCATTAAAAGAATCGCTCGCATTATATTATAACCGGGAAATAATTTGAAATTGTGCGCAAGGTCATTTTTGGAATTAACACCGTCCCCTTTGGGACTACATAAATAATTAAACGTATTTATGGAGCGCCACAAATGTATTAGTGAAGTTCGCCATTATTCCCGTGTTTGTTCTAATCCGGGCCGGTATAAAATTATAATTTAATGCAGTCCCATTATACTGAAACTAATATTTGCCGTCGAATCGACGGCAATTTATCTGCATAATTCCGGCGTGTTTAACATGATCAAAGGCCCCGAATTTCGTTTTAAATGCCTTTTAACAATATTTCGCGGCACGGGAAATTAATTGAAACTGAAACTAATTTTTGGATGCATTATATACGAACAATTTATTTTATTTCATTTCATTTCGAATTACTATTATAACTCTTCGAAATTTATCGTTGCGTATAATTTATAGATCAAAACAAACCAATTTAAAACTTTTTTTAACAAATACCTTCGTGTCTGCATTAATATAAAATTAAAGGTAGAAGAGAAGTGGATTGATTAAAATGGAATATTTAAATAAGCAGATTAACATATTAAGACCTTCAAGAAATTAATGTTCAAGCGATGAAATTGGATAGAACATAAGTCAATGAAGCAGGTTAGAATACTTAACAACGATGTCTAGGTTCTGGTGATCCAAAAGAAGATATTCCAAAGTAATATTACCGCAATCAAACTATTTCTGGATTTAATAAATCAAGGTGTCCATCAATCTCAAAATTCCTTTCCTAGTCTTTAATATGATCGACAAGTTAAAAGCTATGAACCATCTTTGAACCACCTTTGAACTACTTTTGGGGCATCTTTGAACCGCTTTTGAACTACTTATGAATCACCTTTGAATTTCTTTTGAACTACATTTAAACCATCTTTGAATTACTTTTGAAGTACCCTTGAACTATTTTTGGAGCACCTTTCAGATACCTTTGGATCACCTTTGAAACTACTTTTAAACCACTTTTGAACCACCCTTCAAATACCTTTCAATCACCATTAAACCACCTTTGAACAACATTTGGACTAAATTTAAACCATCTTTGAACTACTTTTGAACCAACTTTGAACAACTTTTGAACGGTATAGTGGCTTTACTGTCACAGTGTTAATTAAATTTTGTTAGGAAAATCCTGAATATTAAGAAAAATATGCGTGCAGAATACTAAGAATTTTTGAAAATATATTGTAATACTAAGAAAATCTGGATGTTTTCGTGGATAATAGAATTTGTGATCTGCAACTATTCCTGAATTTAATAAATAATCGAGGTGTCCACCAGCCTGAAAGTTCGATCAAAATTTGAAAATTTTATTAGGTTAAAGAAAATCCTGAAAAGTTAGGAAAATATACATAAAACCTAGACTTTTTGAAAATAAAAACTGTCCCATTTTGATTGTCCTATCATTTACTGGCCGTATTCCCTGACTGCAATCAAGCAAAAAGGTAATGTCTAAGGTCCTAATGGACATAGATCTGAAAGTGATTCGTTTTCGAGATATTCACCGGTTTAAATCCATAAGTTGATTCTATTGTTAACATTATTGCAGTGAGTTATTTAAATTGGATTATTAAGCAGTTGCGATGATTTCGACAAATTTTTGTACCTAACTAATGCAACTTAATAATACCAATCATCGAAACCATCATGATTATGTTAACAACATATGAAGTTTTAAAATTAAACTTCTGAAGTTTTCATTTCTAAAACGAAATACTTTGGGATTCATGTTCAGGAGTTTTTTTTTACTTTTTTTTCTAGGAATACGCCATTAAAGGATGAGACATTCAAAACGGGACACCTATATATTGTGACATTAAAAGAATTCGATCCCTGAAAGTTTCTGGCCTTGTCTTTATATTTTCGTGCGTAACTAAATAATCAACTATTTCTGGATTTAATAAATAATCAAGCTGCCTACCAACCTGAAAGTTTCTTAAAACATAGAAATGCTGTTAGGTCAGGAAAATCCTGAAAAGTTTAAAAATATGATGAAAATGTTTTTTCAACATTTTTTTAAATTTTTTAAATATATCGTGACATTAAAAAATCTGTACATGCGTAGTTAATCAACTATTTCTGGATTTAATTAAGGAGACTTGAAAATTCCTTCTAAACCTTGAAATTTTATTTGATTAAATTTAACCAAGAATTCTTTAGAGAAGAAGTTTACATTTTCGCGCGAATTAAATTATCAACTATTTATTGATTTAATAAATAATCAAGGAACCAACCGAATATTCCTTGAAAGCCTGGAAATTCTATTTGTTCAAGGAAATTTTGAAAAATAAGGAAAATTATATTGACACAAAAACACGTACAGCTTAAATTCTATTGCTAATAATAATTACCATATTTTTAAAACCACTACAAAGTTTAAAAAAATGAAATCCAACTTGAAAAATAAAGATAAAATTAAAGTGAATACAATAAAAGAAACTTTTCTCCAATAGCCTATCGAAAGTTCCTCAAATGTCGACCAACAAGTACCTACTAAAAATCAACAGTCGAGACACGTCTTCTATTGACGAGGCTCGAGATCTGTTTGGCATATAAAATCGGCAATTTGCCGGAACTGCGACCCCCTAGATGCAGATAAATAACCTTTCGAAATAAATTAAACGATTTTCTCAACCTGTACCCCAATAAACCAGAACTCAGGTCGTTTCTTTCTAAACACTCGCCAGGCTTTGTTTCCTACAACTCGTTTTTTAACTCCGTGACGTGTTCGTGTGAGCGTTTCTTTGTGCCGGTGGATGTGAGAGAGTAATAAAGTTTTACTCTTATTGGTTCTGTTGTGGCTGCGTTTGAATGTATACACTTTTTTGTTAAACGATGGGGTCCATGACCCGGTCGGGCCCGAGCTGAACATTGTACTACAACCACCTATGACCTCGGCATTCCTGTACCTGTTCTTCTACATCTCAGCTCACAACTCGGCCGGTGATGGCTTGATTGAAATTACATTTAATGATTGATCTACGAATAAACCAACTGTGTGTTTTAAGCTCGGTGTTTGATCAGCTGCTTTCTCGCAAAACATTTTATCACGTACCTACTCTCGGATTCTCTACTCCTTTCTAAATATTCACGTTTAAATTAGCGGGTTTCGAGCGACCAGGATGGTTAATCGCCTGTGACATTATTAAAATGAGCGGAGTTTGCGTCGTAACCCGAAATGGGACGGGTAATTTGCTGTTTGTGTTAGAACCGTGCATTACTACCCGGGATGACACTAACTTAATTTCCTGTGTATGTGAATTTAGTTAGTTCTATGTATGTATGATGACATTTCGATATTCTAGTTAATAACTACGAAAATATATTTCACAACATTAACTCGAAATAAAATTAAATTAGTTTCTTTTTTAAGATTAATTATTAAATTTTTTTTAAGTTAAAAAAAAGCTTTAATGGATCCTGTCATTTACAAGAAATGAAGTCGGTCGTTTATCAAGCCAATCCATTTTCTGACATACAAAATAATTAGTGGCAATAATTCAAGCGTTCCATAACATGAAGAATGGGTTATATTTCCTTGTCGAATGCGGCTGTTTACGTGAACGTTAAAATTAGTCGTTTCGTAATAACAAAGATATGGCCTCGACTTGTAAATTAATATCCTTTTTTCTGTAGAATAATAAACAATAATAAATTCAAATCCTCGCGCTGTTGAAAAAAACACGAAGAATTCGTGAGCATCAGCGTCGTTGACTCATCGTATATATTTTTATTCGTGAGTAATTGAAACATCTGTCCGAAATGATGTACGACGTGAGCTTCCTTAAGAGGAACATCTATTTGCAAGTAAATTCGATTTTATAAAAACCGTAATTTCCCGCTCGTTTTTCTCATTTTCCAGTTTATTAACGGGCAAATTGGAGTTGTGTACACGCGAAAAGAACGTCTAAGTAATCGTCTTGTTCGATCGAGTTTCATTTGAATAATTTACATATCCAATTAATTTCGAGTAAAGTGTTACGGACGACCGAAGGAAAAGTCATTCATCACGAACCGGCCCGAATCATTAACACAGGTCATCAATCAAATAATTCTAATACATCCTATTATTACTACCGGATTAAGTCCCGCGGCTATTGTTTTTTCTGACCTGAAAAACGGAAGCATACCAAATGGAGCAACGGACCATGAAATGAAAAGATATACTTCACGGTACAGTTACAACGCAACATTTATATGCAATTACGTATACGTCCGAATACAATGTGAAAATCTCCAACTACATAACTCCTCGTGCCCGGCAATTTTTTATTTATTTTCTTCGTCCGCTTCGGCATCGTTCTTTTCTTCATGATCTAACAATGGGAAAACTATTGTATAGTTGAATTTAAAAGTCGGTCTGTGACCTTGGTGCTTGAGGAATCCGGTCAAACGAGAATATCAAACAAGATGAGTGCGCCACGAAGAAGAAGTCGAGGAGTGGTGGGCTCTAAACAGCTCGAGAAGACGCATCTTAAAAGTATACTACTGCACGACTATCTGCTGTATGTTTGTCTGCGTACGAAGAAAACTTCGTGGCAGCTGTTTGACTTACGCATTAATCAGAACGTTGAAGATTTCTACTTTTTTTTAGTTTGGTTTGGTTGGGTGGGGAGTTGTTGGGACATGCGTACCATTATAAATTAAAATCTCCCATTGAAAACTGGTTGGAAAGTCTAAAGCTATTTATTCTTGTAATTAGTATCGTTTGTTAATAGTGAAATCCGGATTTTAATTAAATGATAAGGATTAATTTAAATACCTAGAAACCTTAATATATTGACATATTTAGTTTTTTTATATAAACATTTTTTTGAATAAGTTTAATTAGCGAAACTATAAATTTAAATAAATTAAAGCTTAAACTAACAAAAAGTTTTTAGAAAAACCATTTATTGGGTTGTCTTTAGAAACTGATTTGAATTGATTTTAAGCTATTATGTGAGATTATAAAATGAAACTTACGGTAGATAGCATCAAAATTAAAAGTTTAATGCTTACAGATTAAAATGTTAAATGAATAAAATGAATTGAATCACTTAAATTTTTCTTTTTATACTAAAGGAACCTTTAGTATTTGGATACAGAAAGTATAAGGAATGTGGTATAGACAGAGGATTTTTTTCATATTCAAACCACCTAAGAAAAATTATTTCCTTCCCATGGAAGAAACTTCCTTTTGTCTTTAACAGTTTAGGATCACCTGTAAACTTTTATCTGTACCTTCATCTAACTGTAGGTTCTCCATGTGAGATAAAAAATGAAGGGTGCATAAATAAAAGGGGTTCATAGACATTTTCTACCGATTCATTTTAATTTTTTTGAGCTTTTTGGTAATAATTGGAATAGGTTTAACATTTATTATAGAAAATAAAGTTATAATTAATAATTAAAATAATAAATTAAGATAATTTAGTATAGAAAATAAAAGTTTTTATTTAACGTAAGAATTAGGTTTTTAGTCATAGAAATGAAACATGGGGGATTTTCTAAAGTTAATCAAAACAGTTTTAAATTTACGTTACGTTTGGTCAAAATTTTTTGGTTTTTCTTCAAGTTTTTTTTGTGATAAATAGGATAAATTTGACTTTTATAATCAGAACTGGAATCTTTCAGTTTTAATTTAACGTAATCATCATTTGTTAATCTCCATAAATAAACTCTGTACATTAAAAAAAAAAATGTTAGATTAGTTAACTGTCAACATTTTTTACCAAGTTTAGGATTTTTTTTTTAATTTTTTCAGTGACAATTAGAACAAATTTAACTTTGTTAACCCAAAATCAAATCTTTTAAGTTCAGTTTAGTGTAAAAATGACTTCTTAGTTCCTATAAATAAAACCGTTACGATTCTACAAAGTTGGTTAAAAATTTCACAGGTTGTTAGGTTCGATTAAAATTCTTCAGTCTTTTCATTTTTTTTTCAATTTGTTGGTACTATTTAGAACAAATTTAACTTTTTTAACAAAAAACAGAATCTTTATACTATTATTTAACATAAAACTCGTTTCTTAATTTCCACAATTAAATTCTGTAGGATCTTTTTAAACTTATTAAGAATTTGAAAGTGTTGATGAATCCACTTTATTCATGTACATACAAGAATAAATAAAAACGTTGGTGTTTTACTGAACATATTTATTTGTAGATCTCGACTACCCGGGTTTCGATCCTTAGAGGATCGTCATCAGGCCGATCGTTAAAATTACATGAAGCTGACATAAAAATTAGGTCAACGAAACAAACAACAAGTTAAAATGGTAAAGAATTAATAATTGGTTTGTTTCATTGACCTGATTTTTATGTAAGCTTAATGTAATTTTAGCGATCGGTCTGACTCTGGATTTTCAATTCTTGTCCTGAATCTAGGTCCTCAACATACAAATTTTCATCCATTTAAAAAAATCATTAAGATTTTTATTAGCAGTCAATTTCAACAAATTCTTATATTTGAAAATATCTGTAACTACATTCATTAAGTGGTAAGTCATCTTCTGGGTCAGATATAAAAATCTCATTTAGCTGGTCTTCACTTGGCATATTGTCGTGCCTAAATCCTGCTCTACGGAAGCAATTTTTAACTGTTTCCTTGGTTACTTGGACCCAAGCGGTTTTTGCAAAGTACAATACATCCGTATATCTTTTTTTGCATAGACGTCAGACTAGTATTGAAAAAATGAGAACGTTTAAATTTCGGTTAGTCGAGGAAGTCCCTCATTCAAGCTAAGCAGAAAGGCACGACATAGACTGTGCTTGTACCTTGCAAATTAAGTAAAGTCGGTAAATCACCGGTTAAAGGGAAAATGTTTTATTAAAGGGAGACAGCCAAGTTGTCGCGCGGCGCGATTGTCCGTTTAAGAGAACATTTGGTAGTGTCCGCGTCCGTTCAAGAGAATGTTCGTCCAAGAGAGACTTAACGCAATGCAAGTTATATGAGAGTCGGACCGTTCCATGAGAAACTGTCCGTCCACGGGGGTGTCCGTTCAAGGAGGGTGTCCGCGAAGGGGAATTTCACTGTACATCACACTGAATGCATGTAGTAAGTTGCATAAATTGAAAATCTGTACACATGAGGAATGAAAATTTTGTAGGTAATGGAAGAAACAAGCAAACATTTTTTTCTCTATTTGGAAATTACCATTAAATAAAATAAAATTATTGTTGTTATCCTTATGAAGGAATTTTTATACAAATTTTAAGAACATCGTCACATATAAATCCTTTTTTTTTATGTAATTCCCCATGTGAGATATAATAAATTAAGTTTTGACTTTTTTCAAAAGAAAAAAAATAACGTTTGGCAAGTTTCCAAGAAAATGAAAATTTACTGTAATCAATATATTAAAAGAATTCTAAAAATTTTACATTGCGTAAAAAAGAGAAAACGTTAACCACAGGTGTTCATTCTCCATTAGCAAAAATTCTCAAAGAACGTGAAAAACACTTAACGCACGTCTTTCTTCATCAATCATATGTTATGTTTATCGTCGAGAATATCTCCGGAGGTATTAAATTACGAGTAGGCGAAAGCGATGAGTAGATATTTTAATTTATGGTTAAATGTGGGTAAAACAACGCGTACGATAAAACAAAATATCCGCGGTACAAGCAAATATAAGATCTCGCATGTACGGCATACGTTACCACCGTCAACGCGAATGAAAATAAACGAAAATATTTAGAATCTGTAATGCAAAAGTCGTCTCTCGGTAAGTCGCAGATAAAATTCTTGTCGTCTGAAGAAGTTCTAGAATTCGCAGGTACATGTTCTTCTTGCGAGACTTTGTACGTGTCTCTGTGTGTGTTAGTTGGATGTTTGTAATTTATAGAGCGAGTTTGGCGTCTTGGGTCTTCGCCATTATTATGCAGCTCCCTGATCTGATGAGAAACAAAGGACCGTTCACAATAGTAACTTGTTCTTCGCGACGAACCGTAATGTATGTGCCCATTCAAACGTCTTTTTAAATATCCTCCTTTTTCAACTGCTTCGAAGGGGGGAACCCTTTGAGTCATAACTACTAAGGGGATCGTCGCACCGAAAGTAAAATGGGGGGATTTTATCCTGATTATGAGGCAACTCGAAAGCTACACCTTCATTAATTGTCTAAAAAACAGATCTTGTAATTACTATACGTTTTCGTGAAGGGTAATTACGACCCGAGCTTGATAACGATCTTTTAAAAACTCCTTCCATGGGAAAGTAGAGTTAGTTTTTTTAGATCCTACAATTACATCCTTCTTCTCTCTTTTTAAGAGTTGGGTGTTATTGTGTTTTCGTTTTTTATTGTTAAAGCTTGCCTCTATTGTGAGAGTATTATATTATGTCGAGAAACATTTTTCAACATCCGACAACCCGGTTCTGTAATAACTAATAATAATAATAACGTTCCCCTCATTGTATTTATTGGAATTAATTAATTTTCTATCAAATTACGTACAAATAAATAATTAATTACCAGCTTTACCGCGTCGCACTATACATATTCGATTATTTATTACAATTTTGGATGCGTCGCAGTTCCCAAAACACATTACGCACACGATTCGAAACGGTATGTCGCCGTTCATTAATTTTAATTGTGTTGTTAATTAATTCTCCGGTTTAGATTAAATTAAACGTTATTATTTTTATTATCAATTTTATTGCTAATCGTCAATCAAAATGTACATTAAATTATAATATTAATTTCATAAACACTTCAGTCTATTCTCCATTTTAAATTTCTCATTTATTCAAGTTGAATTTGTCAATTTCCAATTTAATAATTTAAGCAATTTGAAAATTGGTTAAATTGGTTCGTATAATTTATAACCAACGCTCGTATTAGAATTATACCACTTTATCACACTATTAAGCGTTCTAATTAGTTGCAATTAAAAGTCAAGGACGGGCGTTATTTTACGTTCCACGCGAACCGATCCCGCAGGAATTCGCTATGTGGAAATGCTAGAAAAAAAGAAAGAGTCGTGCGATATTTTTAGAGCCGTGTGTTCGTTGGTTGCAATTACGTGAGAACGTCCACAATTGCATTAATTCCAGTTAATTGCATATTTATTTCAAGCGCATATAATTCCCTCCCAGCAAATCCCAGATCGCGAGCGAATTAAAGGTCTTCCTTTTGTCTATTTCTTTGCTCGTTTTATGGCGCAATTATCAACAATCGGTCATAAATTGGAGCCGGAGGGGTTAGAGGGGACATATTTCGCCTCCGGTACAAAGCATTTTCTCTTCGAGTTATAATAAATGGACACTTCAAGGCGATGTAAACGTATTAATTTTAATCAACGTCCATTCAGCTGTACTTTCTACGCTTGGATACAGGAAATGGAACTTTGTCTCCACCTGCTTTGAAATATATTGCAAGAAAATTGATTTACTTTTTTGTTTGTTGGAAATAATGAGATGTGGTCATTATAAAAAACTAATAACCTTAGATAATTAGATAATAATTAGATAATAACCTTTTAGATGACTTTTTTAAATCTTTTAGAAAAGTTATAAACTATTAAGTTTAAAATGGTTTTTGGATTTAGGCAATTTAATGTAAACTTTGGTCAATTTAAGTTTAAATTAAATTTAAATAAGAGTTTTAAATAATGTTAAAGGAAAATGTCATTATTTAGGGGAAAATTTTGATAAATTTTGGCAAAATTTGAATGGTTTTGTTAATTCTTTAAAACAATTTTAGATTTTTAGTTTAGACTTTCAATGATTTCTTAGATGATTTTATAATGATTTTCTTCATCTTAAGCTTTTAGCAAAATTTTAGATATGTAATTTTAAACAATCCCTCTAAAAATTTAGGTGATTATTACAAGAATTTAATGCTTTGAATAATCTTCAAAGGACTCTGTTTTCTTTATAGTTGTATTTCATAACTAAGATAATTCTTGATTAAAAATAATTTTCATTTTTTGCATTTCAACGTTTTTGGGGTTATTTTTGACAAATTTTACACTATTTCTAAACGATTTTTGGATGATTTTTTCAGTTCATTATATTTTTAACAACAATTTTAGACATTTAAGATTTATAGAAATTCGTCGTAATTTTAGTTCAATTTAAGTTCTATTCAAACATTAAGCTTTTAGAATGTTTGACAATGTGAAATGAACTTGCAATTTTAAATGATTTAGTTGAAGATATTAATATATTTTAGGTGATTTTAGAAGATTTTTGCTTGGTTTTTAAATGTTTTAAAACAGTTTTAGATATTTAGTTCATATTATTAATGATTTTTAGACGTATTTATAAGAATTTGGTTCAATTTTAGTTTCTTGAGGAATTTTAGACAATGAAAAGGAAAATTTCAATATTTAAGGAAAAATGTTGGCAAAATTTGAATGGCTTGTTTATTCTTTAAAACAATTTTAGATTTTTAGTTTAGGTTTTCAATGATTCCTTAGATGATTTTATGATCATTTTCTTCATCTTAAGCTTTTAGAAAAATTTTAGACAATTTAAAATATTCTGTGCACAATTTTCGGTAATTTTTAAACAAATTTAATACTATGGATGACCTTCAAAGGATTCTCTTTTCTTAATAGTTGTATTTGATAACTTGGATAACTCTTGATTAATAATAACAATTTTTGTCTTTCCATCTTTATGGTTTTTAAGTTTTTTTTTTATTTTCGTGCCATTTTAGCTTCTCAAGAAGTATTTTAGACCATTTGAAATATCTTTTATACAATTCTGGGTGGTTCCTAAATGAATTCAAGGTTTTAAATGATTTTCAAAGAATTTTGCTTTTTTATTGAAATTTGATGATTTGGATCATTCTTGATTGATGATAACAATTTTTGTTTCTTCATCTTTATGGTTTTTAAAAGATTTTTTATTTTCGGGCCATTTTAACTTCTCAAGAAGTATTTTGGACCATTTTAAATATCTTCTATACAATTTTGGGTGATTCTTAAATGAATTCAAAATTTTGAATAATTTTGGAAGAATTTTGCTTTCTTATTGAATTTTGATTATTTGGATCATTCTTGATTGATGATCACAATTTTTGTTTTTTCATCTTTTTTTATTTTCGTACCATTTTAGAAGGTCAATTTTACATGATTTTTATTTAGACTATTTTTGAATACTTATTTGTTTTTTTAATTTTTTTTTAACAGTTCATGGTTTTAGAGTTCAAATGACTTTATATGAATTTTGGTCAATTGAAGCTTTTAGAAGTATTTTCGACAATGTTAAAGGAACTGGCGTTGGATTTATTTATATAGCTTCAAATCAATAGTCATGGTATTAGTATTGCTGTGATACTATAAAAATTATAAAACATGAATATGTAATTCATAAAATTTCAAAAAGGAAAAGAAGATATTTACGTTTATATATTACGTTCACCCTTTACGTTTCAGCTATACAAATTATTTAGGTGAGAATTTTTGGAAATTTTAGATGATTTCAGAAGTTTTTTGGATGGTTATTTAACCTTTTTATAATGTTTTTTAGATTTGTAGTAAGAGTTTTCTTCAATTTGAGCTTTTCAAAGTTTAGGCGATTCTAAATGTCCTTATACAAATTTTAGGTGAATCTATTCTGATTTTTGTTTTATCTGTGGTTTAATTTGAGAAAAGTTTCGTGTTGACTTGAAACCCTTATAAATCAAAAATTCATTTTTGATATCTAAAAATAGTTAAAAGCTGGAGATCAATGTACTTTATAAAACGTTAAAGTATTTTTAAGTACATATTTCCTTTAATGGTAAATTCAAGGTTTACCACAATAAGAGAGATTACACGTTTCTTAGAACAAGACGGTCCATTATTACGTTAGCGGCCTAACAATACGAAGAAAACTTAATAACGCATCTTTAAAAAAGAACCGAGAAACAACTTCCAACAAAGACTAATTACGGAATTAGTTACGCTTCTTGTATGTGTTCCGCGAAGCAGCCGTGATTTAATTACAAACCCTAAAGGAGAAAAAGAGACGACAGGAGGAGAGTATGAAAGTATCGTCTCGGAGTTCCAATTAATGCGATTAGGCCCGAAAACACTTGGGCAAGTTAAAAACTTTCATAACTACTCTCAATGTTAAATACGAAATCCCCTAATTGTATTACCGGTGAAGTTTGTTATTACGCTGAGTGGAGGGACCGTCTGAAGAGGCTCGGGGGGCGGCGAAAAGGGGGACGAAAGGCGGGGGCCCACGAGTGCATAAGTGCTCCGACAATATCTTTAATCAGTGTAGGAATTCAGCGAAGTTGGACGTCATTCCGCGGACATAAAAGCTCTGAACTCGGCGCGGAATTACATTCAATTGTGAGTTCCCATTGTTCACGGAAATTACGTTTGTTTCGGAATAATTCCGTCTTTTTGCTCCCAATCCCCGGCGCCCGAAGTTTTAAAAGTTAAATTAGACAATGTAAACCAAACGAAATTTTACGACTTTCGCGTACATTATAAAAGTAGTTACGGGCGAAGTTTCCTCTTTTTACCGTGGACGGGGGAAACTCGTTTTGGAACGGCGATAAAGCCGCCCCCGAAATATAAAAATACACGGCTCACCTTATAGAAAAATTGCCCCCGCCCCATCTCGTCGCGTCGCCGTCGTCGTGTGCTCGCGTACGAAATAAATGCGAAATAAAAGAGGACGTAAAAGACGAATTTACATAACACAGAAAACTCGTTTCTTGCGTTACGTACCGGGCACTCGCTCGTAATACAACACTGTTTTGAATTACACTAGGCATTACATAAATTTTCCACGGGTTCGCTTACATGCAACGTTCCCGATAATAAACGACGCTAAATTTGTAATAGGGGACGTAAAACGTTTTTATTGCCTGTTGAAAATATAATCCCATAGTGGACGATGTTCAATCCTCGGCGAATCCTCATTCCTCTTCTATTTCACTTTGCTTTCTTCTTTTACGTTTGCGTGCACACCAACCATTTATCCCTTTAAATTGTATATTCTGGATTTTTCAAATATTTATTTATACTTTTGAAAAATTTTAAACTAATTAATTTTTCAAAACGATTTTTTAATTTGAATCGTTGTAATTCTGAATCATTTACATTTCTTTTTCTATTTTTTAACAATTTAAAGTTTTTAATATTTCTGGAAAACTTCTCCTAAACTTAGCTTTAAAAAATCCTGCAAAATTTGTTTATGGAAATTAAATGACTTTTACGTTAATTTAAACTCCAAGTTTCTTCTGTTAGTTATTAGGGTAAACTGTTCAAATCTCGGCCCATCAAGTAATGCTTCCTTCCTAAAGTCGATCTTTCTATAGAAATCAATATAGAAAAACTCAAAGCCCGACTTTAGGTACTATTATCCGAAATGGAGTAATACCATTGAGCACCATGAAGAGAAAGATGAAAAAGTAAGCCTCCTCTTGGTAACAATGCCGAGTACTCTTTCATCTTTCTCTTTATGGTGCAGCTCCATTTCAATTTATAGTACATGGCCGAGATTTGGTGAGTTTATCCTATAAAAATAAAATGTGTTATAAATATTACCAAAATATTTAAAAAAAATAATGTTTTTTACAATCAATTAACTAAATTCTTTTAGAAAATTGATTCACTTTAAAAAATCTTATGCAATTTATTTTTAGAAAAATTGTCCTTAAAGATTCTTATTTTTGATTACAAAAGTCAAATGTATTCTAATTGTCATAGCTGTTTTTTTAATTATTAATTTTGAAAAAATCGAAGAACTTTGACCGAACCTACATAATCTAAATACGTTCAAAAATACTAAATTGATTCCTTTTTTTAATGTGAATAGATGATTTTTGTTTGATTTTGTATTGCTTTTTACTATTTACGATTAGTCGGTACTTTTTAATCAATTTTAGTATTTTTCTAGACATGTTTTCAGACAATATTTAACCTTTTCCGATTATTCGTCTTTAAAAACGTGGATTTTTATCATTTTTTGAATAATTTCCTAGATTACTGAAAAATTTGCTCGTCTTTCCAAATGATTTAGTGATATACATTTGGAGACACTCTCTGTATACTGCATTCCATTTTATTGGTACAGTCATTAATGGGGATATTCGCGTAATCTACACAAAATTTGACTTCGTATATGTTTTCTTACGATTAGATTGGGCTTTAGTTAGGACAAATTGTAGCAGATTCTATATGCCTCAATTAACCAAAGTGTTCTGTATCTCAACTACATTTCTAAGTTTTTTGAACTTTTTTTACATCTTATTGTATGTTATGCAGGAATGTTTAGTACTTCTGAAGAATATTGAATTTCTGGAAATAATTATCCAATTTTTAAAGAACACTTCATAATCTTTAAGAATAGTTTTCTAGTGTTTTTGACGAATTTGAATCTCATCTTTTAGATGAGTCGAGGAACTGTGTTATACATGTGAAACAAAGTTGAAAAAACTTGGTTAATGAGATATTAGTTCTTTTGACTTAATTTTATAAGTACAATGCATTTTTGGAATTTGGACCATCCTCACGATTCACCTTTTATCTATATAAGACATATATCCAGAAGATTTCTAGGTTTCTTGAATAGTTTTCTTTTTTAATATTTCAATTGAAATTAATTGTTCAATGTGCATACAATGCGTCATTTAATATTTAAATAGTTAAGATAGTAATCTAAAAATAGTTAACGTAAGACAATTAAGAGTCGAATAAGGCACACAGTAAATATCAATTGCTAATTAAGATAATATCCGTGCTATACGGTTCGTGTAATTTATTACCTATAGCAACAAGCGTTTCACAACAAGATTTCTTTAGACAGATCGATTGATACTTAATACAAAAACCCAAGTTGACACACTTTCTACAGTTTCTTTCTCGTTTTACACCTACGTAACCGCTTAATGTCGAATAGAACGGCGTAAAGTGTGTAGTATTAAAACTTCTGGCCGTTTTAATATGCTAATCTCGTAATTTCGCGCGGGATTATAAAAATAAAAGTTCACGTCGAGCGGATTACATGACACCTGAAGGAAAGCTCCGATCAAAAGGTGAGGAAAGCAATTTGTCCGTTCTTAATTGAAAATCCACTTCGGATGTTATTGAAGTCGGCAGAATGTTAACAATCTTGTTTTCTTCTTGGGAAACGACGGCCCCTCGACCCGAAGGCTGAGTTAGTTTTATTAATATCGGCGGAGTAGGTCGCTACATCAGCCGTAAGTGCTTGTAAAACGTTTTGCTGCCCGCTTCCGAGAATTTAATTTCAGTTATGGCTTTTATATTCCGCTTCAACGTTCAACTCGTGCGTTCTTGGCTATGTAGAAGGAATTTTAAGAATACTTCTTTTTTATTGCAGGTAAGGATCGTATTTCCTCTTTTCGTCTGCTCGACAACCGGAGATGTAAGTATAATATAACTCTTTTCTTTTTTCGGTAATTACTTAATATAACCGCCAAAAGAAATTGGAAAACGAAGAAAGTCGTTAATCTCACAATTATATTAAGTGATTAGTGCATTTTAGAAAGTCATAAACACTTATACGGTCCATAATGATATTGAAATTGAAGAGAAATTCGTCGATTTATCGTATTGCTCATCACCTTTTACTTGGAGATCTCATTGACCTCAATTGCGCTGTTCATTTTACACGAACCCATATAAATTGCCTTTATATTACCGCTGGCTAATGAAGAACTGTACGGAAAGCTACCGTAATTAAATGTCAAGGCTGATTTGTTCATAACGGCGTATTAGATGCTTATTATAATAGATTTTAATAACCGTGTACCGTGGAAGCGTTATTAACATTTACAACCTATAAACGATCTGTCATCAACGTAAAAACTCAATGAGAAGATATTAAAAAATCTCAGAAAACGATTTTCATATATAAAAATACAATAAATCTTTTTAACGATAATAATAAAATTGCTATTATTGTGTTTTAACATTAATAAATATGCAAATTACTTTTTAACTCTCCTTAAATTATATTTTTTGGTTTGAAAAAGCAATTCCATTTGCATGAAACAGAAGTGGAGCGTCAAGTCGAATTAACTCGAGAGGGATTGGCGTTGACTTTCAATTAGAACGGAAGGGGCACAAAAGAAAAACTCCCCCTGCTTTGTCAATAAACTGATTGAATAATTTTATTCTTGTTTTCATTTTTGTTCTTTTTATTCTTTTTGCTTTTGTTCGCCCTTTCGTTATTAAAATTTTAAAAAAAGTAAGCGAAAAGTAACGTAACCCTAGTGAGCCATAAAGCACGATTATTCCATCTTTTACGATTTACACGGTTTAAGTCGTGGAAAGAACTTAAAAACGCCGTTTACCGGGACGCTTGACAAATAATCCACTGTAAATCACCGCAACTCCTTCGGAACGTAATCTCCTGAAATTTAACAAGCGCACCGAGAAAGGATGATAAATCGCTCGTCCTTACTTAATTCGGTAATCCTAAGGTGTACGTAAGAACCTTAAGGGAAATGCATCAATCGGCATTTGGATACATATATTTCCTGTGTAAGTACTGTTAGTTAAATAAAAATGAACGAAAATCTACTAAGGAATTTCAACTGGTATAAATTATAATTCTAATAAATTTTTGGTGAAATTAAAGAACCTTTTAAAGGTTATTTATGAGAGTTAAGAAATTTTTTTTCGTAAAAGAGGACTAAGATTTATTTTGGACTAAAATCATAAAAAAATTCTAATTATTACCAAAAAGTCCTAAACATATCAAAGACTTTTGCTTGAATCGAACCCAACCTTAATAAATTCTGGACAAAAATAAAAAAAGAATGGCTAGAGTCTATTTCTGGAATTTAAAACAAGATTTTTTAGACTAGAAAGAGATTAAGATATGTATTTTTCAATAAAATTATCAAACATGTTCTATTTGTTACCAAAAAATTTTTTTAATTCTCAAAAATACCAAGATTCTACTGAATGTCCTAATTTATTTTGGTTAAAATAAAAAAAATTGCCCAAGTTTGTTTCTGGAAGTTAAGACAAATTTTTTTATACTAAAGATAGATTAAAATATGTATTTTTTATTAAAATTATCAAATTTGCTCTACTTATTACCAAAAAAATTTAAAAAAATCTGGAAATAGCAAACTTTTTTGACTGAACCTAAGTTTAAATATCAAAAACATCGACTAACTTTGAAAAATCACCCAGAGTTTATTTTTGGAAATTTAAATGTAGTTTATACATCAAATTGAAACTAAAACCTTTCCTTTTCATTTTAAAGACCAAAATTTGCCGAAATTATAAATCAAAAATTATAAGAAATTCAAACATTATCCACGTTTTTAACCTAAATTTCATTTACAACCTTTAAAAAATAATCACTTTGGTATTTATGAAGATTTATTTATAAAACCTCTTTTATTACCTCATCATACTCGATAAAATTTGTATGTACATCTTAATTAATTTGTCTTTGAAAAATTAAATTGGCTCTAAGTTTTGTATGTTATGGAAGTTACTTTACATTTTTTTCAAATTAAGTATTGTCTTATTGTTAATGGAGTAGAAAGAAAAGTTCCTTTAAATTTTATAAGTGAAATTGTTATGCGTGGGATGTTCAGAAGAATAAGTTATCCTTTAAAGAAAAATTACATAAACCGGCAGTTTTCCACGAAAACATTCAACCATAAATACCACAACGACGTAAACCTGTCTGTATGTACCGGGGAAGGAGAACGTTTTGAGAATATTAATATCGTTGATACCGTTATCTAACGGATTTTATATTAGAAACAATGCGTGTAAAGGTGGAATGGCAACTACAAACTTTTTATGGTGTTTGGTGCTTGTTTCCAGTCTGTTCCGGGTCCAAGAATCGTTGGACTCTTAAAAGAACGGAGAAACTCTTACATAAAAGAACAAGAGTTCATCTAACCAGAAACGATCTATTAATATTCCTAATCAAAATAATTAGAGATAAATTGGCTTCGAGAGAACAAGGTCCAAAGGGGAAAAATCGAGGCTTAATTGTCCGACAACCAAGTGGATTAGTCGAACAATTACTTTATTTAAAAGGGTTAATAAAAAGATTGCCGAGGTTAGCGTAATTTCAAAGTCATGAATATGCTCGAACGCGCGTAAATCTAGCGACATCGTCCGCTTTGGTTCGGGATTCGGTTAGAGACAGAGAGAGAGAGAAAGAATAGGTCTGCGTGCTCAGTGCAGTGGAAGTTTTCGTATCGCTCTAGAATCCAATTATCCGCTGATTTATGGCTAATGGTTGACTAGCAACGGTGTAGTACAAGTGTTAAGGGGAAGAAACGCACAGTTTCAACGTTAAATAACGACCTTTGGGGTTTTATTTGTTAAATTTAAACCGGACGATTTATGCCCGGCCAGAACGAAATAGTTAGCAAGATATATATTGCTCGGGCGCACCTTGGTACATTAAGTTCGTCTTTAGCAAATTGTAACATGCATTTTTAATCCAAACCGAGTGCTATTAAAAGCTATAAGACGGTACTAATTTATTTATTAAAACTTTAAAGTCGACTTAATAATAAGTTTAAAAAATATTGGACAAAATTTAAAAAAATAGTAAAGAATTTCTTTATGGAAGTTAAGACAAGATTGGGTATACTAAAGATAGATTAAAATATGTATTTTTCATTAAAGTTATCAAATATGTTCTACTCATTATCAGAAAATTTCAAAGAAACCAAGCATTTTTAAGTGAATTTAATCTAACATTAATAAGAGTTGGACAAAATTTAAAAAATTGTTCAGAGTGTATTTGTGGAAATGAAGACCAGATATTTTAAACTAAAGAGAGATTAACATATGTATTTTTCCCTAAAGTTTTTAAATTTGTTTTACTCGTTAACAAAAAATTTAAAAAAGATCCCGAAGACACCAAAGATTTTTGACTGAATCTAATCTAATGGCGTTTTTGGTTTTCAGAACTAGTGCGCACCAGAATTTGACGTTGAGTGCATATGTCACACTAGCTTGGTGCAAGAAAGGACAAATTCAACAGAACGCGATGAAATCAAACATAATCATAACTGCAAATCTGATCATAACAACACTTGTAAGTGTGTTCAAGGCTTGATGTTGTTTGAAATGTTTTATAAACTACAATAATAAAATGTAATAGAACACATTGTTATGCACTAGTGCGCATCAGTTCAACCAAACGAAAACGTCATAACTTGAACAAATTTTGGTCAAAATTAAAAAAATTGCTCAAAGTGTATTTGTGGAAATGAAGACCACATTTTTTAAACTGAAAAGAGATTAACATATGTATTTTTCACAAACATTATCAAATTTGTTTTACTAGTTACCAAAAAATTAAAAAAAAAATCCGGAGACACCAAAGATTTTTGACTGACAATGAATCTAATCTATCTTGAACAAATTTTGATCAAAATTTTTAAAAAATGCTCAGACTGTATTTGTGGTAATTAAGATTATTTACTAAAGATAGATTAAAACATATATTTTTCATTAAAGTTAAACTTGTTCTACTCGTTACCAATAAATTAAAAAAAAATCCAAACACTAAAGATTTTTTACTGAATCTAAACTAACCTTGAAAAATTTCGGTCAAAATTTAAAAATCTTCCAGAGTTTATTTATGGAATAAGACAAATTCTTTAAAGTAAACAGAGGTTGAAATATGTATTTTTCTTTAAAATAATCGAACTTGTTCTACTTGTTACGAAAAAAATTTTAAAAAAAATTCAAACATACCAGAAGTTTTTAACTGTATCTAACGTAACCTTAACAAATTTTGCCCAGAATCAAAAAAATTCTCCAGAGTTTATTTATGAAAGTTAAGACAAGATTTTTTAAGCTAAAGATAGATTACAATATGTACTTTTCATTAAAATAATTGAATCTGTTCTACAATAGAACCCCGATTATCCGAGGTAACGTGGGGAGACCCTCACTTCGGATAACTGAAAACTCAGATAATACGAATTTACTTTTTATTTCTTAAAAAAATAAACACAAATGTACTTTAATCGGTATCATATTACATAATATTGAAATAGTTTCTATTCGCTACTGTTTCATACCTTAGAGCAGTGTTTCCCAACGTGGGGCCCACGCCCCACAGGGGGGCAATTTGGTTGTTAAGAGGGGCAATTTCGGTTTTTCATTATATGTTCCGAAAGTTTACTTACTCTGTTTCGTTAACAATTTCCTTGTGATTTCTTCCTAAAAGGTATCATTAAAGTTTCTTATGTGAACAATTCCATTTTTTAATATTAAAAGTTTTTACTTTAAAAAGCTGTGACCTTTTTTTTGACATCGATTGTGGCCCTTGATATTTTTTAGAAAGATTGAATGTTTCAAGTTTATATTGTTTTGATATGTAAACAGCCAAATAACCACATTTTTACTTTGTGGGGCTTCGCGGAACCTTGCGCCGTCTCTGGTGTTACATAAGGGGGCATAAGAATATTACAAAAGCTAAGATGGGGCATGGCACAAAGAAGGTTGGGAAACACTGCCTTAGAGCGTTTTCCAGAGAAGCAAAACCTACTTGATGGGAGATCTCAGTGGGAAGCTGTTGGTCCACCGCTTCGTCGTCGTCGTCATCTAATTTTTCGGTTTCCTGAAAGGTATTCGTTAGTTCTTCAACACTCATTTCTTTTTCTAAATCATCTGCTCTAACCCATTCAATAACGTCTTGTCTTGTCACATTTTCGCAACCTTTTAAGTTTTGTATTAATTCAAATAAATTTTGTTCTTCTTCTTCTGTCTCGGTGTCAAAATTTGAAGAGGATATTTCTCCCCGGCTTCTCCAGTTCAAAGCCAATTCATTCAATGGAATATCATCTTCAATATCATAGTTCTCAATATCAATAACTTTTGACCAAGATTTTTTAATAGTGGAACCACATACGGAATCCCAAGCTAGTCTTACCCAGTAAATAACATTTTTCAGTGTTATCTTTTTTTATTCCACTGATAATATCCTCTTCTTTTTCAGTGTATTGTAATACATGTTCAAGATATAAACGGCTATAATTTTTTATTTTTTACATTTGGGGCCAAAAATTTTACAACAATGTAGTTCTTCCCCAGGGTGAGAAGGAGCAGTCATTCCATTAATAAAATTGCTTTAATAGGGAGATCGTTTCTCTTCAAAAATTTAGCCACAGATGGCACGAACTCACGAACTGGTAGGGCTTTGGGTGAGATGTCTTTTAAACTCTTGGATGTGCTGACTTGCCAATCATCATCAATGGGAGTTTGTGCTTGCCAGATGCATTCGAACATGCCATTACGGTTAATCTTTCCTTACTTCGTTTGTGCCTAGGAGCTGATTATTCCTGTCGAAATGCCAGTATTTTTGATGGAAGCATTTTATACATACGGATTTTTTTGTAATACAGATTGGATCTTTAGATTGGCTCGGTTAATCCGGAGCTCGAATAATTGCGACTCGGATAATCGGGGTTCTACTGTATTTGTTACTAAAAAAATTTAAAAAAATCCCCAAGGTACGAAAGATTTTTTACTGAACCTAACCTAATCTTAAGAAACTTTCGTCAAAATTAAAAAATCGCTTAGAGTTTATTTGTGTAAATTTCACTAAAATTATCAAAGTTATTCTAGTTACTAATAATAATTAAAAAATAAATAAAAAGTCAAACCTAAACCCACAGTTTTTTTGATCAACTTTAAAAATTCACTCTGACTGTATTTATAGGAATTAAAAAACAACTTTGATGTTAAAAAAACTCTAATTCTCTATATTAAATAGCATATTTATACTAATTATTACCAAAAAAATTAAAAAATTAGATTAGATCCTACAAAATGTAAACTAACCTGATTAAAAAAAGAATAATTAAAAGGATTTTTAAAAATTAAGTTAATATTATGCATAACTGGAAAATGAAATTTCAAAATTATTCTAATTAAGGTATTTAAACCGGTCCAGATTTCGTCTGGTATTCTTTCACATTAATATTCATCAGGGTTTTAATTACATTGTCTTCCTGTCGCAAGACTATTTAAATTCTTTTATTTATATTTATAACTCCATGAATTTTCATTTCACCATATTTGCCCTTCGTTTTCTCGGGCATTTCATCTTTATTTTTTTCCCGCGTTTTTCCTCCCTTTTCTCCCACGTTCTTATACATCTAATTTAGGACGACCTCTATTCGTCTTTCGTAAAGTTCAGCGACCCTGTCGTCGTCGTTGGGCCTCAAGTCATGCAGTTAGGGGAGTCGACAAAATCCAATCAGGGCCGTATAACTACAGAAAATCAGATACGGAAGATATATTGCCGCTCAAAATCCAGTCCGAGACGTTTTTATCTTTCTCCGTGAATTCGATTGATTTAAACTCCAAACTCGACGGGAGACGAGATTTATTATATGCTCCGTCTTTTTATTATTTATTTTAATATTCGATCGGCGAACAAGTTATTTACTTTCTATTTCTCGTTAGACAACTAGTTCGCTTTCCCTTTCAACATGATCAATCGAAATGCCAACGGAGATAATGCCCGTTTCATAATTTTAATTAAATATAAACAATGACGGTTTCTTAAACGGCCCGAATTGCGATTGTGCAACGTCCGTTTAGAGAGGACAATTTTTTAGGTATTTCTAACTTACATTCTAGAACAATTTAGAACTAAAAATCATTAAACTAACAACCGTAATTTAATTGTCACTTAAAATGAATGGATTACAATGTTAGATTTGTTATTTACAGAACAATTAAATATGAATATTTTTACACTTGCTATGTTTATAAGACCTTGAGAAGACCTATCAATAATGAAACAAGGAAAATAACACTTCCTTGTTTGCTTTTCAAGAGTTACATCATCGAGCCTAAGAATAGTTTGAATATACAATCGGGTGTTTGTATGATCGTTGCGAGATAAAATTGATATAATTTATGGGTAATTAGAAATTATAAACTAGATACCGTAAAGATTAATCTTGTAGATATTGAATTATTACCATTAAAACTAATAATTTTCTTCAGGAAGAACTTTGCTTTGAAGACCATCTCGAGATACAAGCCATAATAATCTACACGGTTGAACAGATGTTAAAGCAAGATAATTTTTTGAAGAATACAATAGGTACAAGCCCACTCAAGCAATTCTCCTAAGAAAATCCCACGTCTTCCTCAATTTGTTTCCACTTCATTGGCTTCTGTACAGCTAATGAATATTAGCTCTTTGAAGTTACATGATGATATAAAAGAATGTTAAGAATTCCTTTCTTTTTGATTATAAAAGTTAAAGTTTAAAACAATTGGAAAAAATCAAAGAACTTTAGTCGAACTTAACATAACTTCACAATCATTTGACCAACTATGAAACAACATAATGACCTAAAAGCTTCTATTCTCGATGTAAAAAGTCAAATTTGTTCTAACTTTTACTAAAAAAAATTAAAAAAATTCTTAAAGTTGGCAAAAAGTCATGGTTGTTAACTGCCCTAACTAAAAAAAAATGATGAACTTAAAGAAATCGTACAGAGCTTATTTACAAAGATTAAGAAATGATTTTTGTGTTGAATTAATAAAAAGGATTTTATTTTTGATTATTAAACTCAAATCGATTCTAAGTATTACCAAAAAGGCTAAAAAAATTTGAAGTGATTGAAGAATAGTAATCCAATCTCACAATTTAGGGAACATCTTTGAAAAATCGTAGCGACTTTATTTATCAGAGTTAAGAACCGATTTTTACATTATATTGAACTCAAAAGATTCTATTTTGAATTAGAAAAGTCGAATTTGCTATAATTGTTATCAAAAAAATTTAAAAAAAATCTTAAAATTGATAAATTTTTTCACAGCTAAGTAGTCTTCTTCAATTTGTTTTCAATACGTTCAGGAACCCATTCAAGTAATACTCGTAAGAAAATCTCACTCATATCTTCAAAGCTAAGTAACCTTTTTAAAAATCAGAAATTTCAAATACAATCGAAATTATTGAACCTTTTAACTCCAAAAACAACAGTTTTTAAGAAAAAGGATATTTAAGATGTGTTGAAATCTTAACAATAGGTTCAGGAACCCATTCAAGTAATACTCGTAAGAAAATCTCATTCACATCTTCTTCAATTTGTTTCCAATGTTGACAACAATTCTGCAATGCTAAATAACCTTTTTAAAAATTAGAAATTTCAAGTAGAGTCGAAGTTATTGAACTTTTTAGCTCCAACGACAACAACTTTTAAGAGAAAGAATATTTAAGAATGGTTGAGATCTTAACAATAGGTTCAGAACACCACTCAAGTAATAATCGTAAGAAAGATTAACTTATATCTTCTTCAATTCGTTTCTAAAGTTGGCAACAATTCTTCAAAGCTCAGTAACCTTTCTAAAAATTATAAATTTCAAATAGAATCGAAATTATTGAACTTTCTAACTTTAAAAATAACGACTTCTAAGAAAAAGAACATTTAGAAATTTTCGAGATCTTAACAGTAAGTTCAGAAATCCACTCAAGTAATACTCATAAGAGTATCTCACTCACATCTTCAATTCGTTTCCAATTGATTGGTTTCTATAGTGCTAATGGATATTAGCTCGTAGAAGAGTTCGTGCAGTTCGATTCGAAATAGTTTGGTCTTTTTCAATTAGGCAATAACGTCGCACGTTATTAACGCGCACAATTCGCGTTATTGCCGATCCGCGATAATTATTGTTATTACCCTCGGCGTTATTATTGGGCGTTATTGAAATTTCTGGAAGTAATTACGCGCGATTATCGCGAACGTGGCACCCAGTAAAACCGGCGTCCGGGTCAAACTGACCGTAATTTATATTATTTCCCGTTTCAAAAGTGCATTTGTATGCTAATTGTTATTTAGTATATCTACGTTATATTTAATTGATTACGGAATAAATTCACGCACACGCAATAGATCGCATTTGCATGTAATTTAACGGACCGTTGTTATTTATTTTACCGGTAGGTTCCAATTAAAATAAGTTTAATAATGCAACGTCGACTTAAAATTATCAACAAATTATCGAGAATAGTTTAGGATTGCAAAATTTGTCTTAATTGGAGTTTAGATTGAAAGGAACTTAAATGTGCATCGATAGTTTAGTTACCAAATAAATCGTTTTTTAAGTAATTAAAATGACTTGTTACTTAGAGTGTTGTTGCCTTTTAACTTTGATATGTCGTAATACTTTATGTACATTTAAAGTGAGTTTTAAAGTCATTTATTTACTTTGTTCTTTCTTCCTATCTTATTGTTAGTCATTAACACACTTTATTTGTGCCTAATAAAATTGTAAATGAGCTGCACCCTCATTTTTTGCACTTTGCACCAATTTCCTTTTTAGAACATAACTTAATTTTTTAAAGGTTTAAATACGTTAATTGACATTTAAATCAAAGAATTTTTAATCAACAACAAAGTTTTAATCGACATTAAGTTAGACTTTCTTTTATATGGAAAACCAGAAAGTTTTAGAAAATTCATCTTTGGCAAAAATAAAAATTAAATTTCAATCTAAAACGACATAAAAATTTCAAATTTTAATAACTGATAGTTTTACAAATATAAATTTTTAAAAATTGACAAATTTTAATCGACGTTAACTTATACTTTCTTTTTTGAGGGGAAAAATAAGGGTAGTAGAAAATTCATTTTTGGGAAAAATAAAAATTTCAACCTAAATAATCATAAAAGCTTCAAACTTTAGCAAAAAATACTTTTTTGGTTATGATTTTTTGTAATTTATAAGCTTATAGACACGTAAATTAGATTGGGTTAGAGCAAGGATGTAGAACTAACAGGATGGCTCAATCCCATAAGATTACAGAACCAGTTATTGTGGTTTTAGTCGAGTGTAAGACAGAGAGTGAGTGTGAGACATAATGTGTCATAATTTCTGAACCTTTTGGTGAATTGATGAAAACTTTTGCTAAAAATCCATTATTTGGTGATTGTAAATATCTGACAATAAATAAACTGATTTACATTTGACGACCATTGTGATAACAGTCAGTAAAAAATATTGTAATAATATGTGCAAGTTATAATGTTGAATAATTTTGACATTATTCTTACGTGCAAAATTTTCGAAGACAATTTTTATAAAATTCAATTTAAATTATAAAATTCAAAACAAATTTCAATTCCTCTATTCCATACTAACAATAAACTAACTATTGCCTTTTGCTATTCATAATTTTAACCGAGAGGTAAAGGGTGGTATCTCCATCTCCTTCTATCCCGAAAACACTTAAACATTTTTTGAAAAGAGCAGATTTACGACCTTTTATCTTTCGGTTACAAATATACAACTGGCTCAAATATTACGAAACAGAGGATAGTACTTGTTTAAAATTAAGTGTATCCCCTGACTGGATTAAATACAGTGCGCAGTAGCGTAGGCACCTTTTATGTCATTTTGTCATTAACCCTTTCAACGCTGAGTTGCCCAAGCGTTGGTCGTGGACTCCCCACTCCGTACGAATATAGCTGTATGATGACGCTTATATGGGTTCATAGCCAAAACGAAATGGTTGTGATGACGCATATATGGGTTCATAGCGTTCAAAGGGTTAAGCATCCATGTTAATAAAATACACACATAAAGTGAATGCTAAAATGTAAGAATGAACAGATTTTATCTATATTAAATCATTAGATTTGAAACGTCATTAAGGCGCGAAACTATTGTATGCGTTGAGTAAGCATATCCTACAAATTTGGTGAAAACTGGCATTTTTGTTTAATCCAATCTGGTGAATTGCCTTTTTTTCATCTGGCAGCGCTGGTGAGACAGTCGAATGTAAGACAGTTGAGTGTAAAACGGCCCACACACGTATCGATTTGTCGTACTGCACGCCGAACTACAGGTTGGGGATAAAATCGTAAGAATTGCAGTACTGTCGTTTTCTCTACACACGGTTCAAACACACCGGACTACAGGTGTTAAGACTATTGCAGTAATAGTCTCGATGAGTGTGAACTACACACGTTCAAATAACAAAATGCCAAAAAGTGCTGCCGCACTTGTAATTGTAGTATTGTTGCTTGATGAAGATTGCTTGATGACCCTATACACAGGTGTTTTGCCTATATAGTTCAATAAATTGTTCCCAGAATTTCTTGTTTTTAACGTCCATCGACAAACTCAATTTACTCAACAAATTTATTTAAATTTAATGTAACTATGTTAACTAGAAAAGTCACCTACAACAACCGCCGCTCTCTACACTCATATCAACTTGCTCCCAAACACGACCGTTGATACGATATTTTAAGGAAGTCCCGAACTGCAGACGATTCGATCACTGCGTACTACCAAGCATACGATTTGCCTATACACGCTACAATTGATCCTTACTGCAACAGTTTCGACTAATGTCGTACTGCGTGCAGTACGACAAATCGTTACGTGTGTGGGCCGTTTAAGACAGAGACGTTAAGCGTAGCAGTGACGTCAAAAGTTGGCAGACGATTATCGCAGATTGAGCTATCCTGTTAGTTCAACATCCTTGGGGCTAGAGTTTCTTTTTTGTATAAAGAATTAAAAAATGTAGAAAATTAATTTTTAGTAAAAAAATAAAGATTAAGTTTCAAATGAAATGGTCCTAAAATTTTAACTCTCAACAACAATTAGTTTCTTAGATGTGAATTTTTTAAAATTAACATGTTTTAATAGATATGTAAATTCGATTAGGTTAGAATTTCTCTTCTGTAGAAAAAATTAAATGTCCTGCAAAATACATTTTTGATAGAAATAAAGATTAAGTTCCAAACTAATTAGTTATAACATCTCAAATCTTAACAGCAAACAGTTTCTTAGACGTGATTTTTTTTAATTAACAAGTTTTAATTGACATTTAAATTTAGTTAAGTTTAAATTTGTTTTCTATTGAAAAACCTAAAAGTCATGGAAAGTTCATTTTTGGTAAAAATAAAGATTAAGTTTTCAATTAAATAGTCATAGCTTGTCATATCACAACAGCAAACAGTTCCAACGATGTGATTTTTTTTTAAATTAACAAGTTTTAATTAACATGTAAATTAAATTAGGTTAAAATTTGTTTTCTGTTGAAAAATTTAAAAGGCATGGAAAATTCATTTTTGGTAAAAATAAAGATTAAGTTTTAAACTAAATAGTCACAAAATTTCAAATCTCAGCAAACAGTTTTTTAAATGTGATTTTTTTTAATTAACAGATTTTAATAGATATGTACATAAAGTTAGGTTAGAATTTCTTTTTTCTAAAAAAAAATAAAACCCGTGAAAATTCACATTTGGTAAAAACGAAGATTAAGTTTCAAACTAAATAATAATTAAATTTCAAATCTCAACAACAATTAGCTTCTTAGATGTGAATTTTTAAAAATTAACAAGTTTTAATCGACATGTCAATTAAATAAAATCTTTTTCATTTTGAAAAAACTACAAAGTCTATAATTTTAAATTTTACCATAACTAAACACAAATATTTCTTCTATATTTTAACAAAATTTCAAATCTAAACTACAAAACTTTGGGAAAAATGAATTATTACTTTATTTCTCCACTTTGCGTTCCTTTCTTGTTATAAAATCCAATAAGAACCGCCCCATTTTAAAGATTACATTATCCTCTCTTTAAATATTTATTAATACACCTGTAATAAATAAAAAAGATACTATGCAGGTATACACCAGATGTTTTTGAGAAGCCTGGGAGTCATTACAAGTATATAATTAAAAAGTTTTTAATTAACATAGATAAATCTGTTAATATACATAACAATTTAATTATATGCCGGATCTGAATTAATGTGTTTATATTCTAGGTTCAAACACCGGATAATTTAATTTATAAATATTTTCCTAAAACTTTTCATTCAAAAAGGAGGACACCTAAATATCCTAAATCCAGAACGGGGTCAGATATAATTGAGTCGAGTTTAACGTTTTAATAAATAAATTTGTGTCGTCTTATCGCTTTGAATAGCACTTCGCATCCATAAAATAGTATGATAATGTGCTAAGGATTAAATTTTAAATTGAATTTAATGTAAAAATCATTTCCTAATTCTTATAACACGTTATGATTTTTCAAAGTTGATTAATAAAAGTCTGATGTTATCTTAAATATTCGATTAAAACTCTTCGGTCTTTTAAATTTTTTTTTTAATTTTTTGGTAATAATTAGAATAAATTTTACTTTTATAATAAAAAATAGAATCTTTTAACTTTAATTTAATATAGAAATCATTTATTAATTTCCATAAATACATTTTATAGAATTTTTTAAAGTTAGTTACAACTTGTTGAAAATGTTTATGAAACTCAGTATGGTTTGGAATTTTTATTTATGATCTCAGGGTCAATTTCTAACAGGTTCCTACCGGTTCATTAGAAAGATAGAGGTAATATGAAACCGTGGGCAATCGCAAACGGTAATCGCATCTGGAAATCTCTCACAATGGTACGTCGACGGGGATATAAGCGGGAACGTTTTTCCACATGCAACGATGCACGATCGCTCCTTATTACTATAATTATCGAACAATGAGGGGGCTTATTTGCGATTCCATTATGATAACTCCGTAAACTCTACGTACTATTTGTCGACGATTGCACAATAGGCGTTTTAAAGTTCGTTGGCCTAGTTGGGTAGTAACACTGGTTGTTGTCGGTTTTCTTATCTACTGAAAAACCTCGTTTAATACTTTTTCTAATCCTTTCCTCCGCGTAAGGAAGTGAATTGAACTTGGTTGAGTTTCCTTTTTAAGAGAATAAATTGTAAGTAAGTATACTTGAACGTTGCGAACCCGAGGTTCCTAAAACAAATACATCAATATTTGCTCACCAGAAGTTATAACTTACTCCTCATAATCTTGAATTATAACCGGCTGTAAGTACATATTCAATTTGCATAGAAGATGGAATTCTAGAAGCGGGGGTTGGTTGGGTTGGAGGCGGTTTGAAAGAGGGGTTTAGGAGTTGGGGTTAAAACACAGCGCGTCTAAAACAATCTGCTCGCGAGGGTTAATCTTCTCTCTCTCTACTTTACTCCGAAGGGAAAATTCGCATTCATGAATTTGTTGAGAATAACTTTCGCGAAATTTCCTGACCTTCTTTGCGAAAGAAAAATCTAATCCTATTTCCGCACAATGTCTCTTAGAAATTCGAATAAATAAGCTTTTCGGCGAGTTGAATCGAATCCAATTACGGAAACGTCGAAACGGTTGGGGCGAAACATTGCAAAATTTATTGTTATTTATAAAACGATCCTCTTTTCATAACTTGGGACATAAAACTGCTCGGAGTTTCGCGACGCTATTCACGGGAGGGCGAGTTCTTATTTGCGATTTTAAACTTCTCTCTGAAGACATAATTAAACTTCAGAAGTGATTACAAAGTTAACCCCGACAACGGAGTTTAATGAATGCTTTTTAATCTTGGCGTTTTGGGCTTTCAAAAGAGAGTTGAAAATTTTAGTTTTAGTACTTTAACTCATTTTCTCTCTTAAAATTAAATGGAGACGTCAAAAATCAATTAAGGTCGAATTTTACACGTCCCAAATTCCAGTAAGTATGAGACTTCAGAAAAATATACATTGTATATTATTTAGTATAGCATTTAACAACTTGAATTTCTCCATCGTATTTTTAAAGTATGTCAGTGGGGCAGTAACACTTCTTGTCGAAAACCAAAGTTTCATATCCGAACTTACAAGAGATTTTATCTTTCGAATTTCACAACGGACAATAACGTAATTGCGAAAGAGGGGTCCAATTTGAATGTTCCCATCGTTTATCGCCAAGTGTAATCGGTAAAGACCATACAAGATGGATTTAATAATCCCTAACCAGCTGTCGAAATAAATTACTTTCTATTTTTTTCTCTCTCTCTTTCTCTCTCACGATTTAACCACCACGTTTCTTCCGGGAACACTTTAATTTCGTTATTTTAATACTTAATAACGGGTGTACAAAAGCGACGCCTTATGTGATCGTTGTTCGCACGGATTACTTTCAAATCGACTCCAAGTTCTTCGTAGTAACGTCGATATTGATTTTAAGGGATAAACGTCTTTTACTTCTTTTTAGCTCGTTATATGCCGTTCGGCGAATCGCAACGCCGAGGTAAATGTATTGAAAATTCTCTATTGAACTCCTCGATCTGATGTTATCACGTTACTAGATACACAATCTTACTTCTGTTACGGATACTTTAACAAGGTTTACGTTAAGACTTTATATCATGTGATAGTTCTGTTATAAATAATTTGATGTGTTTGTGTACAAAAATTAAAAAGGAGGTTTAAGTTTAAGTAAAATTCTTAAATATTTTTAAGATCACTAAAAAATATAAATACGAAGGCTTTAACTGAACTAAGACTTAAACTAACATTAGTACTAATTTTAACACTAGACCTAGAACTAGGACCTTTCGAGTTCGAAGTCATTTCTGAAGAAGGTTACAACATGGATCAAAAACGTCAAACGCTTTTTCAAAAGTAGCACGGCTAAACCCGAAAGCTCCTAGTTCTAGGTCTAGTATTAGAATTTGTGTTACTTGTAGTTCTAGTCTTATTGTTAGTTTAATTATTAAAAAATATTTAATTTGACACCAAATACGACTGTATTTCAGCTATAAACAACTAAACTTCCGAATATCTTGAAAAAGGTATTTCTGGAAATTAAGGAAAGATTTAAATGTTAAATAAAAACTTAGAATGTCTACTTCTTATAATACATGCCAAATTTGTTCTACTTGTAACTAAAAAAAATTTTTTTAATTAAAAAGACCAAGGAATTTTAATCGAATCTAATCTCACAATTTTTTTACAAATATTGAGTGATCGTAATAAGTTATAAAAATACTTATAAGAATTAAGGAATGATTGTTAGATTAGATTGAACATAAAAGATTCTTTGTTGAATTCAAAAAGTCAAATTTGTGATAACTGTTACGGAAAAAAATTAAAATAATTCTTTAAATTAACAAAAATTCTTGACAGTTAATTTTCATTACTTAAAAATATTGATCAACTTTAAAAAGCCATACAACATTTATTTATGGAGATTAAGGAATGGTAGGTATTTATGTTAAATTAAACCTTGAATATTCAATTTTTAATTATAAAAGCCACAATTGTTAAAAGCTGTATTTAAACCTTTATAAGACATTTTTTTTAAATTTTTAAGCAAAGAACCTAACATAACATAACTTATGTAACATAACATAAAGGTATTCTTAACTGACTTTGTTCAGACTTTATTTATAGGAATTAGGAATTTCTTTAAATGTTTGGTATAAAACAAGTTATAACTTATAATATCAATTTTCTAACCTTATATCAATTGAACTAACAATAACTCTAGAAGTAACATTAGTGCTAACTCTAACACTAGACCTAGAACTAGGAGCGCTTTCGAAGTGACTTCGAAATCGTTTCTGAAGAAGGTTGCAACATGGCATCCGAAACGTCAAACGCTTTTTCAAAAAACATACGGTTAAACCCGAAAGCTCTTAGGTCTAGGTCTAGGTTGCGAGTTCAGTTAACACCAGCAGTGAAAGCCTTCGTATTTATTTTACTATCAATTGATGTCAATTTTCAAGATTAACCTCAAATAAATCAAAAACTACGCTTTAGCAAAACAATTTCTTTAAATAAAATTTGTAACTAATTGTAAGTTAAAATAATTTCTTTGAATTTTTATTATTAATCGACTTATAACTCAAAATATCAATTTTCTACTCTGATATATCAATTTTCAAAGTTAACATCAAATGACTAAAAATATAAATTAGATAAACTTATAAAACTGCCTTAAATAAAATTTATAACTAAGTTAATTATGAACATTTTTTATTCTAATAGTTTCTTCGAATTTTTAACATTAATCAAGTTATAACTTAAAATGTCAATTTTATAAGCTAAGCTAATATATCAATTTCTAAATGAATCTCAAATAACTCAAAAACTAGCTAACTTAGCTTAGAGATTCTATTTTTGGTTACAAAAGTTAATTTTATTATAATTATTATCAAAAAGATAAAAAAATAACCTTCCAATTTTTTGACCATTTTCAAAAAATCAAAACGATTTTATTTATAAGAACTAAGGGATGATTTTTACTTAAAATCCAACCTAAAAGATTCTGTTTTGGATTAAAAAAGTCAAATTTATTGTAATTGTGACCAAAAACAGAAGTTATTTTTAGTTAATGGTTTTTACCTTAACTTAACTCTTAATTCTAATTTTGATTACAAAAGCCAAATTTTGCCTAATTTTCATATTTTTATCCTTTTGAAAATAGAATTTTTTTCCATACATAAACATAAAAACTTTAAAAAATCGCCCAAACCCTATTTATAGGTATTAAAAAACAATTTTTATTTCCAATTAAAACTTAAAGAACCTATTTTGTATAATGAATATCAAATTTATTCTAATTATTACAAAAAATTTTAAGAAAATGATGAAAAATGTTGATGAAACTACCTTATTTGTATACTTTTCATGTAAGATACATTTGCTAACAAAATGTATACTATTTTCAAGTTAAGTTTTATACTGGACAGTTAATTTTATGGATTTTAAACAACTCCTATTCAATGTGGTCGTATAAACACACAACAAACTCCTTTAAATAATTACTGTGTGTCCACATAAGTACTTCGCCCTGTGTAGCGGAGATTTACCCCCTCTTTTAGGGTGGTCCATCTCGGAGAGGGATCGAGGGAGAATATCCTTCGAGTCCTTCGGTAATCCAGTTCAATTTTAGCTGCAAAGTTCTTAAGACCTTAACAATATTCCGAATTTAAACTAGTGCGTAAGTATTTGGTTTACGGATTGCTTTAACAATTTTCGGAAAGTTCCTCATTTCCTGTGGGGAAGCCCGTCTAAATTCTGGTAAGTTTTATTACCGGATAAACTTAACTAATTGATGGAGTTGAAATTCAATTAAGTTGTTCAAGGGATTTAAGTTTTAATTATTTACACTTTAAAAAGTTTATTTAATCGATTTTTTTAATAGAGATTAGAAATTGTTTTACATGGTTTGTAGTGATTCCAAGTTGGAACACACACACCATAATAAACGGATTGGCGGGTGATACAATGCATCGTTCGCCCTAAGAAACCTGTTTACAAAAGAACAGGTTTCCGAAACACGTTCCTCAAACATGACCCGGGGTCGGGATTAACACACAACCACCAGAAAGAATAAATAGACGTCGAGGTTCGTTCGGCCGAGCGCTCATGTGATAATTCGAAATTTCTTTGTCCAACAGAAATAAACACATTTCCCGGTTTGGTTTTCGACGGTGTTTGTTAATTTGTTCGAGCTTTTCATCCCCAACAAAGCGTCATCATCGGAAACCGATCGATTCGACAATGATAAACAGCGATATAGTAGTTCATTAGTCGTTAAATCATTGCCGACCCGGAATTATTTGACCGAACTGGTAAACACCACGGTCGGGTAATTAATCTGTTTATTGATACCTAATACGAGAAACAAAAACCAATTTCCAATAAGCGTCGATAACCATCCGACCGTTAAACTGAAAAGAAAGACCTCTCTCGAAGTTTTTCACCTCTCTCAAAATTAAGTGTAGTTATTGTTTTATGGCCTTTAATAAAATTCTTTTCAATTAACCTCTTTTTGTGTTACGTTTCTTACGGCTATCGTTAAACGGGACAGTAGATACCTTTATGTTTAGTGGAAGCTATTGGTCGTGAGCTTTCAAGAAGTAATTTGTCGTTACAAAAAGTCGCTTTATAATGATATATAATTATCGAGCTTCCAAGCGCAGATGTTTATTTATCTTTGAACATCTGTTCATCTTCTCAAAACACGTTGAGGAAAGATGACGGGGAGAGAAGACGTGAGAGCGCTTAAATTTTACAAATAATTAACAAGACGAATTTGGTTATACAGTAGAATACCGCTAATCCCTCACCTTTTGGGATGGCAAAAAAGTCGGATTATTCGAGGTATAGAAAACACGGATTTAAAGTAAAATAAACAATCTCTAAACTGAAAAATAATTTATCTTTTAAACTTTACATAAGGATCTTTCGTGTTTGTCGGATTAGAAAGGTTCTACTGAATTTACAAATATTTTGAAAAAGGAACTTTAGGAAATATAGGTTAAAATATCCATTTTTTTAATTAATAGTATTTGTTCTAATAATTCTCAAAAAATTTAATGATTCCCAAAAGTAATACTGAATTTATTTGTGAGAATTGAAGAAAGGAAACTTTAAGGAATAATGGATTAAAATGTCTATATTTTAGTAAAACCATCAAATTTGTTTTAACTATTACTGAAAAATTAAAAAAGAAAAAATAACGCTGACGATTTCTGAACCTCAAACTTATCATCTTAAAAAAATCATACTAGATTTTTTTGGGGGAATTTAGAAAAGGGAATTTCAGGAGAGATAGATTAAAATGTCTACTTTTGAATTAAGTTATCGAATTTTTTGTAATTATTATCAAGAAACTTGAAATCTTTTTTGAAGCTAGGAACATTTTTAACTGAATCTAGCATAACCTTACAAAACTAGCTCATGTTTAAAAATCGCCCTAAGGAGATGTATTTATAGGAATTATGAAAACCAAATCTAAAAACGGTTAAAGTAAAATATGTACTTTTTGGTAAATTCATCAGACTTGTTATAACTATTATCACAAAATTTTAAGAAATTCCCAAATAAGATGTTTTTGGTCAAACTTCTCCTCCTAAAATTGCTTCAACCTCAACTTGGATAAATCATAGTATACATTATAACCACCCCAATCCATCACTTTAGGAGTTAGAGGTTTTGTTGAAACGCAAAAAAGCTCGGATTCTCCGAAATACAGAAAATTACTGATTTAAAATAAAATTCACAATCTCTGACTTTAAAAATAATTTACCTTTAAAACTAAAGAATATCTTCAGTGCTTTTCCGTAGTATGGCGGATAAGCTCGGTCAGATTAATCGAGGTGACCGATCAATTGAGGTCGGATTACCGAAGTTTTACTGTAATTTAATTTTAAAAATTAAAAAAATATATTAATAACCGGTTATGAGTTGTACAAGAAATTACATAATACACAATAAATACCATGACTTCTTTTCTTCAATTAACACGAGATTACGTATCGTACATTTTAAGTTACACAACTTACGTACGACCAACAAAGCTGTAGTAATTTACAAGACTTTCTATTGATTTGTAAATAAGTAATATATTTACATCACTGTAGTGTCTCGAGGAATGAAATGAGCCTCTCATTACAAGCAATTTACATTTTGATTAAATTGCAAGTTATGGCAACATCCCCGTCTTTAGCCACTTAATGAAAATTCCTTGTATCATTTATAAAATGCTCGAATCGACCTTACAAGACGAGACGGAGAGAGGAAAACGTCATTTAAGATCGTTAAGGTTTGTCAATGTTGGTTCCATTAAGTCTGAGTGGTTGCAAATATTAAATCCCGTCTTTATTTTTGTTCGTTTTAATCCTCGGATCAGATAATATTAAGTTGAGTAGTGCCACTGGATTTAATCCCATATTAAAAGTAAAAACTACAAGAACCCGTTTTGATGCATTATTATACATTAAGTATCAAGTATGGAACTTACAGTGGCACTTAAAATCTATTAATAAATGATACATGATGTGACACACGTAGAGTTGTGGGCGTACTTAGAACGTGAGAGAGCATGTGACAAATCGCACGGTTGCCCTAAAAGCTTCCTTTGTGTTTACTGAAGCTTGACGCATTACCATCGCATTAACATAAAGCGACGAATGGGCTTTTATGTTTTACATGTTTTTCCGAGTCGTTGATTTTCCTCTTCGTGCGCAGTGATTTTCAGAAAACAATACCGTCTCTAACTGGGAATAATTTTCATTTATTTCTCTTGAACTTAAAGTGGAGTAGGTTGATGGATTAAAACCGAACCGTGCCAAAAACTAGAACGAAACATTTGGCTTATATTGGTTTGTGTAATTTCTCAAGTGGCCTCTTGACGTTAATAGCGGAAATTCGTATAGATTTCTACTACTTAAAGATTTTCTATGAATTAAACTAAGCTTTCTAAATTGTTTCATTTGAAAGAATAATGTTACTCATATATGTTTTCTTAATTTCAGGTAAGAAATCCTAATTAAGCGGCACAGCTACATTTCAACGGTAAGACATCTTTGCTTTCATTTAGTGTTCAAATGCATTTTTTTTTTTTAATTATGGGAAAGGTAAAAGATCCCAAAATAAAAATATTTATGAAAAACATTTTAAAAACTAATGTAAAATTTTAATACTAGAATAATATATAGGGTTGTTGAGTTAAAAAATCCAATATAAGTTTTTATACGTGACTCACCTTGTATATTTTATTACTATGCGAAATTGTAAAAATATTCAAGTTTAAGTTTCAAAAAATTTCCTTAAAACTGCAAAGGTTTAAATGAAATTATTCAAGAAAAACTTTTGGAAAAACTAATGACAAATACTAATAATGGAGTTATATATAGGGTGTTTGACTTAAAAAATAACAACAACGATAAGTTTTTATACATGATTCGCCCTGTATATTTAATTATTATGATAATAATTGTGTGTCCTAAACTAAAATTTCAAATGAAAATTTGTAAGAATTTTTTTTTTGAAAAGCTCAAATATACGAACCTCTAATTTTATATTTATATGAATCATTTATAAGATGTATTTTAGAAATAGATTGTGTTATATTTAGAAATGGTGTAATATCACGTAAATCTACATAAAATAAAAACATCGTTTAAGATTTATGAAACAAAGTATAAGAATCATTAATATTCAAGGCAAAAGAATTTAATGTACAGAATTTAATACTTTAAGAAAAAAAATGTGAACGAGAAAAAAACTATGAGAAGCGGGGAGCACTTAACTTCTCTTGAAGTTTAAGATCAAAAGGAATATATTATTTAAGCCATTACCATATCAAAGAAGTTTTGCTTTGTTTGCGTTCGCGTTTAACGAGAAATGAGTTAAATTTAGTGGCCCTTTCACCGGGGAGGATGTTTAATTTTAGAAACATTGATAAATGAACGACGGTCATTACGCGGGACCCGCCCCGGAGAGCCAGGCCGGTAAACAATCGCGAACATAATAAACGTTTTAAGACCTGGCGGTTAAAGTAGTCCAGATAGAACGCAAAAATGCCGACGGTTATTTTACAAATAGCGGCCTCAGAGGTCCGAGCGAGGTCGACCTCAAAACGCTCTCTGAAAAATATTTTCCCTCCATCTCCTTACAAAGAAAACGAATCCGCATGGAGGGGAATAATAAAAGCACTTTATAACTTCGAAAAAGCCATTTTATATTCCTTTTGACAAACACAATTTAACTTTTCCGTCTCCTCTTTCCCCCGCCTTGTCTTATCTCCTTCACTCGCTTTTCGGAGATTCTAACTTGATGTATTTTCTCAAAGTACGCAAGAAATTACATTGTCACTAACGTTGTTCTAACATTACCTGTGAACATTTTAACCGGTTTGTTTAGAGCTTATCCAAATAGCACATCATCCCCAATGATTTCACTGTAAATAATTCGTACGCGTCGGAATGACATCAACACGAAAGTCCTCCTATAGTAAATATTGCTATTACCGGTCCCGCACAACTGGTTTTATTAGGACTTTCACGTGTACGCTAAACATCATCAAATGTCGTTGTGTACGCGAGTTTCCTTCCACCTGAATCAACAAAGGTTAACTATGCGAGTGGGATTTGTTTTATGACCTGCTCCCTGTCAACGATTTACTTACCATTTATTGAGTGAAAATAAATTACCAACAGCGTGTACACAATACACTACTGTGGTAGTTATTAGATATAGGTACTTGAAACGGTATATTGTTTTTATACGGCAAGAAGTGATCATTAAAATCATTTTTCCTGAATACGCTTTATTAGGTCTTACAAGGAGACCTCACGACTTTGGATTTACCGATTTTAATGAAAGTGGTACTAATCGTTAGGTACTAGTACACAGTAGAAATGTGTGAAATATTAGGACGCACTATTCAGCGATACGCGAGTAAATCACGATTTCAGCTAGCGAATCAAGGCCATGCCGCTTTACGTCAGTAGTTAGCCACTCTCTCCGAATCCGCCCCTCTAATTCTTTTCTAATTAATTTAAATTAAAAATCATAGTAATGACGAAAACGTGTGTTGACTTATTTGTATTCAGAACATATAACAATAAAATATTAGAGAAAATAAGTTGAAATATTGAAATTTTTCATTAAGTGTATTAAAAATAGAAACAGGTTACTTTCCAAGATTTCAACCATATTGTTTTGCATGTTGAAGGCGGTTCGTGGTGAGTCAACAAGGGGCGGTGACGGGAGGAGGCCAACCATTGACATATAAGTGGTCAAAGTCGTGAGGTCTCCTTGAGGTTGCAATTCAACCAATGTAGGTATTGGAAAAATTTGAGTTAAAAGTTATTGTGGATTCTTAGAATCTAACCTAAATCCAACCCAAAACGCACCATCGATAAATCTACTTTTCTCTTCTTTCTTCTTTTATTGATTGTCACAATGATTTTCTACTTGATTACTTCTTTGTTTTTCTCACTGATTTTTTGATCAATACACTTTAAGATTCTCTCGTTGATTTTCTCTCTGGTTCTGTCATTAATTTTCTCTGTAACTCTTTCTGTGATTCTCTCCTTAATTCTTTGATTCTTTTATTGATTTTCTTAATAATTCTGTCCTATTTTCTTATTAGTTCCTTAATTCTTACTCGGATTCTCTAATTGCCTTATTGATTTTCTCAATAATTCTCTCATTGATTCTCTGATTGACCTTTTCATTAATTCTCTCTGTGATTCTCTTATTGATTCCCTCTCTAATACTCTCCTTGATATTCTCACTAATTCTCTTCGCGATTCTCTCATTGATTTCTAGATTTTCTCATTGATTCTCTTATTGATTCATTGCTTTTCTCATTTATCCATTAATTCTCATTTAGATTCTTTAATTGACCATTGATTTTCTTAATAATTTTCTCCGTGATTCTCTCATTGATTCTCTTATTGGCCTTTTCATTAATTCTCTCTGTGATTCCCTCATTGATTCCCTCTCTAATGCTCTCCTTGATATTCTCACTAATTCTCTTCGCGATTCTCTCATTGATTTATTGATTTTCTCATTGATTCTCCTATCGATTCATTGACTATTTCATTATTTTTCTCATTAATTCTGTCATATTCTCTCATTAATTCTCACTTGGATTCTCTAATTGACTCATTGATTTTCTCATTAACTCTCTCTGTGATTCTCTCGTTGATTCTCTTATTGGCCTTTTTATTAATTCTCTAGTTGCTTCTCTTATTGATTCCCTCTCTAATGCTCTCCTTAATATTCTCACTAATTCTCTTCGCGATTCTCTCATTGATTTATTGATTTTCTAATTCATTCTCCTATTGATTCATTGACCCTTGCATTATTTTTCTCATTAATTCTGTCCTATTGTCTCATTAATTCTCACTTGGATTCTCTAATTGACTCATTGATTTTCTCACTAATTCTCTCCGTGATTTTCTTATCGATTCTCTCTCTAATTGTCTCATTGATTTTCTCACTAATTCTTTTCGCGATTTTCTCCTGATTCACACTTGATTCTCTTGTTGATTTTCTCATTAATTCTATCACTGACTTTTTCTGTGATTCTGTTCTCGGTTCTTTCATTGATTCAATGACTCCTTTATTGCTTTTCTCATTGTCTCCAATTCTAAAATGACTTATTAAATTCTCACTCGAATTTTCTCATTGATTAATTGATTTTCTTGTTAATTCATTGATTCTCTCAGTGATTCTTTCATTAATTCATTGATTCTTTCATTGATTTATTATTTTATAAAACTAATATTTTATTGTATGTAAAATCTTCATAAACCATTTAAAACTAGCTTAATGAATATTTACTTTTACCTAAATTTTCTTGAATACCAATCTTTTAATATTCAGTTTCGTGCAACTAACCATTTTTAAACGCTCGGAAATTTCTAAACAATAGTAAAAATACTCTCAAGATTTTCTTTTAAAAACAATAACCAATTTCTTGGAAGAACTCAACACGAAGTTGAAGAATAATTGAGGTACAATACATGTACCAAACGCACGAACACTATCAATTTGAGCTTTCGGTTCGGCGTGTACATTCCGGATTAACACACGGTTCAAGACATCACCATGTGCGAGTTTATTATTTATTGTGACCAAACAATGGTCTTCTTGTGGGAACATAAAATGCACTTCGGTGTACCTCTAGAGCTATTGTGTCGATATCGGTACACAACAGCGCCGAAGGGCCGAGCCATAACGCGGCCCTCACTGTCAATCACTATACGTTCTATGAATGGATTATGTACGGACATAAATATTATGTAAATAACGTCGTCGTAGTCGAGTGATACACGCGTGTCATTGTCACGAAACCGATTTACTCCGATTTTGACGATTTACTCGACAATGTGATTTAATAATAGTGATGGTTATTGAAATCGAAATCAAGTCCAATTGATTTGAAGTGACATTCAAATTTCTATTGAAAATTGATGAGTGATGGTTTGTTATAAATTTGTGTAGCTAAAATAAACAGTATATAAAAAGCCCAATCCAATTATCCGTTTTTGATCTGATAGAAACAGCAAATACATTTCGCGCAATGAGAAGTAAAACAAACGCCCATGAAAATATTTACTTTTAACGCTTATTTATTGACTTGTTATTTTATATATACATATAGGATGGGAATTTATGCGTGTTTACATTCAATTAACCTACCCAATCTATATTTCTACATAATTTTCGCCCGTCGGCGGAGTTATGAACACGGCCGACGCGAATTAACGAAATTGCTCGACATTGTGTACCAGCATTTCGATATGTTTCGCGCACGCATCACATATTCATGTTATGGTAATGTTAGCGGTCGGATTGAGCGAGAAAATTACTGCCGAAGAATCGTTTCGACGAAGAAACGGTTGAGTTTAACGCGCGCATTTAGTTGCGGGCCGTGATTCATTACGACGGAATTTTAATCAATTATGGTTAAGTGTTGAAGGTATCCATTAGAGGACATCAGCAGCTGCTGTCTCACGAATAACATGTCGTGAGGATTAACTGGATTTAATTAATCTTGGTTGTTTACTACGGTCGCTAAGTACACTTAAATATCATAAGAAATGCAGTTAATACTTTTTAGTTTTTCAAAGAAATATAACATGTTTTACCAAGCATATCGTAAATCTAAATATACAGGATGTTATTGAAAATTCCGAGATAATGTAATAGGTTCGTTTGAGAACTGGAATTTTTATAAAATTTTATACAATTTTAAGAAATAGCACAGATTTTATTTAACATAAAATATCTCTAAAACTATAAGAAATTGGATAACGGATTTTAATCTAACTGTAGTTGAGTTGGGTTAAAAAGATTCAAGGAATATAGCCCAACAGTTTGTCGGTATAACTTTGGAGCACCTTGTATACATGATAGTGAAAATATCTTGTATACGCCGTACCAGCTATAGTGAAAGTGACTCATCGCTTAAAAGCGTATGAACAGATGTACTAATAATATGCGCTCTCTTTCTAACACACATCAACTTATTTGTACCGCATGCGCAATATTGTACCATAAATCGATGAGTTACTTTCACTATAGCTGGTACGGCGTATAGTATCCTTTAACCCCTTAAGCGGCTATGACGTATATATTCGTCATGATTACATGTAATTTCAATCCATCGAGCCGCTTAACGGGTTAAATCTATCCTTTCCTATTCCCATAATATTTTGTGATCTCTGATGTTTCAAAATGTTCCTAATAGGAATATCTTTGTTGCTTTCTACTAATTTTTTTAATTACCTTGTTAGCAGAAATCTCTTTATTCGTATTTTCTTGTTCCTTTACTTTAATTTTACCTGTTGTTATATTATTCATAGCATCACTGAACTGTAGATCTTTCCAAAAAAAATTAGCACTATTGTTCTTTTCTGTTTCTTTTATATTTATATTAATTATACAAAGACTTCCAGATAGTACACTGTTTTATTTAAATTTTGTTAAATCTATTATTGAATGAAACGAAGGAATCAATATTATCGACAGTTACAGTCTTACTTTCTTAGAAACCGCTCAGAATTTATTTATAGAAATTAAAAATTGAAGTTTACTTTAAAGGTTAAGAACTCTGTTTTCTATAATAAATGGTAAATTTATTCTAATTATTACTAAAAAAGTTAAAAAGATCTTGTTCCCTTCATGTAATTTAGTACCTTTATCGTCAGTCTAAATATACACCATACATTCTAATAAAAGTGCAAATGTATTTCTAATTAAAGTTTTACGACCCGTATATTATTACACTTGCATGATACACATATCTTTTACGAGTTGTATACGTAATTAGACAGGACGGAGAAAGTAACATTAATTAATGTCCAACGAAAAAAAAACTAGTTAAAACGAATACCACAAATAAAATGAAAAATGAACAAGAAAGTTGCTTAAGTTATATCCGTTCGTGATTGGGCGTTTCTACAGAAGATCTATATAAATTACTTACTTATAATACCTAGTAGTATTAATTACAAATTTTAATTGAGTTCCGTGTATTTAAAAGAGATAAGTAATGAAAACGATTTTGATGTAAATACTGATAAAAGTCCGGTTTATGTTAGTAATATCGAATGAATCCCGAAGAAACCGTCGTCATAAATGTACGATGGTAACATTTAAAAAGAAAGTTGTAAAACTTTTAGCGCTCTTGTCACGTCCAAACTACAAAATTGCCTCCGTAAAATAATTCAGGACGCCGTAAAATCGCTTTACGACCTCGCCGAAGATATTTCCGAAAGTTTTTCGCGCTTCGTGTCCCGTCATAATCGTTCGGTTTCGATATCAATAAAAAGATCGATCGACACGTTGTTATTTTAATCGGTAAATTTATTTATAACTGTAAATCGTCTCCGCGGCTTTCGTTACATTGATAATTTAATGGAACGGGGCGAGTGTTTAACAGCGGAATTAATGTCTCGGAATGAGCTATAGGCCCGAAATTTATGGAACCGGGAAAATCTCATTAAGAATGGAGTTGTTGGGTTTGTTCGGGCGTCGGAGGGGATCGACTTCCCTCTTTTCCACCCGCATACCCTCGCTTTTACGGAGAGCTTCCGAGTCACTTGATCGATATTTGTTGGGTTCGTTATTTTGAAATAATGACTGAAAGTTTCAACTAATGGCTTCTATTACCATCCCTCGTATATTTATTACTCGAGTTAAAGCTTTAAATTTGTTAATTAATAACGGCAGTACATTACTTTAATGTTGTACGGTTTCTTGGTTTTCGTTTGAACGGCCACGTCAGCAAATAGTTAAATTAAAAGCAAATATAGTGTACGATAACCTTGTCCATTCGAGATCCAATTAAGTGAATAAAGCGGTGAACTCTACGCAGGTTCGTTTGGGTGAACGCGCACGCATCCAGCCAAAGATATATTACTCATTAAATTTTAATTAACAGAGTGTAGCCATTGTTTTAATTACGCGCAGTCGATCGCCCGCGACGGGTAATTGTCAGCAAATTTATAACGAAATTAAATTTTATCACAATTCAATAATTGGCTGCCGCCCGCCGCCCGTTCGGACAAATTCGTCGAGGATAATTTAATGGCGAGGTAATATTTTAATTCGCCGCCTGGTTCCAAATTACACCGAAAATGTTATCATTACGTACAGACATACAATTCAATTCAATATAACACAACCAACAGTCTCTATTTGGTTTTAAATTACTTTTAATTTTATATTTAGTAATGCAAGGCTTTGTTAATACTATTATGTAGGTGCTATAACTCGAAAAAGATGAAGAGAAAGATGAAAGAGTACTGGGTAAGGCCACGGAGAGGAGGCTTACATTTTCATTTTTCTCTTCATGATACAGCTCCAGTTCGGGCTATAGTATATAAATAAGACTTTAGAACTTTGAACATAGTCCCTTCCAACAATTTTTTTGAGTTTCAATACAAACAGAAGAAAATTGTAGAGTAAGTAATGTGGTAAGTGTTCATATTTATAAAATCAACTTTTATCATTTAATGTGAAGAAAACATTAAATTAGAGTATATTTAATGAGAAACATTAATTTAATAAATTTTCCTCTTAGAAATTATTTACTTCAACTCTACAATTATAAAATTAAGGGTGTAGAAATAAAATGGATTCATAAATTTTCTTTCAAATTCCAACTAAAAAATAATCGTCTTTTCATGGAAATTAAGGAATGACTTTTACCTTAAATTTTAACTTAAATCTAAATCTTTAAAATCTATTTTTCCAAATTGTCCTTTGTTAAAGTTCAAAACCTAGTGATTATTGGCATACTTTGGTTAAAATCTAGTACAAGTTTGGTAATTTTGTCTAAAATATAATAACTTTTTAATAACTTTCATTAAAATCAAAATAGTTTATGAGGATTCAGAAAAAGCAAGTTTGAAAATTTGCTTTCATTATAATTAGCTTTCGTTAATTGTTTAAAATCTAGTCATTTTTTAAAAACATCAGCTAAAATCGAATAACTTTGTAGAAGCTTATTGTTAGACTAAAGTTTTGTCATTTTTTGAAATTTTGCTTAAAATTTAGTGAATTTTTGGTAACTTTAGATACGTACCAATTTTTATAATTTAAACTAAAATCCATCTTTTTAAATTTTCCTTTTAATTGTTTTTTCAAAAATTCTTAAATGTTACTTTACTATCGGTGCCAAAAGTCAAGTCGGTCAAGTTTGGGGAGCTCATACTCCGAAAGCTTTCGTCGAAAAAAGAAATCGGGGTAAATACTGTTATGATCGGTGATCATTCTACATAACACAGCCGGAATTAAAAATCGTAGGTCACACGGTTTAGGAAATACCGCGAGTTAAATGCAAAAGGACTGGTTTCATGACCGGTTCGCAGAAAACGCAAACTTTGGTTTTTTTTTTGTTCAGAAACCACGGAAGGAAAAAAAATTATCACCGATCATAATACTCTTACCCTGATTTTTTTCGAGGAAAATTTTCGGAATATGAGCATCCGAAATTTCACTAACTTGACTTTTAATACTGATAGTAAGTTTTAGGAATTTTTTTTAGAATAAAAATCATAAACCTTAATAAAAGTTAAATTTGTTCTAATTATTACAAAAAAATTAAAGGTTACTGTTACCTAACCATTTTTTTTTTAACTTTAAAAACTTAAAAAGAATCGTAATTTATTTGTGAAGGATAAGAAATTATTATTACTTTAAATAAACCCTTAAAGACTCTTTTTTATAGAAGTTGAACTTGCCTTAAATATTACCAAAAAATTTTGAAAAATTTAAGAATTTTAATCAAACTCAACCCCATAATGTTGACCTATTTTGAAAAATTACAACAACTATATTATAAGGATTAGAAAAAAACGATTTTTATTGTGATTCTATTTTGAAATGAAAAAATCAAGTTTGTTCTAATTTTTACGAAATAAATTAAATAAATTTCGCAATATTGGTAAAAATTCTTTATTGGTGAAAATTTAATCAACTTTATAATTTTTTGACCAACTTTGAAAAATTCTAACCATTTTATTTATAAGAATTAAGGAACGATTTTTATATTAAATTAAACTGAGGATATTCTACTTTGAATTTAAAGTTATATTTGTACTTATTTTTATCAAAGGAATTTATTAAATAATAAAAAAGGGATTTTTATTAAAGGAAACTTTAAAAAATCGTACAGGATTTTTTCCCATTTTTCTTTTAAATTTGGAAAAAAATTGCAGAATTTTGCCCAGACATTATTTATAATTCAAGTTTAGTACATAAAGTAAACTTGAAGACTATTTTCTCTAATAGATAAAAAATCAAATTCAAGAGAGTAAAAATAAAATAAAAGAAATTAAACAACTTAATCATTTTAATAGTAAAAATAAATTATCTGACATAAATTTAGTTTACGGTTCATAATAATATTTCATAAAGATTTATATTTTTTGATTCGACGTTATCTATACATTATCTTTATGTAAATATTTGTAATGTAGTATTTATGGTGGTATCGCGTGCTCGAAAAATCGTCCGTAATTGGGTCGGTCTTTACATAACGTGTTTGTCGTTATTTTTAGATAGGAAAAACACACAGTGTGCAGACATTATAGAACGTGTGGTTCCAGTGCTTGTTCGGGTCGCGTTAAGTAGAAATGGTCAATGAACGGCGCGCGCGTTCGTGACGTCGTCTCATTCATTTCGGGTCAGATGCGTTGGCAATTAACACCAATCTGTTATCAAACCGGTTTGGACGTTTTCACAGCAGACGGTTTTCTCTTTTCCTCAACCTCGAAACCGGGGTAAGAGTTTCGTTTTTCGTTCGTTGTACGAACGATTTGACAACATGCTAAATTAACTTCATTACAGTACTTACTCGTCAAGATCTACCTAAATGCAAATTTAATTGAAACATCCTGTTGTTTATCTACGACGGGCGGGTACAAAAACATCGCCCTCGTTAACCGTAATTCATGTTTTTAATAAAACCATTACTCTAGTTAAGTACCATACATATAACGACTCGTTAACTAAAAAGAAAAAGAATTTTGATTGTCTGAACTAAAACAGTAAATTAAGGTCGAATATAATATAAAATCGAATCTCGTATTCGGTTCATTACCCGTGTTGATCGACTTAATAAGATGTTAAAGTCATTCTGTGCTGTCCCTCCTTGGTCGCGGCTACTATAATTAAAAAAGAATTTGAGTCGAAGTACATCTGGGAGTTAATGGAAAATATATTACGTTCCACAAGAGTGGTTTTTAGATGGAAAAAACGATAGTGATGTTAATGCAACACAGATGCGCTCGGTAATGGCTGGGAACAAAGTCGTGACATCACGGTGTGGTATGTTTAATATAATTCTCAGAGATCTGATTAGTTACTTTTTTTAATCTTTATTATTTCCTTTATGGGTAATATTTATTGTAATTCCAAGAAAAAGTGTGTCATTCAATTTTGAAAAGAATAACTAGAATGTTTTGAAGCAAGAAAGTTTTCAAAACATATATAAGGAAGAAAAAAGAATTGATTAAAGAAGTAGATTATCTTCTGTTTAGATTAAGATATAAACCGAACACGACACGAAAAGTTACGTTATCTTTGATCATATGTAAATGCCCTACATCGGTCATAAGATGACATTTACAACCAGACCGAAAAAGATAACATCATCAAGAAAGTTACACTATAAAAAAAAGTATTCGTGGAGAATATAAAAGCTCTCAACTTATATTTAGATGTTAGAAAGCATCTAATATCTTGTGCGTTTTATATCTCTTGAGGAACTAAAATTAAAAAAGAACAAAAATCATAAAGTTCTAAAAAAATCTTAAATATTCTTAAATTCCATTAAAAATGCTTTAATACTAGACTAAATGCAACTTTACTTCTATTAAATAGAACGTTAGAAATAGAAAGACTAGGAAGTTACGTCGATTTAAAAATGACGTTCATCAATTTCGGTCGTAAATCACAATCGGCAATATCTCCAAAAGTATTTAAACTAAATAAGGAATGTTTGTACATAAATGGAAAGAAATATCATTGTCTAGATATCTCTTAAAAAACTTTTTACTAAAATTATTTTTAAAGTCATCATTTTTGAAAGATTAAAGTAAAAAGAATCACTCGAAATCCTTAAATATTCTTAAAAATTATTAAAAATCCTTTGATATGATACCAAACACGACCATATTCTGATTTTTTTTTAATGAAGATGTATCATTTTAAAGATAGAGAACATCGATTGTATTTAAGGTTTAAAACAATGGTTCCCAAATTTTTCCTGTTCTGAAATTTGTTACTGTCTGAAAAAATTTTACCAACTTTAAGATTTTTTTTTAATTTTTTTTGGTAAAAGTTAAAACAAATTTGACTTTTTTAGTTCAAAATAGAATCTTTCTGCTTCAATTTGATATAAAAATTGTTCCCTAATTTTTAAAAATAAAGTCGTTATTGTTTTCCAAATTTGATCAAAAAATTGTAAGGTTAGGTTGGATTAAAATTTTTCGGTCTTTTCAATTTTTATTTCATTTTGTTGATAATAATTAAAACAAATTTAACCTTTATAATAAAAAATAGAAACTTTAACCTTTAATTTAACCCAAAAATGATTTCTTAATCTCCATAAATAAATTCTATACGATTTTTTTAATTAAAAGATTTTCCTTAAGCTATATTATTAATCCAACTATAATTTATTGATTACCTATCAAAGATGTGTCAATTTAAAGATAGAGAACATCTATTGTATTTAGGTTTTAAAACAGCGGTTCCCAAACTTTTCCTGGTCTCGTCACCTTTATTCAAATATTTGTACTTTATTGTATGTAGAAGGGTGACTATTCATAAGAGATAAGAGCTAAATAAAACTGCTAATTATTCATTATTTTCTTTTCCCTTTATCAATATTGAATGATTTATTAATCATTAATATGATGGATGAGGTTTTAAATCACCACATATTGTCTCAATACCTGGAATTAAATATACTTACTATTCTGTACTTACTATTACTGTTGAAAACTTAGCTTCGCACATGTACGTCTTCGAAAACAGAATTAAAACCCGCTGGCCGTTATGTCTTACCATTAGAATGAGATACTCTTCTTTTATTAACATCCGACATTCCGTTAATTCCATACTGTGGAATCTTACTTTCATTGTATTATCGTAATATAATTCAATAAGGAAGGTTCTCTTCTTCTAAAGAATTAAAATCAGACGCAGTACTAATAATAAATGACTCTTGAATCCAAAAAACTATCGAAATGTTCATTTTGAGAAGTTCTTACACACATCAAATATATTTTTTTTTATCTAATTGTATATGACAGAAAAAAATTAAAACTGAAAATGTTCGTCTAGGAACACAATTAATTGATGACGCATGAGACATCTTTGGCCGGACAGTGTGTACTTTTTTTCTCCTCACAGAAAGATTAAGAAAATTTAATTTTCTAAAAATTCGTCTCATAAATATGCCAGTTTTATTAAAAAACCTGCATTAGCAAAATATTCTGCATCTGTATTACCGTCTTCTAAAATAAAAATTCCTTGTCGCAATTCAAAGATAGGCGATAAAATATTACCACGAGAAAGCCATCATACCGGGTGTTCATTTCAAAACTTCCCATCTCAATTTATGTAAATCCGAAAGTTTAAATAGAAAATCGTTGAAATAGGTAAAGACTAAAACCAAGGGGTACAACTCTTTACGCAAAAATTGACTCACTCACTTCCCCCCTTGTCGCCTGATACCAATCCCTTAAAAATCTTAAATATAAAGGGGTGTTAAGTGATACCTCATTTTAAAGGTCTTTTAAAGTACTACATGTTAGTATTTATTTATTTTTTTTAATGATTGATTCGTTGAGAAAATCTTTTTTTTTTGTATTTCCCGTTTTTATTAATATTAATAACTTTAATAAGCTTCTTAAAAACAAGGATAAGTAATCTTTTATTATTAATGTATAAAAATAAATTATATACATAGTTTCATAGTTTCTTAACCCTTTGAGCGTTGTTCACTCCGTACGAAAAAGCCACCAGACAGCGCACTTTCTACGAAAGATTGCAATTTACACAGTGAATTAGGCAGCCCAAATTACACCACACATTCGCTTTCTTTACCTAAACCAAATGGTTATGCCAGAATGCATATTATATGGGTTCATAGCCGAAATCGTATGATTGTGCCAAAATGCATACATGAAATATACTATTCATAGTCAAAATTGAATGGTTGTGTAAGAACGCATATATGGGTTCATAGCGCTCAAAGGGTTAAAAACCTAACATTTAGTGGACAGGATTTTAGAAAACTTACTGCATTAACCCCGCATATTGTAACATTTGATTTGGTAGAGAACTGAACAGATGCTTAGACTCAAGGTCTTCTCTATGAGTAATGCAATCACCTACTCGAGACTGACGATTTTAATTCTAAGAAAAAATTCATATAAAAACAAACCACACTTTATTTTGTTGTTTAGTTCAAGTTAATCTAGCAAGTTAGTTTTGTTAGGTTTGTGCAAGTTAGTTTACTCTCACCCCCGTGAGAAAACCGCTGCTCACTTGGGCGCAGCGGCACATGGTTTGGGAACCACTGGTTTAAAAACATCAACAACTTCGAATCTATTTAAGTTAGATACAGAGTGTTCCAAGGTCAAATGGAGTGACTCATTTCTGCAGAATGCTCAAAAATTGGTAGAACTGAATATTCAAATATCCCTAGACCGTCCGATCATAAGCGTACGAATATAAGGGGCACGAAAATTCAGGTGTACTAGGTTGTCTAACTACTAGGGTTTAGTATTTTATGAGGAGTGCAATTTCTAAAATTAAGTTTATTAAACATTTTTTTGGTTAAATTAACTCTACTGTTCACTCTAAATCTTCCTTATAAATAATTTCATAACTAAAATGTAGAAAATCTCCTGAAATATCAATCTTCTGCAAGAATATTTAGAGAATTCACTGTTTAAATCGAGTTTTTATTAAAATTACCGAAACGATTTAAAAATAAAGTAAATTAAATTAGTTTAACAGTATTATTTATTCAATTATTACGAAAAGAAACATAACTAGAGTTTTTAATAAGTAATTAACATATTTTATTATAAACGTCAATTTTTACTCATAGCAGCATGTAATAAAAAATCTCACTTTTAATGTCAGTACTAAACTAAATTGAATTAAATAACACAGGAAATAAATAATAAATTATACTAATTATATTACTAGAATTTTATTGAACTTGGATTTCTTCTTCGAATGAAGTGTGCAATTTTTCTAGATAGATTCACAATAATTTATACCCCACAATTTTGTTGAAATTGGTCTTCATCCTAGTCAAGTTGGCATTTAGACGGCTAAAGAACTGATTGTCAGTCTTACTTTTTCACACCACCAGTAACAGGAACCATTCACCCAGTTTCATGATGATGAATCACAGTTGAGATAATTCCAACACAGGCAGGCAATTCACCAGTTTTATTATCAAATCTTACACCATTAGATTTTTACTTGTTAGGATGGGTAAACTTACACCAGTACCTAAGAATAACTACAATAACCAAAATTAAATATTAGTTCATATTATCAAATCAAATGTATATTATCGGTACATGTTTGTGATGTTGTTTAAAAATCCCATCTGGAAGTAATAAAAAGGGTGGAAGTTGATGTTATTAAAACTTGAAGGTTGTACGACCTTTCGGCACACGGTTAATTCATTGTAAAGTTAAAATTTATAAATTAAATGTATTTCATTCTTTCTGTTTTAATGTTCAAAATTCCGGGGATTATTTATACACCGAGGTCCTTTTTGACACTATTATCTCTGCTTTAAACTCTCATGAAAATCGCAATAAATTAATAAAAGGAGGTTTTCTGATTTCTCCCCTTTTTGGTTGAATTCCCAATAACTTAATTCTACAAGTATTCTTAACTTAAGTATTCTTAAATAATACTTAATTCTTGACAAGTACAATCGTACTTCCACCCTTCTTATTACGTCCAGATGGGATTTTTAAATGTCACGAACACTTACAGAGAACAGGCATCCACGGATATCAAGAGGCTGATGAATCTCAACCAAAGGCTTGCAAACTTTAATTATTAGTACAGTCAACAGAATAAATTTATTTACCTACCTGCAATAGACGTTATAAAAGATTTTGGAAATGTTCATTTTCACATTCAATCAACTCACTCTCGAACTCACTCTCCGTTTGATATTTTCACAAACATATTCCAATTTGTTTGAGAATTTATGTTTTTATTTCATGTTGAATTGCGTTCTGTTGTCTTCCAAGGTGTGGTTTTGTTTATTTAAGCTTGTACACCACAATTTTAAATGTGAGTGACACTATTTTAACAAGTTTTAGAGTCTGTAAAAGCTGACATCCTAATTCCGATATAAAAATAAAAAGAACTTTTTGTTCAATAACATTCAAACCAGACAGATTTACTTTATTTAGCATATTGTGATCAGTAATCGACATGTACATCTGTAAAAGAAACAATTGAAATAAAACAAAACAATTTTAAATACACACCTAACCTCCAAAGGTTGATATAATTCCTTTTAAGCCTATAAAATAGAGTAATCACAATAAGTATGGCACGTAAAGAAGAAAATATAATATTTAAATACGTTTAACACCAAAAACCTTAACTTTTTTAGAGGAAAATGTAATTTCGAACGTAGAAACTAAATTTGGGACGTCTATGATATTGTTTACATCCGACATCTAGGGTCCTAGTTAAGGACGCAAACCGACAAACATGAAATTTACTAGAGACCCCGATGAGTCACTCCATTTGACCTTGGAACACTCTGTAGTTCGTCTTTGTACTCAAATTAAAGGAAATTTAATTTCCTAACGATTATTCACAAAAATTTTATTTGAAAATCATTTTTATTTGAATCACCTTGTATAGTAAAGAAGTGAAAAAAGTTAATACTGTTAAAACGTTCTTAGAAGCTATACAGTAGGCAATTTCCCGAAGGTTATAAGCAATATAAATGCACGCAGAAGCAATTCAAATCAATTTTCCAATTTAATCGCTGTCATAGTCAATATATCCAGTTCTATCCCCCTTTCTTTGTAGTAATCCCACCGTTGATTACGATGCGGGTTGACGTAAATGCAAGCCGGAGAGAGACTACGTCGGGGGAGAATGTGACATTTGATTGTCGGAATAATCGAGACTAGCCCTGAATATTACATGTTACGTGACAAATTTCAATATAACATGCACCTGCACACGTGCCCGATTGTTTTATAATTGACATGGCAATAACTGGGCTCGTTCGTCGACGTATACTGTCCAACTAACCTCCCCGTTTATTACTATTCATTATTACTTTAATACAAAACGTATCGTGTTAGGTGTTATTGCCGTATAGAAGGAGTGTGGACTCGATGCAGTTTGTGGTTAGGACATAAAACGAATTGACTCGTACAAAAATCCAGATAATGGATGGATACGTCTCGGATAACATTACAGGAATTTTAATGACCCTTGTTTGTTTTACGGTGACAAGTTTTTCTCGACTCCCGAGAATGTAGCCTTTTTAAAATCCCTCATAAAGTATGCGGGACGATCGCTCGAAACGTTTACAACGCACTCGGTGACGTAATTAATTTTACAATCTATTTTACAATCGTCTAGGTTATGTTCGTGCGCTTCTTTTCTTAACGGATAGTTTCTTTCAAACGTCTGGAAAACAACGCGCCGTTAACTCGTCTAATTAAAAACCATAAATTTCGCGTAATTAACTTGTGTTTTTTTAAAGACGTCGTTTTGGTTATCACGGAGAAATTAATTAAAAACGTCGATTAATTAATTGTTGTATACGCGTCGACAAAGCGTATTTTTCTTCCACGCGAGTAATAAGTAATGAAATATAATGAGATTTTTATCAACGCATCTGTCCGTGACGCTTCTTTATTTGTTCCCCTTTTTTTAATCTCCATGATTAAATTTATTTTCCTTTCTTATAAAGAAGCTTTTGTAAGAAATAAAGAAAATAGAAAGCAATTATAAAAAATCTTTTTTCGATTAACTAAATTCCTTCACGGTTTAAAGTGAATTAGAAACAAGAAACGTACACTCAAGGAAATAATCTCATGTAATACCTATTAATTTCATACGTCAGCGTTTCTTCGTGAAAGTAATCGATTGAAGAAAAAAGCCTTCCGTATTCGAGAAGTATTTTCTCCTCGACTTGCTCCCACTTCGTATTGTATCATTCCTTTTTATCCATTTCGCAATAAAAGCGATTCCCGTAGAGAGCAGCGCATGATCCATTTATTCCACATATACGTTCTGATGTATTACTTCGATTATACCAAATGGGTTGTTTTTGATTTATCCGTTTAATACGTATATACAAGGACGGTATAGTGGGATTTTCGTTTATCCCTATTGAGGTCAGCGTTCGGAGTTATTAGTTTAAATCAATTTAATTGGTGCTCTCGTTGTTCCGTCTTCGGCAACAATAGTTGTTGAGGTCACAATGGTCCGTATCTGCATCTACCTTTCAATTCCCGAATAAAGGACTGGCTGATATACGTTCGTGGAAACAAAAGGGAGTCCGCTCGTTTGATTTACGGCCGCGATATTCAATAAAGATTGTTTTATAAAATAGAAAAATCGGCCGACGTCGGCCTGACGTATACGTTCGTCCGTGATAAATCGGTTTATTTCTAAAGTGTGCGCTCTAGAAACGGGCAGATACACAAAAGTTGATTTACGCGCTCGAGATTTATCGCGAAGAAAACACACCACTTACTCTCGGAATCCTCGATATTACGACGTTTACGCGGACGAAGGGAGGATTTATTATTGAACGGTCGTCTCTTGATGTCTACCAAGTATGACGTACAACGATTTCATATTTATCTTAAAGAAAATACATCATAGCACTGTCAGAAAAGTGTTACAAAATATCAACTCAAACGTCTAAATTGAACAAAATTTTAAAAACTGTATAATTAATTTTTGGTAAAAGTTAAGAGTCTCTTAATACTTTATCATTTTTTTTAAGTTATGTTAGGTTCGATTAAAATTCTATGGTTAAAAAAAATTAAATTTTTATTAAGTTTGAGTTTTATGATCAAAAGTACAATCTTTAAGTGTTATTTTAACGTAAAAAGAACATTTTTTAATCTCCATAAATAAGCTCTGTACGATTTTTTAAAATTGCTGAATTTTTTAAAAAGTTAAGTTAATTAACTATCAAAAAACTTTGCCACATTTAAGATTTTTTTAAAATTTTTTGCTCAAAATTATAACAAATTTAACTTTTTTAATTCAAAATAGAATCTCTTAAACACAACTTAATGTAAAAATTGTTTCTTAATTCTTATAAATAAAGTCTCTACGATGTTTCAAAGTTGATCATACAATTGCGAGTTCAGTTAAAATTCTTCGGTCCATTCAAAATTTGTTTTAAGTTCCTTGGTAATAATTAGAATAAAGTTGACTTTTATAATTAAGAATAAGACCTTTAAGAGTTAATTTAACATAAAAATCATTTCTTAATGTTCATAAATAAATTCTGTGGGATGTATTAAAACCGATCAAGATTTTGAAAAGTTTTGGTTAGTTAACTGTACAAAAAATTTTATCAACTTTTTGGTAACAATTATAACAAATTAGACTTTTTAAAATCTAAAATAGATTAAATAGATTTCATAAATTTCATTCTTACAGGAAAAAATTATCACAATTTTGAGTTATAACGTTATTGTTGCAAACGAGTATAAATGATCTATATAATAAGAAAAATAATTTATTAACAATCTTCTGGGACGTTCTATAGATTACATAATTAATTGAATTGTAAATAAAAACACTCTTACTTTTGATAATCAAGGATAAAACTTTTAATAGTATTTTGAAAATGTGCTAACTCCGATTTTACTTTGAAAAATAGTAGAATAACGGTTTTCGTTCCTATATCGTTTTTCCATCTTGAAACTTAAGCTCAACTTAATGTAATAACGTTAATATTCAACGTTGATAAGAAAATTCTAAGGTTAAGATCGATTAAAATTCTTCTGTCTATTCCATTTTTTTTTTAATTTTTTGGTAATAATTAGAATAAATTTGACTTTTCTGATAAAAAAATAGGATCTTGAAGAATTCATTTAGCATAAAAATCATTTTTTAATCTCTAAGAATAAACTCTCTACGATTTTTTTTTTAATTGACCAAATTTGTTGCTCACTGAAAAAATTTTGCCAACTTTAAGATTTCTTTTAATATTTTTGGTGAGAAGTAGAACAAATTTCACGCTTTTAGTTCAAAATATATTCTTTTAGCTTTCATGTAGTATAAAAATGTTTCCTTAATTCTTAGAAATAAACTCTCTACGATTTTTTTAAAATTGACCAAATTTCTTGCTGACTGAAAAAATTTTGCTAACTTTGAGGTTGCTTTTAATATTTCTGGTGAGAGGTAGAACAAATTTCACTTCTTTAGTTCGAAATAGAATCTTTTAGCTTCAATTTAATACAAAAAGTGTTCCCTAATTCTTAAAAATAAAGTCGTTATGATTTTTCAAAATTGGTCAATAAATTATAAGATTATGTTATATTCGATTAAGATTCGTCAATCTATTCAATTTTGTTTTTACTTTTTTTTTGTAAGAATTCAAATAAATTTTACTTTCGCGATCAAAAATAGGATCTTTAAGAATTAATTTACCATAAAAATTATTTTTTAATCTCTAAAAATAAACTCTCCACGATTTTCTAAAGTTGACCTAAAATTTGTTGCTGACTAAAAGATTTTTACCAACTGTAAGACCTTTTTAAATTTTTTCGGTAAGAGTTAGAGTAAATTAAACTTTTTTGGTTCAAAATAGAATGTTTTAATTTCAATTTAGCATAAAAATCATTTTTTAATCTCTAAAAATAAACTCTCCACGTTTTTTTAAAGTTGACCAAATTTGTTGCTGACTGAAAATTTTTTACCAACTTTAAGATTTTTTAAAATTTTTTTGGTAAAAGTTAGAACAAATTTCACTTTTTTAGTTCAAAATAGATTCTTTTAACTTCAATGAAACACAAAAATCTTTCCTTATTTCTTAGAAATAAAGTTGTTATGATTTTTCAAGTGAGTAAAAAAATTTTAAGGTTAAGTTGGATTAAAATTCTTCTGTCTTTCCAATCTATATTTTATTTTTTTTACAACAAGTAAAGCAAATTTAACCTTTATAATAAAAAATAGAAATTTTATCTTTCAATTTAACCGGAAAATGATTTCTAATGGTGGAATTAGGATGTCAAACGTAAAGGCTGTAATCGTAGCCGTAGCAGTAACTCTAGTATTAAAAAGAAGTTCAACTATTTTGTTTCAATAGAATAGTTTGGGCAACGTCTAGAAATTACGGCAAATTCTATGGTTATTACAGCTGAGGTTACGGTTAATTTTGACATCCTAAACCCACCATTAATTTCTATATATAAATTCAGTATGATTTTTTTAAATTAAAAGGTTTTATTTAAGCCATATTATTAATCCAACCATAATTTATTGATTACGTATCAACCTAACAATCGTTTCATTACGGACGTTAATTAGTTGAATATCGGTTTTGAACGAAGGATAATAAAAAAGGCAAATGCAATTACACCTTCTTGTGCATCTCGTTTCATAAATAAAAGTGGCAATCACCCCATCTCGGTGCCGGGCCGATCCCTCCTACCAATTACGTTAATTTTCAAAACCTTCGAAGGTATGATTTAAATTCCATTCTCTATTGTAGGCCCGCAAGTACTTATTACAAGATGTAATCATAGTATTCACACGACATAAAAAAATAATTGTGGGCCGGCCGAGGTTCATTGTAAACCGCTCCGGACGGCAAAACGGTCCTTACGGACATCTTCCACACGTTCGTCCCTTTGGGATGAGCGGATTCCGAGTGTCGACGATCAACAAAATTGTGTTTCGAATTGTTACTATTTGCATAATATTCGAAGACGTGTACTTAAAGGAATACATAATAAATCTGCGAAGAGAGAGACCCCCTCACTTCGGAATATTGAATAAATTCCTTTTACGGGGAAGCTTTTAGCATAATGATTTTAATAATCCACCCGAGAATGTTAATAACACTTTTTTTTTAATTTCATAAAAATTTTACGACCACTTCGACTAAAAAATATTTTTTCTTCAACTTAATTTAGTTGATGTATTACCGTAATAATTGAACGTTACGAAAGTACGGTTATAACAATAATTTATCTCCATCATTATTTCACGTATAAATATAAACCGGGAACTTTCTCCATGAAAATTCTCTCCTCTTTGTACCGGAACGAATTCCGGACGGGAATGCATTATTCAAATTTATCGAATACTCGAAGTTTCGCAAAGAATAATTTACAAAGTTTCGGGATGGCATTAATTTTCATATTTCAGGGTCGCTCCTTCTCTTTCTATTTTCCTTTTTATTACGCTGCGCGTTAAAGTTTGACGCATGTGGAGGGGGAAGTAGTGGGGATATGACGTACGTCGATAACTTGTTCAGACAACCAAATAATTAAATACTTTTATATAAATTAAGTGAATAATGTAAATGAAATGGAAAAATAAAATTGAAGTGAATAAAGAATAATGATCTTTTTAAAGATCATTAAAACTGATTTAGTTTAACAAAAAATACGAACTATAGTTCAATATTTAGACAAAAGACAATTGAGTTTGGTTGATTTAAAAATTTCAGTGTTGATTTAATTGTTTTTAGAAATTAAAAAAGTTAATAACTGGAATTTAATTTTCTAACGAGTTTTCATGTAAATTTTGTTCTAAAATTATTCTTAAAATTTTTATTTAAAAAGAATCGAACATCGACAATTTAGAAATACCTCAAATTTCTTAAATATTCTTAAAAATTATTAAAAGTCGTTTAATTTGATGCCATTTCCATTAAAAACAATAGAGCGGGGTTGTCAGATTAGGGGACTTTTCCCAAAAATTAGGTTTTTTTTTCTTTTTTGGGGTATTTTTCATAATAAATCAATCTTTTCTAATTAAAATGAGAATGTTTTAGGTTTAATTTAGAAAAGAAAATCAAATCTAAATCTTTAAAAATGAATTTTTAAAGTTGATCGATTTTCGTAAGTTAGGTTAAGAAATGTAAAAATTTTTTATCAAATTTGAAATTTTTTTAAATTTTTTTGATAAGATTTAGAATCAATCGATATTTTTTAATTAAAACTAGAACGTTTTAGGTTTCATTTAGAAAAAAAATCAAATCAAAATCTTTAAAAATAAATTTTTGATAAATTTTTAAAATTGATCGATTTTCGTACGTTAGGTTAAGAAATGTAAAAATTTTTTACCAACTTTGAAAATTTTTTTAATTTTTTTGATAAGATTTAGAATCAATCGGTATTTTTTAATTAAAACTAGAATGTTTTAGGTTTCATTTAAAAAACAAATCAAATCAAAATCTTTAAAAATGAATTTTTGATGAATTTTTAAAGTTGATCGATTTTCGTAAGTTAGGTTAAGAAATGTAAAAATGTTTTAACAACTTTGAAAATTTTTTTAATTTTTTTGGTAAGATTTAGAATAAATCGGTCTTTTTTAATTAAAACTAGAATGTTTTAGGTTTCATTTAAAAGAAAAATCAAATCAAAATCTTTAAAAATGAATTTTTGATGAATTTTTAAAATTGATCGATTTTCGTAAGTAATTTTTTTAATTTGAAAAATTATTTTCTGAATATTTTCTAATTCTGGGTGATTGATTTCTATATTGGCTTATTTTTGGGTATTTTAGAGATATGCTTCAGTCACGAAAATTGATTGAAATTTAAAAGTAACAAATTATAATTTATGAAAACAATAAAATTATTTTTTTGGGATTTTTTATTGAAAACTTCTAAATTTAGGGTATTTTTCAATTGTGACTGGGGAAATCCAATCGAACGATCTGGCAACCCTGCAATGGAGTGACGTCAATTTGAAGCTGACGAACGTCGATTGTTTTTATGATTAAAAATATCAATAACTTCTAAACTACTTAAGCTAGATGGATCGTGTTTGTACTCAAATTAAAGGAAATTTCATTTCCTATCGATCCCTTATGAAAATTTTATTTTTAAATTATTTTCTCCTTTTATACTAACATAATATTTTGAGAAAAATTCAATTATAAAGGCTTAATATACTTTAAATCTAATTATTTTCTTATTCACATAATAATTTGAACTAATTTATTTTTTTTTATTACAGGTAAGGAGGTTAATTTAAGAAGCGAAAACGAGCAAAATCACAAATCAAAGGGTAAGAATCTTAAAAAAAATTAATCAATTTAAGAAAAAATATATAATTTTGTTTGTTAGGGTAAAAAATGTAAAGATAAACATTCTAGTATATGTCAATTAGACCACACAACCTTCATCAATTATCCCTAAAGCTTATTGCACAAGATGGGAGCGTGTAATTGAATTTGGTAAAGCGGGGCGAGCCCGAAGTACGAATTGTGTTATGAGCTGCTTGTAAATTATTCCGAGCCGTACAATATCGAGCGGGTTTCCTAACTGTTCCTCCGATCTAAATCTCCGTTTTTGTTTTATTACCGCGTTTACTTTGCCCTGTGTACCAGAGCATGGCGAATTACCGAGTATTTCCTGTAGCATTACTTTCGTATAATGCTCCATTGTTGTCAGGTATATACGATATCGTGTGACTAGTTTTTCGAGATAACTATAAATGAATATTAATAAATACGGGAAATACGAAGGTTTTAGGTTACTAAATTAAGAGTTGAAAACGGAAGATGAGTTTGTAAAAATACGAAGGGGGGAAATAAAAGATTTTTAAATTAGTAAAGTGGAAAGTCGTTTTTTTCGAATTCATTATGAGAATTACAAAGAAGCTATTTATAAAAACGGGTCGAGTATTATAATTTACAGTTATTGCGGCAATTTAATTTCCATCTTATCGCATTTAATTAAGCGGGCAAAGTTTGATCATAAACGAAGGAACGTGGAAAAATTTAAAAATGCTGAATTACAACAAAAACTAATTCCAACTTTTTAATTAAATCCCGGGGAGTTCCGACTTTCGCGCTACCCACTTCCACCGTCGAAACAGTTGTGCAGTAAATTAAGCAACTTATTTAATATATCTATCTATCTATCTATCCGTTGTTGACCTACTTTTATTATTGAAGAACTGGTCGAACACGTGTCTCCGATGGAATCCGATGGAAAACGTTTATAAAGACCATTGTTACTCATAATAGCAAATATATTACACATACATACGAGTGAACGCCCCTACAAGGTAAATTGCAACAAACGCACGCCAGAGATATTTTTAAACCTTTTCATATTCATTGTAGCGAAATTTTAATGACAACCTTTTTTATATCTCCGTCGACAAGCCGTGTTATTTTACGCTGACTGTTCTTTAATAACATGTAATTCACTCATTAGCCATCTATTGATGATAGTATACAACGTCACGAAACTCTCGCATGAAGAACTATGTAGTTCAGAACTATATAGTTTAGGTTTGTTATTTGCACAAACAAAAAAACGATTACATAGAAACGATTTAATGACGGTCTTTATCCGAATACGCAAATGAGTACAAAAACTTGTGAAACATTTCCCTTGTTAAACCAATCTACTAAAATGAAAATGGAAATAATGCGATGGGGAAGTATTGATCCCATCGTTTTATTTCCATTTCGTTCCCGATTAATTTAAAAGTCAAACAAGACCCTTCGTTTGTCCAGAATGCTTTTGTATGTACACTTAATTGATATTTTCTGTCACGTACACCTCCATTCGATTATAACATTTTTTTTATAAATCTCTAATCGATCCGATCGATGTGGAGATTACACAAGACACACAACAACTTATTATTACATAACCCATCGCTTAATATTCATGTAATATGCCATAAATAATCTTTAATTGTATAAATAAATAATAACCTCATTGTATAACAATTAATTTTGTGAAAGTCCTTTTGGAATCTTTGCTAATAAATAACAAAAAAATTCTTTGGATACGTTAGCCTCGACTTATATAAACATTAACATTAGTTACTCATTGCCAATACGTACACGTAGGAATAAAAAACGACGTCTAATTTAAAATGCTAACATTAATTTACAACGCGAAACAGGTTTCTAAATAATGGCCAAATAAATGTCCGTATAAAATTTATACCTATCGAGTCTTTAACTTTCCAATTCAAATCTCGACCGGGATGAAGCAAGTTCGATCGGACTTGCCCATTTTAGGGCGAGTAATTCGTAATGTACAAATGTTCCCAATTCGGCTATGGAATTACGTCAGCCGGGAATTTAACTTAAGAGAAGTTGTGCGTGTTTGGAATAGATCATCATGTCTTACAGTATACGAAGTACACTTACGAGCTTCGAAATTGGTTTTTAACAGTTCGAAACGAGAGGGAATTTAGATAAAGAGTTCATTGTTAAATCCAAACAGTTTACTAAAGAAGATAGGTTTATATTTGACAAAAATCAATAGATTAAAATCAAAATTAAATGGCCATATGCTACCAGCTAATTCTATGTTAAAAAATAAGAACAAATACTTAAATAAATATTGGTCGAAAATCTTCCAGCGCCAGCGACTCGCTGGTGATCTTGTGATGCATAGTCGATCTCCCAGCGATCTCCGTTTCGGCGAATCGCCGGTGATTTGTAACGTGATTTGTGATGTATAACTACTTACCTACGTGGTGCATACATTTCTAAATCAAAGATATCCCTATTGGCATTATAAATCACATTCAAATCGCGATCCATTTTATATAGACAATAATAATATAATATAAATTATGATTTTGTCGACGTTTTTGACATCGACCGATCTCAAGCAAATCTCCGGCGCGTCGTCAGAAAAAACAGCATAACACACGTGAATGATTCCATGGCGATTGACTATGCATCGGAATTTTCTACTGGCGAACGGAGAATATCCGGCGAATCGCTGGCTATAGACTATACATACGGGTGTTAGAATTTTGGAATCTTACGTCCTTCGCACACGGATCGACTGATTAGCAACCCGAGTTTCAAATCAGTTTGGTATACAACGGTTTGGTAACTTTGTCGGTGTACGGAAATGGGTATCCACACACAGGTCGATAAAAATCAGAACCATATGCAATCAGTATCTAAATGGTTGCATACGATTGATTTTTCCTGTTTTCGATGTGGATCAGGAAGCTAACAAAGTTTGTTGGAATAGTAGAAAAACATGAACTGTTTTATAGCTATCATTTTTCTAAAGATAAAATACTTATTTTATTAGTTTATTTTTATTACATGTTTAGCACATAGAGCAATACTATGGTAGATATTGTTGCACAAAAACTCAATTATAACAGAAATTAATAATAATTTACATGTACAAAATTTTAAAATTGAGGTATGCAGATGCAAAGTGCAACATGACAAAAAGAGATTATTGCAAAAAAATTCGATGTCCGTTCGGTAGGCATAAAATATTAGAACAAGCCCGAAGTTGGATAATGTAAAAAATTACCTAATCTATTAAGGGGAGATATCAGTGAGACAGGCTGAAAAATGAGGTGTTTTTTGGGATTTTTTTTTCTTTTAAACGGCTGTATCAAATTATTTGGGATTTTGTCTATTAATTATTGAAGCATTAAAGTATGCAAGGAAATTTTCTTTGAATTTATATTACGATCTATGAAGCAGGGGAGCAATTGTAAAATGACGTCTCAGAAAAAAGACCTCCCGACGGTTGACAACATTAGAGCCACAGCAAGCATCTGAAATGAAAAATTCGAAAAGATTATTAAATTATAATATTATAGCTATCGCAGCATCGTAGAAAATTTGAAAATTTTGATTTAAAAAGAAATGGTGGCCATTTAAAGAAAAAATTTGGATTTTACACGAAAATTTTGCAGTAAATCGTGAATAAAAAAAAAAGTAAACAATTTAAAAAAAACCTCTACGATGCAACGATAGCGATAAGTTTTCTGAAGAGAATCCATGTTGAATAAAGTGGATTGGACAAAATTTAACAGAGTAATGCTGTCAACCAGGTAAAAAAACATGGTTTCGAGAAAAACGCGTTTAAAGTTTTGAGAGGATAAAATTGAATGATGTAACTTGAATATTAATATAAAACAAGTTCTTACCGATTATTCTGCTATCCCTGGACCATATAGAAGTTCATCTGCGTCCAACAATAACATTTCCTCCTCCTCACGTCGGTTTAAAGAGTAGCGTTCGGCGTCCTCGATACGTTTTCGGTCGATTTCGCGGCAATAATTGAACAGTTTCTCGCCGATGAAGGTTCCCAAATCCTCAACAACATTCAATAAAGCCACGTGATCATCGTTGAATATGATAGTAGCCAAATTAGCAGCTGTTTTGATTACTTGGGCGCCACAAAAACACAGTCTTCTATAGACTGCTCTGAAAGCGTCGACGCTTGACGCCAATTTCAAATACTTCTAAGCCGAATATTGTTTAAACATTTTGTAGGCATATTCTTAAAGGACAAAACTAACTACTTAAGCAAGGAAAAAAAAATCGAATATTTTTTTTTCACACTGATATCTCCCCTTAAGGGTTTTGTAAGGTTATAAGGTCAATTTACATTATTGTGTTATCTTGAAATGTTGATACACCAAATGACAACTCAACGGACAATTCCAAAGTGCGACATGCACTGAAAATTCTTTAGGTGTTCTAATTTATGTTCACCCACTCTGCTACTGAAGAAAAAAGTAAATTGTACGAAGAGAAAGATGCAAGACGCCTTTTCTTGTCGCAGTACAATTCATCTTTTCTTCGATAGTATAATAACCCGAAATGAAGCTGCACCACAAAAAGAAAGATGGATCTTATCTTTATCTTCATGGTGTAGCTCTATTTCTGGTTCTAGTACCTAATATAGAGGCAAAATTTGTCACAAATGTCACCTCTACAAATTTGCTTCCTATGTACATATATCGTATATTTCGCAATGATGTCATTTTGACATGTTGTACTTTGCATCTGTACACCTCAATTGCAATAAATTAAAGCCTGATTTTGTAATCAAACTAAAGTTCACATTAAATTTTAATATCCACTTTGCTGCTGTTTTCATAAGTACCTATAGGTTAAACCTGCTACTTGTCATATTAGCGAAACTGTCTTCGTAATAAATATATCGACGCTGCCAAGTCAAAACGGCATAACCGCCATTAACCTAATTTTTCAGAAAACGCAAAAAACGATTGACATAATGAATCTTAAATGGCTTTTACGCAAACTTTAAACCAATTTTATAGCGAATGAAGTTTGTTTGCGGGTATGCCGCCTCAACTGTTGCATGCAGATTTAAAAATGCTACTCAACGGTGCAGCTAACTAAAAAATGACCATTTTGGCGTTTATGCCGTTTTGGCTTGAGAGCGTCGATATACATATTTCGTTTATAAGTGTACAGACAGTGGTAGCTTTCGGATTGCGAATTAGTTGTACTTATAACCAATTTAAAGCTCAGGTTGCTAATCGATCGCCTAGGTGCGGAGGGCCTTAGAATTCTGTCGTTTCCATGATTACGCAATACAATTATAAAATCTAATCTCCACCGAAAACGACACTCTGAGCACTACCAAATTGTTTAGCACACTTTGCAAAAAATCTATTTAGTTCAAGGATAAGATTCTCATGCAAAAAAGTTAGATAAGCAAATAACCAAATCACCCCCTCGCACGCACGCCATTAATGAGTTTCATGAAAAATCGGTACCACCATCTAATTTCTCTTGAAATTTTAAGCTAGTATGCCAATTTTTGTTGACTTAACCCAAATTATTCTGAGGATATTCCTTAAAAACTGTGTTTCTGATGTCCTCTTCAAGGGTCTGTTGCTCCTTTAGAAAGCATTTTTCAACCAATGTTTATTTCAGCTATTATTCTTAATTTTGAACGTAGAATGTGCCGGTATCCTATGGCTTCTTAATTTTAGGGCTGTATGTATATTTAAATATTTCTAAGTATTATTAAAAATCATTTAAGTTGATACCAAAGCCAGTTTAAAAGTGACGATCATCGCTTAATTTTTGGATTAAAAATCGTTATAATTCCGATAGTATTTCAGCTAGATAAGTCATGTTTATACTTAAATTATAGAAAATTTCTTTTTTTAGCAGTCTCATAAAAATTTTCATTTTTAGAAAATTAAAAAGTCAAAAATATCTAAAAATTCTTAAATATCCTTAAATTTTATTTAATACTAAATACGTCTATACTTCGAAAAAACAATGAAATTATGTCGATTTAAAAATTGCTACCGTCGATTATTTTTAGGGGTAAAAATCATTATAAATTCGAATGTATTTAAACTAGCTACATCGTTTTGTACTCAAATTAAAGGAAATTTCATTTTCTATCGTTCTCTAATGACAACTTAATTCTAAAATTATTTTTAAATTTTTCACTTTTGAAAAAAAACGAAAATTAAAAGATTAAAAATAAAAACTAAATTGAAAAACTATTCTATATAATAAAACCAAAAGAGGAAAATATTTACTGAAAAACATATACTTACATAAATTCTTTGCATATATTCAGAACTATTACGTAAACTTAAAATATACGTAATAGCACCAACTGTAAGTTATCAAATGAAGTTTATATAAGCGAACAAATGGTTTGTGTAGTGGAACGATACAGATTACTTTGGAGTAGTATATCTGATTAGCTCGGCATAAGTGAAATAGTGGAATCATAAAGTGCTGCATTACTCGGGCATTGCAAAGAGACTTTCACACGGAAATAATAACGATAATTATTCTCCTTAAATTATAGGTATACCGTCGTTCTTGGGCAAAAATGAGCAGCTCTCACTTTAGTTTAACGGCCCCACTCATTTTAGTATGGTGTTTTAAGCAAACAAAAGTCGTGGAAAGCAGTTAAAAGTAACGATTATTATCCGACCATTAACATTTTTACCATATTTAGGCCACGAACGCGATCTGTTAAGGATAAGGAAATAATACTTTTTTATTTATAAAAAAAATATTATTGCGAAATAACCGGGCAGAAAAAAAACAACAACCAAGTAAACATATTATTCATTAGTTGTTTCAGATTTATACTTTTATTTTTATGACTTCAAGGTTAAAACACAAGTATGGCAATTAAAACGGGCATAATTTTTTTTTATTTTTAATTAATACGATACGTCGAGGAGTTTAATTAAAAACTTGATGTTTATCGTTTATATTTCCGTTGGTAATTCTTTGAAATCGTGTACATCTGGCGTTTTTAACAGACGGTTGTAATAAAGATCTACTTGGAAATAGAAGTAATTCAAACAACTTTATGGTAACACCCACATCTGCGTAACATTACATTTTTTAGAACTACTTTAATCTATCCTTAAGTATTCTTGAACATTAAAACTATAATTAGATTTTAGAAATCTTCTCGAAACAAGAAGAACACAATTTATAATTAACAGAGCAAGTTTTGTATTCACTGTAGATAGAGGACGAGCGAAATCCAGTTGAAACTAAAATACCAAGTTCGTTTAATCATGTCTCGAGAAGGTAAACACAAGCGTTTAGCGAGATCGAATTTGTTGAGAAACGCGGAAAGTTAGTACACGTACAGGGAGATGGGGCTGCATGTTTAGCTACTAGACAGAACTTGTCCCATTTAATCGATACCTTAACTATTGCAATCGTACGATGTACAAGGGGAGGAGAATTGACATGACTTGGCTTTATCTCACATTAACTGGAATCGTGTTGTAACCAAATTTAATTGATTGTTTTAACCCTGTATACTCTCACATAGCGGTATAAAGGGTTAAAAAAATTTTAGAAGAAAATTTTCATTAAAGATTGTTAGGAAATCAAATTTTGTCTAAAATTTTTGTGAGAAATCGTTAGAAAATTAAATTTCTTTTAATTTGAGTACAAACACGACCTATTTAGTTTAAATAACTTCGAAGTTATTTAATATTTTTAACCGTAAAAACAATCAACGATCGTTATTTTTAAATCGATGTAACTTTCTCGTTTTTAGTCGGAATATAGTCGTGTTTGGTATCAAATCAAGGACACTGGACTAACAGGATAGCTCAATCTGCGATAATCACCCGCCACCTTTGACGTCACTGCCAGGCTTATCGTATCTGTCTTATACTCGACTGTCTCACTTTAATTGTGAATTTTATTGTTGAGCTATTGATTGCCAAATAGTTTGTGGAATAGTAACACTGACACAAAATATAAAGTTCACTTGTTGAAACGTAAACACATCAGTACGCAATGAAACTACAACAAAACGGTCAGCAGTGACGTCAAACTGGCTGCTGCACACTAAATTTGGGCGTATACACATCTTATGGGATCGAGCCATCCTGTAAGTTCAATATCCTTGGTATCAAAGTAAAGGCTTTTTAACCTTTAAAATCTTTTCTGTAGACATTGTAGAAGTTATAATGTTCTTTGCCGAGTACATAATATCTAAGCAAAGCAAATTTAATGTTTGAAGTAGCTAGAGACAAAAATAGTTTGTTACTTAAAATAGTATGTTATGAACTATATGCAATTAACTATATGCAATAATATGTAATATTAACTGCATAGAACTATTTTATCTCAAATCGCTTTTGTAATTGGATTTCAAATCACTTATATAAACGATTCTATAACATCTGAACTTTCAAAAGAAATTAATCACCAATATGACGTTATAATTAAAAAGATTTTGGATAATCAAACTAAAAATTTTAAATTTATTAGTTATATTATTGAAGGGTTGTATGAAATCGAACGTATTTTAAAATGGTATAATTATTTACACATTCCAGCGATTACCACAGCTATTACGCTGCATTTAATGTTATTTCTTTCCAATTTTCATTTTTTGTTGCTTTCTAATTGTATGTTTATTGTTAATGGAAATAGTAATGTGTATTTGATTATTACTGGTTTTACATGGTGCAGTTGGAACTTAATTTTTGAAGTTTTATTAATCGATGGGATAATTTACCAAAAAACGGTAAGAAAAAAAATATTTTAAGAAAAAATTCAATTTATCCTCGAAAATGAAATGTCTAATTAAATAGAACTATATGCAATAGCTATCTGGCCACTTTCGTTGGCCAGACATCTATTGCATATAGCGTACAATGTCTTTTTTTAAATATAAAATGTGAAAATCTGTAGATTAATTTTGAAAAAAAAAATCCAAACCTCCAAGTTCTTATCCAACCTAAACTCGTCAAATGTTAACCTTAAAAATCCCCAAAACTTTATTTCTAAAAAAAAGTAGAAAATTTTTACAAAAAATGAGTCTTGAATGCCTTCTTTACTGTAAAATGTGAAAATCTCTAGGTTAGGTCATAAAAGTTTTAAGAAAACATTTTTTTTTTCTAAACACACATTTTCATCTAACAATTGCCTACATTATAGAACTTTTAAAAATCGTCTGGATTTGGTTTTTAAGAATCGAGAAAAGATTTTTTAGGCAATTATAGGCCAAAATATTTTCTTTAACGCAATGTGTGAAAATCTATATGTTAGGTTACAAAAATTTTGAGAAAAAAAATTTTTAAACATTTATATCTTCATAGAAAGAAATAATTGTTTCATTATTGTACTGGGGTTCAAACCTAGATCTCCTGCTTTTCGGACCGTTGTTCTCAGAAAACAACTTAATTAATATTCATGTGTTAAAAATTCCCAAATACTTCATTATATCTATATCTTCATCTAATTGTTGCCCTTTAATTTTAAAAAATCGTCCAGCTTCTATTTCTACGAATCAAGAAAAGATTTTTTCTGGAATTGCAATCTAAAATGTTAATTATAGGTTGATTATACAAACTTTAAGAACTGATTTTTTTCCTTAAACTGTCATATTTTCATCAACATTAAAAAACTTTATAAAGTCATCCACATTTGGTTTTTAGAACTCAAAAAGATATTTTTTCGTGGATTAGAATTGTTTGATAAGAAAGTATTTATGTGAAAATATTCGAAAAGAAAATTTTCCAGAACCTAACTACAGTCCTGTTTATCAAACACCAATTTAATATTTATTATCAGAAAAAAATTGTGAATTTCACTTCAAAATTACTGATATTTTACCTCTATAATGAACTAATAAACTTGTTATCTTTTAAATGGACAAACATTTTCAGTATCTTTTAACACTTTAACATCAAACTTCTATACACTTATTCACGAAAGTTTTCATATAGATGAAAAAATTCTACAAAACCTCAAAATAACCAATTATTTATCAATTTTACGATACGTGTCAATAATCTAAAATAATTAATAACATTTTATGGATAAAACAAAGCATATTCTATTTTAATAAGTAAATAAGTTAAAAAAAAAGATTTTTTGATGTCACAAAAGTGTTCGTATAAGAGTTCATATCTTGTTATTACAATTTGCCGATAGTTAATATTGGGTTCACTTTGTTTAACTTCGGTGTCTCGTAAACCCTGACTCGTAAGACATGTTCAACACGAAAATTGCCTCGGGTTTAATTCGTCAATTTACAATGAGTATTAAATTTAAAAATTAAAGGAAATCTTTACACACAATCTTAGAACTTGTTAGTAAACTACGATTTACAGTGCAATAATCCATCAAAACTTTTAAAATTAATAATAATGTAAGCAATAATTCTTGCACAAATCGTCCTCCGAAATTAAACTCACGAAATAAACAAGATATTATTAGTAAAATATTAAAAGAACTTCCTGTGAGTGGTTCAATATTGGCGGAAGAGATATCGAAAGAAACAGGAAAGAATATCCATCCAAAATGTATTCGTCGGTTGTTACAACAATGTTTTAATGGAAGGCAATCGAGTAAAAAGCCATTTATGAATCCAATAAACCAGAAGAAACGCATGCAATTTCTTCAAGAACATGTTGACAAACCTATGGCATTTTGGAACATCGTATTATAGAGCAATGAGTCTAAATGTAATGTTTTTGGATTGCATAGGCGGGATAAAATATGAAAAAAACCGAATATCCAATTTAAACTCGAATTTATTTTGTTCATAATAGGATTTTTTTCCTGTACGAAGACTTTTGTAACTGTCAGTGTATCTTCATCTATAAACCTAAAGAGAACTGAACTAACATCATGTGTTGAAATAAAAGGATTTAAAGGTTAATGATCTTTGAAAATTTTTAACTTTTTAATTTTAGATTTAAAGAAAAATGAAAAATTCTTTTGTGGGTATTTTTTTTATTTTTTTTTTTTGTAGCAGAATTCCATTTAAATTAAATTAAAATCCTAAAGTTCTTTGTCATTACTTAAAACAAAAACGGAAATGATGCAATTTATAAATCACAATTAATCTTACAATTACAATTTTATTAGTCATTCGTATGATTCATTCGATCAACGGATGGATGACTTTTTATGACTTTTATACCCCACTACAACAACCTTCTATATTTTATACAAACGTTTCTTGTACAATTTCACCTTGACATTTTCATTACGACGATGCCAAACGAAATTGTTTTATAGACTTTACAAATGGTCGGAGAGAAAATCTATACGCGAAATCTCCGATTGTGAGTTACAATTTTTTACTTCTCACTGCCATTACCATTGACGGTAATGACTTCAGTTAATCCTAGCGGCCTCTTGTTTATTTGTATAATATTGGTGAAAGTTAAATATTTTACCCAACATCTCCTTCGGCACGAAACTTAACATACTTTCTACGCGATTATGAGAATTTATTTTACCTTTAACTTCTTTAAGTATAAATAATCTTGACATTAATCACTTGGTTACTTTAAACTTTTATTTAATTCAAACAGTAAATTACTTAAAATTGTAAGTTACACAAAATGATTCATTCTTAAAAGCCGTAAAAGTGTTTGAATAATTCTTCACCGGATGTAAGTTAAAGACGGAATGTATCTCGAGTTCAAGACTCTCGAAGGTCAAGTGTCATCCTAAAATAGCTCCTCGTAATAGTTTTCTTTCTAATTTAACGATACAATACTAATTAAAATTTAATTAACATTACTCCGCGCTAATTGGGAGGTTGTCTGAGCTAATGCAGGGCACTAAACAAATTTAATTGATAATTAAAACTTTCTAGAAGACGTAGGATGCGAACGGTGTGGCGAGCACTTCTTTTGTTGGAACAAGAATACTACATACAATGTAAACGTAACGGACGTCCTTGGATTTATTTAAAACGGAACGAAAACCCGCTTAAATAAGCCGGCATAATATGCAACGAACGTATGTATCCGTAGCCTACGGGTCACTCTTGTTTAACGACTGAATAATTCACGTGGCCTTCGCTAAACTGGAATACTAAATTGTTTAATACCATACATTTGTTCCATTATATTTCATGTTATCTACGATCAGTTACAATTTATTATTTAACCTTTATTGGAAAACAATGAAAGAATTTTTATTTTAAAAATTTACATGATATACAATATGATTATAGATTAATACTAAAAAAATTGTTCAATTGGTATGTTTCAAAGAAGAATTTTTATTGTAATAAATACGGAGTAGTGAGTAAACTTATTGTTAATCATAGATCAATTTTTAAAAATTTTCAAGGATTCATCAACAAGATTACTGAATGCAGAATTATAACTCAAAATTTTGCAACAAAAGTAACTATTTGAAGATTACAAGAGTAGAAGGGTTTTATTAGCATTTCTTTTCTATTTTTTTTTTTTTTAATTTTTGGCAATAATTACAATAAATTTTACATTTGCTATAGAAAAAAGAGTCTTAAAACTTTAGCTTTTAATTTTTTGATTCCTATAAATAAAATCTTGGTGATTTTGTAAAGTCGATTTTAATTTAAGATAGGTTTGGTCAAAATTCTTCGGTCATTAAATTTTTTTTTAAATTTTTTTAATTTAATTCTTAGAGTCAAAAATAGAACTTTTAACCCTTTGCAGTCGGTGCCGCCACTGTGGCGGCATTTCAAATCTGTCGTAGAAGTCGGTGTCGCTGCTGTGGCGGCATGATCACTTCTCAAAAGAGCAATCCAAAAAAACTGAGATTAACAGAATGCTACATTTCGGACGAAAAACTAAATTCGCCCCAACTTGCTGGTAGTCCCAGCCGAAAAATCTGCCGACCGCAAAGGGTTAAGTGTTAATTTAATCTAAAAATCATTTCCTAATGCTTATAAATAAACGTTGTATGATTTTTTAAAGTTTATAATTTTTTAAATAATTTTAAATAATTTTTTTAAAGTTAGGTTAATTTTTACCAACAATTTTTACCAACCTTAAGATTTTTTTTTAATTTTTTGGTAATAATTAGGATAAATTTGACTCTTATAATCTAAAATACAGCCTTTAAGCTTTAATTTAATGTAAAAATATTTTTTTAATTCCTATAAATAAAGTCTGGACGATTTTTTGAAGTTGATCAAATTTTTTAAAAAGTTGGGTAAGCTAACTCAAAAATGTTTAGCAATGTTAAATTTTTTTGATAACAGTTAAAACAAATTTGACACTTTCGATCTACAACAAAATTTCTTAAGTTTAACTTATTGTTAGTGTAAAAGTCTTTCTTTAATTTTTGTAAGGAAAGTCCTTATGATTTAAAAGAAAAATTGTGAGGTTAGCTTCGATTAATATTCCTCGGTCTTTTGTATTTTTTTTTTTTTTGATGATATTTAGAACAAGTTCAACTTTTATAATAAAAACTAGAATCTTTAATTGTTTATTTAACGCAAATATCATTTCTTAATCTTAATAAATAAACTCTGTACAATTTTTTAAGATTACCTTAATTAATTGTAAAAAAATTTCCAACTTTAAGAATTTTCTTGATTTCTTTCATAATAATTAGAACAATTTTGGTTTCTATAATCCAAAATAGAATCCTTTTAGTTTAATTTAATATAGAAATTGTTTCTTTATTTTTAGAAATAAAGTCATTATGATTTTTCAAAATTGATCAACAAATTGTAAGGTTATGTTAGGTTCGATTAAAATCATCAAAATCATAATTTTAATTTCTGGAAGTAATTAAAACAAATTTAATTTTTGTAGTAAATAATAGGCTTTAAGATTTAATGTAATCATTTTTTCATATTTACAAATAAATTCTGTACAATTTTTTCTGCAAGCTAGAGAATTTTGTTAACCCCTTAATGCACATTTTTTTAATCAATTTAGGTACAAAAAAATCATTTATTTTTTTTGCAAATAATTATTATTTTTGCTTATTTTAACTAATTTATTAAAAACAAAATTTTGCATAAATATTTTCTTGTCTTACAATTAGCATAAGCAAACGCAAATTCCGAGAATGGCAATAATCTACCATCCAACGTGACAGATACGGACTTAAAATATTTGGAAATTATATTTCTATATTAACCGTGACCCATACGGAGGTGTAATATTTTGAGACATATAAAATTACAGTTACCATGACGTTTACGAAGCTGCACAATTCTGCCGGTAAACATTGCCCGTATGTCACGGAGGTGTGCATTAAGCGGTTAAAAAAGTATATTATTCAGTAAATGTTTCAGCAACTAATCCATTCCAATCATATCCTACGCCATAAAAATGAAATTAGAACAGTAAAAAACGTACACAGAATGTCCCGTTTTTATTGTCCGATTCTTTACTGGCATATTCTCTGATTGAAAACAAGCAAGAAAGTCCTAATGAACATAGGTCCGAAAGTGATTCGTTTTCGAGGTAATCAATGTTATAATTTAACATGTTAACCCATTATTAACATTATTACAGTGAATTATTTAAATTAAATTATTAAGTAGTTGCGATGGTTTCGACAAGCTTTTGTACCTAAGCTGCGTAGTCTAATAATGACAATTCATCGAAACCATCGTAACGAGTTAATAATTTAATTTAATTAATTGACTTCGATTATGTTAATACTAGCAAAAAGTATGAAATTACCCGTTCAAAATCTTGAAAATGAATCACTTTTAGACCCATGTTGACTAGAACTTTTTTACTTATTTTTAGCTAAGGAATACGCCAGTAAAGGACTGGACGATCAAAATGGAACAGCCTGTATAGAACTCCCAATAGATATAGAGCTTCCTACTTTTTTATGATTCATCAATAAAGCTACTGGATTCGAAAACCAGGAAAAACTAATCTGAATTAATAATAAAATCCGATTCATCTCAAAATCTGAGTGAGTTCCTGATAAAAGTAGATTCGTTTGAAAAGCTCGCTGAAGCCTTTAAATTTTTTCGATGGCGACGGCTTATAACCCTTTCAACGTTATTAATTGATTCTAACATAAAAAAAAATACTGAACCTAGAGAAAAACTAATTTAGCCTAAAATCTAATTTTTCCTATTGGAAAAATACATACAGCATATATTCTAGAAAAACATTTACCATAAAATACATTTTTCTGCAAATTACTCATTCCATCACAATTAATAACCGTTTTAGACCGTGTCAGTTCAAACGAACCTGCCAACAACTGTTATGTGGGAGTCGCAAAATGCGCCCTCGCGGGTTGAGTTAAAATTAAAAATCTAAATAAAACAAACACAAAAAGCTCGGGCTTTTGTTTTTATTATATCGTAGACGTCGGGTAGGGACATTGTTTCGAAATTTATTACCGCGTCCGGCAAAAAACGGGCCCTTTGTGTTTTCGTTATGACTTCGAAATGAAAAATTGATAATAGTACTTTGCCGGGGCCGAAGCTCTTCGACGGAATGAGGCAAATAAAGGCGGGAGTATTAACTCATCTTTTATTATCCTCGTTTGGTGATTTATCGCGTTCGGGAGATGAAAGGGTCAAAGCTGGGGGGAGACAAAAAAAATTAATCGCGTCCCGTCTTCCGGTGGATAAATGGAATCGTGAAGAAACTCGTTTATTATCTACAAAAATTCGAGTCTCACGTGCCTATTTCATAATCGTAATCTAATCTTCTTATTAAAGCTAAATATTGACGATGTTCCGTGTTGATTTTACAAGATTTTCAACTCTATATCATTGTTTATTCGGTCATATTTAAAGAAGGATTTATGTATGTAATCGTAAATCTAAATTAAACAAGAACAAATTTAATAAAGTGCTTTATTGATATGTTTTTCTTATCCATTAAGTTTTTTTCAAAGACAAATGGGTTTGCATTGTATCCTTATTAGTTTGCGAGCAATTTAGAACACACTTAACATTTCCACGATTACTATTTATGATTGATGCGTCCATTACGCGAAACATAAATCTCCCATCTCACAATAACGCGGCATCCGGAGAATATTCTCCCTCCATTTAATTTTATTTTATTGCCGGACGAACGTCTGGCAATGAGAACGTCACGTTTTGCGCCCGCGCAAAGGAAAGAAACTCGCGCGCATCTTAAGCAACAAAAAGAACTCATTTGTTGTTTGAAATATACCGGCAATATTTCCCGCTAAAAGCGTTAGGTGTACTTTTCATAAAACGTTCAGCTCTCTCCGACGACGACGACGCTGACAAAATCGATACCCGAGCGGGTCTCTCTCTTTCCCCGACCAACGTTGTTATACAAAAAGAGAATTGGACAATGAATCGCGCGATACGAGCGCATCGCTTATCTTGTCATATTACAGCTGTCAGAAGTATACGTCCCATTGTCGCTGGATATATACAACTATTTTAATTCTGTTCTTCCATTTAGACAGCACGTGGGAAACTGTTATTCCCGTCGACACAATCCTGAAAGAATATATTATAAAACGACAACATAGAAGTGACATGCAGATCCAGATTCCTGAGATTATGCTAATCCCGAGTATTACACATAAAACGTAAAATCTCATTTTCTGCAAGAGGAAATTGCTATTTTAAGGTAACACTAGTCCCATATATAAAACTTTATAGTTTATATGATCCAATTTATCAAATAATCACATTAGATTATATGAAGGTTAGACGATCTTACATAGAGGTTAAATAGTGCTTTAAAATATCTTCTTTCATGTTGGATTTACACTTACAATATAAAATCTCAAAGTGGAAATTGCTATTTTAAAGGAAATTAGAGAATTCTACATTGAACTTAATAGTAGTGTTTTAAACTATTCTTGGATTCCATTAATAAAGAATCTAGAGAGAAATGTTTCCATTTTAAAATATCGAGTCTTCATTTAAATTCATGCACAATTGACTTATGAATTTTATTAGCGTTTTTGACGCATGTTTAATAAAATTAGTGTTTTCTTTTGACAGAACTGGTGCACATCAGTGCATAATAGCGTGTTCTGTTGGTTGCACTAAATTAGTGTTTTATGTTCTATTATATTTTATTATTGTAGTTTAGAAACCATTTTAAAAAACCTTAAGCTTTGAACACATTTATAAGTGATGTTATCATCAGATTGCCAGTTATCGTTATGTTTAGATTTTGTAGTGTTCTGTTGGATTTACCCTCTTTTGCACTAAGCTAGTGTGACTTATGCACCCACTGTGCACTCAATGTCAAATTCTGGTGCGCACCAGTTCCACCATAAGAAAGCGCTATTATTAGATTGAAGCGTTGTCACATCACTAAAATGTATAATAGGTTATAAATAATAAGACAGGAAATGGGGCTAATAAGCTGTTTTTGGTTAAAATCTTTTCAGTAATTATTCCTCCAAAATTTCATTGGGACGTTCAGTGCCCAAATTCTGGAAATACGTTGTTTATAAAGTGACCAATAAAATGATGCAGTGAGTATTCAAAGTCAATTCCTTTGATTTTTGAACCAGTTTGAAAGTAAGACTTACCATAAAATCTTTCATTAGAAATTAACAGCCATTTCAGGCTATTCAGTGTAATTTGACCAAATTTGGCGTTTGCCAAATTTGAAATTTTTTTGATTAGAATGGACTAGCAATGCGATGTATACACGGTTCGGCGAAGATGTCTCATGCGTCATTAATTAATTGTGGTATTCAAGACGAATATTTTTAGTTTTTGTCTCTCTCTAATATCTCGAATTAGATCTAAAAGAGTATTTGACGTACGTCGAAAAAACGGTCACAAGTAATGACGCATGAGACATCTTTCGCCGAACCGTATATACATTTTTCTCTCCATCGTCGTCCAAGAATATTTCTAAGCACACTTAAGCACGAATTTGAAATGAACACCCGGTATAATATGTCCTCTAGTTAAATAGGATTTTGTAGCTTTTTCGATCGTCATTCATGAAATAATTACGTTCGATTATATAAAAGTGAAAAAGTAGGGATTCAAAACGAGCGCTTTCGTCCTGAATTTGCACTTAAACTATAAAATCTCATGGAAGAAGTTGTCGTTTTGACGCATTATTGTTCATCTCTTTAGGACTTTGTACCTTGTACAATTATAAGTCATCATATTATAATGAAATTGAATGACATATCGTCGGCTTAATTAGTAAATCACATAAGTCCATTTTTAGTCAAAATGAGATTTTTGTGTAATTTATTGCAGAAAACAATAAACTATACTCTAAGAAGTTCGCATGTACCTTAATATCAATAACCACTCAAAGATAATTGTTCTTCAACAGTACCCAACAACATCCTTCTATAGTTCATTCGGCAATAAGAGGTTTTTTTGCTCTCCTACACTATCTGTGATTTGGGACTTATGTGATTTACTAATTAAGCCGACGATATAGAAGTCAAAAGATCTTACATTGAACCTAAGTAACACTTTGAAATGTCCTGAACTTCAACTTAAAACATAAGATTTCTGGAAAGAAGAGTACCTACAAAAGTCCCCCTGAATACAAGAATTTATAGCTTCCCTGGCCGTCTTTCATCAAAACATGTTGGATTATATAAAAGTTAGAAAATAGGTACTTCTGTCCTTGGTTGGAATTTACAACATAAATTCTTAGAAAAGAAGTTACCATTTTGACGCATCATTATTTATGACTCTCTTTATGACTTTGTAACTTGTACAATTATCAGTCATCAAATAATGAAATAGAATTACATGGAAATTAAAAGTTCTTACATAGAACCTAAGTAGTATTTTAAAATATCCTGAGCTTTAACTTAAAACATAAGTTCTCGGGAAAGAAGTTATCATTTTAAAATACTACTTAACCTCCGAGCACAAGAGTTTATAGCTTCTACAACTGTCGTTTATCAAATCATTTTGGATTATATGAAAGTTAGAAAGTAAGCACTTTCATGCTGGGTTGACATTCAAAACATAAATTCCTAGAAAATAAGTTGCCATTTTGATGCATAACTATTCCTCTTTGTGGATCAGAGGATCCTACATAACCTCCTATCTAAGCAATCGGACCTAAGTGCTTCATAATGTCATAGGTTTCTACATAAAACATAAAATCTCTGGAAAGAAGTTTCCATTTTAAAACATGACTTGCTTCATCCTCTGGGTGCACTAGAATTTTTAACTCCATGTTGGATTACATGTAAATTAAAAAATCCCACACAGAAACTAAACAGTGCTTCCAAATGAGTAAATGAGTATATTCGTCCTGGGTTGGTATTTAGAACATAAAATTTCAAGAAGGAAGTTGCCATTCTAAAGCACCAATCGTGATGCTTATTTTTTAATATCCAGTTTAAGGTTAAGTAATGCTTCAAAATTGTAATTTCGATCCTCGGTTTAGGGTAAACATTTCTCCTTTCTAATATTTTATGTTAAAACTGTTCGCAACTCTCCCCAATCAAAGTAAAATATATTGATTGGGTCATGCGTTATCCAGTTGGGAAGCTTTAGAAACTTGTACAATATACATCGCTGGCGAACTTCCAGCGCGTAACTATTTACTACGGAAATTTTGTCTTGAGATATATGCGAGCGCGCGTAAACATTTTCCTTATTGCTCGTTCGGGGCGATTTATTTGCTTTGCTGAGTAATATTAATGCGAACATACTTTTTGTTTGGCGTAAATTGCGTACTTAATCGATTTATATGCTTTTCAAGGATTTAACATGAGAAAACTTTTCTATAGTGCAGACAATTTACAACCTGTATAAGTAAGTAGGTACTTAATAATTTCTATTTGACAAATAGTATGCCATACCCTTTTATTGTTAGATTTCCTTCTTTGGAAATCCACTTCGAATGACATCGATTGAAACTACTTAATAAAATAAATCTGGATAAACACCTATTATTTTTTTTAAAGTACTTGACCCATTTTTGTTATAAAAAAACTTAAGTTACTTATATTGAATATAAAAAATAGAAATACAGTTATTGTAAACAAATTATATGGGTATGTTATGAACAAATCTATCAAAATGCCATTTAGCGATAAATGAAAGGCTGTTATTCAGCGAAGACGAGGTGGATGGGATATTTGGATATCGTTACGCTTAACGATGATGACGTATGCACTCGTAGTGAATTCCGGACAGTTGTAGTAAAGCGAAATCCGTAGCGATTCGGGCCACAAAACAGTAATAACGCGCTACACTTGCCACGGCAAATTGTGTTTGCCTTTCTCCCCGTCCTCCGACGAACACAATGAACTATGACGGCACGGACAATGCCATATTAGCCGGTAGTCGTTTTTGGAAAATAATTGTCGCATTCTGTTCGAATTACATCATTTCCCTCAAAACCTACACGTGTCTATTTCTAACTTAACTATTGTATAATCTAACTGTATGAAATTTGTCTCTTTTTTAGTCAAAAAAAATTTGATTTTTTGTTATAAGAAAAGTAAACTTAAATAAAATTTAATCATGAAATTATGATAACTAAGGAACTACGCCATAGTAATTATCAATAATTCAAGGTTGGTTTACGAGTGGGCAATTAGCGATTTATAACTTTTATTACTAAGGTTTTATGACTTACATATTAGAAAAAGTTGAATTTAAAATATTTAACGTTTACGAGAAATTTTATGGTATATAAATGTTTTTACTTAAATTCCAAACTCCTCTATTAAATTTATAACATCGATTTCTCCTTGTAATAACAAGACTACACAGTTGAATAGATTTAACAAAGCGAGAAACCTTAAAATATAAGCCCATTATGGTATCGAACGTTAATAAAGGCGAGGTATAACATTTCTAAATGAAACATAGTTATGCCTTCTCATAAGTTTGCGATTAAAAACAAATTAGCCGTTTTGAAACGAGCAAATTATGCGTTAACTTCCATTGGTTCGAGGGCCGTAAAGCTGTTATCCGTGGGCGACGTTTCATTCACTTTACGACCGCTCTAATCAGAAAACTCCGATACACAACGTGCATAACACGTTTTTCTGTACTATCCGTCATGACTACGTCGCCCAAACGAGCAAAACGAACGAGGGGTTCGAAAACCGTCGCACAGCTTATATACCAACGACTTTATTGTTTGTGTACGCAGTAAACTTTTCGCTACATGTGTGTAGTTCGTCCCGCTTTTACTTCCGTCTTCTTTCACTCTTCATCGTATTCTCTTCCACGATAAACCGAACCATGGGAAAGATGCCACGTAATCTGATTCAATAAAATTTAAGACCCTTCGAAATATGTTCTTGAAGAAATTGTGAATAAGTCGAGATGGTCTCGTTTTAATTAAAAGTTGTTTTTTTCTTGTCGCTGGTCATGGTCGGCTGATCACGACAAGCGTAGGTACATCGTACGCTCACCTGGTTTGTGTGCTCGGTCGTTCAAATGCTAATGAATGGCTATTATATGAATGAAACGACGAAACGATTTTTTAAACTCTTTGTTTTTGGTTTTGTTGCAGAGATCCGAAAACGTTGACCTGTCCCTCAGTATTCCACAGTCCAATTTTCAAAATAACAGCGGCTACGACATGGGTGATCAGGTATGTACTATAAATATCATTTACAATAGTACTTTTAAAGAATATGAGTAAAATACTAATTTAATACATAAATATTATCATTAATATTAATTAGATTTTTTACTAGAAGTGTCAAAAATTTATTAAATCATTGAATGATTTCCAAAATTTGGCTGAAATGATAGAAAAGTACTGCTAAATACTGTTGCGATCATAAAATTTTGGCCACTACGTTGTTGACAATGAAAAACAATCATGTAAGTCGCCCTTTATTTGGTAAAATAACTGACGTTTAAACACTTAAAACCCTCTATTGCGAGAACGATTATAACATTTTGAAATGTGTTGATAAGTGTTTCTAACCTATGATTAGAAAACTCTAAAGTCTGTTTTACACGTACATCTATTGATTATCAGGTGCCCAAAATTAATCACAAGTAACTGTACATTAAAAGTTAGTAGATTTTGACTAAAATCAACACAAAATTTGCTAAGCTTGCACTTAAGTCATCAAAAATGTTAAGTTTTGATAATTTTCAATAGATTTTCAATTTCTATTATCAATTTTTTCCTGTTGTTTGTAATTTTTTTGTCCAATTGTCAAGAATTAATTAAATCAACGAATTATTTCTGGGTTATGTGTAAAATTATAAAAAATCCTGATAAATACTGTAGCAATTAAAAAAAAATCGTGTAAGTCATCCTTTATTTTTCAAAATTATTGACATTTAATCCTTTGAACACTTTGAACCCATATATGTGTTCTGGCGTAACCCAAGGGCACTGGACTAACAGGATGGCCCAATCTACGAAAATCGCCCGCCATCCTTTAACGTCACTGCCAAGCTTAGCGTCTCTGTTTTACACTCGACTGTCTCACACTCGACTGAAACCACAACAAGTGACGTCAAACTGGCGTGGCGGCTGCGCACTAAATTTGGGCGTATACACATCTTATGGGATTGAACCATCCTGTTAATCCAGTATCCTTGGACATAACCATTTCGTTTAGGTTACGAACGCATATGAGGGTGTAATTTAGGCTGCCTAATTGAATCTGCAAGTTGCGATCTGTCGTAAAAAGTACACTGTCCATGGTAGGCTTTTTAGTACGGGGTGGGCAGCGCTCAAAGGGTTAAAACTTCTATTGTCAAAACCATTACAACATTTTGGCATTCCTTGACAAATATTTCTAACCAATGGTTAGAAAACCTTGATGTCTGTTTTACACGTACGTCTTTCGGTTATCAAAGGTTGGGTAAAATGTTATTGTCGTAACTATACATTAAAAGTAGCTAAGTTTTAATCAAAATCAACAAAAGAAAAACATACTAAACTTTCACTTAATCCACTTAAATTGTGTTTTTAGTGTTTGTAATTTTCGAGTGATGCCGTTCTTATAAAGTCTCATGATGATTTCAGTTTATATCTTTGTTTTGCAAAAAGTAATTAAAGAATTTATTTATTTTTATCTTTTCATTACAACATCTATAACCTTTATATGGTATTAATCACAGTTTCTTTTTTACTCGTCACAACACAAATCTCATATCATTACACGCCCTTTAATAACCCAACCGACCGTGAAACCTAAATTATCCGGCATCTCCTGTAACAAATGCCTGAAACGTCTGCAACGGCTGTTTACACGAGCAAGTTACGATCAAAACATTCACGCTCATTACAGTCCTGTCTAACGTTGGGGCATTAAACAAGTTTCTTTTTTCTCCCTGTCGCGGCCCGTACACGCCCCGAAGGTCCATAATTCAAGTACCCGTCCCTAAAGTTATGCCTACTAATAACACGCATTGTTTAGGGTAATTTGAAACGACCACGAAATTATCTATCTCTTTCGCGAACGTTTATTCAAAACTGTTTAATGTTTTAACGGCTATTTTGAAATTAACCGGCGGTCGATTTTTTTTATTGCTTCGTATCCGCTCGAAAACAAACGGTAGTCAAAAACAACCGGAATAGCGCGACGGTGGCGCCACCGCGCGCCGTACGGCGACCGATCGGCATTTGTTTTAAAACGGTAAACAGCGTTAAACAAAAACGATCCAACAGGTGGTCGAATTTCGTCCGATTGTTCACCCGCAATTTCTCCATTAGCGTTAAATAAACCTATACCGTTCAATGTATTGGATGAAAACTCTTAATTGTCATGTGAATTTGCAAAAAAATGTGATAAAGGAGATTTTTGAAAAATTAGATATACAGTGAAATCTCCCTTGTGCGGACACTAACGGGACTCACCAAAAGTGTCCGTTCAACAGGGGTGTACGCTTAAGAGAAATGGGAAGTAATTATATGAGAGTCGGACGGTTCCGTGAAAAACTGTCCGTCCAAGGGGGTGTCCGTTTAAGAGTCATTTAATTTGATACCAAACTATAGCCTTGTTCATAGACTTATATCATCTCAAGATATAAGACTTTTTGCATGTGATCAAAATGAAACAATTTTATTGGCAGAAAAATGAAGAACTGTAGGAAATCGTTTCTACGAACAAAGCTTATACAGAGTGTTCCAAACTCAAACGGAGTGACTCATTGGAGGCTCTAGTAAATTTCACGTTTGTTGTTTGGCGTCCTTAAATGGGACCCTAGATTTCAGATGTATACAATCATTGGCGTATCAAATTTTGGTTACATGTTCTGTGTTGTGTTTGCTAATAACAACGTGATTGTTTTTCGTATGAAACGTATTTATTTACATTTTCTGTCATTCTTAACAATTTTTTTATATTTTTAATGTTAATTAATTGTTAAATCTTTTCGTTGTAGTTCTTTTTTGATAGGAATATAAATTTTCAATGTGAGTTTACCTATTTAGATCAAGAGAACTGAACTTTATTTCAGAAGAGAACAAACCATGGTTGTTTATGTTAATTATTATTATTGTGATTTCATTTAGTTAGTTTTTAAACCATCAGCAACGTATTTGTCAGGTACAAAAGTGTTAATTTAACAAAAAGAATGGCTAGCAAATGTTAGAAGAGTTGGAAGAGAATTATTAAACGCTCCTTATAAAATACTAAATGTTAGTGGTTAGGCAACCTAAATTGCATCGAAAATTTTCTTGTCCCTTGCATTTGTACGTCTATGACTATGCGGTTTAGGAATATTTGAATTTTGTCGTACAAATTTTTAGACATACTGCCGAAATAAGTCACCCCGTTTAACCTTAGAACACTCTGTATTATATTACTATATTTTGATGAACAATAAGAACAAGAAAGTTACATCGATTTATGATGGTAATCGTCGATTATATTTAGAGTTAGAAAGTCTATAACTTCGAAAGTAATTAATCTAGATAAGTCGTGTTTTTTTTCAAATTAAAGGAAATTTATTTTCCTAATTATTTCTCATAATTTTTATTCTAATATTATTATTATTTTAAGCTGGTTTCAAATAAATGTTACAAACTCATTTGATATGTTACTATTTTAAGTACTTAAGTTGAGTTTTGTAGAGTTAAATATTAATTTTAAGCTTATTCCCCTTCTTCTCACATAGGTTAAACCGTACGTGACTTTCCGAGTGTACAACTTGTTCCGTATGAGTTTATGAGAGAAGCAGTGAGTTAATAGAGGCGCGGGTCACCTTGATTTGGACGTTGACCCCGCGTCTCTGGTCGTATCAATCATCATCGTTGTACCATCCGAGAATCATGCGTTACCCTTCTTCTAAATTGAATCCGGGCGTTCGATTTTTCCCGTCGCAAAACGTTTTACATGTCCTAGGTGGCCGGAGCATCTGGTACGGCTCTGTGTGTGGTCATTCAATTACGTTACGGCCAGACTTTGACGTCTTATTAAATCCGTCCGAACATCCTCGGTTCCGACGTTGTAATTTTTACGAGAGGAAATTGTTATGGTTAGGAAAAAACTTCTTTAACGTTGGATCTTTAACCGGTTTTAATTTAAAACAACCTAATTTCTCCCCGTAATGGAAATTAATGTATGCAATCTTTCAGCCTTTTCGTTTCGTTTACCAAACAAGAAATATCAAATGTTGAAATGATTGAAATCCTTGACATATATACATAATACATAGAAAATACGGTAAAGCACCGTGAGACTTTACCAGTCACTTCTTCATTGTACCTTAAAGTTGTTGTTATATTTTAAACAATTTTATTTGATTGTTTGATTGCGTAATAATATCGTAATAAAACTTGATATTGGAGAAGAAATAACGGTTCTGTACAAGTAGTGCGCACTTCTACGGACATAATAATAAAATGCAAGAGAGAAGCAGTAATCAGGTTTAAAAGTTTTCTTTTGTCCGAGTTCTTCCTAGGAAACATTCAACTGCCCGGGAATGAGAGCGGAGCAAAGTTTAAAATTGCCGTAATAAAATTTTATTCGTTGAATTATGTACCTTCGGCGCTCTCCAGCTCTTTGTCAGAGCTTTCAGGCCGAGTGTACTCGCGAGCTCTAGCACTTTGGCTGCTAATCACGATTATTATCGCGCGGTGCGAAGTGTACGCAATAAAGAGGAAAAGATGCATATTTCTAGATTGCAACACTAATGGACTCATTTCGTAGCTTTCATTACGTTTTATAACCAAAGAATGAAGTTAACAGCTTCACTACAACCATTATAAGAATTTACCAAGTCTTTCAATTCATTTTCCTTCCATTATTACTACTTTTAAAATTTATCTAATTTGTTGATTTACCTTTAATCGACTGGTACTTACACTCTCATTTTAATGTAATAATGAGTTAAAGATGTATTTTTAGATTTCCTCACTACTTAATGCAGCCACTTTGTTACTTTCATTAAATGTTTCGTAATCGCAGTATGAAGTTAACAGCTTTAATCACAAGTAAATTACACAAAAGGAATGTTAGACGGTTGTGTTTTAAATTATTACTTCTGAGTTTTCAAAGGGTAAATGTCTGATTTTGAGATCAGTTGATATATAACTCCGTTGTACATCACTCGAAGTGTTGTCAATGAACAAATATTCTGTGTTTCGTGTATCAACGTAAATTAAAAAAGATTACTAAGAACCGTTATAAAAGGAATAATTATAGTGAAACGATAGAGAAAATAATATTTCAGGTGAACGAGATTATCTTAATTTCAGGACCTCTTACAAAGAACGAATTGTAGTTAATGATCGGAATGGAACTTACATGTGAGCTCAGTGTTAATCAATTATTACAGTTTTCGTTGTTAATCAATTATTACAGTGTTAATCAATTATTACACAATGTTGCCAAAATTATAGTATTTTATCAAAAATGATGGTACATTTTTCAAAATAAATAAAATGACAATTTATAAATTTCAATCTCAAATAAGTCAAAAACTGGAGAAATTGGAACAAAAGTCTTTAAATAAAAATTGTAACTTGATTACTTATTAACATCTTTTCTTATAAATATATATATTTTTTATTTTCCTTATTAAATAAGTTACAACCTAAGTAAGAATATTTTCTGATTTTTAAGTAATTTTTTTTTACGAAATGATACATAATTATTTAAAAATTATCCGCATTTATTTAAATCCTGACCAAAATTGAAAACAAAATTTGATCATATTCATATTTTTGAGATTTCAAACTTTCTCCTTCCATTGTACTTATTACGTGTTTTAGGTGTACTTACTTGTAAAATACATGAAATAATTAAAAAAATGTACTACAATTACATAATTATGATGTGGCTGGCAAAGTTGTGTGAGGTGTACTATAATCCGAAATAGAGCTGCACCCTGAAGAAAAAGTAAGCCCCCTTTTCGTAACAATGCCGACTACTCTTTCATCTATTCGATTATTGGATACATGACAACATCCTTCGATACGTTGAATCTTGTTGAGCGGTGCCTCGTGCGGCTAGCAACATTCATCAACAAGTGGCACGGGGATAAGACGCATGCTTCATGTTGTTCTAAGTTCTTTCAATTGAAAGACATACCATGACATGTATAATTTTTGCATGATGCCATAATTTGAAATGGAGCTGCACCATGAAGAGAGAGGTGAAAACTGAACCTGCTCTCAGTGCGAAGCTTACTGTCTCTATCTTAGGCCGGCCGCACACTTCCTACTTTTTGATCCGATTGTCGGAAACGATTGTCGTATCCGATTATCTGACGCTGTACCGCACACTACCGACAAAATATGTACATCCGATTTTGATCTCATTTGAGTTTATACTTCTTTTTCTATTTTCACAACTTTTCACACCTTTTCTATTATCACAACCGAGAAAAAAAAATAAAACGTCGCTACTGGATACATTCGTTAAATACGAAAAGACTTCAACAAAGCCAGTTTTACACTTTCGCATAATAAGTTACGTGCTCATCCGGAAATTTTTTTCGACTATTATCGAATGTCAATTCATTCAATGAACTTCTCAATTTGATTCTTGAAGACATAAGGAAAAAGGAGACACATTTTTAATTACTTCCAAGCATACTTGTTCCCAGGCATGATCTTTTAAGTCGCGATCATGATAAGATTCGTGCCTACATTCCACAAATACGGATATTTTTCAATCGAAGTAATTAGATTTTCGGTATTCCACATGTTTGTGTATCACAGACACGCCACAAGCCACCTGCTGTCGCGCAAAATCTGACCAAAATAATCGTATGTTTGCGGCTCAGCATGCGAGAACTATGCACAGCGCGCCTTCCGACAGTCGGCTCCGATTTTTTGTCGGACCGACTAGTCGGATGCACTAGGCCTGCATCCGAGTCGGACGTCCGACCCGATATCGGATCGTAGGTTTGCGGTATGGTCGTATAAAACTATAGTTATTCGAGCGTCAGATAATCGGATACGACAATCGTATCCGACAATCGGATCAAAAAGTAGGAAGTGTGCGGCCGGCCTTACGCTCGACTGAAACCACAAGTGACGTCAAACTGGCGGCTACGCACTCAATTTCGGCGTATACACATCTTATGGGATTGAGCCATCCTGTTAGTCCAGTATCCTTAGCTCTCCATAACATTGCCGAGTACGCTTTCATCTTTCTCTTCATGGTGTAGCTCCATTTCGGGTTAAAGTGCATAATGCTGAGGAACTGAAATCAAGGGTAAAGTTCAAACTTTTTTCAAATTTCTTAAAAGATGTCAATGAACAAACATGGTTGAAGTTGAGGTTCACTTTCAACGACCGACCTGATGACAAATAGTGGAAAGCGGTAGTCGAGCCCATTAATATTTTAAAGCTTCGTCAGGAAATGTTGGTTTTTTATTTGCAATTCTTCCATTCTGAAAACATAATGGAGAAATTTATATCCAGTAAATAAAGTCTCTGCGATATTCTAAAGTCAGTCAAAAGTATATTGAAGTTATTTTATTGAAGTTTTTCAAATCTTTTTAAAATTTTGATGTGAGAATTAGAATAAATTTTACTTTTATAATCAAAACTAAAATCTAAAGGATTAAATTTAATGTAAAATCGTTCCTTAATTCTTATAAGTAAAGTGGTAGCGATTTTCTAAAGTTGATCAAAATTTATACAAAATCAAGCCATAAATTTCTACCAACTTAAAGTTTTTTTGCTAACAGTTATAACAAATTTAACTTTTTAAATCCAAAATATAATCTGTTAAGTTTGATTTAATGAAGAAATTCTTTAATTCTGACAAATAAAGACATTACGATTTTTCAGTGTTGTTTAAAAGATTGTGAGATTATGTTAGCAAGTTTGATAAAAATTGCTTGATCTTATCATTTTTATTTATTATTATTATTATTTTATGATATCCTTTAATTTAGATTAGATATATGGTACTTTCTAGTAACTAGCTTCTAGTTAATGGTGTAACGCCGATTGATGATAAGATATGATATTCGTTAGAAGTAAAGCACATACCAGTCGGGTTCAATTTCGGGGGTGTGTGAAAGTTCGCGCCGAAACAAAGTATGAAATATCGTTCTCGCGCGCGTCAAAACTTGTTTATGAAGACTGCAATTTGGCGCTGCGAAAATCGGGCGACGCGCCGACCTTCCGAAGTAACTTTAATAGAGTCGGGCTGAATACCCGCTGGATGTAATTTATTTGGCAGCGGAGAAATATGGCCCATAACTTTGTATGAGAATAAAGAAGAATTATACGAACATTATAAATCAGAGTTTCGGCCGGTTTTTATTGCGCCGTTGCCGCTGCCAAATTTATTATTTCCTCTAATTAAATGCGCGACGGACAATTCGAATCGCGACGTCCGCGCTATTAATTACTTTTCAGGTCGTTATTAACATTTATACGTTCGCGGCTTTCACTACAAATTACTACTGAACCGGTTAGAGAACTGAAATCGTGCTGAAAGCCGAATTCCGAATCCCTTTCGTGCGGTACTTTCCGTTCTCGTTACAATGAAAAATACTCCTCGGAAATCGTTCCATTAGTATTGAGTTTTTATTCGTAGTTAAAGTACTTTAAAGTAGTTTTTTAAGAAAACGAAAGAAAATATAATAACTTTTTTTTAATATTTATTTTTAATAGACATTTCACACTCCAAATTTTGGTGATGAAGAATTTGACATACCAGCCATTAACCCTCAACAACAACACGGTCCTCCACCAGGAGATCAACATAACATGCCCAACTACCAGCCTCAACAACAAATGAATATGCCACAAATGAATCAACAACAAGAACAGATGGGAATGCACGATCCAACGGGAGGATATCAACAACCTCTTTACTTATCAGGACCTGATCATGGAATGGTCAATCCATCTTATCATAGTCCACAACCGAATTATACTATGGCAAATTCGAATCAGAATCAACAACAACAACAACATAATAACCAGTTGTTAATGATCCAACAGCAGCAGCAACAACAACAGCAACAACAACAACAGCAGCAGCACCAACAGCAGATGATGATGGGTCATCCGCCTGGAAATAGGCCACAGTATGGAGCATCTCCTCAGCATCCACAAGGAAGGGGGAACAGTCCTCCTGCTGCTCCAGGACAAGAACCTACTACCAGTGAAGATAGTGATGATAGTACACCCCACCCTCCTGTGGTAAGAATTTTTCTAACTCAATTTACATAATAATTACTCTTTTACAATGATTCATTATGCAACGTTATCAAGAACAACTGTTATGAGGTCACGAGAATGGAGGAGTTTAAAACCTTTTCTTTCTTTGTCCATTCTTTTCACGTATTGTTCTGACAATGAGTAACAGTATTAAGATTTGTATAAAGATGGAATCGTTTGTAACACCGTTAACTCATAACTTATTCCTTTTTTTTGTAGATAACTGGCGTTAAAAGGCCGTCGCCTGAACCTGCCGACGTCCAATTGACGAAAGCCCAGAAGAAACCTAAAGTGCAGAAGAAAAAGAAGAAGAGGGATCCTAACGAACCTCAAAAGTAAGTTAAATTTAATGTTAGAACCGAGAAATCACATTAAATAATAAAACGGTCTAGAAAATTTTATTTTCTTTTAAGATAAGTGGATTGTTTTAATTAAACGGAGGGTCTTAAAGATTTTAATCTGTAACTATAATCTTTTATTTATAAAAAAAGAATAAAACGTAACACGACGTAATAAAATGAAAGTAATAAAAATCTCGTTTTAAACGCGTGTGAGAAAACCTTTATTTGTATGTGTATATCAAAGTGCATACAAAATGAATGCTTTCCAGATAGTATATGTACTTGAGATAAAGTTAGGCCATTATTTACTTAAGACCTCAACAACCCATGGGAACGAATAAATTTGATGGTTAAAATATTCAAAAGTTTATTGTATTAATTTGATTTGTTTTAAATGAGTGTTACAATAAACCTTAGGTTGAAAAGTTAAGTTATAAAGAAATAAAATTTCTCTCTCCAAATTTTTAAATATTCTCAAAGATCATGAAAAATCTTTTAATTTCAATAGCTTTTATAGTTTAAAAAGTCAATAACTTTAAATCTATGTAAGCTATATGGGTCGTGTTTGTACTCAAATTAAATGAAATTTAGTTTTCTAACGATCTCTTATGAAAATTTTATTCTAAAGTTACTTATATTAAAAGCTTTTATTTCTGAAAAATCGAAAATCAAAACATTCCACTATAATGTACGTTGATGATACGTCCATCGCGATTACTTCCTCCTATCTTGAGTTATTGCATATTCAAGTCAGAAATATTATGGAACCGTTATGTGACTTTTGCTTCAAGAATAGGATAGTTCTGAATGTTAACGAAACAGTTTGTATTAATGTTCATAGAAGACGTCATGTTCTCTAAAACGAATTGATAAACTACAGTCTTGTTAAGCAAACTGTGTTTTTGGGAGTTACCTAAGATGAAAAAAGATATCGTTCAGTCAACACATTGATAATCTTTGTAGCAAGCTCAGCAAGTCTTACTTTGCTTTTAAATTGAAACAAATTCTTGATTTAAAGTCACTACATGCTTACTACGCTCTGTGCTATTCGCATCTTACATGCAATGTATTACTGTGGGGTTCTGTTATTGAATGGCAACGTAATTTCGTTTCCCAAAAGTGTATATTTTCATTAAAATTATATATAGTAAAGTTATAACTTCTAAACGTCAAATTCTAATGTAACCTAAATAAAATTTCGCTTTTAGAACGTAGCCTAATTTTTAGAATGTTAAAAAAATTCAATTGAGGACATTAAGTTACATTTTCTCTTCTGAGGGAAAAACTAAAAGTCACAGAAGGTTCATTGTTGGTAAAAGTAAAGACTAAATTTCAATCTAAATTTTCATAAAATTTCAAGTCTCAACAACAATCATTTTCTAAGATATTAATTTTTTTAATTTAAAAATTTTTATCGACATTAACTTATATTTTCGCTTCTGAAGGATAAACTAAAAGTCATAGAAAATTCATCTTTGACAAAAATAAAGATTAAGTTTTAGTCTAAATTCCCACCAAATTTCAAATATTAGCAACAATTAGTTTCTTAGATATGATTTTCTATATACAAATATACAAATCAATCAGAATTTTTTCCATAAAAAAAATTAAAAGACGTAGAAAGTTAATTTTTGACGCAAACAAAGATCAACTTTTACTAAAAATTGTCAATAAATTTCAAATTTCAACAACAAACAGTTTATTAGATATAAATTAAAAGGAAATGGGTAGTTTATAATAAATTACCGGTGGAGATCAGTGCTCGGAAGAGCTCTAGTAAATTTAAATTAGATCAAAAATTATATTCGATTGCGTTTTATAGTCGACAGGAATATTTGGACCATGTTTAGAAGTAAATAATATGGCGCCTATTTTATGCAATATCTTTATTTCAATTTGTTCCAAGTTTTTTGACTTATTATATCCACATTTATGTAAATTGTATACTTTATTTAGTTTTATTTACCAACAAATTTTCCACCTGACCAGTTCGCCTTTAACTGGCCACCATCAGTCACGATGGTCTAAAGAGTTCTATCAGTTGTAATTTTAAAGTTGGAAAATGTTCGCCAATAATTAATACATATCTTAAAAACTGTTTTTTTTGTGCGTTCAACCACATTATGTGGTTGAACATCGTTAGTTTAGTCAATCGTCTCCAATGATGGCCAGTTAAGGCCGAAACCAGTCAGCATTTTTAACTATTTTAGAGACAATTAATAATCATTTAATTTGAAACCAGATACGACTATATTTAATTAGTAATAAAGTTGATGATCATTGACCGTTTTTTTTTTTGGGTTAAAAATCATTAAAACTCAGAAAGTAACTGAGATAAAGTAACTAGATATGTCGTGTTAACGAAATTTAATTTTCTAACGATATCTCATCAAAATTCCTTTCTAAAATTATTTCTAACACAAAATCTAGAACAAGCTTTAAGTTCAAAAATGTTAATCTTATATCAACAATAAACTTCAACATTCTTTTACATTTTAAAACCAAAGGATACTTCTAAAACCTTAATTTTATGACTTTCCCGGTACCTTTCCAATAAAGAAAAGTCATCCAAAATATCCGGTCTTTATCGAATAAAAATGTTAACCCACTGTCAATAAAATCTGTATACATTATCCCTTTTTTTAAAATCTTTAGCATCTGGTTAATTTCAAAAAAAAAATTCTTTGAATATAAATAACTTGACCCCCATCGTTTCTTCTCCACATGTTTTTTTCTTCTCTTCAATCGAAATCTGTTTACCATTCCCCCATAAACGCACATGGTCGAGTTGAAAGGAAATAGAAAGAGTTTGTAAAAGCTCTCGACGACGACGTCTTGAATATTTAGAGGCGTCGGGCAATCAACGACGCCCCGACGACTCCTCCTTCTGGCTGGTTTATACAAAACAGGGCGGTGCATCAGAAATAATCGATAAGGACACCCATTTGAATTGGGGGTTTGAAAACTATTTGCGCGAAACGACTGAAATGGCCGTCTGTCTGCTCAGGTACTCTTCAGGTCGTTTACCCTGAATATTAAGTTGGTTGAAATCGAGTAATACTGAAAAACTTTCTAAAGATTAAACATTTTCTTTCAACTTAGCGAACCAAAACACCTTATAAATTTGTCGTAATCTTATTACTTATTTGTGAGTTTTAATGAGAATGAAACTTTATGTGGTTTGCCTTGAGCGACTTTTTTTTGAAATTTCAACATTCGTATAGAGGTATTTATGATCGCAAATGTCGATCTTCTGAATAATTTATAATGACCACGTTTGAAGTAGGACTTCAATTATGGCAGGCATTAATCTGAATTATCGATCGCAACCGTCCCAGTCGCAGACGTCGGCATTAAATCACTACAATTTAATCTAATTAAATAATGCATTGCGCGCACGATACCATCGTTACGTCGACCGTTCGTTCGTAAAACTTTTGTATCGATTTCGTTTTCCTAAACCTATTAAATAATATTAAAACGTTGAGAATGCCATTTTATCTTCCTCCGTCCGCGGTTATATGGCCCATAAAACCTCACCCGCCCCCGTCGCAAATTGTTGCAGCAGATTTATTGTTGCAATTTTCCCTCGCGTACTATGTAGTAGTCTATTTTGAAATATTGTAGACGTTAAATTTTCTTTAATATTATTCATGGTAAATTTACGAGTCAAACGGTCGTTTCTTAAAATTTATGTTAAATTTTATTATTAAAAATTTGTTATTTTATACACATTATTTTATATCTTTTATAATTAATAATTTAAAATTCCCGCTTTTACCGAACTAATCCAATTTTAATCCGAAAGAAGGGAATTTAATCAAACAAAATAGTACGATATAACCAAACAATTCGTATAAAACCAAGTGGAATATACTGTTCTAGGAATTATAATAAAATTAATTAAAACCAGACTTTGTTAGGTGTATTGTGGGTGGTTCTTTTTGAATTACAAAAATGTATGCAAAATGTAGACATTTGGAAAATATTTTTTTTAATTTTTTTGGTAAAATTTAGAAAAAAATTATTAAATCTAATTGAAAATGGGCATTTTCAACTATTATAATCTAAAAAATCTTTTCTTTATTCCTATAAATAAAGTTTGGGCGATTTTTTAAAGTAAATTTTTTTAATTTTAAGGTTAGGTTAAAACTGCCGATATTTAGAAAAAAAAATTTTTATTTTTTTGGTAAGACTTAGAAAAAATTTAGTAAATCTAATTGAAAATAGACATTTTCAACTAATATTATTTAGAAAAATCTTTTCTTAGTTTCTATAAATAAAGCCTGGGCAATTTTTTAAAGTTCATTTCTTAAATTTTAAGGTTGGGTTTAAAATAAAACATCAATTACATTTCTGACAGAACTCATAATGCCATGCGTTATGATAAAATTTATTTTTAATTCTTGTGATTAATCATACAAATACCTGGAATGTGGATTCGTGTCCTTGTAACTCCTAGTCACTGAAAAAAAAAACATCTTTATCAATACATAGAATGTGAATTCGTGTCCTTGTAACTCATAGTCACTGAAAAAATATCTTTATCAATAAATACTTTGACACTTATGTTAGTAGTGACAGATGACACCCAATACTGCCAATACCATTTCTACAACCTCCCTAAAGTTCTTTTTAACCCCTTAACCGGGTATGACGTATATATTCGTCATGATTACATGTAATTCCAATCCATCGACCCGGTTAACACCTTGTTGACCGGGAATTTTACGTAGAAACTATCTCATGTCACCGCAATTTGACATAACAAGTGCTATAACGACGAGTTAACTCGTCACCGGTCAGCAACGTTTGGATATGAAATGACGAGTTATCTCGTCACCGGTCAACAAGGTGTTAACAGGTTAATATCACAATGAGTAATTTACGATATAAATTTAAAATATGCCTTTAATCATTTTATAATATCAGAGAGGTTTTATTAACTTAATTTAGATAACAAAACCCATTATTAAATCCTATATCATATTTTATGTTAATTAATTTGAAATTTCCGCATTTACCGAACTTATCCGATGGTAAACGAACAAACCCGATTGGGATTCAAACAAAGTGAGGAGCATGACATAACCAATAAATTCGAATCTAACGAAATAAATTTCAGAAATAAGTAGTTGAAAACACTTTGATTATTGTATCAGTAAGGTTTATTAACTTAAATTAGACGAAATGTCAGATTCTACCGTGAATTCAATAAAAAAGTATGATTAAGTTATCAGATAAGTGTTCGTTAAAGTTTTATATTTAACTGTACGGTTTTTTTTTCTAGGCCTGTGTCTGCTTATGCCCTATTTTTCCGTGATACTCAAGCTGCCATCAAGGGACAAAACCCAAATGCTAGCTTTGGTGAGGTTTCTAAGATAGTAGCATCTATGTGGGATGGTCTCGATTCAGATCATAAAAGTGTAAGTATTCGAAAACTTAACATTTAAACAATAATTAATCCTTGTAATTAATTTATTTTAGGTATATAAAAGGAAAACAGAATTAGCAAAGAAAGATTATTTAAAAGCGCTGGCAGCTTACCGAGCAAGTTTAGTATCAAAAGGAGCAGGTGAAAATGAGCCAATGTACGGTAGCTACAGTAACTATAGCAATTCCGGGGGGCCACAGTATGGAGGTTATTCACCACAGGGTACGTTACCGTCCCCGCCAATGACGTCTGCACCTACGCCACCCTCTCAATCACTTGCAAATAAAAAACCGATGATGAGTAGTATGAACCAACCCCAGCAACAACATCAGAATATGATTCAATCTCCAATGGGACCCGTTCCGAGCCATATGTCAATGCCTCCGCACATGCAACAACATGGAAATACTTATATGCAACAGGTATTTATCTTTTCTGATAAGAAAACTAGAGTTGAGATAAGAAAGTAAAAATAGAGTAATAGGGGATATTTGAGCATGTACGTAGGTAGAGTAAAAAGAGTAGTGCACGATTTGGTGTTGTGCGAAGGGTATCGGAAAAATAGTGGGGCTATTGATGAATTCGCGTACGTTGGCTTTCAGGTTCCCCAGCAGCAAGTTCCCATTGCTGCCCACATGCAGCAGCACGTCAGCCCTCCCCCCATGGTGTCAAGTTCCCCCCCTGTTTCGGCCCCCGCTCCATCTGTTCCCGCCGCAGTACAGCAAACTGCTGAGCAGGGACAAATGCGACCCCCAAACTCTTGTATACGCCATGGATGTCCCAATCCAGCCATATCAAACTCAGAGTGGGAAGACGAATATTGTAGCAATGAATGCGTTGTCAGCCATTGCCGGTAAGTATCAAAAGAAATAATAAATATATAGGAATAAATAAAAGTATGTGTTGTACATCTAAAAACGAGTTTAATTCCAATTTTGATTCTCAGTCTTTATAGCAATGTATAAAAGTATAGAAGGACCTCTAAATAACGAACTTCTGTATATTGAATTTTTTTTAAGTCCCAAGAAATTTCTTTATAAAAACAGTTCTATATTATGAAAAAATTTCTATGTAACGCACTAAAATTCTCTGAAGGTAACCACAAAGCTAAGTTTTTTATTGTTATTAATGGTGGTAAAGTCACTTTAATCCCATTTGGTAACTATGCGCGTAGGGTGAATTACCAAGAAGCGAAATAGATATTCCTGAGGATCCCCAAGAGGATCTTGTTGTGACACACAGCAGCTGATTAGATATTTCATAGTTACAACTATTATTGTGTTAATTGTAATATTATCTGTCTTCATGTCTAAGCGAAAGGTTTTTATTTGAAGTAGATAAACTAATATATCCACCTAAATGCATAGTGTATAATGTATTAGTACTTTATGTTTTGTTGCCTCATTATCTTTTGATTTACATACATGATACATATTTGTAACCCCACATTTATTAATAAGTGTAGATTACACATTTTATACCCTTTTAAACAAGAGAAAAAATACGGTTTCCTTGCAACAAAGTTTCTATATAACGATTTTTTCTTTAAAACCTTCAAGTTCGCTATACGGACGTCCAACTGTATCTCATAATGATTTCACACAATCTTTTCTCAATATACAGAGTGGTTATTAAACATCAAATAAATATTCATGGGGTTACTTTAAAAGTTTGTTTTTGGATAATTTTTGTCAAGTTAAGTTGGGTTAACACTTCCAAAAATAAAAATTCTTAAATTAACCTAGTGAATCATCTTCTGAATTTCTGAATTTTTACTCAATGTTTAATACACACTTGTATGTATCTTTTGGTTAAAAAAATTAAATATATAAGATTCTTAATTGATGAAATTAGTGTTAATGTAGGATTTTGCAGTTATAATCATTGTAGAACACAAAAGAATAGTTCACGTTGTGTTTTTTATTTATCATAACCAAAAAAACCAATACATTTTTCAATATTTTGTTTTTTATGCGATATTGTTGCGTTTTGCTATTGGTTATATATATGGGCAAGACTAAAAATATTTTTTTCCATTCAAAAAGTTGTACATTTAACCCTGACTTGCTATATTTCAGATAAAAATTGCATAAATCTCCTTATTTAAATTCCTCATTTGGACTAAATTAAATTATTCAATCTTTAATGTGAGGAAAAGATAATTGAAAAAGATCATTTTTTTAATGACTGATAAATACTTCCTAAATCGGCAAGCTTATAAAATAATTTCTTTTTCTGTTTAAAAAATTATGAACTAAACATCTACTTTTTCTATATTTTACATAAAACTCCTTATTTAAATTTATCTTTTAGGCTAAATCTTATTAAATAAAAAACCAATTTTCCACACAAAAATTCTAATTCAGTAATTTATTTTTCGCTAAATGAACCACTAAAAAAGTTCTCGTCATTTACTCATTTATTAATACGCCTTAATTAAAAATTTTATTCTTGAAAAAATTTTTATCAAAATGCATAATAAGTTACATTCAGATTGCCATTGAATAAGGTGAATAAAATAACGTAAGTAGATTTTATCCATCATTATCAATAACATCCTGAATAGAGTAACGTCAGGTTGCACCAATCATAAATCAAAATTAATTATCATTTAAAATTAAAGACATTTTATTGAGTCAAGAACAAAGCCACATCAATGATAAACTGTATTTTATTAATTTTGATTGGTATTTGTGTAACCGGACAGAAAGCATAGTTCGGCTGTTTTTAGAACGTATAAAGAAATCAAAAAACGTCAATTTACTACTTCTCTAAAATTTGTATTACACTACCAATAAACATCCAATTAAACCAGTTGAAATGGAGTCTTTTTATACATTTTAAAAACGAACGAACTGTAGAAAATTATTAGTCAGGCGCCCACGGTAATTTTTGTCACGCGAGAAACTGTTATTCTTCAGTACGAGCGAGAATTTTACATATGAAACGTAGACATGTCCAAATCACATTTTTGCAAAGCGTAGTACACACTATAGAGGGTGTCTGAAAATAATGTTCGTATAAATAAGATAGGTTCATAAGAACATGTGATTGGAAATGCTTCGGAAATGGGCTAAAGGAGCTATGGTTCCTTGAAGAGATTACTCATTATGTGGTTTTTTACTAATAATTTCATTTGTCATACAGTACAATCAGATGATGAATTTTGAAACACTCACATTTCGAAAACAAATTTGGGTTTTGATTTACATAATAAACATGGTGATAGTCCAAATCATCTACCATAAACAGTATGGCGCGAACCTAATATGACGTTTGGAAATTTTATGAATATAATAAAATTTTATCCACGGTGTTGCATTACCGTCGAATTTCTCGAAAAGACTGCATGATAGGACACTGTGTGTTAATAATTTTTTTGGATAGTTTGTCTAAGTATTCGAATTTTTAGATCAAATTTTCAGAAAATTATCAAAAAAAAAACCATTGGACATAAATGCGCTCTTCAACCTTATTACCAAATAATATTTATCGTAGATCATTTTTGTTATCAACACCGCATTTCTTATGTAAATCTTATGGGATGTTCCGAAATTCAGGAATTAACTCTGTACAATAAGTGCAATAGTTAGAAAAAAATCACACAATGAGTATCATCAAAAGTTGTAGCTCCTTTGGGAAGGATTTCTAGATACATGTTCATATAAACTTTTCTTCATGTTTTTCTTTTGCTGTAGAATTACTCTCTTAACTATACGAACATTCTCGTCCTTAACCGTTGGACTGCCACGAGTTGCGATAGCACTTCGTTCATTTGTGTCGAAAACCGCGATGCAGCGCGTTTACGCTGCGAATTTTAGTGTGCTTTTGTTGCACCATTGGAGTAAACATAGTCTGATCTCACGTGTACTTTGCTAAAGCCAAAATCAAGTAAAAATATGTCACTCAGTTTTCAAGCGTTTTTGCAAAAATTGCTTAGCAGTCAAACGGTTAAAATAAATTCTGGGTTCAAAAATTAAGAGTGTGGATCGCCGCTAAGAGATTCTAACAAACGTCCACCGAATTCTTCTTATTTTCAATGGATAATGTTTTACATAGATACTAATCTCCAATCCAATATTAAAAAAAATGATGTCCTTGATTACAATAAAATTTTATATATACTACACTTATCGCAAATTTACAGCAAGCCTTCCTTTAGGTGGAATAGTTCAAATCATGTTCATATTTTCATAAATAATTGCAGATTTCAAAAGTTGCAACAGTTTCAGTATTTGTTGTGCCTCATTCGTAATTGCTAACGAATTTTGAATGGTGGCAGTCAAAGAAACTGTTACGTGACAAAAGTCACCATGGGCACTTATCCTGATGCTTTTCCTTATTGTTAATATGTTTGGAGAAATCTTTTAACAACTTTAACTTTAATTTAAGTTTAACTAAAAGCTGCACGCAATGCTTTTTTTATGTATGAAGGCTTTTTTTTTTAATTAGCAAAAATATCTTATTTTTGGTTTACTTATAATAATAATAATTAGATGGAAAGTTTTTATTGTTTCACAATCAATTCATATTGGGTTGGGTTAGATGAAAATAATTTATTTTCTGCCATAAAGACCAAGAATCCTAAAATTATCTTCTATTTATTACTAACTATTAATTCTTTCAAACTATTTTTTACGTGATACTAATTTCAAATTTCTCTTATTGATTTCTAGAGATGTATTCACAAACTGGGTGGCATCAAATCAAAACCAATCACAAACATATTCAACTGTTAAATAAATAATAAGTTTAGCAAACAGTAAATTTTATATTTCATTGAATATTGTAGCAATATCGGAACGGAAATGAGAGAGAGAGAATGAAGAGAGAAAGAAATAAAAAGTTAGTTGTATTTAAATTCATATAGCAAGCGGAACAGAAAACCCGAAGGAACCGAAGGCGAAAGAGTGATTGCAAATTGGGCGAGATTTATACGATGAAGAAAAATAAGAAGGAATAAGGACGAAGTATTGTACATAAATCGGCTGGACTAGGACCAGAAAGGTCGTAGCCATAAAGAGACACTTGTAATCCTAGCGTAACTAAATTTGTTAACCATGCTATTGTACATGCATGTATCCTTCTTGAGGTAAAAAAATAAAAAGATTTACGTAGACATGTCCAAAATAAGAAAATAAAATGACGATACGGAGGATTTTAGTTTATAGATAAAATTCACTGTTCGAAAATTGTATACATTGATCTGTGAAAAAAAAACGTTTGATTAATTACGTTCCCGACTAAGTATCACCAAAGAGAACAATCACGCGCGCCGACTCGAAACCGTTAGTTTTTAATCGTCGATGTATTTAGTTTTTAAACTTTAACGATAACTTATTCTTATATAATTAAATAAATAAATAAAAACTATAGCATTTACTTGTACGCATCTCGTAAATAAATGTGTATAAAAAATCCCCGAATGATGTTTGATGAATACGATTGATATGAGGATTGATATCTAAGCGTTGTATATGACGTTTTGGTGATATTTAGAAAGGAAAGACAGACATACCGTAAGTTAAAAAAAAAGGAAACGATACAAAATGAATCTGTATTTTCGTATGTACGTACTGTCCTAATTAGTTTTTTTGAAAATTGTTATTGTAGATAATTATTGATCTAATAGTGTATTAGCGTACAGTTATTTTTATATCATTGACCAATCAAGTTACGCTTTTTTGTCGATGTATATAATAAATTTGCAGTTGTTTAATTGTTATCGATGTAAGCATCTGTTTTTTGGAATGCGAGACATCTCTAGTATTTAATACAATTATGGTGACGGATGTATATTTGTGAATATATTGATGAATTGTTGGACCAGACTGTCCTTAGCAGGCAATCGTCGTTCGCCTTTTTCGTTCCACATCCATCGTCAGATTTTTTTATTTTTATTTACTTACTTAAGTCGCTCTGCTCCGCACAGTCTGGACAGTAAGAATTGTACATTTCAGATTTTAGGTAAGATATATTATTGATTAAAAGAGACAAAAAAAAAATACGAGCAACAGTGTAAAATTATCTCGCATAATGATCATCTTCGTTTTTCATTATACGTACGTTTACGTTCATTACTATACTTGTAATCATCGATATTTGTGAATTACGGATGTATCAGATGAAGGAAGAAAAGAAAAACAAATAAGAGAATCACACTGAATCCTAATCTCCTTGTACGAGCTTTAAAAATTGTTAAGTACGTTTACGTCTTTTTTCTTTTTCATTATTGACATTGTAAATATCATATTTTATCCAAAATGAGCACATTACCTAAACTATGTAATCAATTAATATTTAAAATAAATAGATTCTACTTGATTTTGTATGTTTTTATCTTTATCTCATAAAAAAACACCGAAGAATTCTTTAAAAATCAAATAATTTTAGTGAAACTTAACGTCGCAATTTTTTGACCAATTTTGAAAAAATTGCAATGTATTTATTTACAAGAATTAAGGAATAAATTTTACATTAAATTGAAGTTAAGAATTTCTATATTGGATTAAAAAAGTCAAACTCCTTTTAATTGTTACCAAAGGAAGAAGAGGTCATAAAGATGGTAAACATTTTCTGAGACAAATAAAGATATTAAATGGAAAATTATAGAGGCTATTCAAAAATGTGTATAACGGAATACCACAGACATTTTGACCAAAAATATGACGACTTTATTTAAATTATCTTTTGATAAAGTTGCTTAGTTTAGCTGCTAGAGGATAATAAAAAAATATTTTTCTTAAATTACTCGATAAATCTTCATTAGAATGATTCATTGTTTGAACATGTTTATATCAACAGACCACAGTTCTCTGTGGAATAAATTACAAATTTCGAAAATTACAGGGTCTTTAAAAACACTCACGACAAGTTATACGTCCAAATCTTTTTTTTTTGATTTCCAAAATTTTTATTTTCTCTAACAGAAATTTTCAGTTTAGTAAACGATTTAGCAAGAAGAAATATTTTCTAAATCCCCACACAATTTCTATTTTCTATAATAAATATCATATTTATTGTAATTATACATAATAAAGTTGAAAATGAGCAGTGCTTTTTATACCCAACTTGCACTGAACTAAGTAAAATCAATTATTCACAAAGCAGAACCTATGAAAGCCTATGAAACCAAAGGGGAGAATTCATATCCGTGGTCTGAATTGCGAAAAAGTGAAGGATTTACGGGAGAGGGCGCGAACCAAACCGTGATTCTTCGAACTTCACGATAATTTTAACTTTCCGCTAAAGCCTTTGAAAGTAAAGGGAGAACTGATTTCAGCAGTCAAAAACACGAAAAAGTGGACGGTTTACAAAATAGGGCGTAGTTCGCGAACGGGAGGTCGTAGGGCCACCAAACCTTGATATTTCGAACTGCCCATAACCGTATTTCAAAACTCGGATAGAGAACCCATTTCTGTGGTCAAAGCCCCGAAAAAGTGAAGAGTTTACGAGATAAGGCTAGCTCGCGAACGGGAGGTCGTAGGGCCACCAAACCTTGATATTTCGAACTGCCCACTACCGCATTTCAAAACTCGGCTGGAGAATCCATTTCCGGGGTTAAATCCGCAAAGAAATGAAGGGTTTACGAGATAGGACATAGCTCGCGAACGGGAGGTCGTAGGGCCACCAAACTTTGATATTTCGAACTGCCCTCTACCGTATTTCAAAACTCCGATGGAAAAGTCATTTCTGGCGTCAAACCCAAAAAATTGAAACGTTTACGAGATAGGGCGTTGGAACCATGCGCCGACCCTGGTCGTAAAGCTACCAAACCTTGATTTTTCGAACTGCCTACTACAGCATTTGAAATTAAGGGGAAAATCCAATCGCAAGATATCTGGAGTAAGTAAGTAATGCCTATAGCATATGCAAATTTTCGAAAACTCAGTTTGGTATGACGATGACAGAAAAGGCAGAAGGTATCGCGGTCCGAAAGAAGCCGTAATACCTCCTTTGAATGATATTCTCGTAATCCAAAATCAATATTTGTAAAGTAAAATCGTCGAAAACTCGGTTTGGTACCAGGATCGCAGAACAGCGAAAATATGCAATAATTTTCTTTTAATTGGGATTGGGGTTGACTGATGGAATCTGATGTTGAATGAAAAATGCGTGAAGGCTAATCTTTTTATTTAGAGTGCTTCAACAAATGTTCATTACAGACTAAAAAATTAATACTTATCAAAACTAAACCTGTGCTCTGACACATGAGCATTTCCGTCTTTCGACATCGAATATGATGAGTTGTGCGAGTATCGGTGAAATACGTGCTAACAAACTATACTCTGTTCGGCGAAAGATGTCTCATGCGTCATTAATTAATTGGGTTATCCTAGACCAATATTTTCTGCTTTTGTCTCTCTTTGACAATGTACAATTAGGCTGGTTTTAGTGCTCAACCGACGGTCGGTACCGACGTCGGTCGCGCGTAGCTTATCAACGTATTTATATGTAGCTGTTCAGTGCTGCACTGATGAACCCTACGCGCGTACGGTACGCGGCGCGTATGACAACTGTCGGTCGAACGCGTCCGTATGTACGTCAGCCAAGTGACAGAATGCTGTACAGTCATCGTGAAATAATGAGCATAGACACAGAACGATTAATAACCGAAGTCTGGTTGCATCCGGAATTATGGAACTTGTCTCATAATTTATATAAAGACCGTGATGCACGGTTAAAGAATTGCAGAACAATGAAATACCCAATTATCGTACAATTTGTTAATGAGTCCATTTTTCGCAAGACTGTACAAACTGACGGTCAGCGCGTTTTGACAGATCTGTCAATCAGCTAAGCACTGAATAACACAAACCGACGGTCAGCGCGTTTCGTCAGTACTGACGGTCAGTACCGACCGTCGGTTGAGCACTAAAACCAGCCTTACAATTAAATAAAGAAAAAGTTATTTTACATACGTCGAAAAAACAGTAACAAGTGATGACGCATGAGACATCCTTCGTCGAACGGTGCATAAGCTACTACTTTCTTCGATTAATGATCTCCTGATACTGAAGTGATGCTCTATACCTTTTCAAGTTCAAATTGTCACTAATCAATTTCAAATTGGGATTAATCAATTACAAATTGAGAATAATCAATTTCAAATTGAGATTAATTAATTTCAAATTGGGACTAATGAAATTCAAGTTGAAATTCAATTAATTTCAAATTAACGACCAAGTGGGAAGTATTCTTTACATTATCTGTCACCAGTACCACAGTTTCTTGGTATATACGTTGGGCATTGCAAAGGTGTATATGAGATCAATTTAAATCTTTTTATTTCACTGGCGATGAAAGAATCAAATATTCATTTAATTGATTGTATTGGCACTACGGGCCTGATACATCATGAAATTCAAAAAGATGCTTTTAAAAAGCCTGAAGCCAACGTCTTCGCAATGCCAAACGTATATACGAAGAACATGCGGTCTTGGTACCAGATAATGCTCCATATCACGATTCCATTGAGGTCTCCATAGAAGTAGTACGGACAGTTTTTAAAGCTGGAGGCAAGAGTGGTCTGGTTGACGACATTCAGATAATTCTTTTTTAGTGAGGAAAACAGAGTGATATATATTGCTACATGTACGAAATTTACACTGTGTACACAAAGGTACTATAAGACGAAATGGAGCTGCGCGGCAATGTTATGGAGAGCAGGCTTACTTTTTCATCTTTCTCTTCATTGTGCAGATCTATGTCGGGTTATAGTACATGCCACTGCCCCTTTATTTTTTTTATAATTTTAATTTTTTATAATTATATTTTTTATAGCTAAATAAAAAATATAGTTCATTAGTATTAAGTAACTACCAACACTTAGGTATTTTTTATATAAATATAACATTCCCAATTTGAAATTGATTAGTGCCAATTTGAATTTGATTATTCCCAATTTGAAATTGATTATTCCCAATTTGAAATTGATTAGTCTCAATTTGAAATTGATTAGTGTCAATTTGAAATTGATTAATCTTAATTTGACATTGATTAGTCTCAATTTGAACTTGAAAAGGTATATACTAGTAAACACAAAAAAAAACAATAATAAAAAAGAGATTTTCAAAATTACAAAAATTTTAAAATAACATAAAAAAATAAAAGACAAATTTTCCTTAATTATATATACTATTCATTTTCGTTATTTATAAATATGTTATAATTAACCTTCTTAATCTGTTTTTTCGGAAAAGGTCAAGGCAACAAACAATTAATAAACCACATCCTTAAGTTTTGTCACACGATTATTCAATTAAGTTATTAACCAAACCAATTTTCAACTTACTCAATTCCAGAAAACTACAACTGCATCACTCTATTTTTCTTTCTGTTAAACAAATTCATTCTGACACCAAAGTTAGTCTGGAAAAGACGTTAGAATTATAAACATGGTTGCAACAAGCATGAGGAGTTTTCTTCTTCTTATACTTTTAGCAATTACTGCAGGTAAGTAATGCATTTCTATTAAAAAAAATAAGTAGTTAAAAATTTATTTAATAAGATAATTAAAATACTAGTTGAACTATTAACATAATTATTCTTAGAAATGAGTATTCCCTATCTTAACTTCCTGTTTGTTAAATGACAGCTATTTATTTTCGTTTTAATTTATTATTGTTATTTTTTTGGGTTATTATAGTTCAATTAATTACTTGTAAAGCTGGTCCTCTCTCGGAAGACCTTTTAGAAGTAAATAACAACCCAGAACAAGCTCAACTTTCAGAAAACCAAAATAAATTCCGCGAAAAATGTATTAGGGCAAATGGAAACGATGCTTTCGCAGATATGCAAGTAAATTTCTTCTAATAAAAATCTCATTTCCTTTACGATTTCATGAATCTCTTTGTTGTTTTCAAGGAAATGAGAGTTTACGTATCTGAATGCGTCACAGATATCTTCTATAATGCTTCCGTTCTTGGTAAAGAACTGATCGAAGCTCATGAAAATGGAACGTTAAACGAAGTTTTAATTAAGTATTGCGACTTGAAAGAGGATTTCGTAAGATGTTTTACACCGTTTATGAAGAATTTAGAAAAATGTATGGAGAATGAGGAGGAAAAAAAGTTCGTTCAGGTTGGAATGAAGTTTATAAAAGCTGTTACCGGTCATGTTTGTTATAATAATGGAAAAAGAACTAAAGGTGAATTCAAAATTATTAAAGTAATCTATCAATCTTAATAGTTTTATTTTAATATTTAGAATTAATTGAAAATGAAGGTCTTGATTGTTTGGATGATAAAACCAACGTAATTTTATCTTGCTTCTCATCCACAAAGAGTTTAAAAACAATATTTCAACCCATTTACGAACACGCGTTTGTATTTGAAGAACAAAAATGCACGTAAGTAAATCTAATTATTAACCAATTCAACAGTAATTTTAATTAATTTTATTAATAATCCCTTTTCAGAGATATAATAAATTATGAAAACTGCGTAGTGGATCAACTGAAACTTTGTAATACTACTTCAGCAGTTGAATTTCATAATAATTTGTTTAAAGCTATTAAAAGAATACTACCTTGTGATTTTTCGAAAAAATCAAACATGGTTTAATTTGATAAATTTTTTAATTCATTCGGAACTTTGTTTTTTATTTTTTAATTTTGCTTCAGTTTTATCAGAAATAGCTTAAGGTAATAAATCGTCGCCTTAGAACCGGACTATTTTACTTCTATTTATTTCTTTTAACTGATTGTGAGTTTTTAACACCAACTGCCAACAACACTAACACATGAGAAAAGTAAACTAGTATAGCAAAATATTTAGCTATGGACTGCTTTGAAAGGCACTTTCAAATTATATAATATATTATATTTCATATAATATATGAAATTTTAGAATTGTCAAAAAGTCCGTGATGTACCAGTTTATTTTTCTCTCAAATGTATGGAATGTTTCAAATCAATCTATGTCAATTTGTGTCGCTGTATTATCGAACCGTTTTTTTGTAAATTACATTACATTGAATGTTAAAAGTAAAAAATTCATTCTCTGTAAAATTAAAAAAAATAGCGTAGTATAATCTGGTTTTAAGACCACAAAATGTAATAATATTGAAATATTTGCTACGTCGTGTTGTATTTTATATTATATAATAAATTTTAATTAAAACACCATCTGACTTACTTGTGAAAAACCTTGAACGATTAAAAGAAATTATTAATGAAAATAATTTGATTAGATAAAGTTTTATAAATATTCCATTTTCTTACTATCTTGTTTATATATTGGGTTATAAACATCAAAGTTTAAAAATTAAGTAAAATTACAAACACAAATATGAGATAGTCGTCGATAATGTCATAATATGCAATAATTGCAAATTAAAGACAATTCTATTTAAAGGATGATAACTTCGCAATCGCTTAACTTTGTTGCCATTAAGATAACATCCTACCATATCTTACGTTTAATTCACTTAAATTCGAAAAACAACCATTGTACAGGGTGGACTAAATTGGACACTGTTAAAGGGAAACTTACAGAAACTCCTGTTTCTGTAAGAGATAGAGGAAAAATAATATCAGTGTCTGATGCTCAATTTTTATCGAATGGTAAAAACTAGTGATGTGACGAATAGTAATTCAACCATAATAACCGAATACCGAACATTCGGCTAAATTCGAACCAAATATTCGGCCGAATATTTGGCTTTTGTTGAATGGCGTGAAAATAAAATTCAAAGAAATAGATAGGGAAAAAAATTATTTTATGGCAACGTTGTTGAATCCCCGATATCGCTTAAACTTTTTCTCATGTGAAAACATATCAGTTATAAGGCATACTATTTTTTGGAAGCACTTGGAAGAGACTTGGAAGAGAAATGATAAGATGAATATAAACACAAATATTCAGCAACTGTCCTCTGCAACAGGTAAAAATTTGAATCGAAGTAATTTTTCATTTTGGGACTGCTATAAAACCATAGCCACATCTAGTGAGACCGTTAATGACTGCATTCCTAGAAATAGAGTAGCAATATTGAACTGGACGGGTACTTGTCTGAGGAATTACTAATGTGAGAGCAAGTTCCATTTGTTTAGTGGAAACAACATAGCTTGAAATACCCAAAAATGAGTAAACTGGCATAACTGTACTTATCAGCCCCATCAAATACAGTTTTCAGTGAGTTTACACTTATCATTTGTATGCTCATTCAATATATTCTTCGAATTTATTAAAACTTACAACAGTCACACAGACAACCGAATATTCGGTAAATAAATTCAATATTCGGCCGAAAACCGAATATTGCAAATGAGCCGAATAAGCCGAATACCGAATAATTATTCGGCTTCGGTCCCATCTCTAGTAAAAACCGCACATTGATATGTCTCACGGTTTTAAGAGATATAGGGTGCTTTTAAAAAAATCAGTTTTTAAGGAAAAAATTCTTCCACTCTTTGTTGTATGCAAAACCTTCCCTTTTTAAATTTACTTTGCTATATTTTTTAAATAACGCAAACGAAATTTTTGAAATTGCCTTGTTTTAATTTTTACCATTGATTATATTCTTAAAAACTAGAATTTTTATGAATTTGGTAAGTTTTTGGTGGTATTTTTTAAAAATCAGTAAGTTTTTGGTGGAATTATTCAACATTTTTGTAGCTTTGGTGGAAAATTGAAAAAAATTAGTACGTTTTTGATGGAATTGTTAAAAATGTTGGTAACTTTGGTGGAATTTTTACGAATATAGTAAGTTTTTCGTGGAATTTTTACCAATTTTATTGATTTTGGGTGGAATTTTTAAAAAATTCATTAAGTTTTTAGTAGAATTGTCTTCAAATTTAATAATTTTTGGTGAAATTATATTCAATTTAACTAACTTTTGTGGAATTTTTATTATTAGTTTTTTATTTTTGCGAAATTTTTAAGAATCTAATCAATTCTTGAAATTATTCTTAAGTTTAGTATATTTTTTATATTTTTTAAAAATTCAGCAAGTTTTTGGTGGAATTGTTAAAAATTTTGATAGCTTTGGTGGAATTTTTACAAATTTTATAAGATTTTGGTGGAATTATTAAAAATTTTAGTAGCTTTGGTGGAATTTTTACAAATTTACTTAAATTTTTGGTGATATTTTCAAGAATTTAATTAGTTTTTAGTGAAATTTATTCGAATTTTTGCTCTGCATAAATTAAATATTTGATAATTATTAATAAACCGATCGTTTTGACATTTCATGTGGCATTAGCGTGGTTAGAATAATAAATAACGTTTATGAAAATTGAACGTTGTTTCGGGTCCAAAGGAGCCCCGATTGGCATATAACGTTGCGTTATAAAGCCGTTCAGAAGGTTAGCCGGAAGCAGAGTCGCGGAGCCGGTGGCTTTTTGGACAAAAAGTGCGTTCAAAAATTAACGAAAATGACAGGCGGACGATGGAGAATTTTAATTTCAATTAGGGCTACCACAACGTCGTTCGATTTTCAGGGCCGTTTTTCCGAAATCGGTCACGGACCCCCGAAAATCGTCGGGGAGGTGAAGATAATGGTCGGCAGAATGACGTAGAACCATTGAATCGTCCGAAAAGCAATTTCCAAAAAAACTATTAAAAAAAAGAGCTAGGCGCCTGCGGCGCCCTCTTTTAAAGAGGCGCTGCTTGCTTACTACTTTAATATATTATAATAGAGAACCGTAGCTATTGCAATGCTGACATTTATTGACGGAAACATTAACTTAACCCGATTGACTGATTGTTTGAAATTTTAAGCACATCCGAAGTTAGATAAAGTCAAAAATAAAGAAATTTATACCGATTAATAGGCAACGACTCCATTTACAAACGATTTCTTATAGAAACCGTATTTTGTAGCATACAAAGAAACCTCACGACTTACCCCTCACTGATTTTGATGAAAGTGCCAGTAATAGATATTGATACATACCTATTGGTACGTACTAATCTGTAAAATATTAGGATGCACTATTTAGCGGTTCGCAAGAAAATCGCTATCAAAATTCGCAAGCGGTTTATATGTTAGTGATTAGCCATTCCTCTCAAAACCCCCCAACAGCCGAAGTGAAAATAAATCAGTTACCACGTGCCTAAGATAACGGTTCGAATCCCAAATACATACAACGATATTGCCACTTGGTAACATTTTGTATAGAACTAAATAATATCTCAAATATAGAGGCAATATCGGATTGCTCGTCAGACGTTTATGAGACCAATATCACGTGTTGCTGTTGTTGGTTACTTATTACTGGTTGCGTCAGTCCGAGATTCGCCTAAGGCGGATTTCACACTGAGGCAACCAACAACAAGCAACTGTCAATCAGCAATAAGCGATATTGTCACTTGATGATATTTTACATACAATTAAATGATGGCTCTCACATTGGAGAGCCATCTTTAATTATCATTTAATTCATCTTTAATAATTTAATAAAGAGTCTGCTTTAATTCTATGTAAAATATCATCAAGTGGCAACATCGCTTGTTGCTGGTTGCTAGTTGCTTGTTATTGGTTGCCTTAGTGTGAAACGTGCCTAAGGCAATAAGCAACCAATAATATATAATCGACTATTAAAATGTTAGTAGGCAACTAGCGGTAAAACACTAGTAAATACGACATACGGGGTTTGCGTAATAACACTTAAAAATGACGTTGGTAGCCACTAAAAAAACTATGCATATGGCTGAATGAATGTATTCATGTCTGTAAATATTTGATAAATTTTTATCAATCGCGAGGGCGCGTTTACCATGATTTATTTTTTGATAAGCTATTACTAAATTATCCTCCTTTAAATAGGCTTTCCTTAAATTTTAGTAGAAATAATAGTTTTAATTCTGCTAGAGTGCTGATCTAATTTCTGATTTCTCGTACACGATTGAACATGAACGTGTTTTATTTGTTAATAGTCTTCATACTAGGTAACTAAATAAATTTAATATTAACATGGTATTCGTTTTCATTTCGAATCAAGTTATAATCGATTATGATTAAATCAAGTTAAATGTTTTTTGTTTGCACCATTTAAAAAGTTTCTTGGAATTTTATACATTATTCTAAAACGTCGATAAACGAACCTTGGTAGATCCGTCAACTCTATTAATCTGACCAAATCTATCCGCATTACTACGAACAACCACTAAAGATATTCTTAGGTCAGGCTTTCAAGACAAATTATTTTTGAATTTAGAGATTGTGGATTTTGCTTTAAATCCGTGATTTTCCGCACCTCGGATAATTCGATCTTTTTTGTATTCCGACAAAACTCACTGTCCCAAAAGTGACGGATTAGCGGGGTTCTACTGTATTCTTAAATCATTTTAGTACATTCGGCTTTTGGGCATGAATTACTAAACGATGCAAATTTACCAAACTTACCCGAAGTTTATGAAGATCAATTGAAATCGGTAAGTGATTTCCACAAAGACCGTTTGCGCCTTAGCGAAATGAGTGCTGTAAATGAATTGAAACAAGCTGGACCTACACTGAAAGAATGCTTCATAAATGTCTGGGATTCAGTAAAACCGAAATTCAATGAAATTATGAATATGCGTGATATTATCAACGAATACTGCGAAAAGAAGACTGAATTTCTAAACTGCGTGCATGGATTTGCAAAGACATTGGCAAAATATATAGACGCTAAAGAGAACATAAAAGAAATTATGGAGTTCTCTAAATCAGTGCTAGATTTTGTATGTGACGATGATGCCGAACGAATTGTGTGTAAGTACAGTAAATTTTACTATTTATAAATAATATAAATTATTATTTTATTAATTTATTTTTGTTGTAGTGTTCTACATTGGAAATGGAGGACACTGTATTAACTCCAAATTAACAGAAATCCAATTTTGTCTGAAGGCAGTGAATATAGACCGAAATTTGCAAAACATAGACTATTCCATGTGGATAAAAGAAAAAGGCTGCAAGTAAGTAACAGTTATCTCTTTTTTTGTACGATTTGGTATTTTACGACATTTTTTATTATAGTAATTTTAACAAAGTACAAAACTGTCTTGTTAGAACACTGAAAAGGTGCGATAATCGGATGCCCGCAAATGTTGCTAAAGAGACTTTTGAGCATATAGGCAAATTACTGATGTGTAAGCTTTCTAGCGGTAATTCGTTGGTCTCAACAAGGTTGCTTATCTTGTTGTTTTCACTCTTAGTTTTATGCCAAAGCTTCTAACAATAAGTTACATAAAATATTTAAAATGTGTTTTTATAGTCATGTTGGCAAGAATTTGCCGATAGTTTTGCATGTGCGTACATCCTTGCATTTCGATACACCGTAATGTATTAGATAAGATAGTATTACTTTCATTTCATAGTTTGTACACCTTTCAAGCGATAAATCATTATCAATTCTACATAACTGTATAATTTGTAATTGCGCAATATTAACATAAGTATAACAATTTTTTTATTAAACTTTAGACGAAACTTTTGTGAACTAACAATTTATTAATTTGTGTTCTAGTAAAAATGAATGCAATATTTTTTATTTTAATTATTTCGTAACGTGTATTTTATAAAAGAAATCATAAAAAAACTATACCTTTGATTTTTATCCTTTGCAAGTATAAAAATAACGAACTTTTTTGAAAGGATATCAATAACTTTTAAATACAGTAGAATCCCGAACCCCAGTAATCCGAATTTTTGCAAATGGTTTTCAAGTTCCCATATCACTGATTCCATGTTATTTAGAAACGTTATATATATACATATATATATATATGTATATATATATATATATATATATATATATATACATATATATATATATACATATATATATATATACATATATATATATATTTAATTAGTTTCATTTAATTGTTAATTTCACTATGGTTCTGATGGATTTGACTCTTATTTCTCACATCAATATTTGTGTTCCTCGACATCACAGCAGTTTCCGTTTTTTTTACTTTATAGAGAGATGATGAAGTAAAGCTTATTTAATAAAATTTCCTGGTTGAGAAGTGGCGCTACAGGTTTTACAAAAATTTTTATCACACTTAGCCTAACTTCACTACTACAAGAGTTGTAGTCCCCCATAGCTCACTCAGCTGTGTTGTTAAGCTTAATTCTAATATCGGGATACAATCGATTCGTTACGGGTGTTTTAGAAACTCCGGGTTCTACAAAATTTCCCGGATTTCCATCTGATTCGTTCGGTGTCTCGACGTTTGCTCGCTGATAGGCCCGGTCACCAAACAAGGTAGTTAATGCTGCCCATAAGCTCGCAATTATCGATATCCCACATTCCATCACTTGATACAAAACAAAACCATTTAATATAATAGAAAATATGTATTTTAAAATAATGAACATCATATAAATTAAACCACCCCCATGCATGACTCAGGGCTGATTTAGCCCCCGATTCTATTTCTATTCGGTTAAATAATTTTGTAGTATCGTACTGCTCTGAATCTTCAACTCTACCGGTAAGTTTATTAACTATAAATGAGGTAACTGCTTCCCTTTCTTTACCAAAAACAAAATTATGCTGTACTTTCTCTATTTCTTTTTGGGTAAATAGGCTCCCACTACTAAAACTTCTAATTGGGGTAAATTTTATGTGATGTTTATCATAAGCTTCGAAAATAGCCGGTGTTTGCACTTGGGTTGGGTATGGACTAAAACCAACCCAATTATTATCTAAATGATACAATGGAGGTGCCACTGAGGAACATGGAATTTCTTTCACACGTTCTTGTATAACGTGAATTATTCCAAAGGTATTCATTTCCGTTTCCGTTATTCGCCTTAAGGTGATTTCTAGCTCTATGTTTATTTCATGTTTAATTCTTTTGAGAGCAAACTTTTTAATTGAATTAATGTATCTGCTGATCCTGTTTGTTTTCTGCGCTTTAGTGGTGTTAGATATTAGTATAGATTTAAAAATTGACTTGTTTATAGTATCGATGGTATCTGAATGATTATGTTTGTTTGGAGGTCGTACTCCTTCAATTTCCTTTCTTCGAATAGGGGTTCGTTCGAGGTCGAAGACCCGTTTAAATTTCCACGATTATGTTTTTGTAACCCGTCATTTCTCCTACTCCCTTGGCCAAATTTCATACGATTCGATGAACTTTGTGGAAAAATATTTTGAGTTGTGAATTCCGAAGTCCTAGCCGTGCTTTTATGCCAACAGTTTGCCTCCATATGCCCGTTTTTATTCCAAACTCTGCATACTACTGTATTGGAACATGATGCTGCGAAGTGGGCCGGTTCAAAATACTTATAGCAAACATTAGCATTCGCTTGAGTAGAATTTACTTCCCATAGTGGATTATTTCTCGCATTTAGTGTTCGAAAAGATGCCGTTTTATTATCTGTGTTATATTCAAATTTATTACTTCTCTGATTGTGATTCGTCCAAGTTGTATTTACGCCTTGATTTGCAGTTTGACATGTATTTATTTCATTTGTCGCCGCGTAGAGCATCATTTGATTTAATTCTTCTTGACTTGTAATCTCTGCCGCTTTATGTAGATCGCAATTAGGTTCCCTCATCAGCAGAACTCCAACTGTTTTAGAAATATCTCTCTGAACTCCCACTTTAAATTGTGTTAATAATATATCATTATTTTTCTTAGTTATTCCCGGTATCTCTTCCATCGTAGCACCTTCTCAATCTTCCCGAAGGACTTCTTGTCCTATCAATTTAAGTTTCGTTAAAATTTGGTTTCATTGGTGAAACGGTTTCCTTTCTGTTCTGAGTACATTGCGAAAGCTTCACTTGAGTCGCACCTGGGATTCTGAGTTGTTTGAATTTATTTAGAAATTTTTGTTTAAAATCCTTGTGTGATATGTCATCTTTTGCCAATATTGGTTCACTTTTATAAAAATTAAAGGTTTCTCCCACTAGTTTACACCGAATAGTTTTAATTAAGTCCCCTTCATCGACTTCATCTAATTTTCCCCTTTATTCGGCTTTTTCAAATAAATGATTGATATTTTCCTTTCCCGAAAAATAGTCAACTGAATTCAGAATAGTTCCCAATGAGGGTTTTGGAATTTCGACTTTAATTACGGGTTGGTTCGGCTCCGTGGTGCTCATGGTGATTAAATTATTTGTTTATATTACAATAATAATAAAGTTAGTGTTGTAGTCGGCGCGACGCGACTCCAAGAATATATAACACTCCCACAGTATTTACGCCGTCAGCATTTCCTTATCGTTACCATCCCGAGTCCAGGAGTGGACAAAAGGTCCACACGGCCATATTCCAGATTCATTCATCCAGGTTATTCATTGGTTCGCGACACACCACGCGCATGCCAAAATAACCCAGATTGGTACAATAGGTTTTCCTTAAGTTTTAGTGGAAATAATAGCTTAAGTTCTGCTAGAGTGGTGATCTACTGATTTCTCGTACACGATTCAACATGAACGCGTTTTATCTCTTAACGGTCTTCATACTAGGTAACTAAATATATTTAATATGATCATGGTTTTCGTTTTCCCTTCTAATTAAGTTATAATCGATTATGATTAAATCAAGTTAAATAATTTTTGTTTACACCATTCCAAAAGTTTCTTGAAATTTTATACATTATTCTAGAACTTCAATAATCCAACCTTGTTAGATTCGTTAACTCTATTAACCTGACCGAACTTATCCGCATTACTACGGACAACCACTAAAGATATTTTTGGGTCAGGTTTTCAAGACAAATTATTTTTGAATTTAGAGATTGTGGATTTTGCTTTAAATCCGTGATTTCCCGCACCTCGGATAATTCGATCTTTTTTGTATTCCGACAAAATTCACTGTCCCAAAAGTGACGGATTAGCGGGGTTCTACTGTATTTTTAAATCATTTTAGTACATTCGGCTTTTGGGCATGAATTACGAAACGATGCAAATTTACCAAACTTACCTGAAGTCTATGAAGATCAATTGAAGTCGGTAAGTGATTTCCACAAAAACCATCTGCGCCTTAGCGAAATTAGTACTGTAAATGAATCGAAACAAGCTGGGCCTACTATGAAAGAATGCTTTATAAATGTCTGGGATTCAGTAAAACCAAATTACACCATACCTAAAGACATCATGAATATGCGTGATGTTATCAATGAATACTGCGAAAAGAAGACTGAATTTCTGAACTGCGTGGATGGATTTGCAAAGACATTGGCAAAATATATGGACGCTAAAGACAAAATAAAAGAAATTATGAGGGTATCTAAATCATTGCTAGATTTTGTATGTGACGATGATGCCGAACGAATTGTGTGTAAGTACAGTAAATTTTACTATTTATAAATAATATAAATTATTATTTTATTAATTTATTAATTTATTTTTGTTGTAGTGTTCTATATTGGAAATGGGGGACACTGTATTAACTCCAAATTAACAGAAATCCAATTTTGTCTGAAGGCCGTCAATATAGACTCAAACTTACAAAACATAGACTATTCTATGTGGATGAAAGAAAAAGGCTGCAAGTAAGTAACAGTTTTCTCCTTTTTTTGTACGATTAGGTATTTTACGATTTTTTTTATTATAGTAATTTTGACAAAGTACAAAACTGTCTTGTTAGAACACTGAAAAGGTGCGATAATCGGATGCCCGCAAATGTTGCTAAGGAGACTTTTGAGCATATAGGCAAATTACTGATGTGTAAGCTTTCTAGCGGTAATTCGTTGATCTCAACAAGGTTGCTTATCTTGTTGTTTTCACTCTTAGTTTTATACCAAAATTTCTAACAATAAGTTACATAAAATATTTATAATATGTTTTTATAGTCATGTTAGCGAGAATTTTCCGATACGGATTTGTATGTGCGTAAATCCTTGCATTTCCATGTACAGTAATGTATTAGATAAGATAGTATTACTTTCATTTCATAGTTTGTACACTTTCCAAGCGATAAATCATTATCAATTCTACACAACTCTATTATTTACAATTGCGTAATATTAACATAAGTATAACTATTTTTTTATTAAACTTTAGACGATACATTTATAAACTAACAATTTATTAATTTCTGTTCTAGCAAAAATGAATGCAATATTTTTTGTTAAAATAATTTCATAACGTATATTTTATTAAAGAAATCGCTAAAAAAACTGTAGGTTTGGTTTTTATCATTTGCAAATATAAAAATAACGAAATTTCTTGAAAGAACATCAATAACTTTTAAATATAGTCGAATCCTTACAATCCTGTACTGAACCTCAGTAATCCGAATTTTTGTTAATCCGAACGCTTAAAATACTAAAATATATTTTTTGAGTTTAAGGTTTAAAGTTTCAAACAGTTCCAAAACATCTTGCCAAGATGATAACAATTTCAGACAATGATAACATTTTACATACATATCTATTAATAGTAAATAAGAATATACCTCTTAATTTTACATGGTAGAACAAAACATAATTATTTTTGCTCAACAATTATGAATTCGCAGAACTATTAGTTCGACTACACGATAACCAAATAGGTCATAGTTACAACAATTAAAGATTTACTCAAAAGATGACATCAAATTTAATTAGTTGTAATTAGTTGCACGTGATTTTTACTATAGCAGTAACGGATAGGACAATCAAAACAAGACACCATGTATATATAGGGTATCAGACCTGTGCCATAGTTCTATGGCACTTCTTTTGCTAGTGATAAGCAAAGGTAAGAACTCGTTGCTTAGGAAACGTCGGTCTTTCTGCCTCCCACAGAGCACAGCAAAGTGCTTGGATGGAAAATGTTCATACCTGATAAAAAAATATAGGAAAAAGTAAGGGTTGGTAGGAAAAGTATATACTGAGTGTCACACCTGTACCATATGGCATAGAAGTGCCTTAGTTCTATGGCACTTCTTTTGCTGGTGATAACCAAAAATAAGAAGACGCGTTGCTTAGAAAACGTTGTCGGTCTTGCTGTCACATACAGAGCACAAAAACGTGTTTGGATGAAAAATGTTCATACCTGATAAAAAAATATTCAGGAAAAAGTAAGGGTTGGTAAGAAAAGTATACTGGTGTCCCAGCCAAGTGGACTAGTCGAAATATCTCGGAAACTACAAGACCAATAAATTTGAAATTTTATGTGCAGATTTAATACATTGTAAACTACATTTGGAAAATATTTTCAGTCATCTATGACATCCGGTTATACCGGAAGTGGTTAAGGAATTATTATTATCGAACGCAATAATTATTTTTCGTTAGGTTGATTAATTTGAAGATAATTTTACTTGAAACATTTTTTTCTATCATTTGTAATTTCAGGGAAAAAAATTATTCATTGCTTATTTTTTCACCTTAATCAAATGTAAAAAATTATGAAAAATGTTTTTTTCTCTGAAACTACAAGTGATAGCAAAAAATGTTTCAAACAAAATTATCTTTAAATTAACCAACCTATCGAAAAATAAATATTACGTTCAAATAAAATAATTCCTTAACCCATTCCGATATAACCGGAAGTCATGGATGACTGAAAATGTTGTCAAAATGTAGTTTAGTATGTACTAAATCTATGTATAAAATTTCAAAGTCATCGGATTTGTCGTTTCCGAGATATTTCGACCAGTTCACTTCGGTGGGACACCTGTATACAGGATGTCGGACAAAAAACGCCCAGGCCATATATTGGTTATTTCTATTTGGATTTTCATACAAAATCAAATGTGTTAAAGAATACTACATTTTGGAATTCATTTCAATTTTGCCAACGCCACCTTTGACCATAACCGACTACGACTTTTGTTTTTTGTCATGCATATTTTTTCTTGTCATCTACAAGACCTTCGTTTTCTGAATCCAACGACGCACAGTATATTTACTATTATTAACTATTTACTGGAGAAACAATATAATACTATTTTTTTGTCGTGACGATTTTTATGGAAAGTAATGGAAAATGTATGGAAATTCATCGATTGAAAACTATTTCTTATTGATACGTAACGACTTAAAGAATTCTTGGGAAAAAAATGTTAAAAATAAAATCGGTCCCATCTGTAAATCTCTAATGAAAAGTGACGATTGATTTAACATTTACAAATTTTTGATTTGACGTGTCTGCTTGATTTTGCATTAAACTATTTTTTTTAATGTAGGTCCTATTTTGCCATAAAGCAAGTAGGAAGCATTTCCTATAAAACCAAAAATGAGAGATAATTGAAAATGCTATTATTAAATTCATCACATTTAACTATATAACCAGGTAGAGTTTCAAAATTGATACTTCTCAAATAATACAGTTTTCCACCATTCCGAGACTTTATACTAACCCTGTATTATTTCCTTTTTCTCAAAGTATACACTTATTGTTAGTCACAAAAGTCATCGTACATGCCAAAAATTCGTATTTATGGACGAAATATTCGAGTTTAAATTCGACATTCGATGTTCTTTATAGTTTATCCTGTCCGTGCAATTCAAAAGTATTACATTTAGATTAATTGCTAAATAATATGATGTTTCAAAATTTCATAGATCTGTCAATATGTTCTTAAAGAAATTCCATACGTTTCTTCTGGTTTATTGGACTGATAAATGGCTTTTTCCTCATTTGTCTTTCATTAAAACCTTATTATCGTAACAACCGATGAATACATTTTGGGTGGATATTCTTTCCTGTTTCTTTCGACACCTCTTTCGCCAATATTGAACCACTTACAATAGATTCTTTTAATATTTTTCGAATAACATTTCGTTTGTTTCCTGAGTTTAATTTCGGAGGATGACTTGTGCAAGGTTTATTGTTCACATTATTATTCGTTTTGAACGTTTTAATGATGTATTATACTGTAAATCGTGGTTTACTACCAAGTTCTCAGATTCTGCGTAAAGATTTCTCTCCATTTTTGAATACAGTGAAATCTCCCTTGGGCGGACACCAACGGGACCGACCGAAAGTGTGCGTTCAAGAGGGGTGTCCACTTAAGAGAAATTCAAAGTAAATATCGTGCTTTTTAATGAAAACTATTATTTAAAAAATCGGATATTTAAACCGTATATGTGAATGTTTTTAAAATAAATAAAAAAATTAAAGCTTAAATTCACTTATTAAGTAAAATTAAGAGTATTCTTGCTCTCTGTATTAACAAACTAATGTAAGTATTAACTTAAAGGGACTGAAACTCTCTTTCAAAGATTATATAATTCCGGCATTTTTTTTAAACTTGCGAAAAAAAGGATTTGTTAGCTTACAAAGTACATACATATAATAGAACATATTATGTAACAATACAAAATATGAAACTAAATGTTAGTCTAATGACGCAAAAAATCAAACTGGCTTCGCAGTCTTTAAACTGGCGACCAGAAATCGTATTTTTAATTTAGAAAGAAGCTTCAAAGACTTTATCACCATAATTTTGGATACTCTCTGCTAATACTGGAACCTCATCGACGTCAGAATCTTCAGACAGTTCTTACACTTCTGGATTTTCAATTTCTTGTCCTGAATCTGGGTCCACAACATACAAATTTTTTATCCAGTTTAAAAAATCATTAAGGTTTTTATTATCAGTCAATTTCAACAAATTCTTATATTTGAGAATATCTGTAACTACATTAAGTGGTAAGTCATCTTCTGGATCAGATGTAAAAACTTAATTTAGCTTGTTTTCACTTTGCATATTGTCGTGCTTAAATCCTGATTTAGGGAGCAATTTTTAACGGTTTCCTTGGTTGCTTGGGTCCAAGTTGTTTTTGCAAAGTACAATACATCCGCATATCTTTTTCTGCATAGACGTCAAACTAGTATTGAACCGCGTATGTACCGAAAAAAATGAGAACGTTTAAATATCAGTTAGTCGGGGAAGTCCCTCATCCAAGCTATGCAGAAAGGTATGACATAGACTGTGCTTGTACCTTGCAAATATTGAGGTCGGTAAAACACCGGTTAAAGAGAAAATCTTTTATTAAAGGGAGACAGCCAAGCCTGCGCGCGGTGCGATTGTCCGTTTAAGAGAACACTTGGTAGTGTCCGCGTCCGTTCAAGAGAATGTCCGTCCAAGAGAGAGTTAACGCAATGCAAATTAAATGAGAGTCGGTCCGTTCCATGAGAAACTGTCCGTGCAAAGGGGGTGTCCGCGAGGAGGAATTTTACTGTATATCAATTACTTTTTTTAATTATTCATCAGTTTATTTCCTACAAACGCTCATGATAAATTAATGAATAAAATGTTATGTAATTTTCGCGCTGAACATGTCTTACGAATCGGAGTTTACAAGGTACTAAAGTTAAATGAAGTAAACCGAAAATTAACTCTCGGTAAATCATAATAATGAGGTTTGAATTATTGTGTGAACACTTTCATGATATCAAAAAATCATATTTTTTAAGTTATTTATTTATTCTAATAATATATGCTTTGTTTTATCCATAAAACGTCATCTTGATTGAACGATCAAGCGGTAATTGAATGATCAATTATCTCTTATATTGATCGCTGCTCGTTTACAATTTTAACGTTTTAAGACCTTTTATTATTAATGTTAAATTGTTTTACAATGTAATTTGTTACTGTTCAGCTAGTTTATGACCTTTGTCTCCGAAGATTGCAATTTTGCCGAAACATGTCAGACAATAAAAACTTTATTATAACCAGTATGGCACAAGAACTTTTTATTTCTTAAATAATTAATACTGGTTAAAATGGATCACAACCACATTGTCTTTAATACGGTTATTTTAATGTTTTGTAGTAATTTTTTCACCTGTACGAAGACTTTCGTGACTAACAATAAATGTAATTTATTTTTTATAGTATATTTAATGAATTAAAATGTGTTAGCACGAAATAAATTAAGAGAACTCTAACAAGAATTGTTTTAATGTTTTTTTAACCTAATTCTCTTTTTACACGAATTTTTTGGGTGCGTACATATCGTGTAAAAAGAGCATTAGGTACATATCGTTTTTAAATTCTAATACGCATGTGTTTTATTTTTTACATTCAATGTTTGCAGTTTTAGTTATTTAGTAGATATAATTTGATAATCCGAACCACCTTCGACCCCAATTAGTTCGGATTATCGTTATTCCACTGTACTCACCATACTTTTCTCAAGGCGTAATTTCACTGAGGTTACACAAAACGACAAGTAGCATGCTACGTGTCATGTGATGCCATATGATGTCATGTAATGTTGCTTGTTTCTGCTTATACGACTTTACCAATTTTTTAATAATGTTGTACAAGAAAGTTGGCGCCTACTATCGCATGCGCTTTGTCGTTTATGTTTGTGGCATGTGTCTTCGTCAATGACTTATAGGCAACTTCATTTTGTTGCATCATGTTTTTACAAAAGGTCACGAAGGCTGCATATTTGGTATTAGCATTGAATGGCAGAAAAAAAGAAGGAAGCTGGTGGAGAAGAAAATTATTTGTTGATGGTCAAGGAGCTCAAACCGACTTTTGCAATAAATGGGTTGCTGATGACGAAGCTTTATTTCGAAATTTCACACGAATGAGCAAACAGGATTTTGAGTACCTGCTAGGGAAAGTCTCGCCGATTATAAAGAAATCTGTAATTAACTTTTATGATTAACGTCTGATCATTATCAACGTCTAGCACGAAGTTAAACAACTCAAATGCAAACCACTTTCGTTTCTTACTACGAGACGAACTACTCTTCTTTGTCTGTAGTTTTTTTTTCGTTCGCAATGAAAAGCTGAGCGTAAATTCTTGATTTTCCTTTTTACCTCAGTCAAGTTACATTCGTATTTACTGGCTAGTACCTTCAGCTTATTATATTTCAATCTGTTATTTATGTACTCCGCAAATTTATTGTTCCGCAATTCCGGTGAATTATGGTAATCTTCTATAACGTATGTTGTTTTATCAATAATCGATTCCTTTTCGCACAAGAAGAAGCACCGATCCACTGATTATTGGATACATGACAACATCCTTCGACACATTTAACCTTGTTGAGCGGTGCCTCGTGCGGCCAGCAGTATCCATCAACAAGTGGCATGGGTAAAGGACGCATGCTTCATGTTCCTTCAATTGAAAGACATAACATGACATGTATCATTGTCGCATTATATCATAACTTGAAATGGAGCTGCACCATGAAGAGAAAGGTGAAAAAGTAATCCTGCTTTCCGTAACATTGCCGAAACTCTTTCTTCTTTCTCTTGATAGTAGAGCTTTATTTCGGGTTATAGTACATGATGATCAAAAGTTACCTCACAACAGTCGAAGTACGCCTTCATGCCGTATTAAGAAGGTATATGCCAAGGACGCTGAACAAACAGGATAGCTCAATCTGCGGTAATCGTCCGCCAATTTTTGACGTCACTGCTAAGCTTAGCGTCTTTGTCTTGTACTCGACTGTCTTAAGGTACGTTCCCACGGAGCGTGATCGCTTTCGTGAGGCATAAGTTCGAGAAACGCGCCCCATGTGAACGAAGTATCATAGGTTAGCTGCTGACGTCATAGGCAAGTGGTGGTCACGCCTCAGATCAAACTTGTTTGATTTTTGTCGTGAATATGCTTTCGTATGCCGGTTTTTAAAAATTGCGACAAACAGTAATTTGAAAGGTCGTGTCATTAAATTACAAGATAGTGAAACCCTGCGATTTCTTAAACTGTACATGGACGAAAAAGTGCTGTATGATACAACTAAGCCGTTCAGTGCACACATCGATTAACTCCACTTTTTGAAAAATCTTAAATTTAAGTGTCAAAGCACTTGGTATAGTCATAATTTTTTATATTTATAATAACTTTCCTGAATAACAAAAATTAACACCATTAAACGGTAAAATTTGTTTGGCCATTGAACAAAAAGTAATTTATTTCAGAAGCCATTTTGATTAACTCCATACTCTAATGTAAATCGTTTCAATAACGCAATTATTTCGGATGTCATGAATCCAGTAAAAATATAAGCCACATGTTTATATGGCCAGAAACTGAAGGATCTCGTGGGTCTCAAAAAATTTCATCTTATCTAATAATGTACATAGAGACTTACGCTACAAACTTCAAAAAAATAATAACATATTCGGATTCGTGTATCGGGCAAAACAGGAATATTAAATCTGTCTTAAGTTTATTGAAACTTGTTCAAAGTACGGACATAAGAGCTGAGTCAATTGAACTGAAATTTTTGGTAAGTGGACACAGCTATTTGCCCAATGGCACAGATTTTGCCATTATTGAGTCACATGAAAAAAAAATCAAAACATTTTTTCACCAGATGATTGGTACAATATAATCAAAACATGTAAAAAGAAAGTGCCATTTCACCTAACCCAAATGACCCACCAAGATTTTATTCAACAAAACCTTTGGAACGATCAATTAGTAATAGAAAAGTAACCATCACAGGATTTCCAGTAAATTGGTTTAAAAAACGCTGTATAAAGTTAGAAAGGTCCAAACCCCATCTCATACAATTCAAATGTGACTATAATGGAACTACACAATTTAAAGCCATTAATATAAGAAAATCTGTACCAGATAGACCGCAAAGTTTCAAAAATTTAGATCAGCCTTTATTAAATCTTAAAGGTAGAACTGTCACAAGGGAACAATGGAGAGACATGATGGACCTGCTAAAATTTGTTCCTCCTGTTAAACATGATTACTATAAAAACTTGACAACAAATCGAAATGACGAGTCCTCACATACAGCTGATGAAGAAGACATTATTTGTATAATAACTACCTTTTTCTGCAATAAAATACTTAAAATTTTAAAGATTGAATTTAACTTTATTACTTTTTTCAGTTGCCAAATCGATTAACTTCAGCTGTCACATAAAAACGGTAACATTACTGACGATTATTTTTCGGCTATTTTTCTCATTAGTTTTATATACCGTTAGATGAAAGCTATATCTGTATTTATGCATTCTACATTATATATTTGAATTTATACTATAACAGAAATTTAAAAAAACAAATAGGGTAAGGTGCGGTAAGTGTAGCATAAAAATTAAAAAGTGAGTGTAACTTTCAATCGTTACAACATCAATAATGCTTTCCAACGGATTTTTTCTTTTGTCAGTATAATAACTTGGGACATACTCTAGATAATGAAAGATATTTCATTAAATAAAGTAATACTGAATAAATTATTTTTATTTTTTTAATTTTATTCGTCGTGGACGCACTTCCCCCGCTAATGTGGGGCAAAAGCGACTAAGGCCTCTTTCTCCGAACAAAATACCTTGATTAACAAATGGGACTAATGCAATCTAATTTGAAGAATATTCTTTATTGTGTACCGAAGCGAAAATCATTCATTTGTAAGATAACCAAGTTAGTCACTTTTAACTGCCGTAGTATAAGTTATGGAACTTAACACAAGGCAGTTTCGTTAAAAAGAAGTTACGATGAACATAACAAATAAAATATTATACTAATTCAGTCTACAATGGGCCTGTCCACCATTTTTCAATTTTTATTGCATTGGATAGAGCAGAAAAAAAAAGTTTCTCCGTATCTTTGCGTTTTTTTCATAGCTTATCCCATCGTTCAGAAAAAAAATCATAAAGTCGGCCAATTTAAAAGAGCGTTTAAATAAGGTACTGTGTGACGTCGGAGCGTTCGATCCCCTCTACCAAAAAACCCGTTCAAATGGTCTGAAGTTGTACGGCAAAACGGTTTGTTTACGGGCGGAAATCACAAGATGCTGATGATAATATGTGTTTTATGGCTAGGTTATTTTTTGCATATTTACGTGTTGTTTACTTCCTTATATGAACTTTTGAGGTGTATATAACAAATAATACACATATTAATAACAAAGAAAAACAATTTGTCCACCGACTTCTTAACGATAACTACTAGGTTATTAGAAAGAGATAGGTACAACGAGTTCCTATAATAGAAAAGGATGGATATATATGTTTGCGTCGGATTTTTCTTTTGCCAAGTCATAAGTACTGTATTAAATCTGTGGCAATTTAAACAACACCAACTTCACAGGGAATTTCAGCATGGCCGATGGATTCAACCAATGAGCGATCAATTAACGCTTCGACGTCATCAACAGGTCACGTTATGAATCGCATTTCAAAAATATAGGTTTTAAAATCGTTTTTTGACGTAATACTGTAAAAATAAATACTAAAGCCTTGACATATATGATCATCGCCTTTTAGAGAATGGATTCCGCCCAAAAAAACCTATACTTTGGAAAAAGTGGACAGGCCCATTAACCAAGAAACGTTATTATTCTTCTGTACTTCGTTTCTGGTTAGAACGAAACCTCTACTGAAATAAACGCACTTGCCCCGTCAATTAAAATGGACGGGGCAAGTGCGCTACAGCCACATAAATGGAACTGTATTAACCGATAAGAAAAATACCTTAAGAATAATTAATGTAATTTAGAAACCTGTATGCTTGCCACATATCACCACAATAACTTAACTAATATTGAAACTGTTGGACAATTTACTCAAACATCACTAACTCGCTTTGCAATTTCGACTGCAACAAAAATTTTGGACGCATTTTTTTCAAAGTAACAAGGGAGGCGAATATCGCCAAACGATAAAATAGCGACGAATATGTTAATAAAAGTTTTTATTCATAGGTCTCAGCGCCATAAATTCAAACATGTAACATTTAATGGCTAAAAGTGCACTTGCCCCGTAAACGCGCTTACCCCACTTCACCTTATATTATTTCATCGCATTTTTCAACTTTTTGTTCTATGGAGTTAATCGATGTGTGCACCGAACGACTCAACTATGGATAAGTATATAAATCGAGATTTGAGAATGGCAGCTCTCCAATTCTCAAATTGGAACCTGGAAAATTCCAGGCCCTTGAAAGAGTCTCCAATGGCTAAATATCGTAAAGTAATCATAAGTTTTGTTTTAGCAGTCATTGGTTGTCTCATATTTGTATCTAATTTTGAAATCAGGGGTGAAACTGCTTCCAGTAAGTAATTAAAATCGCCTTCAGACATTCGTAAGAAGTTTTTAAAATCCTCTGTGTAATTACTTCTTAGCTCCCTATCTGGCAAACTATGTGCTCTCGATTTCCTATCAAATATCCACTTTCTAATCCACCATCATCTTTTCTTCCGTTTATCTTTCGATTTTGCCAATTGATTCATTTTTTGTGCCAAAATAGCACCAAACACTGAACTCATCACCAAGGTCAATAGAGTAATGGTATAAGGTTGTCCAACTCGAGTGGCGCCGTGTTTGAGGGGAGAAGGCGGGCGTGACGTCACGCTTGTCCGGCGAGATGAAATTTTTATCAATAATTCTTACAACAAAATATATTAAAAGGAAATTTTACATATTTTGAAAATAATGATAATTTACTGATAAAAAATGATTTTTAGTGGGTGAATTTTTTGTTTTTCCTTTATACTGAAAATTTTTCTTTTAAAATATTGACTTTTTTTAAAGTCTGATTTTTGTATTTAAACAATTTATTCTAATAAATAGCCTTTGTTTAATATAAACTTTAATTATGTGGTGAAAATTCTCAGCAAAATGTGGAATAATTTTTTTATACAATTTTTTTACTGTTTTTTTTCTGTGGTTAACATTTTCCCCCAAATATTTTTTAAATTCTTCTTCCAAATTCCCAATCAGTACTTTAAAGGCAATACGTGAAATAATAACGTGAAATTTACAAACAACGCGTATATCGCGGACGGCTAGGACAAGGATGACGTCACATAATCGAGAACTTGGGTATGTGAGGGGAAATTTTGCTTGCAACATAGGAAGGATAGGGAGTTGGACAACCTTATTAGCATTACTCTAATGACCTTGCTCATCACAACACGAGCCTCGGCGAGCAGGTGATTCATGGTCAGCTTTCCGCGATCAACCATCGATCAACTAAACCACGTTTCCGCAATGTTGCCAGATCTACCGCTAAAGCGGTATTTCTACCGTTTTCATATTACAAATACCGCCCTACCGTTTTAACAACCAAATCTACCGTTTTTTATTTTGTTGTCATACAGTTTAATGTTTATTTTATTTTGATTTACTTTAGTAAATTGTATTATATTTTTTATGAGTAAATTTATTTGAAAACAAATGAAGGAAGTTTTTCAAATACTGCCCTCTGTTAGTATTTAAAAGTATTTTTACATTCAGTAGTTCACTTGCTGGTGCGGATTCTGTAAAGTCGGTAATTCTAGTTGGCGCTACGAGCGCTACATTTTTAGATAATGAAAATGGGTACTTTACCGAAATGTCGACCAAGTGGCGACTTTACCGTTCTGTAAAAGTCCCCTGTGTCGCTAGTTCAATTAAATTCGAAAATGGGTACTTTACCCAACTGGCGAGGTATAAAAGAAAATCGAAGAGAATTATGAGTCATTTATATTTAAACCACGAAAAATTACAAAGCGTTTAGTGTTTTTAAGTGTTCTTTGATTTGAATCCGATTTAACAAGTGGTAAGTGAATTTATTTTTATTTGTTCTTGTGTATAAGTACACTATAAAAACGAAAAAAATACCAAATCGTTAACATTTTTGGAAATGTAGTACGGTGCATAATGGCAGAAGCAGGACATTCAAGAACATTGCGTCGGTCCAGTAGTTCTGAAGAAACACGAGAAAATTCTGATGAGGCTCAAACACCTGCCAAGAAATTAAAATACCATCAAACCTACAGTTGCAGAAGGGAAGATGAACCAGACCTAAAGGGGTGGCTTCAGGTAAGCAAAAAGGTTTTTTTTTAGACATTAACTTGGTTTATATTTCATACCATTTTTTGTAGGGATCCTATTTTGCTTATTGCATTGCTTGTGATCTGGATATCAGCATCAAAGCTGGAAAGCTTCAACTTCGCCGACACGCAGAAAGAGAAAAGCACAAGCAAGCTTGTCGAGGGAAACTCAAGCAGAGATCCTTAAGAGATATGATGTCTGGCGAACTCAACACTCAAGTAAAAGATGCTGAATTAAAATTGGCGGCCTTTGTGGTTGAACATAATTTGCCCTTTGTATTAATGGATCATATCCCCGACTTGCTACGATCGGTATGTCCTGACTCAAAAATTGCTGCAGGTATTAAAACTGCGCGAACTAAAACAACAAATATAATAAAAAATGTCATTGGTGCCTATTCATCCCAAACATTAATTCAGTTATTAAAAAATAATAAATTTAGTTTAATTATCGATGAAACAACAGACAGAACAACAATGAAACATTTATGCTTGGTTGTAAGATTAATGTTTGATAATAATATTCAAGATTGCTTTTTAACCCTTCTTCCAGTAGAAAATGCTCAAGCAGAAGCTTTATTTGAACAAATTATTTCTTTTTTTACTCAAAATAACATTCCCTATGCGTCAAATCTCATTGGCTTTGCTGCGGATGGGGCTTCCAATATGATGGGGCGGCATAATTCAGTAGCTTCAAGGTTCATTAAGGCAGTTCCCAATATTTTTATTTTAAAATGCATTTGTCATAGTTTTGCATTGTGTGCGTCAAATGCATGTAGTAAACTACCAAATTTTGTAGAAGCTATCACTCGAGATATTCACAATTATTTCAGCAATAGTCCTAAACGGATTTCAGAATTCAAAGCATTCCAAGACTTCTGTAATATTAAAGGCCATAAAATTTTGCACCCGTGTCAGACTCGTTGGCTATCTCTTATAAGTGTGGTTGACCGAATCCTCGAACAATATGACGCCCTAGTCCTCTTTTTCACTGATGTCTCATACCATCATAAGGATGATATTCAGTCCGATAATATTTTAACTCATTTAAAAAACCCAGTCTACAAATTATACTTGCAATTTTTGCAGTTTGTTTTACCATTATTTGTAAACTTAAACAGGCAGATGCAATCTGAAAGTCCACAAATAAGCAATATATATACCTCAGTGACATTGGTAGTAAAAACAATAATGGATTATTACATAAAACCTGAAATTCTACAAAGCAACGAAGTTTTTAACGTAGATTTTCAAAATCCTAGGAATATGTTACCTTTGGAAAAAATGTATTTTGGGGTTGCAATTAATTTAACAAATCTACAAGAGACGGAGTTACATCATCTTAAAACAAATTGCCTGGCGTTTTATATTGAAGGAGTAAAACAAATATTGCAGCGTTTTCCTTTAAGAGACAATTTATTAAAAGAGTTATCTTTTTTGAATCCTCAGTCTGTCCGTCAAACACAGTTTAATACTATTGCCCCTATAGCATCAAAATGGCCAAATTTAGTCGAGGAGAAAAACCTACAAATAATTGACAATGAATGGAGGCTTTTAAGAAACATAGATGTCCCAAACACTGAAAAAATCTTTGAATTTTGGTTCACAATTTCAAGTATAAAATGCGGCGATGGCACACCTATGTTTGCGAATTTAACAGAATTTATTTTTAAATTACTGATTTTACCACATTCAAGTGCTAATGTGGAAAGAACGTTTTCAACAATAAATCTGCTAAAAACCAAACAAAGAAACAAACTTGGTACTGATACCATTATAGGTTTGTTGCACAGTAAACGTATTGTTACGGATACGTGTTTTAATTTTAAGCCTAATAATAATTTACGTCGTTTATTGACCAAAGAAATGTACAAAGATTAGATATTAGCTTGTTTTTAGTCTTTTAAATAAATGTTTATATCTTTCTGTTTATTTTTTATTAAACCAATCATTTAAAAATGTTCAAAGGCGTTTATGTGATTACCAATTGGATGCTTCACTTGCCAAGCAAATCGACTAAATCCATCTTTTTGAATGTTATCGAATTTTAAACTTTAAATTTTTTGTCTCAAACCCCTGAGAGTGTAGCACCATGGAATCGACACGGATTTATCATAAGCCATAGTGTATTTTTGAATTTGTAATTTTTAAACAATTTTAACAAAACGATATGTACTATTTTTTGGAGACATTATTTTGATTGCATTCAATACTATAGGTAATAATACGTGTAATATTCAAATCCACATAACTGGCGCCTCTAGCGACTTGCGTAAGACCGATTTATATTTGAATATAAATTATTGTTTAAAAACAAAAATATTAATTAAAAAAAAATAATAAACTCTATTAAACTTCAGGCTTACGATTTTTACAACTTAAAATTAAATGTGGCCCACTCTGTTTTTAACAACTCATGCCAATAGATGGCACTGATGAACGAATTCTACCGCCATCTACCGCTATTTAAGGCAAGATTCTACCGCTGTGAGAAAAATTTATCTGGCAACACTGCGTTTCCGTTGATACTGCAGTCCGTGTGAACGATCCACGTTCCACGACTAACAAGGTTCCTTGAGCATTTTCACGACAGCAAACACGAAAGAGTGATACACTTTCGTCTTCACGTTCAGTGGGAGCGTACCTTTACACTCGACTATCTCACACTCGACTCTCTGTCTTGCACTAGACTGAAACCACAACAAGCGACGTCAAACTGGCGACTGCAAACTAAATTTCAGCGTATACACATCCTTGGGATTGAGCCATCCTGTTAGTTCAACATCCTTGGGATTGAGCCATCCTGTTAGTCCAACATCCTTGGGATTGAGCCATCCTGTTAGTCCAACATCCTTGGGTATATGCATATATACATTTTTTTAAACACTTTTCTAAATTGGGTTGCCTATCTTTTGGGTCAAAATTACAAATAAACTAAACATGGAAATTTTTCATTTTATTATAGGCACTGTGTTTTCGCTTTGTATATGACCTTATTAAATGGGAAAGAAGACTGCACAGTATGTGTACATATAACGGTTGCAAAAACCAATTTTTATAGAATATGTACTTTGAAAAAGTGCGTTTTCTGTCTACAATAACATCTTGCACATTTCGTTATTATAAAATAAATTAGTATTTATGTAGTAACTTTATACACATAGAGCAAGTATATTTAATGGAAAATAATATATATAAGTAAAAAAAATTTTTTTAAGTAAAAATCTGCAAAACTACTTCATTATATCCTAAGGGTCGAAAACAACAAGAAAGAAAATTTTGAAACAAGATTAAAAATGTCATTTCCTTTAAAAGTTCAGATAGAAATATCAAAACCCTTTTTTTAAAGGAAATGAGAGTTAAAAACGTCTAATACTTTAAAATTGAAAAAAAAATATTAGTAATTAATTAACACCTTCTACAATATTAGTCACTCTTGAATCAACCCAACACAAACGTAATAACATAAAAAGTAAAATATTCAAAATAAATGACCACAATGTTACGATATTAGAATTTCACGATTAAATTGACGTCACGACGTGAAATCCACAATCAGCGTCTGCGCAAAGATGACCTTTCCTATCGTATTCGTTTTCATTTAGCCAGTATTTCGTCTAGTCAGAGTTCTGATGCGTTTTGGTGGTGTTCAAAACTAAATTTATACCTTAAAACGTTAAGGAAACCATACGAAACAGTGTCAAACTAGTGTTTCCTCACAAACAATACACCATGAAAGCATTTTATCTATTAATAGCTTTCGTAGCAGGTAAATAAATATAATTTACAATCTCCGCTTTTCTCTTTGACCTCAATGGAAGATTGACTTTACCCTCGGGATTTACTAATTTATTATTAACCTGTTGTTATTAATCAATATTCGATAACGTTTTCTTTATGTTTAGGTTATAAACATTGTAAAATGTGTTTGTTAATCACAAAATTGAGAAATCATCGTTTTAGACTTGAAATTTAATTACGTGTTTGTTGTTAGACTTTGGACACACTTTGTTCGTAATATTGATAAAATGAATTTATTTATAAAGTATTTGTTAATTTATTTGAAATGTTTTGATATATTATTTGAAATATCATTCATTTGAAAATATTTTAAATACAATTATTAAATTAAATCCTTTAAAAGTTGTAACAAGGTGAAGAAAACAAAATCATTTTCAAGGAAAAACAGGTTTACTATAGATATGTGTAAATTAAAGACTTGTAAAACGTTTGAAACTTTTTTCTGATTCACATCATTTCTAAAGAATCTATAGAATTTTTTTTTAGATTTATTGCGTAACGTTATCTTATAAATTTTAAAAACCCACTTTAAAATTATCGGTAAACCATAAAAATTCATCGAGAATACTCAATAATTCAGTGTCACGTGGTCTAAACTGTTCTATTTTTATAACAAGTACTCAGAAACTGTCAGAGTTCATCATTGTTTATTGTTTTATTACTTTTTTATTCTTTTACCTACTTCACGAAGTTTCACGATAAAATCAAAATGTAATTGTTTTATTTACAAAGACCTTTGTATTCTTTCTTAAAAATTCTTTTATTTCGTTTCTGATCTTTGGAATTATTTTGTAATTTTAATGATAAAATCATGACTAATGAGTTTGTGAGTAATAAATGTTTATTAACCGGTTTTAAACTATACATTTAAATTTTTTTGTTGATATAATTGTATATCAACTTGTTAAGCTTTGAGGATATTTTTTAAATTCTTCAGTTTGAAATTTTACTTACAAATTTGGTACTTTTAATATTTAACGGTTAAATTATTTGAAATATGAAACGGTATGTTTTTAAGGGAAGTTGTTATTAACCCCTTAACCGGGTATGACGTATATATTCGTCATGATTACATGTAATTCCAATCCATCGACCCGGTTAACAGGTTAAAAGTTGAAATATTTGCTTTGTAGATATATATTACTCACAATTAGATACTAGGTGTTGGCACAAGTGTTCACTAAGCAAAAAAGTTGGAATAGAAAACGTCAGACAAATGTCAAAAAATTAACATTGTTGACTCTAACCTTTAAAACTTGAGAAATGCCAATGTCAAAAAAATGTAGTTTCAAATTTCAAGGTGACAACCTATAAAATTATCTAAAACGCTGAGTTTTTTGTTTGAAATAATATGAAATAATCTATAAAAGGAATATAGAAAGAAATTAATGAATTTCTTCACTAAGCAAAGTAGTGGATGATGAAAAAAAATGGAATAGAAAACGTCGGATAAATGTCAAAAAGTTGTCATTGTTGACTCTAGCCTTTAAAACTTGTGAAATGCCAATATCAAAAAATGTAGTTTCAAATTTCAAGATGACAACCTACAAAATTATCCAAAGCGCTGAGTTTTTTTTTGTTGAACATACGAAATAATCTATAAAAAGAATATAGAAAGAAATTATTAGAATTTCTTCGCTAAGCAAAAAAGTTGGAATAGAAAACGTCAGACAAATGTCAAAAAGTTGACATTGTTGACTCTAACCTTTAAAACTTGTGAAATGCCAATGTTAAAAAAATTTAGTTTCCAATTTCAAGATGACAACCTATAAAATTATCCAAAGCGCTGAGTTTTTTTGTTGAACATACGAAATAATCTATGAAAAGAATATAGGTACATAGAAAGAAATTAATGAATTTCTTCACTAACAATAAGCAAAAAAGTTGGAATAGAAAACGTCAAACAAATGCCAAAAAGTTGATATTGTTAACTCTAACCTTTAAAATTTGTGAAATGCCAATGTTAAAAAATGTAGTTTCAAATTTCAAGGTGACAACCTATAAAATTATCCAAAGCGCTTCATTTTATAGATTATTTCGTATGTTCAAAAAAAAAACTCGGCGCTTTGGATAATTTTATAGGTTGTCACCTTGAAAAGTGGCTAGAAAAATCTATAAAATTATTCAAAATGCTGAGGTTCTTTTTTGCTGAACATACGAAGTAATCTATAAAAAAAGAATATAGAACGAAAATTAATTTATTTCTTTACCAGTTTCTGTAATTAAGAACAAATTCCTAGTTAAAAAATAAAACCGTCAAATTTAAAGGTGATTGGTAAACCTGTATAACGACTTTTTTTATTCAACCGATGATGTTTTAAACTTATTGAAAGGAATTCTTTATAAATTATGCGTTTACAATCGATTAATAATTTTCTAAAAGAAAAACAAGTCAATTTGTCTAGCGAATAATAAGTAATATTATTCATATTTTTTTCTCAATTATAATGATCGTTCAGAAATTATAAAGCGTTTGAATTTGGCGCGCTAAAGTTAATTTTTAAGGTTGGCGTATCATGAAAAATATCCGAAGATATCAAGAGATTAATAAAGTTAATAATATGTAACATCGGTACCCAAAAAATCTTGAGACAAGCTATCAATTAAAAAATGTCAAAAATAATCATATTTATACCGATTAAATCAGGCTTTCTGAAAGAAGGTTATAATGCCAGATTATGTTGTTATTCTTTCGGTTGGGTTTTGGAGTTTAAACATTCAGTTCATATCACACTCCAACTACAGGAATTCTGCAGTCTTGATAGAATTTTTGGATTCTTGTGACTTTATTCTATTCTTCTTTGAAACGTTTTTATTACTTTTTTTACTATTATCTTTCTTAGTTTCTAAATTTATCAGGTTTTCCTTTTCAGTGTTCCTTTCTCTTCGGCACCTTTATTTAATATCCTGCCCAGTGGTTAATAAATACTTACAAAATTCTAACTTATAACTTAATGCCAGGTTATATTGTTCTAGTATTAATTTTGAGATTTTGATATACCAAATGACAATTAATTGACAAATCCAAAGTGCGACACACACTAAAAAAATTTTGGGTGTCCCAACATTTTATGGGCACCGATGGTACCATTACAATTAACATCCCATATTTCATAATTATAGGTGTGTGTATTCCGAATTGTATTCTGAAGGTAATAACATTTAGGATCAAAATCTACCAAAATACAAGCGCGCCAAATTCAAACACAATATTTTTTGAACATTCTGTATAAACATCGTATTATAAACTTCTTAAATATTATTTTTAAATGTTTCTAGTACATTCAGCTTTTGGACAACAATTACCAGATGATGTAGATTTATCAAACATACCCGAAGTCGATGAAGATCAATTGAAAAAAGCCGCAGAAGAAGGAAAGAAAGCGCTAAAGGAAAAATGCCTTGAAGTTAGCGGCACAGAAGATACATTCGTCGAAGTAGAAGGAGCTAAAGATACGCTGATGGAATGCGTTCAAGGTATCGTGAACATAACAGCTGTTCAAACGGAACTGGACGAGGCTAAGAAACGCGGCGCCATGGAAGAAGTTTTCGGTAAATATTGCAAGAAAAAGCCCGAATTAATGGAATGCGTAACCGGATTTAGAACAACTTTGGAAAAATGTATGATCGATAAGGAAAAGGATCAAATGAAAAGCGCCATGAACCTTACCGAATCTTTATTGGATTTTGTATGTTATAAAGATGGTGATCGAGTTGCAAGTAAGTAAAATAAAAAAAAGTTAAGTGTTATCAAAGATTTCAATTAAAAGAAATAAAGTTACAATTTAAAGATTTTAAATTTAAAGGTGATGGGTTGTCGACTGTTTTTAGAGTTGAAAAGAAAGTTCAATCATATCGAATCTATTTTAACACATCTTGCGCGGGTACTTTGGCACCAAAGTCTTAGTGTAGCAGGCTACTTTTTACAAGCTATTTTTTAAGATATGTTAAATTCGATACGTCGTGTTTATACTTTTGTGGATCAGTAGAAAATTTAATTTTCTACTGATCTTTCATGAGATTGTCTCACTTGATCCCCGCGCCGCAGCCTTGGGCCTATTGCACCCTCCAGAATCTTGCTCAAAAGAGCCCTGTGTCTTTCATAAAGTCCTCCACCACATTGGGGTCAAATTGTCCCAATCCATAGGGGTACACCTTAAATTCCTCAGCCATTTTGGTCTCACACAAACAAAAGCCTTACATTTAACGTTTACATTTACCGAAAACACACCAGTTGAAGGGAGGTTTATGTCTCATCTCCACATCCTCTGCGAACTCCATCCTATAAACGTGCTTCCTAAACGCTCCATATCCCATTACAATTGCGGTCTACAATCTGAGCAATACTTTGGCAATTTCCTTCCTGGGTTACTCCCTGAGATAGTTCTTCCTTCACAGCTGTAGCTGGTTATTGATTTCCCCCTGAATTATCTGTGTAGCAACACCATGGAAGAGTTCTGGGTTTATAAGGGGCTTCGATTCGTCTTTCTTGTCTAACATGATGAATTGGTTCACACACCGCAATTGCACAAAGTTTTGTCTGAAAAATAGTCATCTGCACCTCTAGGCTAATCAATAGCTTTCGTTGCTCGTGTCTTTTATAAAGTCCTTCGCCACATTGGGATCGAATTGCCCCAGTCTATAGGAGTACAACTTGAATTCCTCAACCATTCCTATTTCACACGAATAAAAGTCTCACATTCACATACCTGTTGAAGGGATGTATCGGTCTTCTCTCTGCATCATATGCAGATTGGTTCCTCTATGAGCTCTATTTTATAAAAGTGCTTCCTAAACGCTCCATATCCCGCAATTGAGGTCCCCAATCTGAACAATACTTTGACAGTTTCTTGCCCAGGTTGCTTCCTGAGATAGTCTGAGATAGTTCTCTTGCCACAGCTGCAGCTAATTTTTGGTTTCTGCCCTAATGATCTGCATTAGCTGATTTGTTATTTCTGTCCTAATGATCTGTGTAGCAACACCATGGAAGAGATGAGGTGTAATGGAGGGCTTCAATTCGCCTTTCTTGGCCAATATGTCACTGATCTCATTTTCTAGTATTCCAACATGAGTTGGTTCCTACATTTGTGCTAATGTTGTATCCCTCCCAAAGTCTTCTGCGCCTGGACACAATCCAGTATCAATCTTGATCTTGTAATCGCTGTCCAGCGCTTGCAGAGTCCCTTGGCTCTCAGTAATTATAAAGACCCTAGCACCATTGACTATTCTTTTTAATAGTTCCTGCACACACACCGCAATTGTCATAGATTTTTGTCTGGGATATGGTCGTGTGCATCTCTAGCCTAATCATTAGCTTTAGGTTGTTCGCAACCTGCACTCCTACTTCAGCGCCGAACTGTTTCTTAGACCCGTCTGAATTGCCTCTGTAGGAATACCATAGAACATGTCATCCTTCTCATTTTCTAGTATTCCAGCATGAGTTGGTTTCCACACTAGTGCGAACGTTGTATCCTTCCCAAACGCTTTCAGCGCCTTGACACAATCTTGATCTTGTAATCGCTGTCCACTGCTTGCAAGACCCCTTGGCTATGAGTAATTATAGAGACCTTAGCACCATTGACTCTTCTCCTTAATAGTTCCCGAGCACACGTCGCATTAGCATACATTTTTGTCTGGGAAATGGTCACGTGCACGTCTAGACTAATTGATAACTTTAGATTGCTTGCACCCTCCATTCCTGTTCCAACGTTAAACTGTTTTTTGGACCCATTTGTGTAGTAGACCATACCTTTTAGCTAAACTCCCCCTTTTTCGTTGAGTCCTATCCTATCAAAAAAAATTACCTTAAAATTTCTCACAATGGTGTAAGTTCAAAAGATTATATCCCAAGCTATACTCAATATGGGGCTCGTATCAATTCCTGATAATATGTCTTTACAATACATTTTTCATAAAAATTTTATTATAAAATTATTGTATAAACTTCTTTGTTTTAGTGTTTATCGCTGAAGGTGGTTTTGAATGCATTGATTCCAAGAAAAACGAAGTTCAAGCTTGCGTTAACGCTACATTTACCGAAATGGCCCCTAAAAGCGTTGATTTAAAAAATATTGGTGATTTCATGATAATCGATGAAACAAAATGCGAGTAAGTAATAATTTTCATTTTAGAAACATTCCATTCACGATTATTTTATGATTTTTTTTATTTAATTACAGTAATTTTAACAAGTTACAAAAATGTGTTGTTGAAAAATTAGAAGGTTGCAATAATCAAACGCCTGCAAACGTTGTAGACGCGCTTTTTAAGTATATAAAGAAGTCTCTACCATGTTCTACACCACCAGAAACTGGAGCTGCAGTTCGTAAGTTTTCTAACAGCGGTAATTCGCTCGCTTCAACAGGGTTTATTATCTCGTTAGTTTCACTATTAGCTCTATCCCAAAATTTCTAAGTTATTATTATATATAAAACGCGTTATATTTACTATTCCGTACCTTTAAGCGCAATATTTTTTGAATAACAATCATTTAGGCAGTCCTTACAACATTTTTAAACTTTTTATATTTATAACTACCTATATTCTATATTATAGTATACAAACACACGAAAATAAAGGAGCTATAAAGATATTAATATTACATAATTATAAACTACTACTATTTGGCACTCTTAAAACTTTGGTGTTAAAAAAATATATTGGTAAGGTAAATGTGATATTAATGTAGGGTTTTTTCACTTATTATTTTTTTTATTGTTAACGATATCGTTACGGAGGGATTAAAATAAGTGTGTGGGGAAAATTGTTTATAAAAGACATGCAGACCAAATTTTCGAAATTAATTTAAAAATAAAGAATAGTTATTACAGATTTTGATTTATTTACTAAATGTTTTGTGGTCGTCGGTTTATTTATGGCTAATTAAAGATTCTCTACACATATTGCGTTTTATTTTCGTTCCTTGAATTCTTATTCTTTCCTTATAAAATATATATTTTTGTTGAATCGATATTTTTTGATATTTTTTTCTCCCAGGATGATCACAATCTGTAATGATTTATTTTTTCTTTAAGTGGTAAGTAGAATATTTAATTAAAGCTAATTTTAAAAAATTTTTGTTTGATTTTTTTTATATAACTTTATCTGCATGCTTTTTTACACACAACTGTAGTTATTGTGAGTCAATACAATACAAATGATAAATAATTGATGACTTCATTTTTGATAAGATACAGATATTAATCCCCCACACAAAATTGGACTTTGACCTTTGTTAATAAGTAGCATTAAAATAACAGGACGATCAAATATTGGGAATTAAAGAGCAAAGGTGAACGCATACGAGTAATTAAACAAAGATTACTGTTCTTTAATTAATTTTAATTGCACTCTTTAAACGCTCGTAATATAATCGTTTTTCTCTCTCAATCATTTTAAATCTTAACATCGTTATTTTACTATTTCATTTTTTATTACAGAACTTGTTGAATATAATAGATTAAAACGACAAGCAATGGGATATGGATTCGAAATGAAATGTCAAAAGAATTCACTTAATCCGTACGCTTATCAAGAACTAACTGTAATTATTATTTTTGGTTTTATCTTAATTGTTGTATAAATTAATAAATTGCTTTCTTTTTATTGTAGGATAAGTTTGGTAACTTTTGGAATTGCACATACTCAAATTTATTTAGGGGAAATCCAGATAAATGTCCTACAATAACAAGAAACGTAGAAATCTGCGCTGAAGAGTTTTATCCTAAATTAAGACAATGTTTGGTCGAAAAGGAAGACAAGTTCTTTATGGGTTTTGTAAGTGGAGCTGTTAAAGCTGTTTTGGAGTATGCTTGTGGAGATAATGGAAAAAATCTTCGTGGTATGTTAATATACACAGCGTTTAAAAATGCTTGTAAGAAGTCTGAATTTGGGACGGTCGTACTTTAGTGATTTTATGATGCTAAACGTTGTTATCTTTGGAGTGTTTACATTGTGACTTTGATAAGAGTGTTGTTATAGCAGTGCCTTATAGGTTTTTTTTTCAACCTTAAAAATGTTACCTACAGCGCGCCAAATTCAAACGCCTTACGACCATTTTTGAACGCTTGTTAATAGATTATTAAACGAATTTTATAAGACTATTTTTTCTACTTTGGTCGGTTATTTTGATAAAGAATCAAATAAATAAAATCATTATTATCAAAAAAATATCAACACTTTTGACATATGGGAATTATTTCGATTAACAAGGAGAGTGCAAGGTCTTGGGGTCATAGATTTAGTTCAAATTTTGTAGGATGGTAGATTTAGTTTTCCTATTGATGAAAATATATGGTTGTAGGGGCCACTACTCAATAGCTCTTTAGATATTTGCAATTGAACATGCAATTCACCAGCTAAATTCAAGTCTGTAGCAAACGATTAAACATAATGGGTTGAACGTAGCAGCAATAGATCGGTGTTTCTCGTTATTAGGCGCCGGGTTCGAGTACTGAGAGTGTTTATTTTTACATATAAAGATACTATGGGTGGATATAAAATGTTACGACATCGAAACATTTTTTGAGTGTGCACTGCACTTTGGATTTTTCAGTTAATTATCATTTGATCTGTCAAGACTTCAAAATTAATACAGGAATATGACTTGACATTATAACCTTTCTTCAAAAAGCCTGACTTAATCGGTATAAATTCGGTTAATTTTGATATTATCCGGACTTGTCACAACGAATTAATTGCATCTTTAATTGCAAATATTTTAAAAATTATTGAGTAGTGGCCCCTATAACCATATATTTTCATCAACAGGGAAACTAAATTTACCATTCTACGAAATTTGAACTAAATTCACGACCCCAAGACCTTGCACTCTCCTTGTAAGTCTAAATTTCCTAGTATCATGTGACAAATTTCAAAATCAGTTTTTTTTCAGTTAATTTCACTTCATACAAATTTGTGTTCGCTAAAGCGCTGTTGCCGAGTGTTAATACAATCTATAAAATCACATCTGTGTCACACACTACCAATCATAACACTTCGTTAACCGGAAATTTTACAGAGAAACTACATCATGTCATCAGCTATGACGAGTGCAATGACGATTTGACTCACCACCAGTCAACAACGTTTGGGTATGAAAAAATGAGTTAACTCGTCACTAATCAGCAAAGTGATAACTAATGACGTTTTCATTTGGCTGAACTAGTGGGCACCAGAATTTAACGTTGGGTGCATATGTCACACTGATTACAAGGAGACCTCACGACTTGCCCGTCACTGATTTTAACGAAAGTGGTACCAATTGATAGATATTGGTACATAGTACAAATGTATAAAATATTAGGGCTTATAATATCACTTATAAGTGTGTTCAAGGCTTGAGGTTGTTTAATATGTTTTTCGTAAAATGTAATAGAACACAAAACATTAATTTGGTGCAACCAACAGAACACCCTGTTGTGCACTGGTGCGCCTTAGTGCAACCAAATGAAAACGCCATAACTCTGTATTGCCTATCGAAAACTAAAAGCTTTTTTTCGAGAGTGACTATTTCAAACCATTCGGTCAGTAACCTGTCTTTATTTAATCTAAACTCCTCTTTGTTTAATAATGGTACTCGCAAAAATGAACTGGTCAAATTGACATATCTGTTGATATTTATATGCGTGTTTACTAATAAGAAACATAACCGTAAGACATCTGTGCGGTGAATTTCCTGCTTTGTGAATAAATATTTTTTCATGAGTAGGTATAATTAAGTAATTTTCAAAAGGAGAAACATTGTTAATGTAATTTATTAGGGTAGGAGTTTTGTTGATGCCCTTATAATTTAATGTGATTTCAAATTTATCTCCGTCCTCAATTTTTTCAATGAAACGTTCTAGAAGAATAACCTTATATATCATATTATTAACATTCATTGGCTACTCTTAACCTTCAAAATACTGTTTAACCACTTGCGCTACGAATAAACTTCTCGGTTGCGGTGCCGTGCGCTACGATATAGCAAGCGGTAAAGTGACAAGTTGTAGCTCGAGAAATAAACAATCTCGTTGTTGAGCGACGTGTGTACCACGTTATTTTCATTTTTGCAATAAATGCCTATCGACGTGGTATACACGTCGCTCGCGGTTTTGAGACAAAAGCAATTCGTCGTGCGTGGCACGTCTTTTTAGCGCAAGTGGTTAACAGTCTTGACAATTCAACTAGCTTGCTACACTACTCTTAACCATGTCCACAAATGGTTAGATTTGGTCGGTACACTCCGCGCAATAATTTTTATGACCGTATTTCGCGAAAACGAAGCGGTCACCTGACCGTTCAAACCAGATTTGAAACATTCAGTCGCGAAAAAAAAGTTTTAAATGTTGTTAATTTAGGCAATGCCAAATGTGCAAAGCAAATATCCAATACTTTGATCAAGTGAAGCAATTAAATTTAAAGCTAAGCACTGATCCCGTTTCATGAAATATTCACTATTCAAAATTCATTGTTGACATAAATTGAATAGATAAGTTGGATAGATTTTAACATTATTTTCTGCCTTATTGATTTCAAAGTTACGTTTACGCTTGCCTCTCCTAACCAAAGCAATAAACGCTTGGCATCGTAGGCTGTGATGTCACTATAAAGTGATGACATCGTCCTTCAAATTGATGACGAAGGGTTCAAAATAAAAAAAAATACAAAACAAGTATACCAATAATTCATCCAAGTCGATGTTCATTTACTTACATCGTATTTAACGATATCACACTAATTGTAAGTCTGGTTGCGATCCCTTTGACACGCTTTTATGCCTTTAGCCTCATGTCCCGTTTCATTCTCTCAAAAACCGACCATACCCGAGATCGTTCTAGCTATCGTTGTCACAAAGAGCCTTAAAGTTCATTTTCAGTAACCATGAGTGTACATCTTTCCTTGTTACATTCCATCATCAAAAGAGAACATTTGATTAACCCATTTGTATCATAAGCACATATATGCGCGAATTTTGCCTAACCACTATCATCAGAGCGCGCATATATGCCCTCATTACACATGGGTATTTTTAACCAAAATAATTTTTCGTGATAAGAACGAATTTTTCACTTTTCTGTGTGACACAAACGGGTAAAAAAATGTTATACTATAGCTAAAATGAATTTCATTCTTTACAAACCATCGTCTTTTCATCATTCATTTCCACAATGTGAATAGTATCTTTTGAAATTTCTTAAGGACTACAAGCATAATATGAAATGCTAAGAGCTTAAATATTAACTTGTAATGATCATTTCTTTAATATTAGAAAAATTATTAAAGGTTTATTACTCCGACTTGAATTATTACTCAAGTATTATTATGGTGGGTTTAGGATGTCAAACTTAACCATAACCTTGGCTGTAATAATCATCAAATTTACCATAATGCCTAGACGTTGTCTAAACGCTTCTATTGAAACAAAATAGTTGAACTTTTATTAACACTTGGTGTGCGGGCAACGTATTTTTACGTTTTTTGCAATCTGTCACTGGAGCGCGGGTCACGTAAAAATACGTTTTCGTAGATTTGTATTTTCAACGGTTTACATAGAAACGCCAGCTGCACGCGTAAGTTGGAGGCGAATTATACCCGCATGCCAAGCGTTAAATACTAGAGTTATTGTTACGGTTACGATTACAGCCTTTAAGTTTGACTTCCTATGATGGGTTTAGGATGCCAAACTTAACCGTAACCTTAGCTGTAATAACCATCAAATTTGCCGTAATTCCTAGACGTTACCTAAACGCTTCTATTAAAACAAAATAGTTGACCTTTTTTCAAATACTAGAGTTACTACTACGGTTACGATTACAACCTTTAAGTTTGACATCCTAAACCAACCACTAATCCCGCCATTACGCTGCCAAGCCAAAACGGCATAAACGCCATTAACCTAATTTTTCAGAAAACGCAAAAAAAGATTGACATAATGAATCTTAAATGGCTTTTACGCAAACTTTAAACCAATTTTATAGCGAATGAAGTTTGTTTGCGGGTATGCCGCTTTAACTGTTGCATGTAGATTTAAAAATGCTACTAAACGGTGCAGCTAACTAAAAAATGACTATTTTGGCGTTTATGCCGTTTTGGCTTGAGAGCGTCGACATTATTGTACTTATTCCTCTCATTTTGAACCTTAGACAAAAATTGTTTAAAACTAATTATAAGACAGTAAAGTTGTGCTTCTTTAGATGGAACACTTGTGCGCAAGTGATTAATTTAAAATTTTCCTTGAATCGTGCTATAATTTCGCTAGATCATGATCTATCATGTGCTATCTTTCGCTAGTTGTCTCTAATCAAAGGAATAGAAGAAAAGTACTTTTTACTGGTATATTTGTCGTCGCCTCTATGTCAATAGCGATTTTTGCTAGGTTTATTTGTGTCCCTTTAGATTCAAAGTGCGACATATCGAAATGATATTTTTACAAATTCTGGGATATACGCATAGAGTAAAATTATTAAGCTGTAATAAAAATATTGACTCCATACCTACAATATGCAAATGTTTTTTAGACATGTCACAATTTATATTAATACGTCTGAATGTTTAATTTAAAAATTTATTTCTTCTGTTGTATGATGGACACGTTTATAACAGGTTCCCTTAAGCCCGTCCTGTTTATTTTATTTTTGTTTTATTTTAATGAATTGAATGTGTTGATTTTATAATTTGATTTTGAAGGTTAACATCTTGTAGTGATGGATCCAAAATACTTTAACAACTTCCCTGTCCCCATCCAACTCATATTGATAATACTCCACGTCATTGCGAGTCATATATGACTCATTGGACAGGGAAGTTGTTAAAGACTTTTTTATTTTATTATAATTTAATTAAATATGTTTATAAAATGAGTCTTACAATTCAAGTTGCTTGAACGACTCATTTTATAAACAAATGTATCATAATATCATCCTAATAAAATCAGTTTGTTTTAATTTAATAAAAGAATAATTCGACATTTTACTTTAATTTAATAATTCAAACTGTTGCTTTACTTAAGCTAACATAATTTTCAAACATAATCAAAGTAGAAAAAAATGTTCTATTGTATTTTTATTAATCTACAACTCCATAAAAAATTCTCTTACCAGTTAAAATAATGACTTATTCTTTATACAGATTTTATGCAAGTTGAAGGTTTAAAATGCCTTAACAATTCAGAAAGCTCTCACAATTTCAAAGCTTGTTTACAAAGAGCAGACAGGCATAAAACAGAAGATGGACAAGTAATATTCGAAAAAGAATCGTTGTGCAAGTAAGTTTTAAATTAAATTAAATCTTAATAATCGTATTCATTTATTTCATTTCTTTTTTGTTAATAGGGATGTAGATAATATTCGAATGTGTTCGGTAAAACACATAACTGCAAGTAAATGTGGTCAACATAAACGTTTCGTTGAACTGGTAGATGGATTTTTAGAATCTATTTATTCACCTTGTAGCACCGCTTCGTCCGTATTTGTAAACCTAACGCTTCTAATTACTGTATTATGCTACCATTTTAAAAAGTATTTTGACTGAAGTCAACTCTAAAATTTTTGTAATGGTGTATTTTTCCATTGAATAGTCACAGTTTTAAGCGTAAATCTTATAATATATTGTAAACTATAAAAGTAATATATGATATAAACTACTTATAATACAGATGGCTCAAAATGATTATTAAAGTTTCAAATTGTATTCCATTCTGCTTTCTGAACAAAAAGAAAGTAAGAAAAAGAACCAAGAAAGTGTGTAATCTTTTTCTGAGAATAGCATTAACCATATAAAAAATCTTTAAAAGATCTTGATTTAAAAACGGCTCAATTTAACATTTTTCGTAATAATATAGATCTCGTCTGTGTAAGATTTTTTTCAAAAATCATAATTAATTAAGTAAAAATATACAGCTTTAATTTTCTAATAAAATACACACTTCGCATTGGTTGTGTTTTTTCTCTAATATGTGATTTACTCAGTTTTTACCATTACATTGTAATTACTCGTCAGTACGAATTATTTTCAAAATTGTTAATTTTGTTTTAAATAAATCGTTATTACTATATTTTTTTATCTTATTGCATATTTATTCAATTTTAAAAAATAAGGGTTTCAAAATCAATATAAATTGGAATAAATTTGTATATTTATAACATAATATATAAAATATAAAGACAAAACAATATCCAAATATGTTGGAAGACAGAAAATCACACCCACTTTGAATTATTATTAAACAGGATGGATTTGAATGGAAGACAGTTTACGTTACAATAATTTGGCTACTTCCAGTAAATAGCAACAAAATAATTATTAATCAATAATAATGAATCATTACGCGAATTTCCCCGAGGTTTGAAGTTTAACGCATTTCAATTAAAACTTCCCGGAGCTTATCCAAGAAAATATCGGCGTGTTGTCTTTGGAAGATTAAAGCCGGCCTCAAACGAACGGATAATGTTCCACAGCCACCAGCAAGAACACCTTGAAAATTTAAAAAACCATATAAAATTATTTACTATAATTAAAAAAAAAATGAATACAACCTTTAGCTCTTAACTTTGCTAAAATAGCATCTCTGGCTTTACTATCTGTAGCGTTGACCGCTAAAAGTAACCCACGTCCTCTTGCCGAATTAATAAGGTTCGGAAATTCTTTACAAAGTTCGTTCAATCCACATTTTATGAAACATCCAACCATTTCAACGCTCTCCAGTAAATGTTGTTCTTTTATCACTTTGAGGACTTCTTCAAGAAGGAAAAGTCTTGCTGGATCACCCATCCACGTATTAAAAACTCGATATGGTAAATCTGGACTGTAATTAGAATCATAATAAAATATTATTTTATTAGACAGAAGTAATGATATGAGTTTGTTAAAAAAAAAAATAAGGCTGTGGTTGTATACACCAGGGGTGGCCACACTTGGTGGTACTTAGAGCCGCATTGCAAAATCGAAAATTTTGAAGAGCCACATCGGAAAATTCACCCTTCAAAAAAAAGAACATTCAGTAAATTGTATCTCCTCCTTTTTTCAAAACCTAGTAAAAAGTATTTATGAAATTTTTCTAATTGAGCCGCAATAAAACTGAAAAAGAGCAGCATGTGGCTCGCGAGCAGTTTGTCCATTTTTTTAAGTCTCATCAGAAATTCGCCCTTAAAAAAAAGGAGATCCAGTGAATTAACCTCATGATTCCCTTTCAGTATAGGAAACAAATTTTGTTAGTCATTCGAAACCTAGTAGAAAGTATTGATGACATTTTTTAATTGAGCCACACTAAAACTCTAAAAGAGCCGCATGTGGCTCGCGAGCCGCGCGCCGTTTGGCCACCGTTGGTATACACCATTCGGGGAAATATGCTTTATGCGTCATTACATGTCACCGTTTTCTCAACGTACATCAAATATTTTTTTATGCAAGTAAACATGATAGAAAGAGACAAAAATTGAAAATGTTCATCTAGGATACCACAATTACTTAATGACGCATAAGACATCTTTCGGCAAACAGTGTATAGTAGAGAATTGATGCCACTTTATACTATTTGAGCAATGTTGATAGATGCATTGTTTGTGCCAATTTAATATTGATAAACGTGTAATTCAAATCTCCCTAGAGGACCAAGGAATCTCTAAAATTTTTCAATGACCAAGATTCGAATATTTAAAATTATTCTCATTTTACATTTCCGCAATTTCGACTATTTTCTATTGAATAAAAATATAAAACAAATTTTTATGCTTGTACTGGTTATATAGGGTGTCCGGAAATGTCGTGTATAACAGAATACCACAGATACCTTATTCAAAAATGTGACGATTTAACCCAACTTATCTACATACAAAGTTGCTTAATTTAGCCGCTAGAGGACTTTAAGAATCGTATTTTTCATGAGTTTTTCTTAAATTACTCGAAAAATTGTTAATAGATTTTATTCATTTTTTGAACATGTCTTTATATTAGCAGGCTACACCTTTCTGTGGAAAAAATTCGAATTTCGAGTCATACAGGGTGTTTAGAAACACTATCGCGACAAGTTATCCATCCAGATCTTTTTAACCAGCCTGTAGAATTTTCTGTCAATTTTTTTCTTAATAGCTATATTAATTTAGAAACTATTTTCTCTCTTATAAAATTTCAGTTGGACAAACAGTTTAGCCACAAAAAAATATTTTCTGAATCCCTACAAACCCTAATTGATAAACTAAGGTACCATTAGCAATGTTCAAAGTAGCAATTTCTTTAAACGGTGTGAAGTTCTTTCAAAAAAACCAAAATTTTCAGGTTTAGAAGTACTTTATTGCAAAAATATTCAAATTTTCGGCAAGACTTATGACCATCATCAGGGCTACAAATAATGCAGAGTGCAAAGCTTTTACAATTTGCTTTGTTCTTGGCATTTTTGCTTGATGACACCCCATAAACAAAGTCTTAGGTCCAGTGATCTTGCTGGCCAATCAGGGTTAAATCCTGATGATGGTCACAAATCCTGGCGAAAAATTGAATACTTTAAGCAATAAAGTAGTTATAAACCTGTAACATCTGGTTTTATAGAAAGAACTTCATACCGCTTAAAGAAATTGCTATTCTGAACTTTGTTAATTGTACCTTAACTTATCGATGTAGGCTTGCAGGGATTCAGAAAATATTTTATTGTGGCTAAACTGTTTGTCCAACTGAAATTTTATAAGAGAAGGAATAGTTTCTAAATGAATATAGCTATTCAGAAAAAAATTGAGAGAAAATTATACAGATTGGTTAAAAAGATCTGGATGGATAACTTGTCGTGAGAGTGTTTTTAAACACCCTGTATGACTCGAAATTCGAATTTGTTCCACAGAAAGCTGTAGCCTGCTGATATAAAGACATGATCAAGAAATGAATAAAATCTAATAAAGATTTTTCGAGTAATTTAAGAAAAACTCGCAAAAAATATTGTTTTTAAAGTCTTCTAGTAGCTAAACTAAGCAACTTTGTATATAGATAAGTTGGGTTAAATCGTCATATTTTTGACCAAGGTGTCTGTGGTACTCCGTTGTACACGACATATCCGGACACCCTGTATATTTAATCTCTTGCCTAACGCGTTTCGGCTTAATTTGCCATCTTCGGAGGCTCTAAAATAATATATTACATTCAAAAAATTTTATTACAAAATGTTACATGTTAAAAATATTTTAAAAGTTCAAAAATTTTTAAAACTTAACCCTCTATTGCACATATTTTTTTCTAGGCTTAATTTTTTTTTTTTATGGTCTAATCATTGTATATGGTGGCCCCAAAAAATGTTTAAAAAAATCTTCCTGCTCATTTACTCCTGTAATTGTTTAAATAATTTGTTGTTCCCGTACGGGAACATTGTGCATATAAGTGCCTCTGTTAGTATAAAATTACAAACGCTTAGTTTATTTTATATTTTAAAAAAATACAAGCAAAATATAAACTTATTACAAATGAAATTGTCTAAAACAGTTTTTATTATCATAAAGGCATAGATGAACACCGCATTTTTCGCACATGATGCGACTTTTTCCTACACATTTTTGGTTTTTGCATCGCTGGCGATCTTTAGTATGAAGAGGCCAATGTCCTTCACCATCCTTTTGTACTTCAAAATTTGGTGTTGGTTCATTTCGTTGTCTCTTTTTGGGGGGCTCTGGTTGTACACTTGTGGGTCTACCTCTTTTCTTTGGTCTGCTGCATACTTTCTTGCATAAAGCAATTGCAATTTCTGTTTTGAAGTCGAGTAAACTTATCTTGGCTACATCAACTTCACTGATCTGACTTGCAATTCTTCTATACAACAGCCAAGAATTGCATACAACTACATCAATAAGATGAAAGAATATACGATGATACCACTTTTTGCTTCTAATATGAATGGGATATAAACCTATCAAAGAGTCTTGTAGGTCTACCCCACCCATATGTTTATTATAGATCTTCACAATATCTGGACATGGTATTTGCTTTCTCACGTTTTCAGCTTTTGAGAACCGTTCTACAGAATGTAATGGTTTAGTTCCAGCATAAGTTGATACCAAGGAAACAACTTTGTTATCATACCAGCTAACAGCATGCACCGGAGTATTTCCAACTATAGTAGTCTTCTGGACTATAGCCCCTCTTCCGCGTGCTTTCATGTCTTTTTCAGATGGCATTTTGCAATCTTTCAATCGATTTTGACGAATTGTTGCTACAGAATGAATATCACGTTTTTCTAAGTATGATAACAACGGTAAACTACTGAAGTAATTATCATAGAATAATTTGTGATGCAATCCATTAGGAATGGCTTTGCTTAGTCTTACTACAGTATTACTGGCTGCACCTAAATCCGGCTGGGTGTTCTTCATACTACCTGCAAACAACTCCATATTGTAAGTAAAGCCACTAATCCCAGCTAGCACCCACATTTTGTATCCCCATTTATGGGGTTTTTTGGGGTTATATGTTTTTATCGAAATTCTTCCCTTAAAGGGAATTATTTGTTCATCCGCTGATAAGTTTTCTTCAAAAGTTATTTTCTGACATTTTGAATTTATGAAATCAATAACCGGTAAAATTTTGTCTAATTTACTGTTCATTTTCTGATTGTCATTGAAATGTAGAAAACGTTTTATTTTTTGGAATCTATTTGTAGGCATTACATCTGCTACTTGTGGAGTGTAAGTTTTTGAGGACCAATATCTTCTAGTAGTTGGCTGTTTTATTAGTGACATCCAAAGTAGCACACCTATGAAATTTTGGATTTCTGTTGAATTAGTTATAATGGGCTTGTCTGGATTAGTTTGTACACTATACATAGTTGTCATGTCCACCACTTTTTGTAGAAAAGTATCATCAAAAAAATATGTAAAAATTTCTATCGGAGTAGTTAGATTTGTTATATCATCAGGTAACTCTAATTTCCCAGTAAAGTGTACCCTATCATAATCAGTGGTGGTATCTACATTGCTCCAAATGAGAGCTGTAGGCTTTACATTACCCTTAGCTAGTCGCCCTGCTTTTTGCATACGCTTTGGTATCGTTTTAGCAATCAGCGAAAGGGGAAGTTCATCTTCAGAATCCCAATCAGAGTTTTCGTCATCCTTAGATGCATCGGAAGCTTCAAATATAATAGCACGGGTATCAACATGGTCAATCTCAGACTCTAGTATTGAGTCTTCGCTCTCTGAAGGTATTTCACGGCAAAGTACTGAAGTCTTCTTAATACCATAAAAGTTTGACACACTTATTGAAAACCCATCCATTTCAAATATTCTGGAAACCAAACACAAAGTAAACACTGGTGCACAGCGTTCCCAATCGGGAACAAGCTTTTCATAAGTCACAAAAGAAAAACCTAACATAATCCAGCTGAAATTATTTTACTATCGGTAATTACACACATTATAATTGATATTAAAAAAATATGAACTTCATACTTACGTTTCTTTTCCAAGGAAAATCGAAAACAACCTGTTGCACAAATTGACACATTCACACAGTGAAACACGAACAGCTGATTATGAATTTCACCAACAAAACCTATGGCTCCCTCTCGTGACAAATCGAGCAAATTATTCTTCACATGTTCCCAAGTAGGAATAGTGTGCACAAGAAGCGAATTTTCACATAAAACTGATGTAATTTGTGTATAAAGTCTAAGTTCCCATGTGGGAACAATATGCAATAGAGGGTTAAAACGATACATGCCATAAGGCTCTCGAGTTTGATCGGTTTCTAAGTTGTAACCGGTAATTATATTGGTTAAACGGATCTACACCGTGACTACTTTCTATTGTATCAAAATATGTGAAACATGCCGATTTTTTGGAACGAGTGGATTTTGGAAACTTTTTCAATTTTCAATCCTATACAGGGTGTCCTGGAAAATGTGGGAAATCTCTTGGATTCTGATAGAACATTAAAAAATATGATTACAAGTTCCCGTAACTTTTTTTCCTAGCGGCCCTCCCCTTGGAGATACGACCTCCTAAAAGAAGCCACTGGAAAACAATTTTTTTTAATAAATTCTAAAGTACTTAATTTAATTTAATGAAAATTTAATATGATAAACAGTAGTAAGGACCTCTTAAAAAAATGACCTTAAAACATAATTAGTCTCTTTAGTTTACCAGGGGTGTACTAGGTTGTACATTTTAATGCTTACATTTTTAACACCCTGTATGGTAAGGAGTTAAAAAAAATAAATTTAGATACCTTGAATATTTAGCTAAAGAAAAGGTATTCTTATTCAGTGTCGATAAAATGAACCGTTTTCGAGAAAAAAATTGTAAAAGAAACCATCAAGATTAAAAATTTATTAATATTTCGTAGGTACCATAGTAACGTTTGTAAAAAGGGCGCTAAATTTCTTGTCTGCAACATCAGCATTAAAAAAGCGCTGTTTTTACAAACGTTACTATGGTAACGTTACTATTAATACGAAATATTAATAAATTTTTAATCTTGATGGTTTCTTTTACAATTTTTTTCTCGAAAACGGTTCATTTTATCGACACTGAATAAGAGTACCTTTTCATTAGCTAAATGTTCAAGGTATCTAAATTTATTTTTTCTAACTCCTTACCAAACAGGGTATTAAAAATGTAAACATTATAATGCAGAATCTAGTACGCCCCTGATAAACTAAAGAGACTAATTACGTTTTAAGGTCATTTTTTTAAGAGGTCCTTACTACTGTTTATCATATTAAATTTTCATTAAATTAGATTAAGTACTTTAGAATTTATTTAAAAAAATTGTTTTCCAGTGGCTTCTTTTAGGAGGTCGTATCTCTGAGGGGAGGGCCGCTAGGAAAAAAAATTATGGGAACTTGTAATCATATTTTTTAATGTTCTATTAGAATCCAAGAGATTTCCCACATTTTCCAGGACACCCTGTATATTTTTTGTGACGCTTTGTAAAAGAAATTTTCATAATTTGCATTTTCACTCCATATTCGTGTGACATTGTTACATCCATGAGAATGTTTGCAATTTGTGTATTTCTTACGTTAAATTTGGATATCAGACCTCGAACGCTCAGTTTTTCACATCAAAGCATTTTATAACATTGATTTGCATACATGTAGGAGTCATGATGGTTGTTAATAACCTGAACAAAAAAATTTTGTGTGTTCTCGAACAAACACGGTGATTCAGTTCCATGAAACCCTCATCCGCTTGTCCTCTCTTAAGAGGTGAAATTAAGGGAGTAATTTCTGTTGCCCGCCGACTATAAAGAGAGGGCCCGCTGTCAGAAGGTATTTAGTACATTAATTTAAATGAGCCTCAGTCGGGAGCGCAGAAAGTTGTCCGTTTTGAGGTATTCGCTATCTAGAGATGCCCGTTAATAGAGGTTTCACTTTATGGTAATACCGCTTTATGTTGATCTCTATTAATGGTTTGGACTGCCCATCTCTTTTTTCGATTTATTCTTATCCCATGTTGGGTATAATTTATACAGAACGTTTCGTAACTATTGGTAGACTCAAAAACGAATTCTAGGGATCACTATTTCCGAGTAATATTACATAATACAAAAATGGTTAACGCTCAACCCTGTTAGACTGTTTTAGGAGTCACTTTTATTAATGAAATTATTAATCGTCATACAATTAAAATTTACATACATAATAAAACATTTGTGGAAGACTAGAAAATCATCGTAGTCGTTTAGAAGTTTACAAAATCGCTCACAAACGTTAGAAAAACTAGATAGTGGTTTAAAAAAAGCATAGAAAATCGTACAGCAAGAGTAAATAATCGTTAAAAAGTTTAAATAAATCATTTTTTTTTTCAATCAGAAAATTGTCTAAAAAGGTTTTGATCATCTAGGAAGACTAGTTAATCGTTTTGAAGTGCATAATGTCTAAGAGTCTCATAAATAAGATTGATTAAATAAGTCTCATAAGAGTCTCAAAAATCACCCAGAAAATGATCTAAAAAATTTAAATTGTCGTGGAAGACTAAAAATTAACCTAGAAGACTAACATAAATATTCATTCAGAAGTATAAAGAATTCCTCATAAACAATAGAAAGACTAGATAATTGCCAAAAAGGCTAGAAAATTGTCAAGAAAAACTGAATAATAATCTAGAACAACGGTGGGCAACCTCCGGCCCGCGTGAAGGTCTAATCCGGCCCGCGACACCTTTAGAAAGAATAAAAATGTGTAATAGAAAGAATGGTTTTTTACCTCTATTTCGTTAGAGAAGAAAAATATCTCATTACGGCACTGAACTTTTTTTTTTAGTGTTACTAGTAAGACTAAAATTTGTCTCGGGCCCGCATACGAAGAGTAAACCGTAATGAGGTCCCCAGTATCCAAAAGGTTGTCCACCCCTACTGAGTCTAGAGAGTCTCACAGATCGCCCAGAAACTTATCTTAAATGATTTTTAGCTGCCGTGGAAGACTATAAAATTATCTAGAAAGACTAGTTAATCGTTTTGAAATCCAGAATACCATCTAAATACGTTACAAAAACTAGACGATCCAGAACATTTTTAATGTCATCTAGAAAGATTAAATAATTGTCTAAAAAGTATTAAAAATCGAACAGGAAATGATCCGCAAAGATTTCTGTCGTCGCGTGAAACTAGAAAATCGTCCGCGAAGACTAGGTATTCACAGGGCCGGATCCAATAAATGCGGGACCCGATTAAATTTTTTTCGCGAGGCCCCACAAAGTTTAAATAAAAGTGTTAATTTTGCTGTTTACATATTGAAACAATATAAAGTTTAAATATTTATTTGAATCAAAACCCAACTATAAAAATCAAAAGTTATCCCACATAAGGCGACGTTTTTCTACATTAAAAAATATGCATTAAATATAAACGTTTTATTATAACTACTTAAATGTTGGCATTATTATTCAATGTTACTAAATATACATCTAGTTAGAGATGTTTTACACTTTCCTAAATTTTTGTTCTGCAAAGTCTTCTAAAATTGTACCAAAATACAATTGCATTGCTTCTTGAATCTCAATCGACATGATAGCCAAACTGTTTTATCTATCTTGTGTCATTGTTAATCTTACAATTAAACATATTTTTATAAGTTCTAGTATGAAAAATGACCTTTCTCCAGAAACAACGCTCATTGTAATTGTTAAATATTTCTTAAGTATTTCTTTGACAAGCATATTACGGTCTAAGTCTGCTTTCTTCATAGTATCAGTAGATGCATCATTTTATGTAATCTTTGAATCTGTCAGAGTAATTACTAAATCTGCTGACTGTTCTTTAGTTATTATTTTTTTTTTTTCATGTTTTAAAATTTTCTCAAAAATCCAAATAAATCGGTATGATTTTTAATTGGTTAAATTGAGCATGCCTATATTATATTTTTTTACTACAAACTAAATTATTTTACTTAAATGGAAATGATTTTGATTCCCACCACACAATTATTTCTAATAAGTACTGCTACAGCAGTTTATGGAACTTCTTAAGAACAACAATGTTATTATAGTTTTAATATATCTAGCAATCGAATATTAACTTAATTGAGCTTTATAAAACCGAACCCTAGATATTTATTTTTGTAACATATAAAGTTTCAAATGTATAAATTTTAAAATGCGTGGCCCCTTCAAGCGCGGGGCCCGATTGGGCGCAATCGCTTCAATCGCCTGATATCCGGCCCTGGGTATTCATTTAGAAGTCTAAGAATCGCTCGAAAGACTAAAAAAAATCGCCTAAAAAGTCTAAATATCTAATAGAAGTTATCTATACCTTTTCAACTTCAAATTGGCACTAATCAATTTCAAATTGGGAATAATCAATTTCAAATTGGGATTAATCAATTTCAAATTGAGAATAATCAATTTCAAATTGAGACTAATCAATTTCAAATTGGGACTAATCAAATTCAAATTGAGACTTATTAATTTCAAATTGGGACTAATGAAATCAAAGTTGAAATTCAATTAATTTCAAATTACCGACCAAGTGGGAAGTATTCTTTACATCAGGGATTCCCAACGGGGTCGGTATCGACCCCTTGGGGGTCAATGAAGTTCTAGAGGGGGTCAATGTTGATCAGAGGGTCGATTGGGGGTCGATAGCTATAGCTGTTCGCTTTCGAGACATAGAAAATTTGGATGTGCTAGCATGGCTTATAGATCCATTACAGTGCGATATATCTCGATATAATATTATGGTGCAAGAAGAGTTAATTGCGTTGAAGAAAGATGTTCAAGCACAACTCTTATTCAAAACACGCCGATACGCAAAGTTTTGGAATTTGAAAATCATCAGGGAAAAGTATCCACAATTACTAGTTATTACAGAACCACTATTATTAACGTTTCCCTCTTCTTATTTGGTGGAAGCAGGTTTTAGTAACCTCAACAACTTGCTGCGTAAAACAAGAAATAGATTGAATGTTTTCGAAAGAGAGGACTTAAGAATTGCATTAAGTAATTTTAAGCCAAATATTAAAAAAATATCGACACATCAAGCGCAGCCATCACATTGACGACTTTTCAACGAAATTTTGTAAAAGTGCTAGGGGGTCGATGTAAGAAACTGTTCTCTTACAAGGGGTCGATACAAGAAAAAGGTTGGGAATCCCTGCTTTACATTATCTGTCACCAGTACCACAGTTTCTTGGTATATACGTTGGCATTGCAAAGGTGTATATGAGATTCAATTTAAATCTTTTTATTTCACTGGCGATGAAAGAATCAAATATTCATTTAATTGATTGTATTGGCACTACGGGCCTGATACATCATGAAATTCAAAAAGATGCTTTTAAAAAGACTGAAGCCAACGTCTTCGCAATGCCAAACGTATATACGAAGAACCTGCGGTTTTGGTACCAGATAATGCTCCATACCACGATTCCATTGAGGTCTTCATAGAAGTAGTGCGGACAGTTTTTAAAGCTGGAGGCAAGAGTGGTCTGGCTGACGACATTCAGACAATTCTTTTTTAGTGAGGAAAACAGAGTGATATCTATCGCTACATGTACGAAATTTACACTGTGTACACAAAAGTACTATAAGCCGAAATGGAGCTGCACGGCAATATTATGGAGAGCAGGCTTACCTTTTCATCTTTCTCTTCATTGTGCAGATCTATGTCGGGTTATAGTACATGCCACTGCCCCTTTATATTTTTTATAGCTAAATAAAAAAATAGTTCATTAATATTAAGTAACTACCAAAACTTAGGTATTTTTTATATAAATATAACATTCCCAATTTGAAATTGATTAGTGCCAATTTGAATTTGATTATTCCCAATTTGAAATTGATTATTCCCAATTTGAAATTGATTAGTCTCAATTTGAAATTGATTAGTCCCAATTTGAAATTGATTAATTTCAACTTGGCATTGATTAGTCCCAATTTGAACTTGAAAAGGTATAGAAAAGTATCTAATCATTTAGAAGGCCGGTCTTTAGTAAAAATTATAAAGAAAATCATTTCGGTTCATATTTTGATTTCAAAATCAATACTTACCGCATTTCTTCCGTATGGAAATACCCTCCAAATTGCATCTTCTTACTAAAGCATACAATATCGGGAGGTGACGGTAAATCAAACCATTCGTGACACCACATTTTTCCAGTAGTTCCACACCCAGTCTGAACCTCGTCTATCAACAAAGCGACTTTGTGCTTTTTACAAATCTTTTGCAATTCCCTGAAGAATTCAGGTGAAGCCTCATTATCACCACCTTCAGATTGAATAGGTTCGATAATAACCCCAACAACAGGCATTCCTTCCTTTTTCTGTCTCTCTATAATCTCTTCAACACAAGCCAAACAGTTTTTATCCTCCTCTTCATTTTCACGCTTATGCTCTTCCAATGGATATTTATAATGTGGAAATTTCGCAGCCGGCCAATGACATAATAAGGGAAAATCTAATTTGTGAATTGGTTTTGTGCGCGTCGCCGACAGAGAACCAGTTGTCCTTCCGTGAAATCCTCCTTCGAAAGATAAAATAGCAACTTGAGGACAACCGGGTGGTTTATTCAACAAAGAAGTTTTTAATTCTTCTTCGGTAAAGTCTTTCGAGCCTCTCGCTTGCTTAGCATGCCAAATAAAAATGTTTTTAAAAGCTTGTTCATTCGCGCACGTTCCACACATTTGCGTCTGAACATTTTTCATTCCTTTTGGAGCCACACTCATCAGAGTATCATTTAAATGACAATGCCAATTTACCGGTGGATAAACACCCAATGCAACTCTATTTAAAAGGATTCTCATTTTAGCTTCATCTTTAAAAACGTTGAATAGGGTTGGATAATTATATCCTAAAGGTAATGAAGCTATTTGGGTATAACAGTCCAAAAGGGTATTACCATCGGCGTCTACTATGTAATTACCAATGGATTTATCCAAATCCGCAAAAAATTGTACCGCACCTGCATACTAATTAATTAAGATTAGTGAAAGTGTTTTATTTAATTAAAAACAATTATTATGTAAGGAATTTATTATTTTAATCAAATTTAAATGTATTCTTAGAAATGACATTTAATGAGAGATTTTAATACCAAATTATTACTTATAATTTTTAAAATACAGCATAATTTCTTTTCTTGAAATTGTTTTTATAATTAATGTTTAATTTCTAACAAAAAACTGATTTATGAGTGAGTATCTTTAAATAGAATTATCTTGTTTGCGTTTTAAATTTAAATGTTATTGAATTGACATTTGACAATTAATTCTAACCTCACTTTTAACTTACCTGAATTTTATTCAACTCATCCAACATTTCTTTATTACAAGGAGCATCTGGGTTACTTATTAAAGGTTTTGTAGGTTCACCGGGGACAAAAGCCTTTGCCACATCTAAAATCCATTATAAAACTAATAAAAATCATAAAATTAATCAAAATTTAATTTAAAAAAATGATAATTCAACATTCCGCTAGATGGCGCCATTAAGACAAATATTGACAGAAGTAACACTGGTTTAAAAAAATATTAATTATACCTTTAAAATCTTATCTTTTACAGATATTTTTAACTTTGTTTGTCTCTTAATATCAAAAACACCCTAATTAATTAGAAAAATATAAAAAAATCTTACTTTCCAAAGTTTTACTGTGAATAAGTCGGGCGTTTCTGGCCACTGCCGTTATAAAAACCATTTTTAACTTCGTTGGGCGTAATTTAAAACCTCGGTAATTCAAGCTGCCGTGTTTTAATCTTATCAGAATACAACTGGATGTTTTTAAACACAAAATAGTCCGGTTAAAATTGTTTGACCATCGATTGACGTTGCCTGCGCTGTCACGCAAGCGCATTTAACAACCGAGATCATTTAATTTCCTGTTTGTCAAATGAAAATTGAAGAGTTTATTGAAAGTAATAGGTTTAAATTGAGTTTGGTATTTTCAATTTTAAATGGGTGTGGTTATATATAAATAAATAATTTGAATAAAGTAAATTAGGTCAAATGACAAGATTTGTTATTTTCATATATTTTTGTAAATGAAATTAAAATATAGATAAAAAATTTAATTTAAACTATTTACTTTGTATAGGGAATTTTAATGAAATGTTTGTAAATAAATTTATTACTATTATTTTTAAATTACCTGGATAAACAACATTATAGTTAATTAGATATTTTGTCGATTAGGATAATGTTTACATCTTTCCTGGTTCCTTAACCAATCACAAGTCGGCATTGCAGGTAGCCATTTTAGTTTGACAGCATGTATACAGAGTGGTGTCAGAAATATTGAGAATTTGTGTGTTGACCCATTTTGGTAGCTATTTGTAGAATTTCTAATCGGGGAAAAGACATTTATATTATCGTAAAGGAAACTTACGAAGATATTCGCGCCAAGGACCATGGTAAAAGCCAAGTAAGTAGGGTTTGTTATTGACCTACAACATTTATGTTGACGTTGGTTTAAAAAAATAGAAATTACTCATCTTATAATGAATAACTAGCTTAATTTTTAATTAATAAGAATTTATAATTAACTAGAATATATAAATATCTTACAGAAATCGTATAAATATGAAGCCAAATCAAAATATTAAAAAACGTTTAGGAACGTTTAAAGGGAAAGCTAATGTAGTCGATGCACGACAGAAACTGATACAAACAAAACGTAAAAATGTTAGAGACGCTAGAGATATATTAGCTAATATGGCTAAGAAACAAGATGCTAGAAATAAACTTGAAAAACTTCGCCAAAAAAGAAACGCCGGGGATGTCAGATTAATCGGAAGTGGTATTGTTAAAAAAACCGATCGAAACGGTAAAATATCATTAGTAACAAACAAACCAAAATTAAATGATTTAAATGTGGCGATTCAAAAACAATTAGGTTTGATGCAACAGACGAGATCACCAAAAAAAGTTTCTCCAAAAAGACCAATTCCTACGACTAAACCTAATTTTGTTCCTCCAGTTATCAGAAAAACTATTTTAAATGATTATACTTTGCCAGTACAAAATTATCCTTTCGAACAACCAGATTTATACAGATGGGTTCATCCGGATATTGTTACTCAAACACCAGAACCAAGACGAATAAACTATAACGCTTCGGATTTACGTTATAGTGCCAAAAGAATTTCCGGTTATGTTGATTTAGATGCGGTGGATGATGAAGAGATGCCTTTGGTGTCTCCGGTGAGAGTTTCTCCGATGAAAGCAAGTATACATTCAAGATTAGATACGATGCCAGCACCGCAACAATCTCACGGTGTTCTTGCCAGTGGAGTAAAGACTAAAGTTGTTATTCCAGTTGGACATAGGATTGTTGTTTCGAATTTACAAGGTGGGGTTACTGAGGATGATATTAGAGAACTATTTGAGGATATTGGGGAGTTATTGGTGGCGAGATTGGTAAGACCTGGAACAGCTGAAGTTATTTATAAAGATCTGAAAGATGCTCAAAAAGCTGTTGAAACGTATCATAATAGACAGTTGGATGGACAACCTATGAAATGTTTGTTGGTTAATAAAAGGCCGATTAATAATCCAACAGCGCCAGCTATAACACCAATAGGGTAAGAATTTTAGGCAGTTGAAAAGGAAATGTTTTTATGGTATTCTTTTGTAGGTCCGTTTCTCGAAAATCAACGATTTCTGATTCGAATAAACTTGTTCCTGATTTGTCTACGATACATAAAGTTCTCTTCCAGCGCGATTAAAAATTGTTTAATTAAATAGTTTGGATCAGTTCCCAGTAAAATCAAAGGGAGATGTACTTAGAAGAAGTGAAGTAATCATCAATTTGGCATATTTTTTATTGTGAATTTGTCGAAATGTAATATTATGTCTTTGTAATGATAATTTAATGTTAAAATAAAAATGAACAATTATTAATTGAAAATTACGTTTAACTTGGTGTGTTTTGTTATAAATATACATTTCTGTTTTTATTAAAATCAAACGTGAATAAATGGGAATTTAAAGAAAAAGACTATTTTTCTCACTAATAGAGAAAATGAGTAATTTTTCACTTGTTGAAAACGAAGTATTGAAGTAACAGTTACTTTAAATTCTAGTAACTTCTTCCTCAGTCCGTCATTTTTAGGAACTTTTCAAAATTTCTTGTAATTTTTTTTACAGAACTGATAAAATTTAATAAAGCACTTAAAATCTAAATGGAAGATAAGTAATCTTATTGTACTGGTTTTTAACCTTAAGCAACATTTTCTGGGTTATTTACAAAAGTCTGAACAGCTTGATAATACAGTTTTGATAACAAAATCTAGCAAGGTAACAATTCAAACCTCAAATGGAAGATAATAGTGGCTTTAGGAAGTCAAACTTAAAGGTTGTAACCGTAACCATAGTAGTAGATGTGATATTTAAAGAAGTTCATCTATGCTTATTTAAATTGTATCGTTTAGGCAAAAGCTTACGACCGCCAAATATTACGACAAATTTTATCATAAGCGCAAAAGTTGGTCAATTTTTAACTTTTTACGCTTAGGGCTAAATACTTGATGACAATTCCGTCAATGTATTGACAATAACACCTTCTATTGACTGCGATGCTAAACATATTGACCAAGATTTATTAGTTCTTTGTAGATAGGGCCCTGATATATTTCAAAATATCTGTAAAAATTATGCAATTGACATTACTGTGTACTTGAAAAACTGATCGTGATGTTTTTCTTTACGCAACTTATTTTTTATTAAGTTCAAGAAATGACCCTTCAATTCACGATTTCGATTTATGGGTCTCCTGAAAAATCGCCTATGTATTCTAACATTTTTTTGCCACAACAACAGCTGGAGCTACAGATAAAATTGAATTCTTAGATAATAAATCAATTGTAAGCGAAAAAGGAGGGAAGGTCAATTATCATGAATACCTTAAAACTTTAGCTATATTCAGCACTATTTTATTGGCTGATTATTAAAAGTTTAAAATCTAAAGAATGTCTCCCTAAACTAGATAGTTGTAAGCATTAGATCCTTTACAGTTACGACTAAAATTACTGCTACAATACAGCTAAATTTGAAATCCTAAACCCACCATAAGTAATCCTATTGTTTTACTTATTAAACCATATCTTTTGGGGTTTTTACGAAAATCTAAACAGTTTGATAATATATTTTTAGTAATTTTTTCCAAAATCCTTGAATTTTTTTACAAACCCGTTTAAAATGTAGTAGAATAAAAATTGAAAATCCGAATGGACAATAAGTAATCCTATTGCATAGATTAATAGCGGCTAAGCGGCATTTTCTGAGTTATTTATGAAAATCAAGATTTGAAATTGTTTATGAAAAACAGTTTGTTAATAACATGAAATCCTATGGTCCCAATTCTTTTGAGATTTCTGATGTTCTTTCATATCATAATAACAATTCTATCTATCCACCATTCATTCTAAACACAAACATATCAACCACTACAACGGATCAGATCAGATGAGACACATTCATCTGATCTGATCTTATCTAGTATGGTCTGATCTGATCTGAACCGACGCACAGTGTAACAAATATCAATTTTACTCGGACAAAATTAGTAATATGAGAACAATAAATACAAACAATTTAATTTAATGTTTTAATCGGTTATCAGGGTCCTTTTTTCGATAGTAGTTGCAACCCTGTACCACTTCCACTGTAACCGAAAATGTATAGTAATTTAATTATTTCTTCAAAATGTTTAATTTCTATTAAGGGATGATTAAAAAGCTTAATTCTACCTAACTTTCAATTGAAAATTCTTCATATTTGAAGATCATAAATCTTCTTTACAACAAAATATCATTGTTAAAATATTTACAATGGGCCCGTTCGTTAACGGCTTCTAATGAATGTCTCAAAATATTCTTTGATAGTCTTTGATAAAAATAAATTTTGTAGACACTACAAGTAAATCCGTCCAGAAGTAGCATCATTAGTAGCCCTTTCACTCGATTCACCACATATAAATCCACTACAAAAGTAGCGATCTCGTCTCATCTTCAAACCCCTTCATGCCAAACGTGATCGAATTAAGTTCAAATCATTAAAAACCAAGTTGAAATGATTCCAACTGAAGTTCAAACGTTTTCATCCCAATTTCAATCGCCACTATGCCAAGTTATGATTCCATCCCAAGTAGTAATGATTCACTCCCAAGTTCAAATGACACCTCGTAAAGGTAAAATAACACCTCGTCAAGGTCAAATAATGCCTCATAAGTTCAAACGATTCAGTCTCAATTTCAAACCACTCCTCAAGTTCAAACACCTCTATCAAAATGTGCCAAATTTAATGGATTCAATCCCAAGTTAAAACGATTCGATCTCAAATTCAAACCCCTTTATCCAAAGTTAAAACATGTCTTTGAAAACGATGTCCTTGATAAAAATAAATTTTATAGACACTACAACATTATTCTATATTTTTTATATGTAAACAAGAGATTCTTTTTTTGTTAACTATGTTAACAAAATTTTATATATAAAGAGTTTATATATTAAGTTGTAGTAATTATTCGAACAGTTCGAGAATTCATTTTTGTCCAGTCAGATTATCAACATATCACACTGTGCGACGCCAATAAAGCCTCTATCTAACAATAAGTAAACAACTTATAAGCACAATCTAGAGAATTTGAATCAGTGTAATTGGTTAAGTTTAATTTATCTTTCTCCATGGTTTAAACTTGAAATATTGCTTTTATCCATTTTTAGTTCCCAAAGATATACAGAGTGTTCCAGAACTCAGTTGCCAAACGCTAACCACGCATTCTAGAGCTGATTTCATGCCGATTCAACGAAAAAGTCCTTAGCCGAAATTACTTCCTAAGAGAACTTACCCTGGTAGCGCTTAACACCTTTACGATGGCAATAAAAACATTGTTTTGTCAACAAACGAAAAAGTATTTCGAAGTTTACAAACGCTCAAAATTTCATTGTGATAGCTAAATCGTTATTAAGATATTTCGAAAAAAACATGTACAGACACGTTATCTTCAGGATGCTCTAGTTCTCTTAGGAAGCAATTTCACATAAGGACTTTTTCATTGAATCGGCATGAAATCAGCTCTGGAATGCGTGGTTAGCGTTTGGCAAGTGAGTTCTGGAACACTCTGTATAATTTGGTATTGACATTAAAGCAAATCGTATTCCACTATTTTGACTTTTTCCGGCTATTTTCGGTAGTAATGGTTAATTATTTTATAGGCCACCATTATCCATTTTTTAAGTAAATTCCTAACTAATAATGAGAAAGGTTGAATTAATTAAAATGATTATTTCACCACAATAATTTATCAAAATCTGTGGTGGTTGATATTTTTAGTTTAAATCATTTTTTTACTGATGTTAACACTATGCTGTCCATACAGCAAATAATGATTTTTTTCGTATTGGGCTGGTAGAACTGAGCTACACCATCTCTATCATGGCACCAACGTGGAGCCACTGGACGTCATAGTGTTTATAATATGTACACATATACAAACAAAAAAGTTTAGAAACTATTTCTTAATACTTTCTTGTTTATTTTCAATCAGGAAATATACCGGTAAATAATCAGGCAATCAAAATGGAGCATTAAAATAAACAAAAAAGTCATAAATAACAAAGAAAAAAGTAAATACAAATATATTTTATCTATGTAAATATAACAAATTAAAGTACAGGAAAATTGTACGGTTCGTGGTGTTGTTTAGCCAGAGATAACAAACAAAGAAAATAATTTCTACTTTGCGGATTAACATAAAAATTTAACCCGGTTTGTTCCCTGTTCGTTTCCTCAACCGTCTCGTCAACGCTTATATCCGGCGAAATACTAATATCGGAATGTTGCGAACTCGCGTCAGAAAAAGTAATAAATCCCACCGTGTTCCTAACGTAATCCTGTATCCTAGCTTTTGAAACCGGATCCAATTCGCAGTGACAATCGTCCACTTTCGTTTTCGTCGATTCCGCTTTTACTGGAACTAGTTTCAACATTAAAAGCGTAGGATCCGCGTTATTTTCAATTCCACACAACTCTTCTAGTTTTATTATTTTTTGAGTTATATCATCATCGGTATTTACGATTATCAACACTTCTGTTGTTAATATTAAAGCTACAGCTTCGTATTGTCCAAAATTACTAATTGACGTGGCTTCTGTTACAAAGAGGACATTTGGTTTTGTTATTGGAGGCATAAATTTCCAGCTATATTTTAAGATAGAATTCGAACTTGAAAAAACGTGAGTTAAAGAGGCTTTTGTTCTTGGATTTGGAAGTGTATTCCAACCTGCTCCATGCAGTAAACCTAAACAATAAAAAAATTTAAAAAAAATGTAATTTAAAAGTGATGTAGGTATTTGGAATATGTTATAAAAAAATTTACCTTGTCCAGTGAGTGCTACTAAGTCTGCAGCTCCACTTAACGGTTTAGTTATAATTCCAACTAATCCCAATCCTACCCCGGTTACAAGACTTCTTGGTGATGGACCGTCTTGTCTCATTGATTGAAGGGGATGATGTGCTATTCCTCCAATTGCTCCAAGTAAGTTTATTCCTAATCCAGTGAGACCCTAAATGTAATAATTAATTTTAAATGAAAAGTATTAACTTACAAAAATCGTACTGAATTTATTTGTTGAAATTAAGAAATGATTTTTATTTTAAATTAAAGCTTAGAGATACTAGATAGAACTTAAAAAATTATACAGGATGGGGTAGAGCAGCTTGCTTATTTAGAAATGCGATGATCGAACTCGGAAACCTCGTTTAACTACTTTCCAAGATATACATGATTATGTTAGTGACAGCTTGACGAATGTTATTCTTTAGGTAAGCCAGGATCCTAGGATTATCCTTGTGAGCAAGAAACGTTTCATATGCACTTTTTCGAACAACAAAATCTCGTGATTTAAGTTCTTACTCTGGTGAATGCACAATAGTCAATTTGCAAGGATGAAATTTCAGCTCTTCATGAAGGAATCGCTTTACAGAATGAACAGACAACCTAACACTTGCTGTATGCTTGCAGGCAGAGACTTGAGACAATTGGAAAACAAAAAGTGTTGCTATTTTAATGTCTTGGAGTGAGCTTGCTGTTCGCTGAAGACCAAATTTTGTGTAATTGGTAAACATAAAATTGAAAAATTGCTCTTGATGTTGTTCAAAGAACTAATCACATATCTGCATTAATTTTTTTAATCGAATTTAAAAATAAGCATGTTACTTTGTCCCATCCTGTATTCTTAAAGTTGCCAAAAAGAGGCAGTCAATTAACCTAAATTTTAAAAATTAATCTTTAAGATCGAAGAATTTTAATCGAACCTAACGACAATGTTTATATCGAACACTTAGATTACATTTTTTGGCAAAAAAAAATTTAAGCTCAAATATTCTATATTTGATTATAAGAGTTAACTTTTTTGAGAAAGCTGAGGAATTTTAACCTTAAAATTTTTTAGTGTAATAAAACAAATTAAATTAATATTCAAGATTCACTAAAATCTAAAAGAAATTAAATTGCATGAAAAAATGATAAACTCATATGAAAAAATAACTGCCTTTAACATTAAAAATTTTAAATGAATTAATATTTTACCTGATATAATCCTTGAGCAACACTTTGTGGCCTCTGCCTTCTCTGTTCTTCAGTTCTTCTTAAATGTTCTTCGTCTAAAGTCATTCTATCCAAATTTCTAGCAACACTAGAAGCTAATTTAGTAACAGATTGAAGAGTTCCAGCAGTAACGTGCATCATTAACGATGCAAAACCGTGAGTAATCCCGACTAAAAACGCCCACGGTCCTTGCAACAATCCTTGATACGGTAAATTAACGAAATCTTTAAGACCAACTCCCATGGCTCTAGCTAAACCACCGGGACTTCCTAAAAGCTCCAACGAACCCACGACCCAACCAGCTCCGAAAATAGCCCCGGATAAATAATGCATCGTAATCGCATTTCCCAATCGATACGAAGTCGTTACTATTTTACTTTTTTCAAATTTCCCAAATTCCAAAGGTGATTCATCTAAAGCTACGTAAAGTTTCATTGAACAATGGGCGGAAAGTAAAACGGAAATCGGTTCGATAATAAAAGATCGAATTGAAATTGCCGAAGCTAAAATATCAGACGTCCAAATGAGATGTAAAGGAATATAAACCATCATCGTGCTAGTATCAAATTTATTAGAAACGTGTTTATCTTTCCGCCACATAATTAAATTCGTTGGAATTAAACTTGAAAGTTGTTCCAATGACTTCATCATGTACGTATCTTCTACATAAACAGCAAAAGGTTTTATAGTTATATGAACTTCAGTCATATCTGTTATTGTAATTTGTCGAACTGGATCCGTCCAAACTTCTAAATTAAGGTAAACATTAATTAAGGCATCTTTTTGTGAATTAGAAATCAATCGATTTATCGGGACGTTTAAAGATTGTAAAGGTTGATTTTGTGGGGAGTTTTTACTTATTAAAACAACCGGGAAATCGTACGATTCTCTAAAATATAGTTGATTGTCGATTTGTATGTCACTAATACTGAAATGGACGTCTACATTCTGTATTTAAAAATAAATAAAAATGTTGTTAATAAAAATAAATTATTCTTTTATATAATAAAAAAAACTTACATCAGTTTTATTTAAAACAAAACCTATATTATCACAGGTTAAAGCACAAAGTTCCGTTTTTTCAGCTCCAGAATTTTCTAAATCCGAAGTTAAAGTAATCACAATTCCCTTAATAAAAACTTGAGCTTTAAAATTATTCCAACCATCATTACATTTTAACATAATCTCCGGTTCTTTATGCAAATCAAATTCCGAAGTTGATGGAGTACTATTAAATTCTTGAATAGGATTTGAGCGTTCAGCTAAAGTAGGTAAAACTTGCGAATAAACAACCACGTTTGTGTTTTCACCTTCACTCAACATTTCTTCAGCACTAAAATATGTACTTTGAATTGATGCCGTTTCAACGGGATCTTGTGTTCTTGAAGTTGACAGAGCGGTAGCAGATTCAATTTCATGCATTGATAATCTCACTCGAATATCTCTCGCGCTTATTTCAACTTGAGTAACTGATTCAACTAAAAGTATCGTTGTGTGGGATGTTGCAGTGACTGTAACTTTAACGTCGCCGTAATATGGAATTCTTACGAATTGATCTGTGAAGTTCGTGACTAGAATCGGTTGAGACCATTGAAAACCTTGAGGATCACCTTTTAGTATAAAAAATTTATTTTTAAATTAATTAAGATAAATTAAAAATGATTTTTTAAAATTTACCTTCTGGATCTGAGGCAAAAACTAAATGATCAGCGTTTAATGCTACTTCGGGAAATAAAATCGATTGATCCGGCATCGTGTAATAACAATTATCCTCATTTTCAATGCTGCATAACCACTTCATGTGTTCGCAATCGTCAACAATCACTCTGGACTCATGGTCGGCGTGTTGAGCACAATATAATTTGACTCCGCTTCTATTTTTTATTTGTAATTGAGGGTGTGTATCGTAATGTAATGATAAGAAAGATTGACCCTTATCTTCTTGAGAAACCACAACAATAGGGATCTTAAAAAAAAATAATTTTCTTAAATTGTATAGAGGGTGCATTATGGTTATGAATTATTAGAAATATCTGGAAATAGAATTGAAATTTCTGTAATTTAATTTAGGTTGAAGTGATTTACATTCCGAAAATATTTAAAAAAATGTATTTCTTAGTCATTGTTTAAGAAAGAAATTTATAAATCGATAAAAATCCTCTTCAATTATTTTCAAATTGAACGTACTTTTTATTTTTTTATGTTATAGAGAGTAAAGTAAAGAAATGAATTACAGCAGAATATAGAAATTCTACTATAATAAAATCGAAATTTTTTTAAATGAATGTTTCGCTTTTTATTCCTATCCTACAAAGCTGAGTACACACCGGCAAGTACATGCGAAGCAACTGGATAATATAACATACCAATTACCAAGCATATAAATATAAAACCGGATTTCTGGCATAAAAAATATACGTTCATTGTTGAAAATTGATAAAACATCATTTCTTATTTTTTGGTGGCCTTCCACGTTCTTAATTTCTGATATTAAAATTGCAACTTTTGAACTTTTTAAACCACTCAAAGCAGTGTGATTTATCAAGACCATGCGATGAGATTCTGCAACTGTTTTCTTCAAATATTAAGAGAAAATCAATGCTGTTCGCAAATCGTAGTTTTAAATAAAAAAATTCGACATGTTCAACACTATTACAAACTATGCTGTAGTATGGAACTTGTATTATTGTGAATTTAATGTCTGCCTCAGTTGTCAACAGGCACATAATATCAATGATGAGGCTTTCGTATGACTACATTAATAAATAGGGCAATATATAGGCAAATTCCGGATTCATATTTATGGACTTGGTAAACGAACATACGTATAAGAAAGGCAAATTTTTAAAGAGATTGCTTTTACAGGGTCCTACAATTTAATTCCCTTCTTCTGTAGTTCGTTTACTAATTAAGTAAAGATATCGATAGTGTCCAGATATTGCCTGTACCGTGGGATGCACATTCTGAAATTATTTTTTTCTATGTACTTTAAAAATGTACTCTTCACAGGCACCGTCTAACCAATAAATTTACAATCTAGCACAATTAAATCTTCAAACATTGGTAAACATATACACCTGTATGCATAGTCGATCGCCAGCGACTCGCCGGAGTTCATTTCGATCGGAACATAATTTGTGATGCATAGTCGGTCTCCCAGTGCTCTCCATTTTGGCGAATCGCCGATGATTTTTAGCGTAGTTTCTGACTATTGATGATAGCTATTTTTGAAAAGTGACTCTGGTAAATAGTTATTCTTGTTCTTCAAGCAAGCTGTTTTTACGAAGATTCTCATGTATACGCCGTACCAGCTATAGTGAAAGTGACTCATCGCTTAAAAGCGTATGAACAGATGTACTAATAATATCCGCTCTCTTTCTAACACACATCAACTTATTTGTACCGCATGCGCAATATTGTACCATAAATCGATGAGTCACTTTCACTATAGCTGGTACGGCGTATACTCGTTGAGATACCACCTTCCAATACGTTCATTAAACTGTATTTTCACATTCATTTCAACAAATGTAATAAAAATTCCTTTTACAAAGTTTATTTTTCTAATACGTTTTTACCTGTTTTGAGCTATTAAAAAAACGGAGGTTTGACTGCCCTGTCCTACATTTTGATTTTATTGACGTTTTTGTTTTCGATCAATCTCCAGCAAATCTCCGGAGATGGTATCGATCGTCTCCGCTGCGTCGCTAGAAAAAACAGCATAACGCACATGAATGATTCCATGACGATTGACTATGGACATCGTAATTTTCAACTGGCGAACGGAGAAATTTCGGCGAGTCGCTGGCTATGCATACGGGTGATAGTATTTTTCTTTATCAGTCTACCTTATACAGAGTAGTCGAAAACTGGATCGCCGATTCTTTATTTTAATTTTTACTATTGACGAGCTGCTGTATGAACACGAAGAAGATGTAACCAAAAAAGAAAAAAGGAATTTTTACGTCCCATAACTCCCTTAAGTTTTTATAATCGTTTTCTAACCATTTTTTATTGTGTCCAATTGTTATATTTGTTTCCTTAATACTACTATTTCTTAACTTTTTGCTTCACTCCGCAAATTGTAAAAACTAAAAAGGTAAAACCAATAACGACATATTTGGTGGCACCAGCACAAATATAAAGGCGGTTGCTTCAACAATTGCCTCTTACATATTCAGAACAAGAGAGTCACTGTTGACAATCCAGTCCAACAATATTTAAGGACTACTAAAGAAACAGAACTCTAATTTTTAACATAGAAATATCTGCTCTTCATTCGACAGTATTTGAAAAATAATTGTGTAAATGTTTTACTTATTTTTATGACAAATACGTTTTTAAAATTTATAATCAAAATTATTAAAAAAAAAGTTTCAGAATTTAAACAAAACTATAGCATTCTGATTAAAATAACGAAGTTGTGTACTTTTAGAAAAGTACAAATGATAGACTTCAAAATACCTTCACAGAAATTAAAATACAACTTAATTGTTTTTCCAGGTATTTCTAAACAGGTTAGTAATGGTGAAATAGATTGTATATAAAGGGTACAAGAACAAAACGGTTTCATCGACATGTTTTACTTTTCTTTCAAAAATTCAAATTCAATCATTTTAAAATTTTTATAAGCTCTAGACAATTTAAAATTAATTGTAATTAGAAAAATGCTAATGAAACCGTTTTATTACTGCAATCTTCATATTGTATTTAATTTTTATCATTCTTACACTTTTCTGATCTGCTCGTAAACTAATACTCCGTCGATTAAAAGGTTTATCAACCCGTATTGGACAACTCCATCCTGATCGTCCGTTTGAAGAAAATGATATGTACAAAACGTATTCGATCATAGGATCAATCGTTTTACCAATTACATACCATTCAGTAATTGATATCCCAGCAGACTTTTTATTTAAATTACCAGGGATATTAAAAGTATGAGCATCAGCTTTTTTTGGAAAATTATAAGCGCTTCCAGTAACTGGTATGGCAAAACAAACCCCATACAATTCCAATGAGGTGTGATTTGTTAAAACGTGCGTAGAACTAACTCTTAATAATCTAATTGTATTTTCAACATTAGAAGTAATTGAAATCATACAAATATACGGTTCGCTTTTAACCATAGTTTTTATACTCCCCTCTAAAGGAATATTTCCAGATATTTTTGGCATGTAAAAAGCAGTACTCCAGTTCGATTTGGCAAGTTGTAAAGGCGGAGTTAAGTTCCACATTCCATTTATACCAATTCCCAAATAAAAAGTTTCTTCTAATTTAGGCGGTGTGCAAATTCCGTAATGACTCACTCGACATAATTCCTTTTCATTAACGATTATCGCAATCGAACATCCGACCGTATTTAATAACAAACACCACGGGAGTAATTCCATTAAAAGGGCACTTGAATATTGACAAGCATTTTGATATCTCACTTGAACGTGAGTTAATGGTTGTTCTTCGATTAAAAAATCTATACCTTCGTAATCCTCCCCAAAATACGGCCAAGACGATTTATCGTAATTACTTAAAACGTCTAAAATTTCGTCGATGTCGACTTTATCCTTTTTCTTAAAGAATTCTTTTTGGTCTACTAAACTGTAGTTTAAAGGTACGTAGGGATTTGAAGTTGGTGTGTCGTCAAGTTGAAACGTTAATTGATGCGAATGATCTATAGTTCCTGGACAATATAATTGTTGATATTCGCCTTTTCCGCGAACTGTCGATTCTAGGTGAACGTGTAACATTGGAGTTTCTATGTACATTTTGGAGTTTATGGGGAGATTTGATCGTACCATGAATAGTGGGGATAATATTGCTAAAATTTTACAACCTGATTCGAAATATTGGGTTTCTATTTGACACCAGATACTTAGGAATTGACCTCTTTCTTGTAATGGAACTGAAACATAAAAAAAGATGTGAATTAATATCTTCTAAATAATCACATAATTAAGAGACTTCTAGATAAAATAAATATACAAGGTGATTAATTTAAGTCTGAGGGACTTTCAAAGATTTAGATGTTTTTCTATTAAAAATTATGAATTATTAAAAGGATGTACGTTATACATAAATAAAATAAATATAAAATCTTCTTCTTAAATTCTCCTCTTTATAAATCTTTCTTCGTTCCTTTGTAAATTAAATTAGTGATTTTGCAAGTTGAATTCACCATTCTAGAACTTAAATTTATTATTATTTTGGTAGGAAATTTGCCCTTTTTTAAATCAAGTAGTTTTTCATAATATGAAGAATATAGAAAGAGTTTAATGATTTTTACATTCTCATCAACATTTTTTTAGTAACAATTAGAACAAATTTAATATTTTTATTATAGAAAATAGAGTAAGGTGCAATTTAACGAAAAAATATTTTTTAATTCCTATAAGTCTTATTGTTAGATGATTTTTTTAAATTTTGCCAAAAAAATGTGATTATGTTAGGTTCCATCAAAACTTGTCGATCTTTTCAATATTCCTTTTAATTTTTTAGTACTTAAAATAAAGTTGATTTTTATCATTAAAAACAGAACTTTTAAATGTTAAACATTGTCGTAAACGTTACGTAAGGATAGACAACTAAAAAAATGGGACATATTACTGGAATAGAAGCTGCTCATATTGTTTCTTTGATTGAAGATGGATTTCATATTTGACAAGTTGTAGTGATGTTCAATAGCAGCCTTTCGTTACTTATCGCATGCGAGATCGCTATAGAAATTTAAGATCAATTTTTAATTCATTCATCGTTTTATAATTGCATCCTAATCGCAAGAGATCTTTAAACATCTCTTAGAGTGAATCATGGTTTACACATTTATGACCAAACATAAATTGACTAACAAGTACACCTCACGACTTTGGAATCGCCTATTTTAATGAAGGTAGTACCAATCGATAGACATTGGTACATAATATGTAAAATATTAAGATGCACTATTCAACGGTTCGCGAATAAATCTACCCTTACGATCGCCAGAAAAGTTCGAGCGACTTACATGTTAATGCTAGACCACACCCCTTGAAATTCGTCCATAGCTAAAGAGTAATCAGCCGACTTTCAGATACAATCGTCGATGGTTTGAACCCCGAATAAAATAATTATTTTTCTTTCCTTACTTTCTATTTTTAGTACAGTATTTCATTTTATTTTTATAATATTTTATAAATTAAGGAAAGAAGTAATTATTTTATTCGGGATTCGAACCATCGACGTTTGTATCTGAAAGCCAGCCTTTGGCTACGGGCGGATCTCAAGGGGAGTGGCCTGACGTTGGCATGTAAGTCGTTCGGATTTTTTTGGCGATCGTAAAGGCGGATTTGTTCGCGAACCGCTGAATAGTGCGCCCTAATATTTTATACATTCGTACTATGTACCAATATCTGCTTGGTACCACTTTCATTAAAATCGGTAATTTCAAAGTTGTGAGGTCTCTTTGTAAGAAAAACTAAATTTGACACCCAGAAAAAATATCACAAACATGGCGTATACACTTTACTCCTAAGCATGCTAATTGGCAACTTCAGTATTCAACATAAATACTTTTTACTGGTGAGTCAAGATTTCGCCTTACATGCTGTGATGGTCGAACTTCTGTTTATAGAAGCTTCCACAAACAATATCCTATTGTTACAGTAGGAGAAGTTCAAACGAGAAGGTGGCGAGATTTGGAAGAAGGTCAATAATGATTTGAAGTCAGATAAGTTTTGAAGGAAGAGCCGATCTACTGGTAATCCATGTTAATCCAAGTTTAAACGCTCAAAGATACATCAATAATGTGTTAAAAACACGTTGAACATACAGGCTGTCCTGGAAAATGTGGGAAATCTCTTGGATTCTGATAGAACATTAAAAAATATGATTACAAGTTCCCGTAATTTTTTTTCCTAGCGGACCTCCCCTCGGAGATAGGGCGTTCTAAAGGAAGCCACTGGAAAACAATTTTTTAAAAATAACTTCCTTTTTAATTCTTAAATTTTTTAATTTGTTAGAGTAACATAGCTGGTTTTAGGAACACAGATAACACATTCGTATCTTATTTCTACAAAAGAATTTATATGAGATGCAAAGAACTATTCCTCTAACCTTTTTGAATAATCTATAATCCTTATAAATAAATAATAAAGTCTTTACGATTTTTCAAAATTGGTCAAACAATGGTGAGGTTATGTTATGTTTGATTAAAATTTTTAAGTATTTTCAATTTTATTTTGTATATATTTTGGTTATAATTAAGATAAATTTAATTTTTAGAATAAATTTTGAAGCTTTAATTTGTGAAGCATTTTGTATACTTCTGAGATTATTTCTAACCAAATTTTAATTTAATTTGCAAGAGATTATATTATATTTTATTTTTTATAAAAAAATCTATAAAAAATTAAGTACAAAATATAAAATAAGAGTCATATTTACCTTTAACTAACCAAGGTTGAGCACATTTACGATTAGCCGCCAACGGAATATCACCAGACCAAGCAGATTCCAACCCATAAAACCTTAATCTCAAAAAATACTTCTTAGTAGAATCAATTAAAATACTCGGAGGAGTACTTTTCCCACTAATAATATGAACCGGCGCACTTTTAAAAACTTTATCTTTCTGACTCATCACATTTTCAACAACTTTCAATTCAAAATGTTCCAATAAAGTATTACATATCAACAACTGACCCGAAAATGTAATCTTCTTTTGTGTTGCCGATAAAGATCTCACACTCATTATAATAACGATATTATTTTCTTTTGATATATTTAAAACTTCCGTTCCATCGCAATCAATTCTAAAAGGTTCCGACCAAACCCATCCGTATTCTTCCAAAGCCACACGTAACATTAATTTACTCTTTTGCGATCTCCAAGCATACAAATGACAATATCTCGGAAGTAATAAAATATCTTCACATCCAGCTTGACCAAAACGTAACGTCACGTTTGTATCATTACACACAATGTATTGTGTCATAACTACAAGACTCATTGAATCTTCGTTGTTTGTAAGAAATTCCGACCAAAGCTGACCACTTACAGCTAAAGTATGAGCAGCCGTTGCTCCGAAATTAATCGAGATTGGTTTAGAAATAAAATTAACGTTGATTGATTTACAAATTGATGCTTCTAATTTAAAGGTAAACGGAAAAATAAGTGGTTGCATTGTTAAAAAAGCATAATCCAAAATGGAACATTTTAAATGTGAGATTAAATCCACGGAAAAAATTTCAAAATTCCACGTGGCTAAATAAACTCTACAATTATCTAAAGTAATCGTCATAAAATTTTGTATTTCGGGAAATAATTGATCGGGAGTGTAACATTTTAACTGTTCTGGCATAATTAAATTTTTCGTTTTATCAAGACGATTAAATAAATTAATCGATATCGTTGAAATATGCAAAGATAAAGTTAATTGTGGGACTAGAACTTTGTTAAAATAAGAATCTACTCTTATACATCCTGCTAAAGCTCTGGGTGATAATAAAACTCTTGTATAATTAACGTAGTCTTTATCGTCGATTGATGAAGATGATAAAACGATTCTCCAAGTACTTGCTACAACAGGTTGATTGGTTTGAGGTAAATCCAATTGGCATATTTCACTTTCGGAAAGATAAAATTGCGTGTAAGGTTGATAAGATCCGTGACAATCAGACCAATATTCCAAATGACATAAAATCTTTTCATCTGTCTCTTGAGTGATGTTAAACGGAACTGGGAAAACTCTAACTTTAGTTAAAGCTCTTGGTTGTGGATATCTCCAAGCCATAGCTGAGATATTTTTATTCCAAAACATCACTCTGTAAGGTAAAGGAAGTTCATCGATATTATTGCTGGTTGAATCGACGAAATGAAAAGCTCCAGCTCGTAAATCATCTTTATAATGTTGCTCCTTATCACTGGAGATTGGTTTTGGTTCTTCGTAAGTAGCTTCTACGTCACTTTTTGGTAGTGGTAAAGAATTGATAAATTCTGTAATTTCTTTTTGTACAAATTCAATACATTGAAGTTGTTCCGGACTAACATCTATTATAATATAATCACTTTCGGCTGATATTTGTATTTGAGGATCAGAATCTGAACTTTGCCAACTTTCCCAAAACAAGCACACTTCTAACGATATTGTCCAAGGGTTTAATAATAAACGAGAAATTTCCCCGGTTGAAACTGCTATCGATATACAACTTAAAGTTGTTACATTTGTAATTCTTTCCGGTCTATTTGATATATTAAGGTAGTTTTTAATTTTGCCGAGTATTAAAGTTACTTCGTTGTTATTTTCCGTTCTTACTTTTAAAACGACTTGAGCTAATTTAATATTAAGTGTTGTAACTCCTAATAATTTTTCTTTTATATCTTTAAATTTCGTATAATTATCAACACTTTTTTGATGTTTTAACATTCGATTTTTTGGTAAAGAATAATTTCTAGGAATATCAATTTTATTATTAGGCTTTTTAATTTTTGGTTCTTCTTCAATTAAAGCTTCATTAAGAGCGTTCATTATATCAATTAAATGAGTACAAATCGCTATAGAAGCAACTATTTGTACCGGTTTTGCTACTTCTAGTTCTAAATTAGGTTTTCCAACACCTTTAGACCAACGTATAGTAAAAAAAGCCGGTAAAACTCCATTCGTTGGATTTGGATAACCACTTCGGGTTTCAACCAAATTTATATTAAAATTTTTTTCAACCGGCATTGATTTTAAAATATTATTTTCGGGAAGTTTTAATTTTATATCATAACAAGAAGCTTGGATTTTACGACCAAGTTGTAAATCAGACATAAAAACATTAGGTTGACAAATAGAAGCAAAAATAAACGAATGATATTTTCCCTTTTTATTACCAACACTTTCACTTATACTTCCTTCTTCGGATTCTTCAAAATTTTTATCATCATCTTTTTTTATTTCATATTGAGCAACATCTTTTCTATTATTTGTATTATTATACAAAATAAAACTTATTTTACCGGCTGTAACTAATAAATCTAATGGAATATATCCATATGGATACATAACAGATGGTTTTGCAAATATATTTTCAGCGGCTTGTATTCTTTTTAAGTTTCCAGTTGTATCAGTTGTTGATTTTAAAGACGTAATACTTCTAAATTCTCTCGTTTCTATACCAGAATCTTTACCCAAATCAACTTGATGAAGTTCGGTGGATATTGTAAGATCCACTTTATTAAAAACGTATGGTAAATAAACTTTAGGTCTTTTACTTGCAGCATTACCCATCGCACATAAATCATACATTGTATCGATTTCTTTTTGTAAATTAAGAAATAATTTAATTTGATTTAACGAAATTAACGTTTCAATATTAGAAACGAAGTTTATTTCTATTGAATGACCGCAGATAACTTCATTTTTATAAATCATCGCCGGAGCTGTTACGATTAAAACATCAAATTTGTTTATTATAGGCACGAAGTTAATATTTTGACCTTTCGTAATACTTCCTTTACCCAAATTCCATTCTAAAGCCGGATTTTCACTCATCGTTTTTAATTGTTTCGTTGAAGACGATGATTTGTGTAATAATGGATCGAAATCGGTCCACGTGCTTGTACTTAAAGATATCCCTGATATTTTTAATTCGTATTGTCTATCTTCAATCTCACTTCCTATAACTTATAAATTAAGTAATCTTTATTAAAATAGATAATTATTTTTAATACCTGGTATATTTAGTATTCTAGATCTGGCAGCTTGTTGGTAAATATCAGCTCGAATTGGTGTTCTACATATCGGATTAGTTGGATCTGGAATTAAATTAATTCCGTCTACTTGAAAAATACAAACGTCCGGCATAACATTGGATCCTAATTCGGCTGATGGGATAATTATTCGAAAACCTTTACAGTCTACATAAGCGAGAGGTAAAACGCGGTTGTTAATATTTACTGATATATCCGATTCTGTTACGGTTTGAGGTGGAGATGGAATTTGAAGAAGAGGTTCGAAAACTATGGAAAAACTACGTAACGTTGGTAAACATAACAAAAAATCAATTGGTTGAAGACTAACGACTATTTCTGTTATAAACCTGGTTGGTTGTTGTGGTGGATTTACTTCCTAAAAAAAATCAACAATTATTTTCGATTAACAATTTAAAAAATTAAGGGTACAGTAATAAAAGGGGTTTATGAACATTTACACCAAAATTTGTTTGTTACTTATTGAAAGTTTGATATTTATAGAAAATTGAGAGCTTAAATATTAAGGGTTAAGTTAACGTATAAACCATTTCTTGTTTCCTATAAATAAATTCTGTAGAATTGTTTACAGTTAAACGAAATTTTAAAAACTTACCAACTTTAAAAATTATTTTATTATTATTTTTTTTTTTTTTGGTAATTGCACTGTGCTGTAAAATTTCAGTTTTTCTTTTCTCAACGGTAGAACCGCAAAATGTTTTTAAACAATGTTAAGTCGTTGATTTCAAAAATGCTTTCAATTTTATTATAACACTTGATGTTTTCATTTTTTCTAAGAGGCATACTTTTGTCTATTAAAGGACTAGCAAAGATAAAAAATTAAAGCAACACAAACCTGATAAAAATTTGATACCTATTAAAACATTCCATGTTGCGTGGGGTGTATAGTGAATCTCACATAGAACTTGTTCCTCTGGACGGCAATATATTAACCGTCAGACTGCTACGAGGCGCGATAGCACTTCGTTGATTTGTGTCGAAAACCGCGATGCAGCGCTTTTGCGCTGCGATTTTCAGTGTGCCTTTGTTGCACCATTGGAGTAAACGAAGTCTGACCTCAAGCGTACTTTGCTAAAGACATAATCAAGTCAAAATATGCCCCGCAGTTTTCGAGTGTTCTTGCAAAAATTACTAAGCAGTCAAACGGTTAACACTTTGTTGACCGGGATTTTACATAGAAACTGTCATGTCACCGCAATGTAAGTGCAATGAGGATGAATTAACTCGTCACTGGTCAGCAGCATTTGGGTATGAAAAGACGAGTTAACTCGTCACCTTAACCGAGTGTTAAAACCATTCAAATGTGAGTCATATACGCACCACGCGGTTTAAACCAAAATTCTTTAAAAAATGGTCCAGCAATTCAAAAGTTAGTAAAGATCAATTTTAATGGACTTATTAAAAAAATAACAGGTTTTTATCATTTTTCAAAAATGTAAAAAACAACTTATTAAATTCTTCAACTTTGTTCAATAAAAGTTATTAGATTTTATAAAGTTATGTTCAAAAGTTACTAAATTCGACCAAACTATTCAAAAATTGTAACAGATTTACATTAATTTCAGCAAAAAAAGCTTGATTGAATAAAATTGTCCGAAAATGTTAGTGAAATTTAATTAATTTTTGTGATGTGTTACAATAGAATCAAAAATATATCTCAAATATGTTACTTCAAATCAATTCAAATCATTTAAATGCCCAACTAACATGCAACTAGCAATCTGCAGCATGCTATATTGCTACTTGGTGACATTTTATACAGATTTAAAGCAAACGTCTTGCATGGGAGCAACTCGATGTCCCCTCTAGAAAAATACTGATAATTGCGACAACATTTATTGATGACGATAGTCTGCGTATGTTGAAAAGTGATATGTGTTGTTTGAATAAATCAGTTTCTATGCGAAAATTATAATATGGATCTCAAACTGAAGCAATTAGCAACGCGCGGTATTGCTACTTGGTGACATTTTACATATAATTAAAGAAAACGTCTCAAATTGGAGCAATTCGATATCGCAAATATAAAGGTGATATAGGTGACACAATTTAATTCTATGTAAGATACGTTTCACAATGAGGCAACTAGCATTAGACGTGTCTTACACTGAAGCAACCAGCAACAAAAAACTAGCAACCAGCAATACGCAAATACAAAGGTGATATTGTATTGCTCCAATGTGAAAGACATGATGTAATTCTATGTGAAATGTCACCAAGTTGCAATGTCGCGTGTTGCTGACTGCTAGTTGCCTTAATGTGAGACCCGCTTAAAATGTCGCCAAGTAGCAATATCTCAAGTTATTGGTTGCTTCAGTATGAGACGTGCCTAAATTTCAACTTGATCTAACTTGTCATTTTAACGTTTTACTTGTCTTTAAGTAGATGATTCGAGTTGCTAAGTTTTTAGTTTATTAATAACTTTTTGTAGCCCTAATGCAACGGTGGGCAACCTCCGGCCCGCATGAGGGTCTAATCTGGCCCGCAAGACCTTTAGAAAGAGTAATAAATCATTTTTGTTTTCAAAATTATTGTTTTTTAAACGAAAGAAAAAATTAAAGAAAGATTTACCACTAATGCGCTAGAGAAAAAAAAATCTCATTACTGCACTGAGATTTGAACCCAAATTTTCTGCTTTCTGGGGAGTTGTTGTACAGAGGAAAGCAGGAAATCTGGGAAATGTAATAACTGACTTTATTAGTTAGTATAAGTTTGTTAGTAAATATAAAAAAAAAATTAATTTTTTATACCGGCCCGTGGACGAAAAGTAAACCGTAATCCGGCCCTGACTATACAAAAAGTTGCCCACCCCTGCCCTAATGCACACTTTCCAGTTTGTGTCTTGTTTACTGATCATCGGTTCAATCATATTTCTAAGAGTTTGAAACAAATTTCGGCTCATTAGATAACAACTTTGAAGGTGACCCGAATGAGATTTTAGTTCTTTAGCGCAATTATTTGCACCACGATCAATTAATTTTCTAAATGCAAGGTAAACACAGTTCTTTTTTTTTCGTTTTTTTTTTTTTCATAGAATCGTCGTATGACATCGCTGTAAACACTCTCACTGTTTGAGAAAAAACGGACCATATAATACTATATGTTGCCAGTTGTTTATTGCTCATTACCTCAATGTGAGAAGCTAACAAAACGATATCGCTTGCACGTTGTTTATTGATAGTTTCTAATTGCTTATTACTTCAGTGTGACAGCCGCCTAAATTTAAGAAAGCATTTTCAACTTAATCGTACGATTAAATACGCTTTCAAAAGCGTCCCATCTGTAGATAAATAAAGGTAAAGCACGTCTTTTTCGCAAAGCAAAATTATTCGGTCTTTTCCTTTGTTTTTAATTTTTTGGTGATAGAATAACATTTACCTCTATAATAAAAAAAATAGAATCTTGAAGTCTTAATTTAACGTAAAAATTATTTCTGATGTTTATTTTATTATTTCCCTCACTTATGTATATAAACATTAATGAACCCCTTTCAATCTTGTACCTTTCAAAAACAAACCTTTTCTTTAACTTTAGTATTTTTAGTCCCCCATAAATTATGTGTATGCTGACAACTCGCCCTTGTTATAACAATACTAGCAAAGCAATTGTCTTCCCGAGTATCCTTCTTAACGATTTCTTCCCTAGTTTTCATTATAAACCCTAAACAAGGCCCAGGATTCCAAACTTTTTTCGATTGATCATACAAATAATGTTGAATACTCGCAGTCCCCACTTTACTCTTAATTTTCATATAGACACTTTGAAAATCCAACGAACTAACAACATCTTCGGCTTCAATCACTAACTTTAAAGTTAAAGGTTTCATATAATTGAAATCCTCTTTACACATATCTTCTAATTTATAAGATAACATCTCGATCGTAAATTTCGTAATCGTCCATTGAATCCAAGCAGTTAATTTTATGTGTTCTGTGTCTATGTTATCAGTGTTAATCGTTGGACGGGGACTTTGCTCGCTTGCGGAATCTAGAGTACTTTCTTTTACGAATGTTGGAGATGCTGTGAAAGAAGGTTGAGCGTTTATTACTGGAAGAACGTCGGGTTGTCTTGGTTGATCTTCTGAAGTGTCAGGAGCTAAGTTATTCATCACTTCAAGGAGTCCATAGAGAATACTGGCCACTAAACAAACCTAGATAAATTTAATATTTATATAAAGTAGGAAAATTAATCATAACATTATTTTTAATTAATAAAAATTTTACTGTAGTGTCAAATTACCTGTACTTCTGATAAAATGATTTTAGTTGGACTCATATCTACGTGGATACAAACACCTAAAGCGCCAAGAGATTTATTTTCAGGTAAAGATGTAGAAACATCTTCACTTTGTTGATCAGAAGACTCACTTGGTTTCTTTTTCGAACACATTCCGACGGTTGCGTTGAAGGAAACTGGTCTCAAAAGATCCAATTTAGCTCCTCTCTGCCAAGAAAAACAGCTAATATCCGAGAATGAGATAGTCCAAGGAAAATTTGACTTGCCTAAATAATTTTTTTATTAAAATTTTATTTCATTAAGAATAAAAAGTAAAAATTTTACTTGCTGTCCATAAAGGTTTTGGTAGTTTAATTGGTAAAGTTTTTGTATAAATCAAAATATTATCTTTATTGCCAGCACTTCTTATTTTTCCGGAAGGTAAAGTTATAACTAAAATATCAGGTGGATTATCATCTTGCATAGCTTCATCAACAGCCTGTTGTATTCCTTGAGAACCAATTGCTGATAATGATTCTGTGGGAAAATAAATTGTGCATTGTGATAAATCACCAAAAAGCATCATTCCTTTCCAAACAGTAAACCATTTACTTAAAAAACCATAAACCCTTTCTTGTGGCTAAAAATATTTAAATTTAAAAAGATACTCAATAATTAAAATTTCATTTTAATTTCTTTATTTACATCAGGTAATTGTTCTTCTTCTTCTATAACATCTTTAGGAGTTTTAGGCAATTGTAAAATCTCTCTTTCTCTATCTGAACTACTATGAACCGATTCATGAGGAGTTGTTATTAATCTTCTTGGTGTTTCTAATCCACTAGCTGTTGACATTGCTTCAGAACTACCTTTAATTTTTTTAATATCTACAAACCATTCATACATTATTTTCAAAATAATCATTTTGTATAAAGATCTAAATATTTTACCTGATATATAATCAGTTTTTAAATTAACCAAAACAACAGGCGTGTATAAAAACCACGTACAAAGTAAAGGATCAACACATATTCGAATTTCTTGTAAATTAAATATAATAATAGATGGGTGAATTTCGTGTTCTGGATCTAATGGAAATTGAATAGAACATTTAAATAATGGAATCGGTTCGTTTTTAGGATCGTTGATTCTCGAATCCGGACCGGATATGAAAAGAACTTGTTGAATTTCACGACTTTGTGCAAAACTGACCCTTTTTAATGAACCTACACTACTAAAATGCGATTTGGCACTAACGTAGGAGTTGGTATCGATGGGTTCGAAGATAAATGCTTTTATGGAACCTAAAGAAATGTTTATGGAAAGTGTTGTTTTTGTGGAGACTTTATGTAGTTTCATATCTTCCATACAAAATTCTAAACACGTTCTATCTGAAAAAAAAGAACATTTTTTGTCGAAATAAAGTTAAATGTTATTAAAAACTATAAAGTGATTTATGGAAATAGAATATTTTTGAAATTTATTAATCAAAATTTCTATTTTTGAAAAATCTTTAAAATCATTAACCCCTTAAGTGGCTATGACGTATATATTCGTCATTATTACATGTAATTTCAATTCCTCGAGCCGCTTAAAGGGTTAAAAATCTTTTAATTTGACACTAATTAGGACTATATTCGACCAAAAATAACGGAGTTAAGATAATTTAAAAATGTGACCTGATCTAAGAAAAGGGGGCTTACGTTCAAAAATAAATTTTCGAGAAATAAACTGTTAAAGATAAATAACTTGTTTCGTCAGTTTTTCTTTGATTGTTCTCTATTCTCGTCGGCCGGTGTTGAAAGACGTCAAAGTGTTGTTTCAGTTTAGAATATTATTGTAGTTAATCGCGTAAGTTGCTAGTTTCGGCTTTCGGGACGAGTAACGTTGAAGAAGTGAGTTTATGCATTTTGCTTATAATTTTTTGTACAATTACTTGATAGGTGAAAAAGATGATGTGGGCAAGGAACCGAACTGCGTTGTGAGCATCCTGCATTACCACCTGCAAACCTACTGTAAAGATTTCCAAACACTCGTTCTTTTCTGCGACAATTGCGTTGGGCAGAATAAAAATAAGGTTTTACTATCGTATCTGCAATGGCAACTCGAGGACATAACAAAACGATTTTATTTAATTTTCTCCTTATTAGTCACACGAAGTTTTATTGCAGTGCATGGTACAATCGTCACCAAGTGGTTATAATAAAGCTGTATCGTCCGAGAATGTTGTTTGGTATGAATGGGACAGATATCTTAAATCATTTTATAAGTCGCTGATTGGCATCACACAATTTCACCATCTTATTATCGGTACGGATTGTGTAAAAAGTAAGCAATTCGCAGAATGTGAGGTCGTCCAGTCGTTTCAGCACCTGGTAAAACCTGTCGATTATTAAATGCCAGAAATTATACAGCCAACTGGTTTGTCTTTGGAACATCAGTAATATAACTACACCTAAAAAAATTTCAAGAAAGGCGACGAGGAAGAAAACTACAAAAATTACTTACAATTGTTAGTATTGTAAAACGTGTTTTTTGTTGCGTAGAATATGTTTTTTTTGTACTAGAATACGTTTTCTTAGACTAAAAGTACGTTTTTTATCTTATTACTCAATTAATTTTCGCAACAAAAAAATTCTGTTCCTTTCCTATTTGTTTTCTCCTTTCTCTACATTTTTAGTGAACTTTTAAATAAGTTACGATTTTGTGGTTTTCACCATATGAAAAAACGTTTCAAACTTAGTTTGAATTGGTAAAAAAGTGAAAAATGCGTTTTTAACACGTAAGCCCCCTTTTCGTAGATCAGGTCACAAATGTCGAGAAATGAAAGCTTTAGTCAAAAGCTCCAATAAACTTTAACAAAAAAAAGATTGAAAATTAAAAAATTAAACACATCTAAAAATTCGTAAATATTATCGATGTTCGACTCGACTAAATTTGAAACATGAAGAAAATTAAAAGAATATCAAATTATTAAAGTTCGTTAATTTTTTTTTAATTCAATATCACATTCGACTATATTTTGACTAAAAACAAGGGAATTACGATTAAAACTGATGATAAACAACCGATTTGTATTAAAACTGATTGTGAGAAAATATTTCCAGTTAATGTACCAAGTCGAGTCATCTTAACTATTCTTAATATTCAACAGTTTTAAAATTAAAAAATAAAGTAAGCAGTGTTATTTGTTCATTCCAAATTTATCAATAGCCAACGTTTAAAGTCTTCAATAACTATCTTATTTTCATTATTTCTTGTTCTTTAATAATACTTATCTTATTTGTCTTCAAATTCTTTTTCAATGCTTGTTCTGAAGGTTTGCCTTCAAATCGGGGTATTCAATGTATGCTTTCAAATTCTTCAATATATTCAACGTCTGTTATCAATTTCTTTAGTGCATTTAGTCTTTATTTGTCTGTTAATATTTTTACATTCGTCTGTCTATCTTTAACTTTTGCCTTGTCTTCAACGTCTGTTTTTAATATTTGTCATCAATGTCTCTCCTCAATACTTACCTGTGTTCAATACCTGTCTGTATGCAATGTATGGCTAGTCTTTTACATCTATCTTCAATGTAAGTCTGTCTTGAATTTCTTCAATGCTTTCAATATTTGTTTGTCTGTTTTCTCGAGTCTCGTCTTCAAAGTTAATCTATTTTAATGTCTACCTTGTCATCAACGTCTATTTTCAAAAATTCTTAAATATTGTTAAGGTTTATTGATAACCTTTTAATATGATACCAAAGCCGATAATATTTCGATTAAAAACAGTTAGTAGTAAGTTACGTTGATTTAAATATCTTAAAGATCAAAAACTTTGAATCTATCTAAGATAGATGGTTCACGTTTATACTCGAATTCATACTCGAGTAAGTTTCATATCTAAACGAACTTTTATACTAAAGTTAATTTTTAAATGCTTTATTAAATCAAAAAGCATACTATTTCCATCAATCACCCTAATAATATTTACTTACATGATTTTGATGCATCATGAAGAATCGAAGTATTACTAATAAAATAAATAGCTTCTTCGCAATTAAATTTCGTAATCTTCTCAACAATTAAACCCATTAAAATCGCCCTTGGTTTCGTACAATTAATACTAATACTCTCCGAATTAGTTCTCATTTCGTTATGCGGAATATCAGGATTCGTCCAATATTCCGGATTTATTATATTTTTATTTCTAAACGTGGCGTTAAAAGGAGTCACAATCGTCGTAGTATTACTCCCTAATATTAATTTAGAACAAAAATTTAAAACTTTTACCGACATATTTTGATAACACGCGTCGAACATATGTTTCGGCGGATCAGGAAGTTGACACACCGTGTGTACTAATCTTTTCGTGTAAATCGGCCCTTCAATTTTTACATCTATACATTGACATTCGATCGTTAGTTTTGGTAGATAAGCGTAGTTTTGTGGAGGTGGTGAAACTATAGTTGATAATTTCTTAAACAAAAATTATTCTTATTCACCAATAAATTAAGGATAATAATAAATTTTTACCTTTCTTTTTCTAAATAAATATTCTTTAGTTGATTTAAACTTGGGATGATCAAAAAGATGAATTTCTATAACAGGCGCAATGATCGTATATTGCATAACCTGCATGGGAATATTTTCGTTTAAAGCGTCATAATCATCGGTAGAAGGAGGTTGTAAATCAACTTTAGATGGCAAATGAGGTTTTTCAACCGGATAAGGTGCGTAATCATAAGCTGAAGCGGCTGCTACCATACATTCAACGCGATGAATTAATCCAGCACAAACTTTCAATCGAATTGGGCCAACAACAAATCTTAATAACGTCCTAACCAATATATTACTACAAAAATATTTACCTTAATTTTAATTATAATAAATTAATAATTAATATTAAACCTGTATTCAAGATTTGTTATATCTGAAAGCTGATCCGAAGTCATATCTTCCGGTACAACCACTTCATGAACAAAATCAAGTGCAAGAGCAGCCGTTCTATCTAACATTGTTGTTTCTGTAACGTGTGCGACGTGATAATCCCATGAAACGTTGTATAACTTTCTTTGACCTTTATTTTCAACGGCTTCCGCATCAAATAACGAATCTGTTTTATGATTTTCAGTTATAGAACCTATTTAAATAATTTAATTATTAAGATAATAATCAAAAGCACAGGATGTAATTGACTGTTATACAACCCTCTTAATTAGTGAATTTTTTTATACAAATGTTGATAGTTTTCGAGATACACAAAGTAGTAACTTTGCTTAATCCTTTCATATCAGACGGGACGTGCTGTCCCAGTCTGAAAATTTTTGATATTACGACTGGTGCAACGTATGTTCTAGTTACTGAAAAATATCTAGCACAGAAAATAATGCCCAGTTGGGCTTCCAAACTGAATCTAAGGCAGACTCAGTCATTCTGGGTTTCTAAATTTTTCATTTCAATTGTTCCCGATCTAATCAAACAAGCAACAACTGTTAAGGTTGTTAAGTTGGTGTTTCTCATTTCTTACGTCACTTTAATCATTTCTTTTTAACGCTTGCCCCTTGCATTTTTGCACAAAATTTTGCAGATTTTTCCCCATTTTCTTTCCTTGAAGGGTCGAAAGAGAATTTAAAAGGCTTATAAATAAATATATTAACGCAAATATACTTGAAAATATTAATAAAAAAGCGTTGCCTAAAATAATCAACAAAATATTAATCAAAAAGTTAAGTAAAATGTCAATAAAAATAAGCTATTGACTTTAGGATTTTGTCCGAGACATAGACTGTTTCAGGGTTCGGGTGCTTTGGGTTTATAGTGGGACATATGCTGTCCCAATAATGAAGCTTATGAAATCATTGTTGTTGGTGGTGCACTGTTATGGGGTCGTTTATGCGTCTTCAAGACCTTCAACCTTTTAGGCATAAAAGTTATTTTATTTAATAATCACTTGTGAGTGAGGTGTTAGCGACGAATAACCGGATCTGTGAAGAATTGAACGTTTCATAATTTAAATGAACGTCGCTTTAGAATTCCATATGGGAAGAGTGGTTAATTAGGGTGTTGATTCCGTTTCTCGCCTTGGTCAGGAACGGATGAAGTGCTTGTACTCATCTAAAATTTTGAATTTTGAACAGTTATCAAACCTATTTCAATTAATCAGTGAATTATTTATTCAAGTATATTTTGTACAGGGGTGGCACGCTAATTAGCACGCCGTAAGGTATGTTGGCGAAAACGCAAAAATCGCAGAAAAATGAAAGATTTCGACAAGGAACTCAATAATATTTATTTTTTATATAAAATCAAAGATCAAAACATCAAAACAAACGTGGAAAACAAAATCAAAATCAAGGGAAGTTGTCAACCATTTATCAACATACTTAATGAAAAATAACACCTTATTTAATACAATTGAAAGATTTACGATGTAGTGTATAAGGTTCATAAGTATTCAATACTTTGTTGAAAATCCCTTTTGAACAATTACGGCTTCACGTCGCCTTTGTATGGACGATACAAGATCTGCGCATGTTGCCCTCGGGATTTTTTGCCATTCCTGCTGAATGACAACCCATAATTCTTGTTGCGTTCTTGGTTTTAGCGCCATAACCTTCCTTTTAATAATTGCCCGTAAATTTTCAATTGGATTTAAATCCGGACTTTGCACAGGCCAATTCAATAGAGGTATTGCCTGATTTCGAAACCACTCTGTCACCAGCTTCGACCGATGACAAGGCGCGTTGTCTTGTTGGAACACCGTTTTTGAATAAATTGACAACGGCAAATTTTCTAAATATGGTATAAGAGTATCTGACAACAAATTTTTATAAGCTAGGGCATTGAGCTTTCCCTTTATTTAAACAATTGGCCCAATACCACGCTCGCTGAAGCAACCCCATACCATTACGCTTCCGCCGCCGAACTTCACCGTCTTTCTCGTATACCTTGGATCCAATTCCTTATTTGGAGGACGTCGCACATAACTCCTACCATCCGGACTGCATAGATTAAATTTAGTTTCATCGCTTCAAATTACAGAATTCCAGAAAAGGGGAGGACGTCCAATATGGCTTTTAACGAATTCCAAGCGTTTCTTTCGGTTTCCAATCAAAACTTTCGGTTTTTTTAAACTTTGGCATCCCCGAAGGTTATTTTCAAGAAGTCGCTGTCTGACGGTTCTACTACAAATGTTTACGCCGTATTCTTGTTGCATTATGGCTCTTATCTGTGAAGAAGTTGCAAAAGGATCTTTAAGTGCATGTCGAACAATTAGAGAATCTTCCCTTTTTGGAAGTTTTTCTACGTCTGGATCGTTTTTGATTTGCAAAAGTTTTATACTGTCGGTAATATTTGAGCGCATTTTGAATTTTTTTCCGCGAACATCCAATAGATCTGGCAATCTTACTGATATTTTTTTCTTTTTCATACATTTTCCATATTAACAGTCTTTCTCCCTCCGTAGAGCTGTTTTTGCGTCCCATCTTAATTGTGTTTGAATGCTTTACGTTTATTAATTGATTTAACTAACGTTTAACCTGCCTTTAAATCAAATTCAACTATTCGCGCGAATTTCACACCAAAGAAACTTTGCTAACATCGGAGCGTGCTAATTAAAATGTCAACTTAAACTAAACTGATTTTTGAAAAGTGCTTGTATCCATTTAAGCTCCGATAAAATCTTGTTGCAATTGATCCATTACGAACAATAAAATAATAGTCAATACAATTGAGTTAAAAATTATATTAAAATGCCGTTATAGTTCCAAGTATAGGTAATACTGGCCGAACTTGCAAGGGTGCGCTAATTAACATGCCAGCACTGTACATCGAACTTGTGTATCTATATGTGACAGTACTTTTATGATTCAATTCAAGCATCTGAGGGTTAGGAAGGCTAAGTTTGCAAAACCCATACCTTAAGGCCGAACAAAAACAATAATAATTAAGGTGTTCTTAGAAAGAGCTTTTCAAAGCAAACAATTTTAATTAGGTACACTGTCTTTAAGAAACATTACCTGTAATGTCCTTACTAACAAAATAAATAAGATAAACAATTACTTTCATAAGGCACGTCTCAGATTGAGGCAACCAGCAACACTTTATGACATTTTACATAAAATTAAAGCAAACGTCTCACATTGGAGCAATTCAATATCGCCTTTTTATTTGCGATATTTAATTATATGTAAAATGTCATCAAATGGAAATGCTGTTTGTTGCTGACTGCCTCAGTGTGAGACCCAGAAACAACCAACTAGCAAGCAGCCACACGTGGTATTTCCACTAGATGATATTTTACATTGAACTAAAGCCTCTGTATCTGCGATAATGTATTGCTCCAATGTGGGAGACATAATTTAACACACTATGAGCCGGCAGGTAGTCGTACCCGTTACGTGAACGGGTACAAATACCCGCCCCGCTCATAGTGTGTTAATTCTACGTGAAATGTCACCAAGTAGCAATATTGCGTGATGCTGATTGCTTGTTGCTAGTTGCCTCAGTGTGAGTCGTACCTAAAAAGTCATAAAGTGGCAATATAGGCAAATTACTGGTTTTGAAAGTTACATCTAGTTTTGACATTAGATATTATTAGGTCAAAATATAATTTTTTTAAGAGTGTTTGTTCAAGAATGATAACTAACTTTGAAAAATATTTCCTACAAAAGTCATTTGAAAAGCTCTTTTCAACAATACTTTAATTAACTACCTTTCCCGTTCGAAAATTCGCTGAAATTGCAGTGCATATCAAACAAAGTTTGTCTTTATCTTGGTTTATTTCGAAAACCATCAAGATTTGCATAAGACAATTTTGGTTATTTAGTATCGTTTTTATGAGAACTATCACCAGTTAAGAGAATTGTATAACATTCATTTACACCCTGAATTTATATTTTTGTTTTATAACCTGCTGAAAAATAATACTGAGGTGAAGAACTGTCAAAAACATCAATAATTCCACAAGTACAAGAACCTAACGGTTGGATTTCGATATTTCCAATACCGGCTTTAGCATTAACCCATTTTAAACCATGAATAACCGTTTCCGAATAAAGACCCTGTACTTTTAACAGTAACAAAGGCCAATATTTAAGTTTCATTTGCGAATAATAACTTCGATCGTGGCTACTTTCAGAAACCTGCGAATCTTTTTAATTTACTAACAAACCAAAAAATTCTTTTAGGTAATAAGTTACCTTAAATACTAATGATGCTGTGTCAACGTAAAACCCGATATGTAATGTATGACCCGTTGGAATCACCGGTTGTTCCTCTCCATTTTGATCGTCTGGAGATGTTCTTATCGAAGGGACAAAGGACCACATCCAACCAGCCCAAGAAGTTGTTGTATCGCTTGGTTCAGCTATAAAGACTAATATTTATTTATATGTCATAAAACGAAAAAAAATAAAACTTTACCCATTGCTTCATAAGCACTCATAGTTTCATCGTGGACTTTAACATCATGTTCACTTTTAATATCATTTCCACCCAAAGTGCATGCTAATAAAATTAATCTTATAACCATCGGTATTTGTTGTTCAGTCATACTAAATTCCATACTGTAATTAAACAAATAAATAAAAAGCCAAGTTTGAATTTTTTTTTTTTAGTTTTATTCAACTTACTTGTTACAATAAATATCGAATCTCGTTGTAGACGCTTTTGAAATGTTTGAAGATTGATAAGTTCGTAAAAAATGCATTGTTAATGAGCAACGATACAGCATAGGTTCTTGATAAACGTCTATTTTGCCCGAGGCGTTTCGTTTGTCCAAACAGATGGTGAGGTCGTTTACTGTGATTAATTTTCTCATCGTTACCTGTGCTGGGGAATAATCTATAATGTAATTCGTGCATATTTCTTATAAAATGACCGTATTGTCTCTAAAGAAATTATTTAAAATGTATTTCATTAAAAAAGATAGAAATATACTTCTTTGAAATCTTAAACTATCCTCAGATTTCTCCAAAATCTTTATTTTTGTAAACTTGATTTACTTCTAATTCTCACCTGAATATGTAGGTTCCCATTTTTCATCACAAGACTCATAAGTTAATAACTTAACATTCATAGAAAGTACAATATCTTCCTCCACATACTTCAAAATAAGATTATTACAATAAATCCTAATGTTACTCACTATTTTATTAATTAAAGATTGAACGTAACTTGGTGGAGCTTCAACTTCATGTCTAAAAAATTTCAAATTAAAAGAATTACAACAGAATAACAAATTAAATTAAAAAAGAATTACTTTTTTCCTACTTTCTTTGTCTTTTCTTTTGGCGGATCAGGTGGTTTAACATTATCCACACTCTTTAACTTCAAAATACATTCTATCGTATTGATAGTGATAGAAATTGGTTCTGACGTTAATTTTGTCCATGGGACGTGTATTGAAAGTTCGTGAATATGTCCCGATACAAAACTAAAAGGTAGTTGGAGTTCTTGTTCAAGAACCTCAAGTCTAAGATCTAAATTATGAAATGATGCATCACCACCCCATAACGAAACCTTTAATAAAGCAATATATTTAATGATATTTATATATTTATTTTTTTTTAGTTAAAGATGTTTACCTGGGAATCTTCCAATCTAAAATTTTTTATGTACTTATCAACATAACTCAGGATTAAGGGTGTTATGTATGATTCTAATTTAAACATTTGAGGTGATTTTTTAAAATAATTTTTGTTACTATTTTATCATTATCATAACCTAAATTCAATCTACAATATCATCCCTTTTTTTGAGAGATGCTTTTTACCAGTAAAGCTGTGTGGAAACTAAAATAAAAATTAAATTTGTCGGTTTGTGCGGTGGTTTTTAAATAAAAACGTCAATCGACACTACGTGTAGCATGTAACTGACTAATTTTGACATTGACGTGTGTATTTGACAATTATTTGACATATTTACATGTTTGATTATCTTAATATTTTACAGATGGCGCAACAAAATTTAATTAAAAATACACTGTTTTTTATAAACTTATTTATAATTATTATTTAAAATTAAATTTTACTTTTAATTTTAATAATTACAGAATGCAATGATATTTTAATTAATAAATAAAAGAGATATTATAATGGTGAATAATTTTTACAGTTACCATTTCATAGTTATTTTTTATTTTGGTAGATAGCGCTTGTAAAATTGACACATCGCTGTCATGAGTTAACGCGCATTTATGTTCGCGGTTCTCGTGCAGTTGCTTTTCAACCAACATGGCGAACGTGCGGGACAGCGATACTTCACTGTGGCTTCATAACAAACTTGGAACTTCGAACGATTCGTGGACCGGGGGTTCGATATGCGGGCAATTGAATGCCGAAGTCTTGAGGAACATCAAGGACTGCTTCCCCGACCTGCAGACGCAAGTAAAACTAAAATTGCTACTCAGTTTCTTCCACATACCTCGTAGGAACATCGAGGAGGTGCGTATGTTTACGTTTTTAAACTTTATGTTTTAACGACCAAGTCGTTAACGTACTTTTTCGACTTATTTATTTATTTATTATAAATGTATTGTTAGTGGCGCGTGGAGTTAGATCAGATTATAGATGTGGCTATTGGTGACTCTGAATTATGGGTTTCGATGCTGGCAGAGTCTTTGAAGACGTTTCCCGCAACCGGGTCTTTAAATACCGAACTTACTGATGTGGACGAGGTCCGACCTATCTTTACTGACTTGGTTAATGAACTTAGGAAGTTGGTTAAAAAGCAAGCCGATCACGTTATGCTTCCGATGGAATGTCATTATTTGAATAAAGCTGCTTTAGTTTCTGTTGTAAGTAATTTTTTTCTTGTGGGTTTATTTTTAAGGTTTTTACGATTATTTTTGTATAAACATTTATGGTGTGGTTTATCAATTTGTTGATTAGATGGTCAATTTGAATGATGTAATAGGAAGAATTTTTTAAAACAGGTTATTTTTTATGGTATTTGTTAATATTTACTTAGGTTTTTTATTTAATTTTGTTGTAGTTTTTGGAATTTCTTTGAAATTTAGCTTTCTACTATTGGATTTTATATTTTTGTAGTAGATCAACCTGTGAGTTTGTGGTCCACCAACAGATGGCGATATAGGTACAAGCCAAGTATGCTGGACTAACAGGATTGCTCAATCAGTAAAAATTGTTTGTCAGTTTTGACTTCACTGCCAGGCTTGACATCTTTGTCTTATACTTGGTTGTCTCTCTTTAACCCTAAATTTTTTTGATAAACTAATTGCCCAATACTTTATAGAATGGCAACAATGTACTTTGAATTAACTTTAAAACTATTTAGGAAATCAATGATAAGGTAATTGAAATAAATTTTAATAATTTACTTTGAAAACGTCTAACAATGACGTCAAACGTACGACGCAGTGAGGACTGTGCACTAAACATTCCGCATATACACATCTTATCAGATTGAGCAATCCTGTTTGTCCACTATCCTTGGGTACAAGCCTATTAACACTGTCTTGTTCGAATTCGTTAAAAATGTGGTAAAAATTTATCTGCAATATGATAAAATTAAATAATTTGTCAAAATACTTTGGAATTATTGAAAATGTTCATAAATTCTTAAAGATTATTAAATATTTCTTTAATTTGAATAGACACGCTGATTAACACCTTAGGTGTGTTAGAGTGGCCATAGATGATCAGGTTAGCAAAAAGCAAATCTGCAGTCTTGCGATATCTATTTTAGTGAAGGGTTTGTTCATGTAATTCTGGCAAGAAGAGTATGTACTATAAGACGATCCTAAGCCTCACCATCGAGAGAAGGATGCAAGAGCGCGGTTCCTCCCTGTAACTTTACCGAATAGGCCCGATCAAACTATAATTGAAGGGAGAACCGGAGTATCTACCGGTCTTCGCAAACGCAAAGATCTTCAAACAGAAGATCTTCAAAAGATCAGTCAAAAACGCCGCCGAGCCCACCGCATCTCGCTACTTGAACTTTTTCGGTCAGACTTTTGGCCATTTTTCGGGTTTTACAGCAAAAGCGAAAAGTGTTAACTGTTCAACCACAATTATTGTCAATTTTTCACAAGAGAAAGGTATTAGCATCGTCTATTAGAAAATTTTCAAAGCTTTAACCCTATTAAATTGTTCATATTATAAACACACTTCGTTATTTAACGATAAATGTTTATCAAAAATTCATTTCAGAATAATAAATTGGTAGCGGTGAATGCGAATTTGTGATCCCACATCCTAATGTGTATAAAATTTGATTAAAACTATAACCAATAATTGTGGTTGAAGAGTTAACACTTTTTGCTTTTGGACAGGTTGATACTCTGGTTCTCCCTTCCATTGTACTCCACTCGGGACTACTCGGTAAAGTTACGGGTAGGAACCGCGCTCTTGCATCCTTCTCTCCATAGTGTGGCTTAGCATCGTCTTATAGGAGATCTTTGAAAGGTCGAGAGTTCAGGCTTCTACCTCCGCTTAGTTTATCCATTCACAGTGAGGTTTGTCAAAAGATATGGTGGCTGCAAAGCTTGCCTCCCAGTAAACATGATCGTCTATGGCAAAGTCTATAGCAGTGTTTCTCAACGCGGGCAATATCGCCCTCTAGGGAGTGTTGGTACATTTGTTATGGGCGATTATTTCATTAACCGTTTTTGGGGGGGTGATAACTACTACTTTATAAGGGCGAAAACATTTTGTACAATTATCCATTTATTTTAAAGAAAACTGTGAACAAATTAAAGAAACCGACAGTTATTTCCTGTGATACCCTTTTTTCTGCTGGATCAATTTCTATTGACTGAATTAGAACTGCGCTTGAAAACAGGTGCTGATATTCAGTATTTTTTAGTTTTCTTTGTGTTCGTTGTGTATTCCCATGAAAATATAGTTTGTTCGCTCTTTGTTTTGCTCCTTCAGAGGAAAGTTAATTCATAATTACTGCTAATAATGGTTCAACCTCCAAAACTGTCGAAAAAGAAGTGTCTGCAGTATTCTATTGACTATAAAATTTGGCTTTATTGCTTCGCCATTTAACAGCTAATGCGTTTACTTAGTAATTAAGTATTTTCAAATGAAGCAATGAAACTATCGCGAATGGTTAAGCATTTAAATAGAAAACATTTTAACCAAAAAGGAAAATATATTAACTACTTTAAAAGATTAAATGTTAATTTTGACAGAAGAAGCAAAATAACAGATGTATTTAAAACAACAACTTGAAATATAAGTAAAGGATTGGTGATGTGATAATTGCTCAAAATGCAAAATCTCACAACATTGGAGAGAAATCATTAAAACCAATTTTGTTTTTTGACTAGACTGGACGTGCAATTTTCATTCAAAAAGTGTGGAAGGCAATTATTAAAACAAACCTGATCAAGTGGACATTTCCTTCAGAAAGGTTGAGAAACATTGGTCTATAGAGTAGTTGTTATAAGGTTGGATTAAGGTGGACTTTGGTATGACTGCAAACCACACTAAAATGGCATAGATTCAACCAAATCTGTTTTGTAAAATGTTTTTAACTTTTAAATTTTCCCTTTAGAAAGAATTGTACTCGTGGTAAAAAGTAGTTTAAATCTTTATGCGTTGAAACCAGTATGAGTAATAAATAGAAACAAGGTTTTTATGCTTGTATTGGTAATTTATTTATACTTGGCCTGATGCGTTTCGGCGTATTACGCCATCTTCGAAGGCTTTCGTCTAATTTTATTACTTAGTTTGTCGATACATAAAACTTCTTTCTCTTTTTCCTAGGTAAAATCTTCTCTTGTAGTATGTCGTGTGAAAAGTGTTGTTATGAAGTCGAAAAATATTTGAAATTTTATTCTTGTAAACTGGCTTGTAGGATATAGCTGGATCGCAACTCGAGAATTCAATTCTCGAGTAGTAATTTCATAAAGGATTTTAATAAATCATTTCACAATTTTTGTTGAATATTACAAACATATTTCAAATGGCAAAGAAAAAAAATTCGAAATAAATTATTTTTAAACGAACATTTGTCTTCCATAAACTCAATTTTTCTAAATGAAGTTAATATTTATGAATGCGTCTTAACTCTGTTTATTTTAATCGTATTTAGAATTTCATTCAGATTTTAATCTATTTTAAACCATAGGTTGGTCAACAACCAGCACCGATAAAACACTTTACAATAAAAAAGAAACCCAAATCGGCGATTTTACGCGCTGATTTACTCCAAAAATCACATGATGTTGCTTCAAACTTGAAAAAAGCTTCAGCTCCAGTAATTCCAGTTAGATCCAGAGGAATGCCACGAAAAATGACTGATACGAGTAAGATTATTATGATTTTTTTTTATTATTATATCTTTTTCATTAAATTCATAATTAATTTATTTACAGCTCCATTAAAAGGGATTCCAAGCAGAGTACCAACATCCGGCTTTAGATCAAATTCCTTAACGAATACTTTAACTAACAGACCACCACTTTCGAGACCTCCAGCTGGTCGAAAAGAAGGTGGTGTGAAATTGTTAGATATTGCAGATCAACCCCTAGGATTTACGGCAGCTAAAAAGAGAAAGAAGATGCAAGGTACGATTAATTTTTCAATTAGTTTTTCTTGAATTTGGAAGTGTTTAATGCATATATTTTGTTTGTGTAGAAATGGAAGAGAAAAAAGCTGTGGAAACGACGGGATTACAAAGTTCACCACCTGCAGCTGTACCAGCACCGGATTACGCAGCTGGATTGGCTTCCGCGACAACTTACGCTCCACCAACTCCTCAACCTCCAGTTTCAAGAAGTAAGAATGTTCTAAAATTTGTTTACAATCACTTTAGAACATATATTTTTTAATGCTAAACGTAAAATATTTTATAGCACCTACATCTCCAACAACATCCACAACACAAATCGTTCAAGTTACACCTCAACAACAACCAACGGTCGTGGCTGCTCCAGCTTCGATAGTAACGGTTATTCAAACGACGACAGCTCCACAATACATCACGACGTCTATAATAAGACCCGTGCCGCCTTTATTAACTACGACAAACGTTACTCAACGAACCGCGATTGTTGCAGAACAGCCGGCGACTGCAGTTCCTGTTGGAACGCCTTTGGTGATATCAACGCGTCCGGTACAACACGTTACGCAGGTTAGGATACAACCACCAGCAGCAAACGCTTCGCTACAGAGACGCGGACTTGCTTTGACGAGAGAACAGATGCTCGAAGCCCAAGAAATGTTCAGGGCTGCAAATAAAGTGACGAGACCCGAAAAGGCGCTTATCCTCGGCTTTATGGCCGGATCTAGAGATAATCCGTGTCCGCATTTGGGTAATATAGTGACGATAAAGTTATCCGAGGATCAAGAAAATGTGCAACAGCCTGACGATACCTATTTGACGATGATGGTCGAGACGCACTTCCAAATGAATTATAATAATGGGGAATGGAAGCGTATAAGAAAATATAGACATATCGAAAAAGCTGTGGAGCCGATACAGCAAAACGCGCAGACTGCAGCACTTGTCTGATAATCGTAGATCTCTTTTTGTTTCGAATTAGGAGTTTATTTTAGTTTATATTTGATAGGTTGAAATGTACAAATTTTTTAATCGAGTTTAAAAGCCTTTAAACCATTTAAAGCATGATAAATAAGCCTTTTAAAAATTGTCCTTAAAATGATTCGATGATGCTAAAGTATATTTATTTTCAAGTTTAAACGTTTTATCTTTAATTTGTTTAGTTATATATTTTTGAGTTTTTAGAAAAATACTTCATATAAATTTTTTTTGAATAGTGTATATAGAAGAATATACATATAAATAATTTATTAATGTTTTTGCTAGTTGCTAAACTGATCATTTTTGTGCAAATAACTGTATATATTGTTAAGCATTAAAAGTTGTATTATTTTCTAAAGATTTGTATTTTATTACTAATTACCTTATTTTTAATTACCCTTTCTATTATGAAATAGATGAATGAGACTGTTAAATACTACTCAAACAAGTAGAGAAAGTTTTCTGCATCTATGTAACTTTGTAGAAATAATATTTTTATGGGACATTTGAATACCTGAAGCAATATAGTAATCCTAGCAAATCTAATAAATTAATAAATTTAACAATCGAACTATTTACTTAGAAGAAATAAACAGTCTAGTAGTGGGTTTAGGATGTCAAACTTAGTCGTAACATTAGCTGTAATAACTATTAAATTTGCCGTAAATCCTAGACGTTGCCTAAATGCTTCTATTGAAACAAAGTAGTTGAACTATTTTTAAATACTAAAGTTACTGCTACGGTTTCGATTACAGCCTTTAAGTTTAACATCCTAAACCCACCATAAAACAGATACAGAAATGGATAGATTATCTGTGCAAAACATTTTGGAATTGACCTTATGGGAGGATTAATATTTGGTGTAATCTCTAGCATGAATAACTTTATAATTCCTCCTTGGACTACTTATGATTTTCCGAAGATTTTGCAGTCCATTTTTCCATTTTTTGATTAAGGATTCATCTAGCTGGAGAAAAATTTTGAATGCATTTGGACACATCCGAATACATCTGTCCAACAATTCTCTAACATGTTTGATCAGATCTAAATAGAAGTTAATCCAACAGAAACAAAAAAGTATTCTTTTTTTCTAACAGTATAACGCAGATTAATTAGTGTAAAATGTGATGCTTACAATAGGAGGGATAAGACAAAATATTCTACTAGTGGGGTCACAGACTAAACAACTTGGGTTAAGTAGATTACCAGTTATGTTTAATGAATTAAGAGAAAAACTTATTTTACCTTTTTGAATCCTTTCTTTAAAAATAATTAACCCTCCGGTGGGCGCGTATGCGGCAGTTAGCCGCATTTTTTTTCCCAAAATATTTCTAAGTTCACTGTGAAACCATTAAATATCCTATTGCGGTATAAAAGCCGCAACGCGCCTATTCGTGTAAGTCCGATAGGCGCGCCACCGGAGGGTTAAATAAAAAAAACGTGAGAACAATTTTCAATCTCAGAAACCCTAAAAAAAATCTTGTATGTACTAGAACCCGAAATGGAGGTGCACCATGAAGAGAAAGATGAAAAAGTAGGCCCCTTTCCGGAACATTGCCGAGTACTCTTTTATCTTTCTCTTCATGCTGCAGCTCCATTTCGGGTTATAGTACCTCTGAACTTTCTCACGTTGCAGCTTTATTAGAATAACCAAGCAAAGCTCGCAGTAATTATTAACGAAAATATTCAGATATTTTGATTCTGTCTAAAAGACAGAATGGTAGCTTCAAAAAGAGAGCTTCACACGAAAAATTTTCGCCCTCACAAATCTTCGAAAAGCTTAGGGTAAGAAAAAATTTCGTATTTAAATGGCACTGAATTAAAAAGGGTTTAGGAGCATTTTTTACCATTTTGATTTTTTTTTAATAATGATAATCGGCGGTAGGAATAACAATGAAGAATAACAATTATTGAGCACTTTCGTGTCAGAGTTGTAACTGTTCCTGGGCTTGGGTTTCACAAAGAGTGATGTTGCAAGCAATCCTAAGGAACTTCCAGCTGAAGCACCAAATTAGTAACTACTTACAATTAAATAGACTTTTCGCTGTGTTCTCCTTTTGTGTCTTCTCCATTCTGCTACCGAGCGTCTCACTCTTGGGCCCCTCAGAAACTTTCGGACCATAGATATGAAGCCTTAAAATTTATATCTAAGAAATGAATTGACAGTGAGACCTGAAATTTTATGAGGATTTAGGTCAATACTTAATCGTTATTTTTATCAAAAATGTATTTTGTACGACTTTCAGTTTCTTTTATACGACGCGGTACATAGTCAAGACCCGCTATAGTTTATATTAAACATGGGATTAAATTTAATAGTATTCATTTTCTAAACCTTAAAAAAGGACAAAATTTTAAACAATACAGGGTGTTTAAAAAATACGTTCGAATATTTGGCCCACTTATAGATCTCATCAGTACAAACAAAAAAGTCAAAATAAACATAAGTCCAAAAGTCAGCCGTTTCCTAATTACAGCCTGTTTTTCAAATTAAAATAATTTACACTCAGTAGGAGTGATTCGCGTATTTATGAAGTCATCCATGGAAATAACAAAACAAATTTTGTTCGTTTCTGTTAGTGTAGTTGCCACATTTGTTGTAATTATTGTGTGTCCGTTATTGTCAGTGTTGATTGAAGTAGTTGTTGCTGTAACCCATTGTTGAAATTTTCGAATATGCCTTATACCAACGCAGAAATGGCAGACATGCATTTTATGTATGGCAAAGCCGATGGAAATGCTTGTGAGGCACGTCGCCTTTATGCCGAAGCATTCCCAAACCGGGTACTTCCGTGTGACAAACTTTTTACAAATTTACATCAACGTTTATCCGAAGTTGGATCGTTTAAATCAAGGAACGGTGATGGTGGTCGGCCTAGATCAGTTTGTACTCCCGACGCAGAACTTAACATTTTAAGACGAATTGAAGAAAATCCTGGTACTAGTACTAGAAGACTCTCTACTGAAACAAATATTAATTTTTCCCTAATTTGGAGAATTTTACGGGAGCAGCAATTGCACCCATACCATATTCAAAGGGTACAGGCTCTAGCTGTGCCTGATTATGCCGCACGACTGGTGTTTTGTCGAAGCATGTTGACAAAAGTCGCGGAGAACCCAAATTTTGTTACGAAAATTTTATTTACAGACGAAGCTGGTTCCACGAGAAATGGCATTTTTAATTTTCATAATAGCCATGTTTGGGCCGACGAAAATCCGCATGCCGTTGTTGAATCGAATCATCAACACCGATTAGCAATCAACGTTTAGCTTGGTGTGTTAGGAGACCATCTGATAGGACCTTGTTTCCTGCCTAACCGTTTGACTAGTCAATTGTACCTTGACTTTTTGCGGAATACATTACCACTGCTGTTAGAAGATGTGCCCCTCAACCACAGAATTAATATGTGGTTGATGCACGATGGAGCTCCTGCGCATTACGGAGTCTTGGCCAGAAATTATCTAAACGAAAATTACAATGGCAGGTGGATAGGGCGAGGAGGTCCAATTGCATGGCCCCCTAGATCTCCCGACCTCACTCCACTCGATTTTTGCATTTGGGGGTATTTAAAGACATTAGTTTATTCAAGTCCTGTGAATAATTTAGATGAGTTGCGAGAACGAATTGAACATGCCTGCCAGACTGTTCCCGGATTTAAATCCGGGACTCTTTGAGAGAGTGCGGCGTTCACTTTTACGGAGATGTGAAATGTGTATACAAATGGAAGGAGGACATTTTGAACATCTTCTTTAAGAATCATTAATTTGTAATAATTAAAATGTATTTATACTGATATTTGAGTGTAAATTATTTTAATTTGAAAAACAGGCTGTAATTAGGAAACGGCTGATTTTTGGACTTATGTTTATTTTGACTTTTTTGTTTGTACTGATGAGATCTATAAGTGGGCCAAATATTCGAACGTATTTTTTAAACACCCTGTATAAATATAAAAAAATAATTAACAAGTTTAATACAATACATAAATAAAACAAATAAATAGTGAGTGTATTCAAACAAAAATAAAACCTAATTTGAAAATTGGATTTCTAATAGTTTCTTTTAATATAGTAGTTCTCAAAATAATTTCCTACACATAAAGGAATCTGACAATATATGGATATGAAGCAGGTTTTTTCCTTTTGCCATGATTTTTGCAACGTTTTTGAGGAAATTTTTTTTTCGAACTGTGAAGTTTTACAATCCTGTGTGTTTTTATATCTACTGAAAGCATAGCTGGTACATATTTACATTTAATTTTCGATCCAACCTTTAGCAACTTGTAGTAAATAAGAGGTAAATTTTATTTTCCTTGGGAGCTCCCATCTTGCACCTTGACCTTAATGTACCGATGAGAAGTAATAAGTTCGAATCACATGTCTACGATTGCAATCTTATGGCGGAATTTATCAATAATTCTCTTTCTTCCTTACAAAAAAGTTAATAAAAAAAAAATATGTTAGCTTCAATAAAAATTCTATTTCCAGATAAAAAGAAAGAAAACGATAATTAGAATAAAAAGCGTTTTTTAATTTTTATTCTTTAAAGTTGTTACGATTTTTCAAATCGTTCAAAAATTGTGAGGTTATTTCAAGTTTTATTAAGGGTACATTCTCATCAGTAAGACCGAAAAATAGGCTATTTTTATGATTTTTTTTTTTTTTTGAGGTAAGTAGTAACTCTAGACATTCGCGATTTTTCAGGTATATTTGTCGTACTGTTAAGTATATTTAATTAAAAAAATTTTTAATTAATTTTATGATAGCCCCGAGTGGGGTACGTTGCACCATAAACCGCTGCGAAAAGAAGGGCCTCGTTGGCGACCGTCCTACAGGTCATAAAATTCATTTAAAACAAAAAATGGAAAAAGATTCTTCTTTAGTATGAGTGTGGTTATGGCGTGAACCACGAAAAATGAAATCTATCATAAAATAACAGAATGGCGGCGTTTTAAAATTTATATGTGTTTTTAATGAATTTTTTCGTTACTTTTTAGTTTATAAAAAAATCAATTTACAACGTATCGGCATAATTGTGGTTCATGCGACAGAGGGTTTAATTACGCGTATTTAAAAAAAAAACATTAAGATTCGTTGAAAATTGACTGAGTTATCACGGTCGCCAGCTCGAAAAACGTTGTTTTCCAGAAAACGCGTTTTAAGTATAGTTTTTTTGACATAAATGTTTATTTTTTGATATTTACCGCTAGTCAGCTATTCCAGGGCCATATAATAATCCTTCGGCTTCTTCAAAATTAACTTGCTCCTGCAATCTTTCATTTTTTCTGGCCATTCTCGCCTCGATTGAATGAATCGACGTTAACCGGTCGACGTCTTTTATGCGGTTAGCGTCGTGAGTGCAAGCATACTCGTATGCATTTGGGCCGATGGGGACTCCCATGATCGACATCATTTGCAAAATCGGTTTTAAACCTTTAGGCATTTTAAAAAATATACGCACTGATTGTGAGACATCAAAAACACGTGTGCCGCCCGACGCTCGCTATAATACCTACTTCGACTGGGTCGGGTCGGAAACTCATAACTTTTGAACCCTTACGAATTTCGATTTTTCCTTTTAACATGATATTCTAAACAGTTATAGCTATCTAATTCCGCAAAAAACAATTTTTGCCAAAATTTGACCCAACTGACGAGAATGTACCCTTAAATTTTTTCATACTTCGACTTTATCATTTTTTCTTTAACATTTTTTAATCATAATAAATTAATTTAAAAGTCATTTCCTAATTTCCACAAAAAATGTTAATGAAAGAATGTTAATTCCTTTCATAAAAATACCGTTCAAATTTCTTAAGAAAATAACTAAAAGATACTTTCAAGTTACTTTTAACCCTTTTCTTAAGAATAAAAGGAATTTCAGAGATGAGTTTTCTCAAATCCTTAAGCTTTCCTCATAAACGAACTTTTCCAATATCATCTTATTCACAGGGTAAAATCTTTTGGAATCTTATCTTCAAACACTTATAACAAGAAACTTTTTAGATATTATCATAGAGATGTCCCAGAACTTAGTTGCCAAACGCTAACGCATGCATTTTAGAGCTGATTTCATGTCGATTCAACGAAAAAGTCCTTGTACGAAATTGCTTCCTAATGCTGCGGCCACACAAAGCGCTGCGCTTTGTACGCGTTAGAAAAATAGCTTCCTTTATAGACGACCTAAGCGGCCAAACAGAAATACGTACACTATATCCGTACGTCAAACATCTGAGCTACGTCGTTGTGTTGTATGTTTCGTAGCTATATTTTTAATTCCTCGCTGGCTGTTGGGGGTTAACTAGTAAAGGGGGAGGTCATGAAAGCCGTTATAAAAGCAGAAACTGAGTTACTCGATCAACAGCTGACTATATCCCCGTCACATAACTATGTTCCGGCACCTTCACCTAACTATTCAACAACGCTTTCACCTAACTATCCACCAACGCCTTCACCTAACCTTGCACCAACACCAACACCTTCACCTTCTCCTTTATTATGCATAAGGAGACAGCTACCATTAATCTGTACTATAAATAAAAATTGCAAATAAAAGATGCTTTTTTTACCTTAAACAGCCAGTCGTTCCTCTACTGAAATGCTTTTTCGGTAGTTCAAGGTTTTCTTTTCGATATCAAGCTTAATGAGTAGCAAAAAATGATCGAACTGACTACTACTCATTCGAAAATATTCTTTGAATTTAGCTTCATCTTCACGTAATTGAATCATCAAGTGATGATATTCACCAAATTCTTCTCTCTTCATATTAACTTCGCACACCCACTTTCTTTTACGTTTCTTACTCAATGCATAAAGTAACAAACTCTCATCGTCACTATCATCGCTTTCCCAGGGCAACTTACATGCCAACATCTTGTACCAAACTAGCGAAAATAGCCAACTGAATTTGCGGACGAAACGCAACCCGTCTGGCCACCCATGTAGCGAACATATCGTACATAGCATATATAGTATAGCGCTCAGTCTGGCCTTAGCATAAGAGAAGTAGAGCCTCTTGAAGATGAAGTGTCTAAACAGGATTTTTTGAAATATTTAAATAACACTTTTAGCTATCACAATGAAATTTTGAGCGTTTGTGAACTTCGAAATGCTTGATCGTTTCCTGGTAAAACATTTTTTTTATTGCCATCGTGAAGGTGTTAAGTGAACCAGGGTACGATATAAGTCAAAGTCGCCTTAAATCTTATTAACAGAAATGAGCGGCTAAAACACTGTGCATTTAAAGCATTTTTTTTTTTCGTAAACGGTGTGTTTTTGCGGTTTCAGATAAGAGTACCTATTTTAAAATGAACAGTTCTTGAAGAGACTGTTCCCTTTTGAAGAATAAAAATTAAAATTTTTGTATAAAAAGTGTTTATTCAATAAGTATACGATTATACTATAAAAGATGACCTTATTTGTTACCACATACACATAACATATACTCGTAAAAACGATATTCATCTATCACAACAACCAAAAATATGTACAAATTAATTTACTAACAAATGAAACACTCAGTATAAATACTTCTAGTCTTAACTTAAATACTTTTATCAGGCAATTCAAATTTATTATGTGTTTTATTTATAGTCAAATATTTCAAATTTTAACATAATCTAATCTTGTTATCTTTTAAATTAATAACTTAATAATAATTAATTTTAATAATTTAAAGTTTCAAGAATCATTATTAAATTAGAACAAATAAAAAAAAAACTTTAAACCGTCACTTTATTCTTATCATAAACGAGAAATTAATTCTTAATTAAACAAAATAAATAATAATCTAAAAATCCTTAAATTTAACCGTTTAAACGCGCAATATCTCAAGTGATTTATTATAACATATCGCAATCCAATCTGGTTGCGTTGCCCCCCATTGAATTTGATTAACTTCCCCTTCAGCAGCTGTATATGCTAAAATCGGATCCTCGATCGCTCTAGGCATCTGTTGAATATCCCAAATTAATGCTTGATGATCATCCCCAGCTGTACAAATATGACAAGACGAATGTGGAGCCCAAGCAATCCCGTTAACACACGCTCTATGGTTATTAAGTCTTGCAACAGGCGTACACGGCACCCTCACGTCCAAAATAATAACTTCACAAGCATCCATCGCTATCGTCGCTAAATAATTCGGATCTTGTTTATTCCAAGCAAGACGCAATAAAGGTGTGTGAGCGGGATCTTCGTAAATGATCGTAGAATGTTCTAAATGGCGTAAATCAAACATTCTGACTGATCCGTCTGCTCCAACTGAAGCAAACATATCTCGACCACCTCCGGCGCGAGAAAATGCGATGTCATAGACTTCTTTGTCGTGAGCTATTAATTGCGTTTTAACATGACCAGAAACGAGGTTTACGCGACCGAGTATTTGGCCGGTTTCAAGTCCCCAAATTGTACAAGTTGTATCTATAGAAGAAGTTCCGACTAAGTTTGGGTCAACTTCATTCCAATCAAAACTTGTTAATGGGGCGCAAAAATCTGAGTTTTTATTATTGTTGAGGACACATTCTAAACGTGTATCTGGTTCTCCAGCTCGCCATACTCTTAAATAATCACCACTGAAAGATAACACAAGTTAAATACAAATATACTTTAGTACTTTAGTTTAGTATAACACTAAAATAACAAATTATAATAAACTTTTTAATTTCTTACCTTGTAGCTAGTAAATCGGGAAAAACACCTTTACTATCAGGTATCCACATAATTTTCGTTGTTGGATATGGATGTTCAAAAGTACTTTTAGGAGTAAACTCACTGCTATCTTCATCCAAAGAAACAACTTGTACTTTGTTATTGTACTCCTCAACGAAGCTACCTAAAGCTAGCCGAAACCTCTTGTCCGGTCTTACGGACCAGTTCATGCTGTACAAAGGCCATGGTGCTACATACTTGTAGATTTCTTTCCGTTTAACAGCTGGACCGACTGAAGAATGAGCCATTTTCACTAAACTATGAGTCTTGGGCTTTTAACTAGGGGGGAAGATGTTCTTTGAGAGGAGAAACACTTTGATTTACGTATGACCTTCCATATTTTAGCTTATTAAACTCTACGAATACCCGTGTAAAGTACTTGTGGACGATTAATGAAAATATTTACGTATTTACGAAAAAATACATAACTCCCGGAGACAACAGCGGCGAATAAAAAATAATTATGCTAACAAACTAAATAGCATTCTCCATCTACTTAAACTTTTATAATAAAGATGGCGCTAAGATTTTATAGATAAAAATTTAATTTTTTAGATATTTGTACTTTTATATTTTTTAATAATACTTTAAATTATCATAAAAATGATTTTTATACAATATCCATCAATTATTGACATTTCTTTTAAATAAATAACTTTAATAGATTTTAACATGGGTTGACATTTAATTTTTAAGGTTATGTATAAATAAGTGAGGTTATGTATATGTCAGCCGTTCTTACATCAAAAACGAAGAAATAACATGATTAATTGCGTTCGAAAATACTCTACAGCAACCCAAAGCTTTTATATTACAACCCCAATTTATTACGTGAACGCATGTAAGTATTAATTTAGATAAAATCTCATTTCTTACAATTTAAGATTGTAGCGCCACATATCGGCCATTTGTACAGTTCAGTAATAGCAGATTCAATTCAAAGATTTCAAAAATTAATAAACCCCGAAGAAAATGTTATTTTTGCGACAGGAACTGATGAACATGGTACTAAAATTCAACAGGCTGCTTCTAAAAATAACCAACCTTTAAGTGAATACTGTTTAAATGTTTCCAATAGCTATAAAGAAACATTTAAACATTTTAGTATTGATTATAGTAATTTTATAAGAACTACCGAGGAGAAACATAAAAAAGCAGTGCATAAATTTTGGGTAAATTAATCTCGTTTTAGTTTTATTGAAATTAATTAAAATAATTTAAGGAAACTTTAGATAAAAATGGTCATATTTATTCTTCAAGTTATTCCGGATGGTATTGTATATCAGACGAAGCATTTTTAAATGATTTGGAACTTACTGAACATGTTCTACCAGATGGTAAAAAGATTAAAGTATCCTTAGAAAGTGGTCATCCTGTAGAATGGACTGAAGAACAAAATTATATGTTTAAATTATCAAATTTTCAAGATGATTTAAAAAATTGGTTATTAAAAAATGGTAAAGTTAAAATATTCTTAAAAGTTATTAAAAATCGTTTAATTTGATACCAAACACGATTATATTTCGAGTATAAACAACGAAATTATCTTGTTTTAAAAAATACTATGTATTGTCAATTGCTTTTAGGATTAAAAGGGTTAATAATTTCGAATTTATTTAAGCTAGACGAGTTGTGTTTGTACTCAAATTAAAGGAAATTTCATTTCCTAACGATTTCTCATGAAAATTTTATTCTAAAGTTATTTTAAACATTTTTATTTTTGAAAAATTTTAAATCAAAATATTAAAAATATTTCAAAATTCTTAAATACTTTTAAAAATCTTCAAAAATCGTTCGATACCAAACCCATCTATGTTCTAATTAAAACTATACAAAAAAAAAATATATATATACAATTGTGAGAATAACACACTTTTAACCCTGCAGCAGGCGCGTGGTCTACATATCGCCGTTCCGGAAGAACATCGACACAACTGCAAAATAAAAAATTTTCCAGGAAATACAAAAATAATTAAAATCAGCATTTTTTGGATACATTGATGGCCTTTACTCATTTTGTCAAAAAATTGCAGTTACGTCGATGTTGTTCCGGAACGGCGATATGTAGACCCTGTATTGCCCTGTATATAACAGAATTAATGACGCGTCTGCTGCAGGGTTAACATTTAAATAGTAAAATTATTGGATTTTTGACTTTTTTTGGAACAAATCGCCCAAAATCGTTTAAAGTTATTCGAATTTATTTAAAATCGGACCAAGATTTAAAAAAAAATAGCCCTAAAATTTAATTATATTAATTTTTTTGACGTTTCTAATGACACTTTGACGTTTTAAACGTCATTTTAATATTTAGATATGTAGTACCTAAACTTTTTGGATTTTTAACTGATTTTTTAACAAATCATCTAAATTGTTTAAATATTGTTCGAAAATACTTAACAATCAAACTTTGATGCAATTTTTACGAATTTATTATGTTTTTTGCTGGAAGTTTTAAGGGTTTTAGTAAGTTTTTATTGGAATTATTAAAAATCTTGGCAACCTTGGTGGAATTTTTACAAATTTAATAAGTTTTTGATGGAATTTTGTAGGTTTTCGATGGAATTGTTCGGAATTTTAATAATTATTGATAGAATTGGTCTCAGTTTTTTATAACTTTGATGGATTTTTTTAATTTAATAAATGTTTAGTGAAATTATTCTCAATTCTAGACATTTTTAGTAAATAAAAAAAATCCTATAGGTTTTTTTTGTGAAATTGTTAAAAATGTTGGTAACTTTGGTGCAATTTTACAAAGTTGTTGGTGGAATCATTAAAAATCTTGGTAACCTTGGTGGAATTTTTACGAATTTTATAAGTTTTTGGTGGAATTTTTAGGAATTTTATAGGTATTCGGCGGAATTATTCAGAATTTTAATAACTATTGGCGAAATTGTTCTCAGTTTTTTAGAACTTTAGTGGATTTTTAAAGAATCTAATAAATGTTTAGTGCAATTATTAATTTTAGACATTTTTAGTAAATTTAAAAATATCCTGTAGACTTTTGGTGGAATTGTTAAAAATTTTGATAACTTTGGTGTAATTTTACAATGCTTTTGGTGGAATTATTAAAAATCTTGGTAACCTTGGTGGATTTTTTACAAATTTAATAAGTTTTTGGTTGAATTTTATAGGTTTTCGGTGGAATTGTTCGGAATTTTAATAATTATTGGTGGAAATGATCTCAGTTTTTTATACCTTTGATGGTTTTTTTAAAATCTAATAAATGTTTAGTGGAATTATTCTCAATTTTAGACATTTTTAGTAAATTTAAAAAAATCCTATAGGTTTTTGGTGGAATTGTTAAAAGTTTTGGTAACTTTGGTGTAATTTTACAAAGTTTTTAGTGGAATTATTAAAAATCTTGGTAACCTTGGCGGAATTTTTACAAATTTAATAAATTTTTGGTGGAATTTTTAGGAATTTTATAGGTTTTCGGTAGAATTATTCAGAATTTTAATAATTATTGGAGCAATTGTTCTCAGTTTTCTATAACTATAGTGGATTTTTAAAGAATCTAATAAATGTTTAGTGCAACTATTCTCAATTTTAGAGATTTTTAGTAAATTTTAAAGAACCCTACAAATTTTTGGTGGAATTGTTAAAAATTTTGGTAACTTTGGTGTACTTTTACAAAGTTTTTGGTGGAATCATTAAAAATCTTGGTAACTTTGGTGGAATTTTTACGAATTTTGTAAGGTTTTGGTGGAATTTTTAGGAATTTTGTAGGTTTTCGGTGGAATTGTTCGGAATTTCAATAAGTATTGGTTGAATTGAAGTCTGTTTTTTATAAGTTTGATGGATTTTTTTAAAATCTAATAAATGTTTAGTGGAATTATTATCAATTTTAGACATTTTTAGTAAGTTTAAAAAAAATCCTATATGTTTTAGGTGGATTTATTAAGAATTTGGGTAATTTTGGTGTAATTTTTACGAAATTTTTGGTGGAATTCGTAAAAATTTTAGTAACCTTGGTGGAATTTTTACAAATTCAATAAGTATTTTGTGGAATTTTATAGGTTTTCGGTGGAATTGTTTGGAATTTTAATAATTATTGGTGGAATTGATGTCAGTTTTCTATAAGTTTGATGGATTTTTTTAAATCTAATAAATATTTAGTGGAATTATTCTCAATTTTAGACATTTTTAGTAAGTTTTAAAAAATCCTGTATATTTTTGGTGGAATTGTTAAAAATTTTGGTACCTTTGATGGAATTTTTATAAATCTAGTAAGTTTTTAGTGATTTCTAAGTACGTTTCTAGTGGAATTGTTTTTAATTTTAATAATTTTGATGGAATTACCCTCAATTTTAATAATTTTTGATAAAATTGTTATTAATTTTTTGTAATATTGATTGATTTTTTAGAATTTAATCAGTTTGTGATGAAATTAGCCCCAACTTTAGTCAGTTTAATAAATTTCTAAAAAATTCAAGTTTTTGGTTTATTTATTAAAAATCTTGTTAACTTGGGTGGAATTTTTAGGAGTTTAGTAAGTTTTTAATGTAATTTTTGTTGATTCAACAAGTTTTTAGTGGAATTGTTCTTAATTAAAACAATTTAACATTTTTTGGTGGAATTATTCTCAATTTTAATATTTTTTTGTGGGATTGTTATTATTTTGCTTGTAATTTTAGTAGAATTTTTAAGAATCTAATCAATTCCTGATTAAATTAATCTCAAGTTTAGTCATTATTAGCAAATTTCAAAAAGAAATTCATTAAATTTTTGGTTGAATTGTTAAGAATTTTGGTTACTTTGATGGAATTTTTACGAATTTGTTTTTGGTGGAATTGCTTTTAATTTTAATAATTTATAAAAGCCATATTGCCCTCATAAGGATAAACGCGGTATGTTCAAAATTGTTCAAATTTGAGTTAAAGGCGTAATATGGTTTATTGTACATCTATTTAATCGTGTAATAACTAATTTTGTCGAATAAACTATAGTCACAAAACAAAGGTATTCACCCAAGAAAGTAAAGTTTTATGACATATACCTAAAGGCTGAGAGGGAACACAAAAAACGTGTTTTCTCAGTTTCATGTTTTTGTGACATACCGCGTTCTTCTTTATGAGGGCAGCATAGTTCTCTAATACAATTCAGTACAATTCTCACATACATCACGGTTGCCTGATTAATCCATTTAAAGATGACGATTGTCAATTATGTTCATGATTAAGAAAATAAATACATAACTTCGAATCTATTTAAGATAGATGAATCGTGTTTGTACTCAAATTAAAGCAAATTTTATTTCCTATTAATTAATTAGATTAAGAAAACTTTTATTCTAAAATTATTTTATTTAATTATTATTATTTATCTACCTTAGAAAATGTTATCCAACCCAAAAAATTTTATAAAATCCTATTAGATTGGATAACTAAAGACGATATGCGAGATGTATCAATTTCAAGACCAATTTCTCGAGTACATTGGGGTATTAAAGTACCTGGGGATGAAACGCAAACAATTTACGTTTGGATGGATGCTTTAATTAATTATTTAAGCGTTGTTGGATATCCAGATGATTCTTTAAGTTGTTGGCCACCAGATGTACAAGTTATCGGAAAAGATATTTTAAAGTATTCCTTTTTTCTTTTTTAATAAAAATAAATTTATTAAAATTAATTTTCTTATTTTAGGTTTCATGGAATTTATTGGCCGGCTTTTTTAATGGCAGCAAATTTAAAATTACCAAAAACAATACTTTGTCATTCGCATTGGACCGTTGATGGTGAAAAAATGTCTAAATCGAAAAATAATGTTATTTCACCCATCGAACTTAGTAAAACTTATACCAGCGATGGAATTCGTTATTTTTTATTACGTGAAGGTGTAGCTGGTAGCGACGGAAGTAATTGCATTAAAAAAATTACTTAAATTAAATAATTTAAAAAATAAAATTTTAGATTATAGTGAAGTAAAATTATTAAGGATCTTAAATTCAGAATTAGCCGATACGTTTGGAAATTTATTAAGTAGATGTACCGGAAGCGCATTAAATCCAAACCAAACTATTCCAAAATTAAACAAAGAATCTTTTGAACAGATAACAAAAACAGATGTTGGAAAGAAACTTATTGATTCGGTTGAATCTTTAGAAGAAATTTGTTTGAAACATTACCAAAGTTATAACTTTTATAAAGTAGTTGATTCCGTTATAAGTACATTACACACAGCTAATTTATTTGTTGAAACGATGAAACCTTGGGAATTGAAGAAAAATATAAATTTATTGCCACAATTAGATGTTACTTTACATCTAACATTGGAAACGTTGAGAATTTGTGGAATTATCTTACAACCGATTATTCCTAACTTATCTGGACAGTTATTGGATAAATTAAATGTGCAGAAAGATAAACGTTTTTGGAAAGATTTGAAAAAGTTATCTTGGAATGATGAAAATAAAGAAAGTGTTGAGTTATCAAAAGAAAAAATTGTTTTGTTTAAAAGGATTTTAGCTGAAGATGATAAGAAAGAGAAGAAAGGTGTTCAAAAAGAAAAGAAATTAAAACGACAAAAGAATTAAATATATTTAATTTGTTAAGTTTTATAAAAATAAATTAATTTAAAAAATTAAATCAGATAATTTTTTTAAGAATGATATCTTGTTATTTTATTACTTAGTAATTTTGATTTACAAACAACAAAAATTATTATTTAACCCATTTATGGCCAATGTACAAAATGATTGTAAACTTTAGAAAAAAAATAGTGTTTATTAGGGCCTTAGAACCTCCTCTGTATACCATTTTTCTTAAAATTGAAGAACGTATCTTTTGTAAAATTAAAAAAAAAGATACAAGAACATAGAATAGTCTGGTTTTAACAATAACAGGACTACATATATAAAAAAAGAGTATATTTATATCTATTTGTGGTAATCCTCAAGTCATTTTAAAGCTAAGGGTACTATATGTTCATCCTGAGCGCCAACTTGGAAAGAAGGATGCAAGGGTGAGATTCCTCCCCGTAACTTTACCCTATAGGTCCGACTAAAGTACAGTAGAAGGAAGAACAGGAGTATTATCCTGTGCTCCTTAATGCAAAAGTCTTGCAGTCCAAAACAACGTCGAAAAAGCCCCTCCGCACCCCGCTACTTTAACTCTTTCGCCCGGACTTTTGGCCCTTGTTTGAGTCTTACTACAAATGTGAAGAGCGAGGTGCGGTGAGCCTTTTTCGGCGATATTTTGGCCTGCAATTCTTTTGCATTAAGAAGGACCGGACAATACCCCGGTTCTCCCTTCTACTGTACTCCAGTCACGCCTATTACAGTTACGGGGAGGAACCTTGTGGTAATTCGGGAATTACTGTGAGTTTAGGAAAAATACCATTCACATTAGGAATTCGAGATAGGTAACGTGTTTGATTGAAAAGACGAAAATCACGTCAGTTATTTACGAGGTCCGATAGAAATACCTAAACTTGAGGAATTTTTAGGGAAGTTATGTATCCTCAATTTTATGAAATCTTTTGCCCAATATAAAATTACTTTGAGGCAGTTGACACTAACTGGACAACAACAACATATCTACGAACCATTTCAAGTCTTTTATTTCAAATAGAAAATCGTACAAAGTATTATTTTGTTTAAAAGAATTTTAATTGAAGATGAAAAGAAAAAGAAGGTACGCAAAAAATAAAAATAAAACGAGAAAAAATTAAATGATATATTTAATTTATTGAGTATTATAAAAATAAATTAATAAAAAAATTAAATCAGATTATTTTTTATGAATGATATCTTGTTATTTGATTACTTAATAATTTTGATTTACAAACGACACAAAAATTATTGTTCAAAGTCAAACATTTCCTACAATAAACATGCTTACAAGAAGTCACGTACAAAAAGCACTCAATTTTACAACTAACGCATTTCTCCGTTTTATCTAAATCTTCTTGATTCTCATTTGAAAACCTAATAAAATCTTTACTATTTAAAACACTACTTAAAATATCGTCTAAATCAGTACCTTTCTTATCAACATCACATTTAATCCTTTTATTATTTTCCAAAACATCATAATTATTCATATTACTTTCACTGTATAAACCCGCTTTACCTAAAGTACGTTTAACAGAAAACGTCTCTTTCCTATGAGAACTATTTAATAAAAACATATCAATACGAGCTTTCAAAGCTGCATTTAAAACGGGAACTCTTCCATTACAAAATTTTAATCCAGTAAACGGATCTGTAGGATGTCTTCCACACGAAGCATCAGTGGAATAACACTTTTCTAATGTAGATTGATCGACTGTGTGTCCACTTGGTAAAGTCATCGGTAAAGACATAATTTCAAATGTAATTTCATCTAAAAATTCATCAGGAACTTTAAAATCCTTAAAATCTTCTTTTAAATTTGTTGAATTTGGATTTATATCTGCGTTATTAGATTTATTTAAAAGTTTATGAACCGTATCAAGTGTAACTTGGGAACAAGTCCTTGAAATCGATCCCCAAACTTCAACTCGTCCCAAACAAGGAGTTTTAAAATTATTTGTCCTTAAAATACGTATCCTTACACTAGAAGTATTTAAAAACGTTCTAAATTCATTTGATTTAAAAAAAGCTAAATTAAATTCTTTATCAGTATTCTCAGGTCTTTTATTCCTTGAATATTTCCTAGAGTTACAAACTACAAGACCATCTTCATCAAAATTAACTTTGGAAATTGTCACGAACCCCGTCGTTGGTGTTTTAGCAAATATCTCAATCCCAGAAGTTTTTTGATTACCATTTCTTGCATTTATAACGATATGCGAGAGATTTACACTACAAATTAGCTCAAAATCAACATCAACTGGTGGTTTTGCTGTCGCGTACGCTATAAAACCTCTTCCTTTGCGTACGAAATCTGTATGTATTAAATTTTCTACTTCGAAACCTTCCAAACAAGCCGTTTTAGTTGTTACTTTCGGTAATAATTCTGCATTTAAGAAATTGTACATTTTTTTAAACTTTGAGGTTAGGTTTAAATAATGAGCAGTTAAATTTACTTTATTTTATTATAATTATGTATAGATTATGTAATATATATTAGTAAGGTGATATTGGTGATTATGTGATGGTCTACAAGAGAAAACACATTTAAATTTATTAAAAAATGAATTTATAATTTATCAGAGACATCTATGTAAAGTACTTGTTAATAACATAGGTGGCGACACATACAAAACAGTTGGCGTTGGTTGTTGAAAATGTCAGTTGGACATTTCAATATTCATCAAGAATTTACAACGTTTATATTTGTTCGTGAAAGTGTTTTTAATGATTTAACAGTAACTGTAATTAACAAGGAATTATAATAACGATCATTTTCGGCGTGTTTCCGTTAAACAAGAAAGTTTTTAGAGGTTATAAGATTCTTTTGTGTCAAGTTATTGGCGGTTAGAAAACGTTATTATTGCGCGTGCGCGTAGTTATTTTAACGGTAACCTGCTTGAATTTTAAACTGTTCGTTGCCGTTTCGCGGCGTAGTGATTTTTCGTGGTGTATATTAGTGAAGAAGTTGTGTATTATAGAATGTCTGCTTCCGTGGAGTGTGGATGTTTGGTGGTTCAAAACCGCAAGCCTAATAAACCGACATATCCACTTATTTACGGTAGTGTTGTTAGAATTGGGGCCAAACAAACTGATGACATTCGCATTAAACGTAAAATGGATAAGAAAACAGACGCCATATTAACCATAGCTGAAGATACAGGATTTGTAAGTAAACAAATAAATCTTTCTTGTTTTCTTCTAAATTTATAGTTTTGGAAGTTATTACATTAATGATTTTTATTGTTAAAGGTGCTAGTTTCAAATCCAGAAGGTACTGAAACTATGCTAAATGAGGAAACACTTACTAAAGAGAAATATTTGATTCCTGGAGACATTCTTAATATAAAGGACTTCTCATTTGTATATTCCACTGATGTGCTTACAGAAGAGGTTGTATTTTTACTTTTAAACTTTTTAATCTTTTATTAATGAATCTAATTTTTAGGATATTGATGAGTTAAAAACTAAAAATGCCACAGCACAGTAAGTTATTTATTAAAAATAAGTACAATAATATTTTAAAAGATGATATTGATAGTATATATTTACATATTAGTAAAAATGTCTGTACAGTAAAATCTTGCTAATGTGACCTTGATTAATTTGTTGGTTTCCATATTCTGACAATGCTTGTTCTTCTTACCCCCTTAACATACAATGACGAGTCTGGCCCGCCATAATTGCTTTACGTTTGAAAGAAATCACCACTCAAGGGGTTCACACTTTACCAGCTGGCCATCGATTAATTGACGTTTTATTCTCAGCGCTTACCAGCCAGACGTCGATTATTCGACTTTTATTCCACAACACTTACCAACTGGTCGTTGATTAATTGACTTTTGTTTTATTATATCCTAATAACATAAATCGTTCAATTTTACCAGAGCATAAGAATCGCGCATATATTCCCGCACTACAGTCTAATTGTAAGCTGAAACCGAGCAGGTGTCTTGTACGATCTGCGGCTGAGTGACTAGTGAAAAGGGCATAAGATTCTTGAGCTGCTACCAGTCGGTAAAGTGTTAATACAGACGAGCACTGTCTATAAGAGAGACATTCTTGAGTCAGTGATCAATAGATTTACATTAAATTCATATCCTTCTGAACCTTGGATAATGAACCTTTAATTTTTTCAAAAATTTTAATTTTTGGAGGTCAGTTGTTTTCATAATGTGCTTTACTAATGAAAACAATGATTTAAATTCGTCATTTCACTTTCTTTAGTATTGTTATTTTTTAATAAAAATATTTCTTTCCTCCTAACGTGATTTTAGTTCCTTGCTTGGGTTGCCATTGCTAGCATCCCAAGGCAAAGGGAGACCAAGTGTTCAATTAATTCCACACAAACCTAAAATGACTTTTAAAGTAATTTATAAAAAAATATATAACTTTATTTTGCGACCGCTTGACGTTTTTGTATGAACTTTCTGTTAGATGCTATTTACTATCGCTTCCCAAAAAATCTTGGGACAACTTTGATGTAAGATAATCTCAAAAATAACGGAATTTATACTGATTCAGTTAGGCTTTTTGAAGGAATTTATCCTAGAATTTGTCCTATCAATTTTGAAATGTTGACATATAAAGTGATAATTAAGTGACAAATCCAAAGTATGACATACTAAACAAACTTTCAGTGTCCCAACATTTTATGGTCATTGGTGGTACCACCTTCTCTATCTAAATAAAAACCTTAATCTGCCAGAAACCTTATATTTTCGATAGAAGAAGAAACAATTTGAAACACCTCTTAGCTTGTACCATAGATTAAATATAATATGTGACTTGGTCTACGAAAAGGGGGCTTAGGTGTGAAAACAAGTTTTCGAGAAAACAGCCGTTAAAGATAAACAAATCATTTTATCAGTTTCGTTTTAGTTATTCGCGTTGTACATTCCTCTTTTTCATTATGTTTACTAAATCATTTTTATGCGTCTTTTGCTTCCAAAAGAAATTGAAAATAATGAGTGTTTAAGAAGAGTTCAGTGCCGTTTACAGACAATATTTCGGTGAACACGAAGAAGATAGTGATAAATCCGATATTGATAATGATTTGGACAGCGATTATGATTTATATCAGGGAAGAGATGATACAGAGGAAAGTTTCGTTAAAGTGGATTTATCTATGGCCGATTTAGAAGAAGAAGAACTGATATCAAAATTTCTCTCTACTGATTGTTGTATTAAGAAATACAACACATTCATACCGTGAGATCGGATTGTTAGTAGTAGAATCAATTGTTTAGAGCTATCCAAAAACAAACTTGATTTAGTGATACTAATTGTAAGTTAATTTAATGCTATTTTTTCATTTTCAATCATTTCTGCTCTTCTTTTTGTACATTTTTAACAAACTTCCCTGCCAGTTAGAAACTTCCGGTTTGCGCCATTCCAAAGAGCATATTTTACTTTATCCAAATCGCCAAAAATGTGAAAAATGATTTTTTCACACCTAAGCCCCCTTTTCGTAGACCAGGTCACATATACTAATATACCATATTATTGATAATGACACAAGTAACATATGGCAGCAATATGATATTTCAGTAAAGTGACATGTCTGCTTGATATTACGTTAAACTGATTTTTTTAATTTAGGTCTTATGCGTTTTTATCAATAGAATAAAAAATTTTGGCATTTTTGAACGTAGTTTTTTATTCCGCATTCGAAAATGCATGAATATACTTACTATACATGCCATTTAAGAAAACAAAGTTGGACGCATTTCCTGTAAAACCGGAAACGAAAGAAAAATGAAACTGTTATTATTAAATGCGTCCCACTTAGCTATATAATCAGGTAGAATTTCAACATTGATACTTCTCAAACAGCAAAGTTATTCGACCGTTCCAGGACTTTATACTAAGCCTGTATAATACAGAAGGTCAACTCCCACTAGATTGCTGAAATCAATTTGCAGTAGTTAGTAATCCGTTTTCTCGACATAATAAATATGTCGAGAATGGTTAAAGAATTGAGAGAAATGTGAGAAATTAATCATGGCAACTGCTATTTTTATCATTTTAAGTAAATTCGAATTAAACTTTAAAGTAATTTTTCTCGAAAATTTTCTTATGTAGCCGATGTTAATATTGGCTGTACTGAACTTAGAAGAAAATCTTCTTTCATATTCCATAATAAAAATGGGGGGTTGCCATATAAAAAATTATCGATGATGTCATAACTCATCTAAAAATGGCAGAAAAATTTAAAATCTTCATCAAAAAATTGCAAAAAATGTAAATCTTTTAACTCGTTTCAGCGATTTTTCCATAAACCCTTTATATAGCTTATATAGCTTATATATTAGCTATATAAAGGGTTTATGGAAAAGTTTATAGATTATATAGCTTATATCTCTTACTTTACGGACACACTGTATAGTATGGATTGTACTTAGGACTTTTTGACATTAACGTTGTTAAATATGATTAGTTAATACATGGCGATCGTAAAAAAAATTATATTGTTTTACAGATCAAATGATATTTTAAAGTTACAAATTTCCTCACTCCGTTTGATATGGTTATGAAGACACATGTTCTAATTGCAAGACAAACAATCTCCTATGAACTGCGGGCCATTTTCAAAAACAATATTTTTAACCGTTAACTACGGAAGTGCCGTCTCAGAAACGGCATATAAACGTAATTTTATATTATTTATGTTATTTTATATTCTTTGTCATCATTATGTACAGCAAGTATTTTAAGCAATTGTTTAGTAATTTAATTACTAATACTTCAAAAATTATCTAAATGTGCTGATTACAGAAAATATGTGAATGTTTTAAGACTTTATGTCATAATATCAGTGGTAGTCTGCCAGACAGCACCTCAGGGTTTATGTTTTGCTTATTCTACTTCCGTAGTTAAGGGTTAAGAGGGCCACACAATCAGATTATTGACATAGAAATATCAATGGACGCCAATTTCTGTCGCTGTTTCCATGTCAATGTACTATAGGGTGTTCATTTAAATTCGTGCTCTATCATGCCTTAAATTATTATTAGACAATAATGAAGAGGTACGTAGGAAACGAACGCGACAAAGGTGCTACCAGAGCTCATCACTTTATATTATTTGGTGGACCGCACAAAAACTGACACTGGGCTGCGCGCGGGCCGCGGGTTGCCGGCTCCTATTCAAAGAGGTTCATGTTATTGCGAAAATTCTTGAGTTTTTGCAATATATATCTGACCTGAGGTGAAATGAACTCATCTTAATATGGACTAATTTGGTAAATACACAACTTTAAACATTTGACCTTTTTTGATAATTATTTTTTCTCTCGGCAAAGAAAATAGTATTTATATCCAAGGGCCCATCAGTTGACTGCTGGCCAGTCCCATATGTACCTAAAATAACTTGTTTAAACTAATATATTTAAAGAAATCATAATTTTATGTACTGGGTACTTCCATAATACTATAGAAAACACTATCACCCATTCTTCTATTTGAACAAGAATATGCTAGGGCTCTTATATTTCTAATTGTAGCATAACATTTAAAATTATTCCAAACGAATGAAGCATGGGTTATATTGAAGTTTATGTCATTGAAATCTACATAAGGTAAAAAAAAACGTAAAATAAAGTCTTAGTAACTTATCGAAACATTACTATTTTCCTGACAATTAAACACTGGTGGACGTATGACACTTAATTCGACTACACAAAAAATATCGTGATTGATATCAATGCTGATCGAATCACCCCATAATTCGACAGAATCAGTTATTGCTAAAACTAATAAGAACAAGCTGCAACGGAACATGATAGCTGACTGTATGCGCATCTACTGATGTGAATGTATTTATCGGCTACATAAAGATCTCGAACTCGTTCAATTTGCATTTTGTAAAAGGTCGCATTTCTATTTCTTTCAAAACATTACATCACACATTTATAAATTATTTATTTTGTCTATAATTTGGGCATTAATTATCTCCACACCACACTTAAATATAGATATACCTTGTTCGGTGAAAGATGTATTATGAGTCATTAATTTATTGTGGTATCCTAGACGAATATTTTCTGGTTTCGTTTCTTTCTGTCATGCAGAATTAGATCTAAAAAAATATATTTCAGTACGTCGAGAAAACGGTAAGTAGTAATGACGCATGAGACATCTTTCGCCGAACGGTGCATAGTAAACAAGTATAAATGTATAAAATCAGAATTAAAACTTGTCAAGAAGTGACTAGTACTACTTATATTTAATTAAACAATTCAAATTTTTTCAACTTCTAAGAGTTAAACAATTCAAAATTATTCTTTTCCAAAATCGGCAATAAAATACTTTACATGGAAATGACTACTTTTAAAAGTGTTGTATTACCTCGGTTATACACAAAACAATTTTGTAACCTTTGTAAGTGCAAGTTCTGAGAAACTTTTACCTCGATGACTACAACTGGTTTTGATTTAATCTTTACCATAAGGCAACATATCCCTCACTTGTGAGAAAACCGTTGTGTCAAATAGCTTCAAGATCGGAGTTGTGCTGGTATTCTAATACATGAGTTATATGATGTTATACAGTTCCGACATGTTATATATCTTTCCTCGTTAGGTGCAATGACCTCAATAAGTGCAACCTGCTAAATACTAACAATATGCTTGATAACAACGATCATCCTTTACTATACATTTATTTTTTTTTATACCGTGTGCGTAAAGTCCACCTTACACGTATCTCTGCTCATTTGTCTTTATATTTTTATATACTGCAGTTCCTGCAGCTCTTGGCTTCTGGTGGTCTCTTTTCGGATCATCTTCTCCAGAATCTTGTTCCATTTTAACCAACCAAAACGATCAATAAGCGTGATGAACTGCAATCTCATAAGGAAAACGTCTACTTCCCACATTGTGAATGATATCCAAGGGGCTGTGGACGTGGTACCTCCGCCGTTGCCGGCTTGACTTATAATAATTTCCTTATCTTCTTTTGATTGATTGTACCCCATGGTATTGTATAGATAATTTCTTTAATGATAAATAATAATCTTTCTCTTCTTCTATTTCTCTGACTCTATAGTTCGATGTCGATGAACATTGATGACTTATTATCTGACTACATTTGAAGCGTATAAATGCAAAAGCAGACATGCGACATTTTCTTCAAAAATTAGTTAGACACGTATTGTAAATTCAGCAAGAAATCAATTTTTGTGCCCCCCAGGAGCCACAATACATTTAAGCGAGTTATTGCCATAATAAATTCCGCTTTAAATGTAAAAGCAGACATTTGCGTCAAGTAGTTAGGTGCAAAAGCAGACGTTTGTGTTTGAACCTATCCAGATCTCGCATTACCTCACGTGATAGCCGTGACATTGAAGTAGCTGTTAGTTTTGCTCGCTTTTGCATGATTAGTTTAAACGAGAGCGTGGTAACGAATGTATTACGGAGTTTTGATTACCTTCAACAACATTACCATTGAACCAAGTCCTCGTGGCAAAGGGTGAAAGAGAATAGCAAATAAGCAAGAGTACAAGCGTGAAAAAGCCAAGACAAAGAGGCAGAAGTTTAAGGCAGAAGGCTTAAACCTGACAAGATAAGAAGCATTTCCTCTTTGCTAGCCTTTCAAGACAATCCAGCCAATACTTCGGAAACTCAGGGGGATGTGAATGACACACTAGTGTTTTCTGATAATGAATCTGATACTGACTTACGAATTTAAATTTGTATCTAAGAAACATTTTGTACTTTTTTTTCAATAAAATCAGCTTCTTTAAAATCTCTTTTATCGCAATTCTAAATTTTATTAGTGCAGATAGTGCTAGTTTTTTTACAGAAACGCCAAATCCAGAACTTTGCAGTTCACGAAGCAGAGATTTCCAAGCCTTAGATGCAAAACAAGACAATCTCATTTTTTTTTTAAATCAAAATAACTTTTTTACTATAAGCCTAACTTGCGCTTTAAAGCACATAAAGACGCGTCGATGTATTATCTACTTTTGGTTAAAATACCAAGTCGATTGAGTGACTTAAAAGACAGTGAGAGGTTTTTCGCGCTTTACTCAAAACTATTCGAATGTCAAATGTCTGGTTTTGCATTTATACGCTTCATTTCAGTAATTGGCAGGGTCGCCATGTAATATTTTTAATTCAAATTTTCTTTATTTGGTGGATAAGGGTTGGTACTTTCTAGTATTAAAACAGCTTGCTGGGGTTTCTTTGTTTCATTTTTATTGTCTACCCACGACTACTACATTCTTAACACTACTTTTTCCTTAACTCCTCATAATTTGTTTTTACTTTTTTTAATGAATTGACTAGTGTCGCACACGTCGAGTTATTAACGATCGATCACCTACATCAAGGTTATTGACTCTACTTTAATTGCTAATTGTGCGACATTCGACAATTTTAATTCCATCGCAATATATTCTCGTATCTGCGCTAGGGGAATATGCTAACATTACAAATAGCCTCTTTTTCACTTGATGACAATAATATTGTCATCAACATGTTGTCCAAAACCAAAACAAAGAACTTGTGTGCCAACTAAAATGGAAAGTTATTACACTATAACAATGGACACATACTGACGATTTCCATTGTTCCTGCCAACCCTACAATCGGCCCGATTATGAACGGCATGAGTCAGTGGATACCAAGTATGAGAATTTATCGAAACCGTGTTAACAAGTTAATAATTAATTTCGTTGTTGTTAATACCTAATAGGTAACCTTATAGCATTAAACTTTCAATATCTCTAAAAAAGAAACTTTAAGTAAACATTTGTTTTCAGTCGAGGTATTTTTGTTTTTATAGGCTTGCAATTTCACCAAAAGAAGAAATAAAAACTTATGAAAAATCAGATAAATCAACCATTTCCATCAAAGGATCTAAATTCCAAGCTGAGCGTGTGTCATGTATTACCCCATCGAAGTCAGGTTGTAACAAATCACCAAGACATTTGACTCCGGATGTTCCTAAAACGGTCAATTCAAATTTACAGAAAAGAAACAGGTAATTTAAAATAAACAATTCAATTTCTTCGTTAATTATTATTATTATTATTTTAATTAGAGTACCAAGAAGGCACAGTGTAACAAGTACTCTTCGTACTCCATCAAAAAGAACTTTAAGGAGTTCTGTTATTTTAAAAAGTGCTATGCAACTTCGAAAGAACAGCAACACACCGAAAATTGATAAGCTGTCATCTGATATTAAACCAGGTCCCAGTTTAAGAAGATTATCTTACCCAAGAATACATCGCCAAGAATCAAGTACTCAAATAGAAAAAATTGGAAAGGAAAAAGTTACGGACGTAGAAGTAATTCCAGAAACTCCATCATTTAAAGAGTTGGCTAAATTAAATCAAAGTTGTTCTCCACGAACACTCAGGATTGCTAAACGAGTAATTGGAGATGTCGATGAGTTACCTGTTTCATCTGCACCCAAGAGGTTATCCTTAGAAAGTAAAAATCGGGATGTAGACGGTCCTTGGAGTACATCTAAATTTGTCACTTTGAGAAAGAGAACTACGAACGTTTCCATCCTTTCAAAAACTCTATCACCTAAAAATGTTGAACGTGCTCAAAGCGAAGTTCAAAAACGGGCTTCTTCTATTAGAAAAGCTATACTGGATGACTTTAGTGAAGAAGACGATCCAATTGAAGAAGAAACTGAAATTACCGATATAGAACGTAGAAAATCTGATTTCCAAATTTGTTTAGATAAAGAAACTGAAATAGAAAATGATAAGAATATTTTAAAAAATAACTCAAATGAGATACCAATTATAAGCACTCAAAGCAGTTCTCTCGAACAAAGTGATATATTATTTACCCCGGAAAGTGACGTTTTTGTGGAAAAGGAGCCAAATATGGAAGAAAACGGTTACATTAGTGATTTTGAACGTAGAAATTCTGAATTTCAAAAGACATTGGATCAAGATATCGAAGAAATGCAAAATCAAAACGAAATCGTTGAAAACTCCCCTATTGATCAAATTGATGTTTTATCTACTCCTGAAAGTGTTGTGTTTATTGAAAACGAACCAAATATCGACAGCAATTTTGAAGGTAAAAAATCCGATTTCCAAACATCTTTGAATGAAGAGAATGAAAAACAGAAAGAAGATAACGAAATATCAATTCAAAATAGTTCCTTCGATCAAAGTATCGATCATGTGTCTACACTAGAAAGTGATGTGTTTATTGAAAATGAACCAAATATCGAAGAAAACAAATCAACTAGCGAAGAAAACAACTCAGATAGCGAACAAAACGAATCAAATTCCGAAGAAAATGACCAAATTAGTGATATAGAACGTAGAAGGTCTGATTTTCAAACTTCTTTGGATGAAGCGATCGAAGAAATGGAACAAAATTATCTTTCAGAAAATGAAACACCGTCTGATTGCATTAAAAGCACATCTATTAGTGAAATTGATGTCGTATCTAGTATGGAAAGGGATGCGTTTATTGAAGACGAACCTAATATGGAAGAAAATAGATATATAGAAGAAAACGATCATATTGTACCTACAATTCATACGTCTACGGTTCAAAAAGATCGAAGAAGAACCGATGTGATTGTAAGAGCTCCGACATTGACTCCTATTGAATCGTCTAAGAAAAGAAGAGCTTCCGATTCAAAAATTGAACCAATTTTTAGAAGATCTAATTTATTTAATTTAAACTACATTGGTTTAAAAGGCGATTCATCACCTGAAAAATCACCAAAAACGTCAGACAAAGAAAGTATTGAAAAGAAAGAACTTACTGATGTTAGTTTTGAAGAAACTAAATCATCAAGTTCTTCGGTTTTATATAAATCTCAAGATTTGGATAAAAGTACAAAATCTTACACTGCTAAATATGAAGATGTTACTATGGTAGAAGATGATGATGAAATATCTTCAACTAATGATAGCTTAGAAATATCAGGCGTTGAAAAAATTGATTCAAGTCCTTACGCACCGGAATTAAAATCTTCACCTGTAACTCCAAAAGTTAAAAGTGTAAAAGCTTTATTTGCTAATAAAAATAAAAGCCCATTAAACGATTTAACAAACGTCGAAGGCGTTCGCGATGTTTTAAGGGTTCACACGCCTTTAAATGACTTAAGAAATGTTGAAGACGTGAAATATACTTTTGGAAAAAGTCCAGCTAATGATTTACGAAATATTCCTGAAACGAAGCAGTTATTTATCTCTAACAGCCCTAAGAATGATTTAACCGACGTCGAAGGCGTCCAAAAACTTTTTAAACGTCAAAATACACCAACAAACGATTTAACAAATGTTGACGGTGTTAAAGAAGCACTTAGGCGTCGTACAGTTTATAATAATTTAAGAGAAATTCCGATAAAACGATTATTTGAACAGCGGTCTCCCAAAAACGATTTAGATGATGTTGAAGATGTTGAAACTTTATTTAAGGGACAGAACTCACCTAAAAATGATTTAAAAAATGATAATGAACAATTATTTGAACAACAAAGTCCTAAAAACGATTTATTGGACGCAGAAGGTGACACAATCTTATTAAATCGACAAAACTCGCCTAAAAAGGACGATTTAGAGGACATGGAAGATGTTAAAACTTTATCTAAGACACAAAACTCATCTAAAAATGATTTAGCAAATGACGATGAAGATTTATTTGAACAACAAAGTCCTAAAAACGATTTATTGGACGTAGAAGGTGACACAATCTTATTAAATCGACAAAACTCGCCTAAAAAGGACGATTTAGAGGATATAGAAGATGTTAAAACTTTATCTAAGACACAAAACTCATCTAAAAATGATTTAGTAAATGATGATGAAGATTTATTTGAACAACAAAGTCCTAAAAACGATTTATTGGACGTAGAAGATAGCACAAATTTGTCAAATCGACAAAACTCTTCTAAAAATGATCTTACTGATGTAACTGGTGTTAAATTATTTGCACAGAAATCTCCCAAAAATGATTTAAGTGATGTTGAAGGTGTTAGAAATGTATTTAAGAGACAAAATTCACCTAAAAACGATTTAACAAATGTTGATGGTGTTAAAGAAACACTTAGAAGACGTACAGTTTATAATAATTTAAATGAAATTCCTATAAAACGATTATTTGAACAGAAATCTCCCAAAAATGATTTAAGTGATGTCGAAGGTGTTAGAAATGTATTTAAGAGACAAAATTCACCTAAAAACGATTTAACAAATGTTGACGGTGTTAAAGAAACACTTCGAAGACGTACTGTTTACAACAATTTAAGTGAAGTTCCTCAAATCAAACAATTATTTAATCAAAAAAGTCCTAAAAACGACCTTACAAATGTAGACGGTGTTAAATTAATACTAGAACCTCGCACACCAGAAAATAATTTAACTAATGTAAGCTCGATAAGAAATTTATATTGTAACGAAAAAATGCAAGACACGCCAGAATTAAATCAAGTAAACTTATTTAAAACTCCAAAAGTCAAACAACTTAATAAAAGCATAACTACAGGAATAAAAAACTTATTTGAAGAAGATGACAACGACGAAATTGTACCGAAAGGAAAACCATCAGAAGATAATTTTGACGCTTTAGTTGGTCGCCAAGTTTACAGAACGTACGCTACAAAGTTAAACTTTGAATCGCCGGACGATCCTCAACGTAAAGTTATGAATGACAGTATGACAGAAGCTTTAGGATCCATAAAGAAGAAGAGAAAAAATTCGAAGTCGTTAAGAAATAGTTTGAGAGATGGCGGAGATGGTTCGTTCTTAAACAGTTCGGATTTGTTCCACGTTAAAGTACCCGCTGATTCGGTTCTAAACACTCCGAGCTTTCAACATTCTTCTACGCCTATTTTAAAAAATCCCGAAGGAGTACACAGAAGAAATTTGATCAATGAAAGTAAACATATTGATCGATTAAGTGCGATATTAACAAGGTCGAAAAGTAAAATTCATGAAGTCAATTCCGGACGTTCTACTAGAAGTGGAAAAAAGGAAAAGGTTAAAGATCAAAATACTCCGGTTTCTAAGAGTACTAGAACTAGAAAAGGAAAAATTGTTTCGGAGGAAAGTAAAGAGATTACACTTGAAGTTAATGATAATACAAAAATAAAACCATCAACTTCTAAAACGGCTACAAACATTTTGTATAATGAAGAAGGTGAAAGTGAAAAGACAGATAATCAAGAAGAAACCAAACAAAATGTGGAAACAAGCTTACCACAAGTTCGATCATCTCGTCGTAACGTTAAAACAAAAAATCAACAAACGAAAGAATCTCTTGATGAAGTTAAGGTTAATGAAAATACAAAAGTAATTAAATCTAGGAAAGGAACTAGGAAAGCTTTAAAAAGTGCTTCAAATGAAGAGAACTTGGAAAATAGAACGGAAGAAGGAGAAAAATCCTCCAGAGAACAAACAAAGAATTTAGATGAGATTACAATTAATGAAAGTACTAAACAAAATAAATCCAAGAAAAGATCTAGAAGTGCTTTAAGAAGTGTTTCGAATGAAGTTGGAGAAGAAAAATCCTCTAGAGAACAAACAAAGGAGATTTTTGATGAACCTAAAGTTAATAAAAGTACAAAAGAAAACAAATCTAATAAAGCTAAAAAATCTGTTTCAGACGAAAAAGCTAAAGAAGATGAAATAACAACTCCTGTTCCAAAAAGAACTAGAAGAGGAAGAAAATATACCTCAGAAGAACCGGAACAAGAAAAAGATATGGATGTTAAAGACGATTTACCGAAAACGCGATCAACCCGTCGTAATATTTCAAAAGAACCTATCGCTAGTCTACAAGATACAAAAGAATCTTCCGAATCGAAAAGTGATGAAAATACGAAACAAAAAACTCCAGTTTCTAAAAGAACCAGAAGAGGTAAAAATATACAGGAAGAAGAATTACAAAAAGTCGTTGAACCCAATGTTATAAAATCTCCCCCTAAAACACGGGCAACACGTCGTAATGTTAAAAAAGATCTAAATTTAAACGAAGAAGAAAATAAACAATCATCAGAATCTAAAGTTGGTGAACCTACAAAAGAGGAAACACCTGTTCCAAAAAGAACAACTCGTCGAAATGTTAAGAAAGAGTCTGAGAATATTGAAAATGAAACGAAAGAATCGTTACAATCTAAAATTGATGAGGTAAGTGAGAAGATATCGACTCCAAGAAGAACGAGAAGAGGAAAAAATGTACCACAAAAAGAAGACTTGCCACAACAAACTAAGGAAAATAAATCTACAGACATTGAAACTAATATTGAAGAATCTTTACCGAAAACAGGATCAACCCGACGAAATGCTAAGAAAGAACCAATAAATTCAAGTCATCAAACTACAAAAGATCCTTTAGAAAGTAAAGACACATCAGTTCAAAATGATGAGAAAAATGAGAGCACATCGGTTACAAGAAGAAAGAGAATAGAAACTAGCATTGAAGAACCTCTACCTAAGACAAGATCAACCCGACGTGGCAAGAAAGAATCAATAACAAATTCAAATGATAAAAATACAAAAGATTCTTTAGAAAGTAAAGAATCGCCCCAAGAAGAAGCATCAGCCCAAAGTGAGATAAGTGAGAAGATATCCGCTCCACAAAGAACAACGAGAGGAAAAAAGGCGCAACAAAAAGAAGACTTACCACAACAAACTAATGAAAATAAATCTATGGATGTTGAGACTAATATAGAAGAAGCTTTGCCAAAATCAAGGTCAACTCGACGCAATGTTAAGAAAGAACCAACGACAATTCAAACGAAACAATCTTTAGAAGGTACAAAAGAGAAAACGCCTGTTTCAAAGAGAACAAGAAGAGGAAAAAATGTGCAAGAATTACAACCGGAGGATAATGAAATAAATGTGGAAAATACAAAAGAATCTTTAGAACTTAAAGATAATGAAGTACAAAGTACGAAAGAAGAAACTCCTGCTTCAAAAAGGCCAAGAAGAGGAAAGAATGCACCAAAATTATTACCCCAAAATACTGAAACAAACGTGGAAGAAGTAAAAGGATCTTCAGAACTTAAAGATAATGAAAGTACAAAAGAAAAGGTGCCTGTTTCAAAAAGAACAAGGAGAGGAAAGAATGCTCAAGAAGAACAATCGGAAGATAATAAAGCGCAAATGGAAGAATCTCTGCCAAAAACGAGAACAACCCGACGTAATGCAAAGAAAGAAGTAAATAATTTAAATGAAGCAGAAACTTTGGAATCTAATGATAATGAAAGCAAAAAAGTGAAGACCCCGGTTGCCAAGAGGACTAGAAAAGGGAAGAATGCTCCAGAGGAAGAATTATTACAAGAAGACGATAATGCAAATATGGAAAAACCCGTACAAAAACGCAGGCGTAAAATGTAAAATGATGTACAGATGTAGATATGTTTATTGTATTTTTTTGAGTTTTATTTTCAAATAATTTAAAATAAAGTTTAATAAGCAGCATAAAATTGTTATTTTTATTCGTTTAGTTTACAGATAAAAAGTTGGGTTAGCCGATGTCCTAGGAATACCATGGAATACAATTTTACCTCTTAAAGCCGATTGCCATTAGTCCAGCGCAGCCCAACGCAGCACGATACGACAAAATTCACTTAAAATTTTTTCTATGTTTTCATATGATATCGATCACGTTTACGTGTGTGTTCCATATGTTCACATATTTATTGTGTGTATTCAAATAAATGTGAATGGTATCACATGAAAACTGAAAAATGTAAGCGAATTTTGCCGCTCTGTGTTGCGCTGGACTAATGGCAATCGGCCTTTAGTGTCGTCAGAAAAGGAGTCAGATATGGTAAATAATGTCAGAGTGACATTAAAAACAGTGAAATCAAGTGAAAAACAAGTATTTACATAATCTTTGTTCTGCGAATGATATCTCATGCGCTCATGCACCAGTTTCTTCTCGGCTAGTTACAATTTTTGAAACAGGTATTTTCTCTTTTGTAAGTTAAATAACTTTAGAGTCGGATGATTTTTTAGTTTTTTTTTATTTTGTACCTTAATCACCTTTCAATTCGGAACATTCTTTTGTATCTTGTTTACTAGCAATTGATTCTTTTGAAATATTACGACGGGTTGATTATTTTTTTGGTAAATCGATCATACATGGATTTACAACATCCTTATTTTTTTTCTTGTTCCAATTCTTTTGATGTATATTTTCTTCCTCTTTTAGATCTTTTCGAAACAGGAGTTTTTACCTAATCTTTAATTTTTTCATTTGAAATATATTCCAAAGTTTTTGTACGTTTATTAGATTTGTTTTCTTTTGTACCTTCAGGAACTTTAGGTTCCTCACAAATCTTCTTTGTTTGTTTTCTAGAGGATTTTTCTTCTTTGGTTTCAGTCGAAACATTTAGTACTATCAGTAAATTACTTCATTTAAATACTTTGCTTGTTTTTTGGAAGATTTTTTGTTACCTTTTAACGCAGACACGTCACTCTTAGCTAATGATTGATTTTCGAAAAGAGTTCATGTACTATAACCCGAAATGGAGCTGCACCATGAAGAGCAAGATGGAAAGGTAAACCCCTTTTTCGTAAGATTGCGGAGTACTCTTTCATTTTTCTTTTCATGGTGCAGCTCCATTTCGGGTTATAGTACCGATTATCAATGAGAAATCGAAAAAAACTTAAGTAAAAAAAGGATTCCAAAAATCGTGTTTTATATGGACCGTTTATTTTGAAAGTGGTATAAGTCCATTTTTGAAAAGAATGAGATATCACATAATTCATGCTTAATTTAGGGCCGGTTTATTCACCTTTGGATAAATTAATCTACCCGATATTTTCCATAGTTACTATAATTTCACTTGCCATGATTGGCTCGTTAGCCTATAACCATGGTAGATATCTGATAGATTAATTTATCCAAAGGTGATCCACCTTCGGCTTATCTACCATGGCTACAGGCTAACTAGCCAATCATGACAAGTGAAATTATAGTTACTATGGAAAATATCGGGTAGATTAATTTATCCAAAGGTGAATAAACTGGCCCTTAATGTAAATTTTTTATCTATGACTAGTCCATGTTTAATTTTGGTACGTTTTCTGTCGCCTTACCCACACATCATCAGCATTTCAATTGTTTGGTGTTCGCTTAATTGCGCCATAGTTGTTGCAATTGTCAAATTTTTTGACGTTTAGTGACGTCAACAGCGCCATTTCAACGCTTACTTTGACCAAAACTAGTTGATTAAATATTTTCAAAAATGCAATTTTTCTCGATTTTTTTCTTATAAAACCTTATGATTTGATATGTCCATCGTGTAGAATAAGAAATAATCTATCAAAATATGCGACAAAAACATACCCATCCCATTTAAGATAACAAAGTTGGTTACCATAACAACCAAACAGCAAACGATACAAATAAATGAATGTAGCCAAAATATGTCCTATAATTTACCAAAAAACTTTTATTTGAAACTTTTTTCATTTAAATCATAAATGGCGTATTTATAAGCTATATTCCATACTTTTGTTACACCCTGTATACGAGTGCAAAGGGTTAATATGTTAAATTAAAGTTTAAAGACTCTATTTCCTATAATAAATGTTGTTCTAAAGAAAAAATTAAACTAATTACTACAAAAAAATTGTAAGAATTATCAATGCACACGTTCTGTTCATATACCTTGTAAATATTCTGAGAGATCATTTGTTCTTTGGTTGCTGATGTATATTTTTACGACTTTAACTGGTTAAATTTTATCAATCGTACACGTTTTATTAAAATTTTAATCTGTGTGTTTCCCGTCTGCAAATTTAGTTAAGTTTTTTACATGTACGGGAGAGTGGGACAATACGGGGTTCTTAAGGTTTGGACGTTAATAAAATCATTGTTTATAAATGCATAGTTGGTCAACGCTCTGTAATATGTGGTTCGTATTCCAACTTTAACGCCGTGTAAAGTGCTGCCCCCCGACCTATTATATGTGAAACACAGGAAATGAATGAATTTCTGGTCTCTCTCGCCTCAAGTCGTTTCAACTGGGAAACGTGTATCTGGGAATAAACGAACGACCACAAAACTTATACCTGCTCGAACCTTTTAATATGTAAACAAAGTCAGAGGTCTTTTCGAACTTCTAGCATACAAAAATTACAATTTTTGTTCGCTGCTTGGTCTTGTTCAAATCAAATTTCATAAAATCAGTACTACAATTTTAATATATTAATATTAATTATTATTTTTATAAATAATGATATGTAATAGGAACCCATAAATTTATGTTAGTGCCTACACATGAACACAATTACAGTAGAACTTTGCTAATCCCTCACATTTAGGACTGGAGGTATTGGTCAGAAGACAAAAAAAGGTCGGATTATCGAAAGTACAGATACTCACTTACTTAAAGTCAAACAATCTCCCAACATAAAAATAATTTGTCTAAGGCGGACAATCACGGTCGGATTAACGGGGGTGCCAGAACCGAGCCCAGATTAGCGAGGTTCTACTGTAATTCTTATGATCCACATTGTTCATAAATTATTTCGATTTCGGCTTTACCCAGTTACGACCCAAAAATTGGCAAAATTTGGTTTTTAATTTATAGGTTGAATTTTTGAGGGTATTGTTACCCTCCTTAATCCTTCCCTAAGTGCACTTAAATATAATAACCACTACCACGTTTTAAAATGAAATTCTTTTATGGAATTGAAAGTCACTTTAGCAAAATATTTTCTAGATAACTAAAACTGTTCTGAATATTTATCAGATGTATGTGGAGCAGTGTAAAAATCAGAGATATATGCAAAATGTAACTCTACGTGAACTAACCCTCTCCCCAAACTTTCAATCTTCTAACACGAATAGTCATGGAGAAAAAGAATTAAAAACGATTTTTTTCGCTCCCGAGAGTGGCGGAAATCCTCGTCCTAATTTATCCGACACGTTAATAAGAATTTATATTCTCTTTGTAATTACTGTTTGAGAATGATATTGATGTATTGTTGCGTAAAGGGTTTTTATAACGATTATTAAGGCAGGTATGTAGAATAAGCCTTTACGGATTACGACGAAGGTACAACTTGTCAAATTAAGAAACAGACTATCGCGTAGATGCGTATGGAGAGGAGTGAGATCGCATTCGGAGCAAAAAGGATGCAGTGTACGCAGCGAACGCACGCTAAAGAATAAGAGATTATTCTTTTCATTCATTCTCTTCGAACTATTGATTATAAAAATAATCAAAATAATTATCGAAATATAAATTAGGTAGCACGATTAATAACATATGAAGTATTTTTTATCATTAAATACAGAGGTGTTAAAAATTTTTTGAAAGGAGTGAATAAGGAACGAACTCTTCCCATACATCGTTAAGAAATAAGTAAAGACCAAGGGAGACAAAACTCTAAAAATAGTAGGTAAATAAATAATAATAAATGTAAACAATTACTACTACTAATATTCTATACACAACAATATTGTATACAATCACTTAAATATTTAAATTCAAGTATTCATTTAGGCAACTCAACGAACAAAAGTTTCCACTACTTTTGCTTGATAGTATTTTAGTAGTAAATTTTAATGAATGGGCACATTTCAGTAACACGCCCCCTGGGCATCAGTAAACGAACTAAACCGCGTTGACCAACTATGCATTTATAAACAATGATAAAATCTAGGAAATTCGTTCATAGAAAAAAATACTTTTAGTTTACATAATCTTCGATGATTAAACTTTAAGATTTTTGGTAAGAACGGAATACTAATTAACTAATTTTAACATAATCAACGATTAAACATAAGAAGTCATTTCACCCCATCTTGCCCCACAAACATGGAGTGCCTCATCGACATCATCATTTAACACAAGCACATTAATTTTCTGTTTTCTTGTTTTTGAGGTTTTATCACAAAATGTTCCCTTTTTACTCGGTTTTTTCTTTTCCTTTTTGAGTTTTTCAGCTTTTATCCTAAAACGCAGTTCCCTATCTTACGTCACTTCCCCGTTTTATCCCATCCTCCATTAAATGAAGAAGTTAAGATGGAGTACCCCATCTTGTCCCATTGGACGCTTTTGCAAAAAAAATAATAAGAATACAATTGCACACTTAAAATGGGCTTAAGAAGGTACTTATGTTTATTACTCATTTCTTACTAATTTTATGAAACTAACACTTGTATGAAGACACCGCATCGTTTGATAACTATCACACGATAAAATTATTCATAAATTATATGAAAACTCGACAAAACAGAATTTTTCTCGATACCATGGCAATGCGACTTTCTACATTATTGGTTATCAAGAGACATGATGAAGAGGAACTAATAAAAGCTCTCATTATTTCTAGCGTTGCATAAAAGTGCTTTTTTGCAAGTATAAATCGGATACCTCACCTTATTCCACTTCCCCGTCTTGTTCCATCCTCCCCTATTATTATTTCAAGGATTTTAATTATTATATAATGTTATTTTCTACACAATCTTAACGTTTGCTTCTGAAGATGACCGTGTGTCGAAACTAGTCAAGCAATAAATAAACTTTGAATAACCAGAAAGGTACATACTTATTTAAATATTTGCCTTTTATACAATACTGGTTAAAATTGATCCAAACTTATTTTCTTCAAATATTTTTTTCAGACATATCAAAATGAAATGAAGAGATAGCACTTCTCAACAGTCAAATGGTTAAAAATCGTTTAATTTAATAACGTTTTCTTCTCAAATTAAAATTTTGTAACAATCTCTAATGGACATTTTACTCAAACTATTTTCAACCCTTTTCACAAAATGAAAAATAAGATTTAAGTTGCTTTTTAATAAATATTACACAATATCTACCATTTTAAAAAAGTGAAGACTCAATTTATTGGTCACGTACAAAAAATATTAAAATTTATGCGATTTTTATCTATCGAAATGTAACTTTAAAGGAATTCTTATTTTTATTTGACTCGTATATTTAAACTAAACTAAATTAAATCTAACCGATTTTGTCAATTTAAACAATCTTGGGAAATCAAACAGTTAATATAAAAAATACAATCAATTAAAAGTATATATTGTATTCATTTTTAAATATCAAGTTTTGTGTCTCTTTGGTGTCATGTGATTCTAGCAAATTTGTAACGTTTTCCGGTTGTACAAAACGAGTTTTATTGAATTAGTGGGGGTTGAACGACAAAGTAACTCGTAATAAATCGTAGTGAATTTGTCGTTTATTGCAGTTGTTATTATTTTATGTCATCTGTATTTATCCGTATTTGTGCGACTGTTTCATAAAAGCAATCCAGTTATAACGTTGAATTACCACGTTTTCGCATAAGAAAAGGTTAGTTTTAGTCGTAATGCTTGATTACATTCTTAACAAAAAATCTAATTTTACAGCTGTTGTTAATATAATTACAAAGTAATAATAATAATACTCTTACTCTAGAGACCATGGATTACGTCAAAGAAATTGCAGAACCTCAACAGCATATGAATACACCGGGCAAAACACCTATTGCTAAAAGGACAAGAGGTGCTTTAGAAAGGTTAGTCCAGCAACAAAATCTGGAAGTGGTTAATGAAAATACTGTACCAAAAAATGTACAAACTCGTAAGAATATTAAGAAAGGTCCAATAAATTCAGCTGAATCTGCAAAAGTTTCGTCTGAATGGAAAGAAAATATGACACAGGAACCGTCATCTTCGAATAAAATAAAAAAGAGTAAGAATCCATCAAAAAACGAGTTACAAATAAATACTGAGGTAGATGCGATAAAATTGGTACCAAAAACATCACCTCGTCATAACGCGAAGAAAGAAACAACGAAGACAACTGAAAAAATTACAAAATCTTCTTCAACATCTAAAGGAACTGAAAATGCAAAAGAAAAACCTGGTCAAAAGAAAACTAGAAAAGGAAAAAACGAACCAGAAAAATTAGTAGAGGAAGATAATGTTGTAGAAATAGATGAAACGCCACCTAGTGTTCACGCGGATTTAACAAATGTAGTTCAGAGAAACAAAAAGAAAAAACCACCTACATCAAAGACAACAAAGAAAGGAAAGAATGATTTAGAAGGAGATAGTGAGATAAATGGTGGGGTAAAAATACAAAAAATTCAATCGACTCGTCGTAATGCCAAGAAAGAGAAAACTACAACAGAAGTATAACTTCTTCTAGACGTCTAATCTATTTATTGCGTTCATTTCTTGTGTTTTACTTTGATGTTTTTTTATTTTAAATAAAGATTTACAATTTAAATAAAATGAAACTATACACAATTTCACTTATTTATATCCATTTATTGAGTGATGAAATTTTATATTTACAACAGATTACAATTAGACACATGTAATTACGGAGGGTATAAAACACATATTTTATCTTACATAACTTTCTACAACATCCATAGAGATTTTTATTTAATTAAATAAATTGTACAGGTGTTTATAACTATGCGCAAAAACTGTATATGATGTCATTCTTGGTTTAATTAAGGCCCGGGTTATTCACTTGTCCGTAAATTTCTGATAATTTAGGAGGTAATAAGTTTATAAAGTAGCTATTAATATCACCATTAACATAATCGGGTTTATTAACCCGTCCATAAGGTTTGCGATAACTTACAATTAGTAAGCAATAGGTTTATAAAGTAACTGGTTATGCTATTAACCCCTTAAGTAACTATTTCTTTCGTACGTAACACAATTATCATCGATCGTGAAGGAGGAGAAAGAAAAAAGGGAAGTACGAAGCAGATTTTTTTATTGTGTCATTACGTTCCTCTTGTATTTTCGGAAGGTAAATATGTTGGCCCCGATACTGGCAAAGAGCAGATAATAATTCAATAATAATTTTACATGCAGTGTAAACTGCTGTTTACACTTACAAACTTTTCCGAAGCATAAAAACGCAATGTTAGCACTATGTAGTCAGACAGTTATGCTATGTAGTACTAGTTTACTCGTTTCCCGTAAAGAATGTGTTAAGAGCAATCGTACTAATGGTGAAAACAGATTATTTCTGCTATGTAGTGAAGGATTTGTTGCAGGCTGCCTTTGGACAATCTATACTGGTCTAAAAATGTTTTATCAGTAAATTTCCCCATATTTTCTACATGCTACAATCTGTTTACAGAATTGTATGGAGCTTGTACTAGGTTAGCTATTGCCACGTCATCTTCTAAAAGAATATCATCGAAATCGTCGAGAAATTCCATAACGAATGTCGTAAATTATAATTAAAATTAAAACAAATCGACTGAAATCTACTTTTTGGCGTTTTTTCTTTTTTCTTCGACTGGCCAACCATGGATGGAATCAGGGACACACCTCTGAACTACTTTCTAACCTTTGATAAATCCCTAGTCTGGTCGATGTAGACAGAGTGAGTGACAGGGAGGTTGTACAAAGGACGCAATGGGGCCGAAGTACGGTTTACTATCTGGCGTGCCCTTTCGTTTCCTACATACATACAAGTTATAACTTACAATTAGTTTATGGATAGGTGAATAAATCGGCCCTAAGTTGAAAATCTTGTTTGTCAAGATGTATCATACTTTATAAGTCTTCACAATCTTAAAGAGGTTGCGAATTTTAGCCTCTAAACAAGAATTTTTCTTCAATATCGGGTGTTTATAAATGAATATTGGGCTTTTACTCTTTATAATATTTATTACGTTAAACTTACAGTCATAAATTATATGTCAAATGAAAAAGCAAGTCAAACAGTTTTACCAAGAACCTTATAAATGTTCAATGTGACAACCATTTGTCACATGGCACACATCAAGTCTATAGTTGAGTTCTTCCCAAACGTTGAAAAGTGTGTCATCTTAGTGTATTCAGTAATTGTAGCAACAGCTGCTTCCATCCGGTTTCTTAATTCAGGGAGGTCAGCTGGTAGCAGAGGCACGCACACACGATCCTTGATGAAGCCCCAAAGGTAAAAATCGCATGGCGTTAGGTCAGGAGATCGTGGATGCTATAAGTACATGCATCGTTATGCCAGTGAAGTGCCGTAACATCTTGCTGGAAAATGAAGTCCTCTGACTCATTTTCTTCCAACTGAGGGAAGAGCCATTGTTCTAGTATATCAAGGTAAGAAATGCCAGTTACAGTAGGTTCACCAAAAAAGGAAGGCTCATAAACTTCGCCGGGATACGGCACAAAAAATATTCACTTTAGGGGAATCTCGTTGCATTTGTACCATCTCTAGCGGATTGTAGCAGAAACATTTCGCGCACATGCACACTGGTGCCAACAAACAAAATTGTTAGAGTTGTTCTTTCATTTGACATAATATTTATAACTGTAAATTTAATATAATAAATATTATAAAGCGTTAAAACCCCGATATTCATTTATAAACACCCTGTATTTGTTGATAAATAGCAATTTCAACCAAAGAAAAATGAAAGTTTTTGATAAAAATTACCTTGCGTTTTGGGTGCATTTGCTTTCCTCGAGATCAAATTACTGCAGAAGTTTAAGAGTAGGACCAATAAAGATGTTGAATTCCGAATACAAACTCACTTAACATACTAAAGATTAGGACATGGATAGGCATGAAATCCTGTATACGCATTCACAGTGTTACTAACAATAAGTGTATGTTTCTTCCAGCTGGCTCCTCCTATTAAGATTTTTGATTAGGAGTTGTTCGAAGAATGTCACCACATACAGCTTTTGAGCAAATTTATACACATCCTATAGACGCTAACAATAGATATGTGTAGGATTTTTCGAAATATTTACAATAATTATTTTTGTTTACGATTTTTTGCAGAAATATACACAATTATATTGTGAATATATAGATAAGTATGAAACCCTGTGTTAGTTTTTTTTGTTATTATAATTTATAAGCATATTCTTCTATAGAAGATGAAAACATGTTTAGATGATTCATATTTTCTTTCACTTAACATCGTCGATTATTTCTAGCGTTTACTGGTAAGTTTAAGCTTACAGTTTTCCCCTTGAATAAGAATATTTTTTTAATGGAAACTTATCGAATTACAACATTGATACATCGGGGCAGAAATCACAATACATCTTTGGTTCAAGATCACAATTGATTGAATATGTACAACAGATCAACATGTTTTATAACTGCTCGTTATTTACAGTAAGGCTTAAAGACGTGAAGAATTATTTACAGTAATAATGGTGATTTATTGAGATTTTTAAATGTAAGTAAAAAGATGTATTTACAAAAAAGAATTGAGCTACATTATTTAATGATTTTGAATTGTTTCAGATAAAATATTGTCTAGTTTTTCTTTTGATTTTCTTTGAGTACATTATTTCCGAAATTTTATGTACTATAACCCGAAATGGAGCTGCACCATGAAGAGAAAGATGAAAGGGTACTCGATAATGTTACGGAGGAGAGGGTTCACTGTTTCATCCTTCTCTTCATGGTGCAACTCCATTTCGGGTTATAGTACTTCAAAAGACCTTATATGTGAAAATAATTTGAATAGGAGTAGGTGATGCAAATCTTAATAAAACAGTGTACAATGAGGCTACAGATTATATGGAGAGAATTTTCAATTTGATTTAAAAAAAATTAGTGATAATTTTTATTAGTTTCTCAATTATTTCATAGAATTAATTTATCCATCAGAATGAGTTGAATGGGAATCCTACACTTAAAAGAAATACCTTTTGATTGTATTTTTGATTAGTTTTTCAAAATATTTTCTTTATCTCTATAATAACACAGGCCGACAACATTTCTTGAAGTGAGATCTATAGATCAGACAACATTTTTAAGATTCAGACAAGATTTTGCTGCGCTGAATTCAAATCCGACTTCAGACTTGCTTTATCACATCAAGTTTTCGAGATATTGTACAGGTGCAAGAAAACACACGTTTTCAACATATCGCTCATTTGCGACAAGGGCGTCATAATTGAAAAAACAAAGTTTTCAGAAAAATGGATTTGAAGTTTTTTCTCTTAACTAATTATTTTACGCAACTTAACATTCAATAACAAAGTTTATTGTTCTTATTCATATGACTATCAATAGTAGTGACTGAATACTAAAGCATAAGTAAAATAAGACACTCCTGTGGCAAACAGCACACAGATATTAAATAGAACTGTAGAGAACATTTCATAGCCATTGCAGAACCCAAAAAAGAGTCAAATGGAGCAAATTTTTATAATACCAAAATAGTAAAAACTCCATCATACTCTCTTTTCGCGGAAAGATGTCTCATGCGTCATTAGTTGTCGGCGTTTTCTCGACATATGTCGAATATTTTTTTCTTTATTTAATCATATATGTCAGATAGAGACGAAAACCGAAAATAGTAGTCTAGGATAATATAATTAATTAATGACGCATGAGACATCTTTCCGCGAAAAGAGTATAATTAAATTACGGCGTTACTAATTTTGGCACACCACATTTTAGATACTACTGACGTAAATCATGTTACTATACAAATTGTTATGGTCCAACTATCATCTGGCTGGTTACTTGTCAGATTTGTATATGTAAATGTCGAATTATCCTAACTTGTAAAACTCATTTGTAAGGCTGGTTTTAGTGCTCAACCGACGGTCGGTACCGACGTCGGTCGCGCGTAGCTTATCAACGTATTTATATGTTGCTGTTCAGTGCTGCACTGATGAACCATACGCGCGTACGGTACGCGGCGCGTATGACAACTGTCGGTCGAACGCGTCCGTATGTACGTCAGCCAACTGACAGACTGCTGGATTATATTATAGCGTTCATTGTTTGGCAGATATGTCAATATAATCAGTACATGTACAGATGATGTACAGTCATCTTGAAATAAGAAGCATAGACACAGAACGATTAATAACCGGAGTCCGGTTGCATCCGGAATTATGGAATTTGTCTCATAATTTATATAAAGACCGTGATGCACGGTTAAAGAATTACAGAACAATGAAATACCCAAGTATCGTACAATTTGTTAATGCGTTCATTTTTCGTGAGACTCTACAAACTGACGGTCAGCGTGTTTTGACAGATCTGTCAATCAGCTAAGCACTGAACAATATAAACCGACGGTCAGCGCGTTTCGTCAGTACTGACGGTCAGTACCGACCGTCGGTTGAGCACTAACAAGGAGACCTTACGACTTGCCCCTCACCGATTTTAACGAAAGTGATACTAATCGATAGATATTGGTACATAGTACAAATATATAAAATATTAGGGCGCACTATTCAGCGGTCCGCAAGAAAATTGGTGTTAAAGTTTGCGAATAGCGTCTGTCAGTGACAAGTCCCGCCCTTTAAGCCCCGCCCATTGTCGTACTGAATATGTATAGACTTCCACATACGAGGTTCGAATTCTGAATAATACTTTTTTTATTTCCATTTTTATTTTTAATGCAACATTTCACTTTATTTTTATAATATTTTGGTATTACAAAATATAATCAATTAGGGACACTCTTTCGTTATCCTACTTTTTAATTTCTCTACTTCTATGTTTAGGAAACTTACGATACTTTTATTAGAATCGTTCTTTCCAATTTCTTCTTTACCATTTAAAATGGTATTACGTTTTATAAAAAAAAATACCCGCATAAGTAATGTAAAATAATTTATTATATTGCTTACATCTAACTTATACGCATTATAAGGGATATTATTATAAGAGATATAACACTAGGGATCGATATTATGATTATATTGATAATGATTCAAAGTAGCAAATCAACGTTACTCTTGAGTGATACTTATGTTAGTTGTATTTTGAAAAACTGCAAATGAAAAGTGATCTCGTGACTATGGAACCAACTGTGGAAATTTGAAAAGGCGCTATGTAAATTGGCGAAGAAATACTTAATATCGCTCTCGACATCTTGACAAAGACAACATTTTTTGTAAGTACGGATAACTTAACCCCTTGACTTACGATTTCTTTCGAACGTAATGCAATTATGGCGGGCAATAATATACGTTATAAAAGACTGTTAATCAGATTCACATAATACGCAAACTTGGATTGCCTCAACGCCATCATCATCTACACAAGCACATTAATTGTACGTTTTCTTGTGTTTGGGGTTTAATCATAAAATGTTTCTTTTTAATCAGTTTTTCATCTTCCTTTTTGAGTCTTTTAGCTTTCTTCTTAACACTGGGTTCCACATGTTACCTTATTTCCCCGTCTTATCTCATCCTCCCCTAAATAAAGGAGGTAAGACTGGATGTTTACGTGGGTATTTTTATTATAAAACATTTTATAATAAATAAAAAATACCATTTTAAATGGTAAAGAAGAAATTGTAAAGAAAGATTCTAATAAAAGTACCGTAAGTTTCCTAAACATAGAAGTAGAGAAATTAAAAAGTAGGATAACGAAAGAGTGTCCTTAATTGATTATATTTTGCACTGTCAAAATATTATAAAAATAAAGTGAAATGTTGCATTAAAAATAAAAATGGATATAAAAAAAGTATTATTCAGAATTCGAACCCCGTATGTGGAAGTCTATACATGTTACCGGCAGAATGTAGAATGTTGTCATTTTATAAAATACCTAGTGATTTTGTAAAATGACCTATCTGTTTAGTCCGTTTGTGAAAGGAATAAATTGAATAAATTGCCTAGGTATTTTATGAAATGCCGATGAAGAGTCTGTCAGTTTATAAAATATTTAAAATAAAAGTTATTTCTCTACTTTAATGTGTAAAACTCATTATGACACTGAAAACAGTTTTATAATGGATTTTGGATTTTTTTATAAGTATCCAAATAATTTAGTCAAATTCAGCAAAAGCAACACAGTAATCAACACCTTTCTTAATTATCAATTACAAGAACTAAAGAAAACTTTAGAATACCTATCAAAATCTGCCAAAATAGTTAAACTTTTTGATTTTATTTGTAATTTTTGTCAAGACATCAATGACCAAATGATCAAAGTAGGAAAAACAAGTTATTACATCCGTTTTTCTGAAGTACAAAAAATGGATTATTATACCCGTTCTGAAATCTATTGACGAAACCCTTTAGCCAAAATCAAACCTCATCTGACCGTTACTATTTTAGAACAATAGCCTCCTTTTTACGCCCCAAAGTGTAGACGAATTCGAAGGATAATAACGCTAATCTCTGTTCACCCAACAGATGCAGTAAATTAAAATTAAGCTCTGGTGAGATTTAGTGCATCTGTTTGGTCAACAGAGTATAGTAATTTAGTAATACAAAATAGTCCGTATGTCATTTGCAAAACATCACATTAAATTTGCAGTAAGCAAATTCAGAAGAATAACTAGAAAAATAATTCAAATATATTGTTGTAATATAATATTATTTATTAGTACAGCTAAGGCTTTGGTGACATTTTGATGTACAGTTTATATTTTGTTTGCGACAGTTACATTTTTTTGATTGACATTTTGTTTTGCACGAACATTTTAATATTCCTTGTCCATGCCCAATTGATTGCGCCGTTGCTGCTGATCTTAAAGAAATAGAAATATCCATTGGGACATCTGCTGTTGAAATTAAATTTTTCGGACATACAGAGAATTCCGAGCGACTATACAATCCTCTTATTACGCCATTCTCGGTTCCTAAAGTAGAGAATCCATCTAGCGTGTTCTCAAGAACAACACCTAAAATTGAACGTGCATCACCGCGACCTCTATCCACTTCTGGAATTGGAATTCGTACAGTAGATCCTACAGCAACAGGGGGATGTAATTTATCAGATGCACATTTCATCTTAATCGCTTGCTTTTTGAGATTTTCATGCGCAGATTTTCTAATATTGCTTATGGACTGTTTTCTATTGCAAATAAGACATTCAAAACCAACTTCTGAAGTTAAACTCTGGATTCCACAACAATCATGCACCACAATGTTACAGACCTGACATATTTTAAAAACATTATTAACAATGTTACCATTACATATTCCGCATATGGCACTGTTACTCGTCTCGTTGACTGCGAAATTTTGCTGAGGAATGGGTTCCATTTGGGGAGAATCGATTGGGGTTTCGTCAGTATTATTAGTATTTTCTACCATATTTTCTAATTCTTCTTCTGTCTCTAAGTCTGTTCGATATTCATTTGGAATACTTGTTGACTGCAATCCAACATTTGGTTTACAGCCAAACTGTTGTATTGATTCCTCATCGGTATTATTATTATTTTTTATTATATTCTCTAATTCTTCTTCTGTCCTGATATCTGTTAAAACTTCATTTGGAATATTTGATGATTTTAGTCCAATTTTTGGTTTGCAACCAAATAAAGCTTCATAAGGTGAAGTTTTGATACCTGCATGTAAAGAAGAATTTTTCATAAATTGCACAAAATTTAAAGCTTCACTCCATTTGTTGGAATTATGATCCTGCAGCCAAGTTGTAATCATATTTTCTACGTCCTGGTTCGCGCGTTCTACGCTGCCTTGGCTCTGGCTATGCCTTGGTTTGCCATGGACAATTTTTAGAGAAGGCCAAATAGTTTTTAAGTTTTCGATTACGTTGTTTACAAATTCTCTGCCGTTATCCGACTAGAGAACTGATGGGGCTCCGAAAAGTGAAAATATGCTAACTAACTGGTTGGCAACTTCTAAAGCTGTTTTTGACATAAGTGCTCTTAAAATGACAAATTTTGTAAGATGGTCCTGGTATACCATTACAAATTTGTATGAATTATCCGGCAGTGATTGATAATCGATAAGATCGACTTGGCAGCGCGAATTTAATTCGTTAAAAATCATTGGATTTGTAACAATCCCTTTTTTTTCTCGTTTTTGCTTTTGTTGGCAAGGCTTACAAAGAGATAAAAATAAAGTTACTTGTTTTCGAGTAATGTTTTTGTACCTTTCAGTAATATTTTTTAGCATACGATCTCGACCACCGTGACCAGTTGCAACATGTATTTCTCTTAAGATATCAAAAATTTCTTCGTCGTAGGTATAATATAGCACATTACTACTTTCTTTTACTAAAGGAACGATTAGCTTTTCAACTCCTTGTACTAGTAAAACATCATAATGTTTTAACAGCCAATAATCTTTTGGTTTACGTTTAATGGTTTCTTTTGATAATTTTATTCTTTTAACTTCTTCTATTAACTCTTTATATTTAATAAGAGACAATGTGCGTTGATTATTTGCCATGTTATCTCTTTCACGGTTAAAGTAATAATAAAACGCTTCTTTTGAGTCCACATCCAATTGTGGAGTAGCCATATTATGGAGTAATCTTGACAAAAAAAGAAATATACGTATAGGGTGTTCATTTAAATTCGTGCTTCAGCGTGGTTTAAAATTTTGTTAAACGTGTTTCTCTTAAAAAGATTTCAATTAGATTTGCCTATCAAAATTTCAAATCACGCTAGCTAATGCTCGGATTAACACTACGTATAAACGTAGCAGCATGCGAAAATACCGTATTTTTCGGACTATAAGACGCACTTTTTTACATAGAAAAACGGTTTCAAATTTTGAGTGCGTCTTATAGTCCGAAAGTAACATAAGAATAATTTTTTCTGAAAATCATCTTATAAATTTGAGATGCGTCTTGTCGTCTGAAAAATACGGTAAGTGAGTATATTCAGAAACATTACAAATTTTTTAAATTGTATTTTAAAAAACTTTAAAAATAACACTGTCTGGTGTTAATAAATAAAAAACCTAACCTAACTACTTACAAACTGTGTATATCAGAAATAATGTTAGTTTAAGCGCACTCTTATCTTAAACAATAATGTAGTTAACATAATTATAATCTTACCTTTTATATTTTTGTAAATCGAAGATGATTTTATGCCCTGCAATTGCAGCTTGATACACAGACGTTAACGTGGTATAACGCAAAACACATTACCACTAGAGTTTCACAAAGTGCCGACTTCTCAACTGGCAGTATATAAAATACCTAGGCATTATATATAATACCTTCACAACTTCTGGCTTTATGTTTAATTTTGTACAAATATTATCTACAATCACTAACAATTTAGGCAATTTGTAAAATTTTATAAAATGACTAGTCATTTTATAAAATGTCGATATTCCACATCTTGCCGGTAACATACATATTCAGTACGACAATGGGCGGGGCTTAAAGGGCGGGACTTGTCACTGACAGACGCTATTCGCAAACTTTAACACCAATTTTCTTGCGAACCGCTAAATAGTGCGCCCTAATATTTTATTCATTTGTACTATGTAACAATATCTATCGATTGGTACTACTTTCGTTAAAATCGGCGAGAGGCAAGTCGTAAGGTCTCCTTGTAAAACCAGCCTTAATGGTTTTTAATGGAGTGACCATTTAATGTTATTACCATAGTTACTAATTGAAAAACTGTCGTTATTGGAGGTATTGTCACTAGTACTTAAACTGATTTACCGAAATTAAGGGGATCATAATTCTCTTACATTTAAGTTTTGACCATCATTGTATTATGAAAAATTGCTTCGATTAAAGTCCCTTGTGTCTCCAATGCAATAGTTATGAAAGACTCGGTATGTAACAATATTTCCTGTTTCCCGTTATTGAGAGGATTTCATAAATATCTATCTCACGGGAAAAAAGTAACACAAATCTTAATTATAATGCGACACAAATCAAACGAGCGATATGTAGGAGTAAATAACGTAGCGAATAAATTTTTATCCACAAAACTCTATCAGGCAGTAATTGTTCCACGGTAATTTCTTGTATCAAGATATCCATAAATGTTTCTTGAAGAGAAACGTATTGAAACTTCTTCCAAGGTCATCGTTGAATATCAATCATTTAAATTACATAGCTAGTAAGTGGTGTTATAGAAAGATTATTTCTTCAAGAAGAAATTAAGATATTTGAAAAATGTTTCCTACATTTTCAATGGGAACTGTGGTACTTTCAGATGCCGCATGAAATTTTGTACATAGAAATTTATTGGCTACGTTATGTAATCTTGGAGCTGATTAAAAGCCGACTTTTCCTACCTTTAGGCATTACACTAGTCCGAAAACCTGATGCGATAGGGCAATTTTAAGACCCGAATTGTGTTCAGCGCGCCCTAATCTTTTTGGAAATTATTGTCTGATCTGTGTGTCTAAAAAATGTCGGTCTGTGTAATCGACAATATTTTACCTGATATCGTCATGAAACTCATGAGTCATGAGCATTAACTTTGTTGTATTGAAACGACTCCATCTTTACCTGATCTTCTCTCATTATTTTTTCAATCTCACATTTCGTAACAGCACAGCCTTATAACGTCTCGATTATTGCTCTTTGTATTCAAACTTTAAACCATCGTGTCGCTAAAATAATTCCCATCCTGTCAAATAGCGCTAGTATTTTCCCCAAAGAAATCCTTTTCGGCCGAATTAACCCGTGTATGTCTTACCGATTCCGTAATGCTCAGATGTTCGCTGGAAAATTCCCCGAAGGAGCCATTTCTTTTTGCGTTGACGATAACCGTTTTCGTTCCATAATCGGTTATAAACTTGTCGTTAGTGTTGAGAGCAACAGATTGGTATCCGCATTTACACCATACCGGATAATGAGCGGTTAGGATTCTCTTGAAAGCCTCTCGGAATTCTGTATTGAATATCGAGTAAATTATCGGATTGAATGCCGAGTTTGAGTAACCGAGCCACGTTAGTATCTTGAAAGTGATATCGGGTATGCATGTTTTGCAAAAAGCTGCTACTATATTAATGCAGAAAAATGGTACCCAACAGATTAAAAATACTCCCATTATTATTCCAACTGTGATAGCCGCTTTATGGTCGCTTACGTGGTATGGTGAACTGTGATGATTGTGCATTTGAATATGAAGCGCTTTATTCTTGTGTTTTACGCTTTTTTTCTTTGAGCTTGCTCCTTCTGGTAGATCGATGGGTCTGGTTATTGCACGAATATTCTTTACGTGTTTTTGAGCGTAGCAATATAATCTGCAGTAAATACCTAAAAAAAGAGAAATTAAATTAATTGAGTCAAGGGTATATCTTTTACGATCTAAACAAGGTTTTCGATCGGAAATCTCGGTCGTTTTCACCAACAAAGAAAACAAGTGGAATAGAAACTATTAACGTCCCTGGCCTCTTACGACCGATTGCTCTCCACCACTCTTTGTGGCCAAACGTTTTATTTCGGGCACCACAATAGCTTCTTCGGTTCAAAGTGATCCTTTGAGGGTGCTCTAGGAAGAGTATCGCGGATTAATTTCGTAAACAAAGGGTGGCAAGAGGGAGACGGTCGACTGCAGACAGTTTCGAGAGTGCTTCCGCGTTCCCAGCGTCATCTTCGCCCTGTTTTGAGCTATTAAACTTTTGAACTTTTGACAAAACGGAAATATAAGAGTAAATAACGACGCCAAATTTCTCGTTATCCGTTCCGGGGCGCGGTTAATAATGGAACTTTCTTCCTGCATCGGCCGTTAAGTTTTAATTCAAGAGTTAAAGTACCGTCTAAGGAGTAAGTTGGTTATCTACCAAGTTTGAATGTATTCGTAAATGATTGATGCAGGAATCTAACTAGGTTGGTCGGTCGGGGAATAATTAATAAGCTTGCGGATTGAGATTGGACACCAAAAGCTAAAAAAGACCGGAACTAACTTCTGCAAAATTAAATAGTCCACGTACGTACGGGCAAAGCGCATTGAACTCTACATTGAAAATTTAAATAGGTTTCCGGACTTCGAAATGGCTAGTTTAGTTCTAATTCATTGACTTTTTATTACAGAGGTCTTTTAAAAATGTTTTAGTAGGTACTGTTGTACAGAATTTTATTTTGAGATTTAATCTTGTATTTTTTATAATAGGATGCATTCTTTTTAAAGAAATATATAAGAAATACTTTTCTTTAGAAATTTTTGATTTTGGATTCAATTGAGTTGAGATTCTTTTATTTTCAAAAATATTGAAAAACTTTTAGAATCAAATTCAATCTTATTAGTAATATTTAGAAGTTGTGAAATTTTTGATTAAGTTGGATTGTATATCGTCGATATAGAAATGTAGGAGAATTATATGTTGCTCCTTATTTGAGTTGATTGAAACAACTTGGTTTTTTTTATGTATTTTTATTCCAATGATAAATGTGAATGAAGACAACGTTGGTTTTAAAAGATTTCGATGGTTACTCTTTTATTACCAGCTTATAACTATTTTTTATTTTTTCTCTTAGGTCTTCGAACTTGTAATTCCCTCCATAGGTCTTATCATCAAAGTGATCACGGGATAAAAAATAACCAATAGAAACAAACTTAGCAACAAGCTTAATTTGGCTGATGTAAAGAAAAAATGAAGTTAATCGAAACATGTGCTTTTTCTTGCAAAATACAAGTTCTTGAATAACGCCACTCAATTTGTGACTTGACATATTTGCTGTGGACATGAATTTAGAAACGACTAATAAAATATTTAAATAACCTAGTAAATGTTCGCTTTATAATACAAGAAAAGTGACAATGTCCAAAATTCTAGATTTTTAGGTATTAGTGCTCATGTACCTGAAATTTAATATTATTTTTATGGAAAAAGTGAACAAGCTTAAACATGCCATTATACATTGTTTATAAAAATCACTATAAATTAATATCACGTCATATAATTGATTTTAAAATCAGAAATCAAAATTAAAATGATAATAACTCAAAAGTACTATCAGCGGACCTGTTCATTTTCTATTGTATACCAACGATATATCTATTTTTCATAACATCATTAGTTTAAATCTATTACTTACTGTTGGTTAACAGCCAACAATTTCACTTTGTTGTGTGAGTTTACTGATCTTCCTTAGAAATTTTTTATTTGATTGGATTTTGATCTACTAGCAATTTATTGTTTGAAAATGATTGGGTTTAGTCGAATATTTTTAAACTTTCCCTTAAAATGTTATAAGTAATTTTTTGAATTCGTTGATAAATTTTTGATTTGGTTGGGAAATTTCTTTTTTTGCTCTTTTTTCCCGATTTTTTTTCCAAGATTTTTGCTACGTCTAATTTAACTTAAAAAAAAACTCCATTTTAAATGCTTTTAAAAACAGCCAGAAACTTTTATTAGTAACTTTTTCAAATTGTTGACAAATCGGTTGGGTTGTTTTTTTTTACAAAAGTATGTTTTTATTAGTAATTATTTGGAGTTCTTAATAAATTTTTTTGGTTAGATTATTTCTATTTATTATATTTTTTATTTCTTAATGCTTAAAAGTTGTAAGCAAAAACTGTTTCTGTTAACTGTAAGTACTCTTGTACAGAATTCTTTGTGGTTTCATCTACTGACTTTGTACTGAATACGTTTTATTTTTATTTCAGAATCTTTTTAGTTTCGATTTCAAAAACTTATTAAGAAATCTTTAAAGTTTTTGACAAGGTTTCTATGAACTTTCACATATTATTTATGTGAAAGTTCTAACATAACCCAATCCAAAATTGATTAATAATTTCAAAGAAAAATAAGATTTACTGATTGGGAGAAGTGCTTAAAATTTTTCAAATACTTATCAGGAAAAATATTTGTAAAAAATGAAAATTCAATTGTACTGAATCAAGATCAATAAACATTTATTAAAAACTTTAAAGACTTTTTAATAATTTTTTTTTTGTTGATCTTTATTCACTATAATTGAATTTTGATTTTTTACAAATATTTTTTCCTAATAAGTATTTGAAAAATTTTAAGCAATTCTCAGAAAATATTATTTTTCTTTGAAATTATGGATCAATTTTTGATTAGGTTGTGTTAGAACTTTCACATATTACCTATGTGAATCTCTTAACTCTCACATAGATAATAATGTGAAAGTTCATAGAAAATTTGTGAAATAAAATATACAAATTTATTTTGACTATATTTTATTGTAGATTAACATTAAAAAGAATTAAAGATGTACGACCACTTAAAATTTTGTAAAGTTATAACTTTGTCTGAAAAAGTTCATCTCCGATACCTTTTTGAATGAAAACCGAGTTAAGTTCTGAAATATTATTCCGACCCAAATTCTAAGAAAGTCTGTAAAACGATCTCACCCGGTAGTTTATCTATGCAAATTTACTTCAATGGCACCTCCGCCTTCGGAATCTCCAAGTTTAAACTTTATACGTTTGACTTTCGCGGCTCGGCCAAAGCTTAACATTAATATCGTTAAGTTTTATTCATTCCTGATCCTTCTACCATTTTCAATTATAGTTTGTATTTATTCAGTTTATTTCACGCAAACTTTAGAAACTATTAAGAGTTACATTCACTTAAATTAGATTCCAAATGTAACTAGTATAGAATAAGTTCAATTACTTTAATACATAGGTATAGCATTCTTTTAATAGATTTTATTTAATTTTAAGTTTTTATTTAAAAACACAGTTCTATTCCAAGTCTAATTCACAAGTTTTATAATTATAATCTCTCTAATTCTTGGAGGTGGAACTTTGACTAAAGAATCGATAATCAATATCACACTAATACCACAGTACACCGTATATTTGTATTCCAATTTAGGCCACCTGTTGCTCTAAACCATCTAACGTAACTCAAATTAATCCTTTAGGATGTCTTGGCAGCTGCTCCTACATATCGATCAGAATTTAATTCCAAAATTTACCCCTAACTTACGTATATGTATATATACGCATTTGAAATTAAATTAGATGTTGAAATAAAAATACTTACCAATCATAACTATGCATGGGACGTAAAATGAAATACAACTGGATACAACAGCATAAGTTGGAGTTAAATCTAAAGCGCATGTTGAGTAATTTTGTCCTCCAGCGTTGTAAAGTGGTGGAGGTTCTGGTGGTCTATGTAATCCAAGAGAAATCGGGACGAAGGAAATAAGTCCGGCTAGAAGCCAAATTGTTGCTATTGTACCTACAGCAACTCTTCTTGTAACCCATCGACCATATCTTAAAATAAAAACAAAAATTTTCAAGATACTGTGAGTAAAGAAATTATACATATAAAGAGAAGCAGTATTGTCTCTTTTCGTTAGTACAAGTTGAAATCATCGTTTGATGTTTGTTAATGATACTGAAAGTTTTTCCTTATTGTGAGTCGAGAATTAAACGTGTAAAGATTGAATCAACGTCGATCGCAGAGTAAATTAAAAAAATGTTCGGTAGTCGTTGGCTGAGTTAGTTCGATAAGGATAGAATCTTACCCTGTACAGATAATTCTGAACTGACTGCAAGGAAATATGTAAATAAATGTCGAACGATGGCTTCAATTTTATGTGTTGACGTGCTTCAATATTACATAATTTTCTGGTTGTAAGTTAACGTGATAAAGATATTCGTATTCGTTAGTAACATAAACATTTTATTTTAATTGGAACAAGGATATTTGGGTCTCGACGACATAAACCATTTTACGCCACAGTTCCGACAACGAGGCGCAAACTTTATAGTGCATTTTACATGAAAGCTGTAATTTATGTACAAGTCCAACTTGGCGAAAGTTTACGGTTTCAATTACCGAGAAATCAGCAGTAATCAAACCGTTCCGTTGGTCTCTAACGTTTAAGTAGATTTTGGTTTGCTTTCGGCGTTTAAAACGTATCCGAAAATAAATTGAAAAGCGTTCTGGGTCTTTGCATATTTAATTAAAATTAACCCGTTAAGTAAAATTAAAGGTGCGTTGAATAAAAAGTCTTTATAACCGGCTTTCGGTCTCAGGGTGACAATATAAATGTAAATTTATAGGACAGACGTGGGGATATTAACATATATATAGTTTTTTTTCTTTACTGTAACATCAACCCTTTTAACGCGGCGTGGTAATAAAATTTAGCACAGAAAAAAAATCCATAAAGGTTTCATGCCTGACCGTAAAAATATGTCTACGGACAAAGATCTAAAGGGTGATATTATGAGCACGTTTTTTCAGGTTTCTAATAAACTACAAAAGTTAACAAAGCGTAAACAAAGTTGAAACAAAGGTTGGATTAAATTAATGTTAAACAATAAGAAATCAAATCAAGCATAAGATTCGAACGACAGGAGTTTCTTAATTGCAACGTCATTTCCAGTGCGATTCCTCCTCTCATTTAATTAACTTTTCTTTTAAGGACGAACACGGGAAATCTCTCAAAGACGTACGTCTTTGTTCATCTCCGTCGGAACGTCCCAACACAATTAAAATATTATTAAGGGAGAAATTGCACCTGCATCCAGCTGAGCCTCATTTCCCGCCTGAATAGACGTTTTAAGATGAATAGGAGGATACACCGAGGCTACACCATCACTTTATCATGTTTACTTTATATTTTCAACAATACATCAAACCGATGATTCCCAAAACCAATCTGCATTTAAATCATCATTAATCCAACACAACGAACAAAATAACTCACCGAAGAGTCTCATCACTTTATATATTTTTTTTGTTTTGTGAAACGCATTCGTTCTCTCAACGTTAATTTGCATCTAAATTATCATCGATCCAACTCAACGAAGTGGTGAATTAAACAGATTTTCGTGATGCACTCGACGGGGACTGTCATTCCGTCGAAGTTAATTGTCTTAAGTTCGCGGACATCAAATGCGGGAGGAAACGGGAATCACTACCGGCAAGACGGAGATGGGATTTATATTAAAGTCAAGACTTACGACGAACCTGACGTTATTAAATTCAGCAAAGTACTCGCCGTCGACGGTTCGACGAGAATAAAAATAGATTCAAGTTCGGAGACTAAACAGCGCAACGTTGAAATGAATTATGGTAACGGTAAGGTTAATGCTGTTTATCATACAAAAGTTTGTCTTAACGTACTAGCCTTGTTATTTGCTTTTAGTTTGTATACCTACTCTAGAAAATGCATGAATACATAAAAAATAATAAAATTCGAAAATACTAACTGATATAATAATAAAGTTTTGTTTTGTTAAAGAAAATTTTTGGTGGAAGAGCCTACATTATTATTATTTATTTATGAAAACAGTTTGTATTCCTGTTAAAACTTACTACGTCTATTTATTTAATTTAGTTTATCACATAAAAGTTTATCTTAATGTAACAACCTTGTTATTCTCTTTAGTTTACTTGTATACTCTAAATGTACAAATAATCTCATTAAACAGGAAAATAACAGTTGTTATGATGAAAGGATATCAATGTTTATAGATTTATTAAAGAGAACGCTTTCAGCGAAGTAGTACGCTGTTGTTAATAATCCATCGAAGCTGTACAAACAAATCTGAGTTTGGTTCCGCATAATTGTTGACTTAAGTAAACAGTTCTTATTCACGTCAACATGTACCACGTCAATCTATAGTTTTCACACACGAACACCCCAATTTAACTCCCCAAACAACAACAAGGGTACCTGTAACAGCTTCCTCTAGTGTAATCCCGAGTGAAATCCGCCAACTGGCAGCTGATGTAACTTTGAAAGTCAGATAGTGTAGTCCTATGTAGCTGTTATATTACTCACGCGGGGGTGAAAACACAATGTAAATATTATAGGTTTAAAGATTTTATTACGGAGAGCGGTAAAATATGAAAAGACAACAGAAAAAAAATCGTAGAAAATTTATTAGTAGAAATGAAGGAATAATTTTTACATTAGATTACAATTTAAAGATTCTGCTATTTATTATCAAAATTAAATTTGTTCTAATTACCAAAAAACAAAAAAAAAATGACTAGAATCGAATGTAACCTCACAATTTTTTAACCCACAAAATCGTAACGGCTTCATTTATAACAATTAAGAAATTATCTTTACTTTAAATTGAACTTAAGACATTCTATTTTATATCCAAAACGACAAATCTGTTTTAGTTGTTACTAAAAAATTCTTAACATTGGCAAAAATTTTTGATAATTAATTAACCAAATTTCTTTAAAATTTGGCCACCTTTAAACAATCGTAGAGTTTACTTTTATATATTAAGAAATTATTTTTATGTCAACACCTAAGATTGTAATTTTGATAATAAAAATCAAACTTACTGAATTACAAATAAATTTTGGAAATACTACACTGGTAAGTTAAGGCGGTACAGTAGCTCTTTCGAAATAACACCGATGTAATGCGTTGAAAAAGTTATTTATTGTATTAAAGGGTCCAATTTTCATTTCTATTTGGAAACATCTTCAGGGCTAAGAAGAATTATAAAAGTAGCGTGTCAAACTTACAAGGAGAACGTAAGGTCTTGGGGTCGTGAAATTAGTTCAAATTTTGTAGAATGGTAGATTTAGCTGCTCTATTAATGGATATATATGGAAATCAGGCTTTTCGAAGAAATTTAGAAATAGTTCTTTGGAATAAAAATCTGTACTTTTACTGGTCTTTTGAATTTATTTTTACGTCTTATATGTTTCGGCTCACGCCATCGCTGAGACGAAATATATAAAGAAATTAACACTAAACGTTGTTGAACGTTAATATTACTTCCAAAAGTTACACGCAACGTTAAAATATATTAAAACATGCTGTTTAGCAAACGTGAAATTATAAAAATTTAATTTTTAAGTACAGATTGAGTAAAAGTACAGATTTTTATTCCAACCGACGATTTCTAAATGTCCAACTGGTAGAACATGGATCAATCAACAAACTTTTTGTCATTTTTGAAGGAAAGTTATAATGTCAAGTTATATTCTTGTATTAACTTTGAAGTGCATACTCAAAATATGTTTTGGTGTCGTTATATTTTATATCCACCGATGATATCTTTAGATGTAAACATAGGCACAACATTGAAAGAAAAAAATTATTCACATTACCCGACCTCGAACCTGGCGCACAATGGGGCGACATGCTTAAATTGCGGACATCGCCACATAACTTTATTTTTTTCAATAGAACAAACACAAAATTTAGTGCAAGTGAAATGAGTATTTACTATTAAAGAAAATAACACCTTATTTGCTTTTAATGAAAATGAAATTCAATTTGATGCAGAAGCGGATTCAATTCCCAAACAGGACGTAACTTTTTTTTAGAAATAATACCAATTATAACAGATTTTTAACGTTAAATAGCTAACAAAAAACCCTGTATTACCAGAAATAAGTGGAAGATCATTGTAACAACCTAGAACTATATGTAGTTATTGACCTCAGCATGCAGATATTTGATAAAAATATTTTATGACTTATAAATGTTGTATATTTATAATTTCATTATCGATATTAAAATTAGTCAAAAATTGAAAAATTATGTCAGGTTCACTTAAAACTGTTCGATCTTTTCAATTAAAAAAAGATTTGGCGACAATTAGAATAATTTTGATTTGTACAATCAAAAATTGTATACTTGGGTTTTAAAGTAAAAATCATTTCTTCATCTCAATAAATAAACAATGTACAATTTTTAAATGTGATAAATAAGTTAGATTAGGGCAACAAAAATTCTTTTACCAAATTTTGATCTTTTCTAATTTTTTCACTAACAATTAGAAAAAATTTCATAAATTCTTTGAAATGTTTTAAATCATAAATGAAATATTTTAAGTTCAAAAAACCATTTCTCCCTTGTCTACAAGTTTAATATAATAATACATTTTCCACGTCCTCAGAAATATCTTTTGCAAATCTTCTTTCTCTTGCAAAATTTGGGCATCCAAAGAATTATAGGCTCCAACGAAATTAATGAGTTGTTAAAAATATCAATATTTTTCCATAATTATTTTCATTATGCAAAAAATGCTTTTAAATGATGATTTTATGTAGGCAATTTATTGTCCTAATACAAACCGGTTTTACATGACAGATAGCGTATAATTTGACATATTTTACCTTTATATGCAATTTTCATAAAAAGAGGATCAAAGGGGACGGACAATAAGGGTTTTTAGAAAGTAGAGCTTCTTGGCAACCGTTTGGTGTATTGCATATTTTAGACAGTTTTGGACAAAAAAAATTTTGGTCGTTAAGTATGTGATCTTTATTATATAAATATCATTAGCTTTAACGCGTGTATTAAGAATATACAAGCAACTTTACAAGATAATAATAATCATAATATGAAGTTTGAAACCTATTCCTCATGTTATAAAAATTTCAATTACCTCCTTCGTTTAGTTTTGATGGGAGAATTTTTTAAAGCAGCACATGTCGAATCAACGAAACTTCATTAGTTTTGAAAATGTCAGATTTGAAAAATATTTTCTATAGGAAATTTGATAAAAATTAATGTTTCAAATGCATTTATAAATATACTCCAGTGTCTAGAACATAAAAAATGCAAAAGTTGTTTTTCACTTTTCCGTTGTATTTCCGGCGCCAGAGGTTTGATTAATGCATTTTGTGACTACTTACCTGTTTTTAATACTTTATTGTCATGGTAAAAATTTCAATCTCACTAAGGCCCGGTCTTACGAAACACAGAATAAATTAATCCTTGAATAATTGCTATAGTTACGCTTTTTTTAAGTAATGTGAGTGGCTGAAATAGAAGTTATTCTGGCAATTATTCCGAGAATAACTTATTCTGCATTTTATAAGATCGGTCCTAAGTGTAACACGCTACTTTTGTAATTCTTTTTAGCTCTGAAGATGCTTCCAAACAGAAACAAAAATTGGGCCCTTTGACACAATAAATAACTTTTTCAACACATTACATCAGTGTTATTTCGAAAGAGCTACTGTACCGCCCTAACTTATCAATTTCCTCCTTCCGTAGTGCTCTTGTACTTCTTCTTTACGTCTTTGGAAAGACTGTTCTTTTAGAGGATTCATTCCAACTCAATCTACGTCTATTCATATCACTGCATAATCGAATTGTGTTTTATAGATACCCTTTATATTACATTGAACGTCAAAACTAAAATATTGTTTTCTGTAAAATTAATTAAAAATTAATGTCCATTAATTTAAAAAATGGTCATAGAATACTTTGGTTCTAAGGCGACCATATATTCAAATTAGGTATCAACATATTAATATTGTCTCTATTCTTGTCGCAAGAAGCTATGATTAGATATTTATTTTAACTTGTTTTTGTACGGGTTTAAAATATTTAACGAGGAAAAAATAAAAGGAATTCATTTTAATTGAATGGAGAAAAAAATCAAAACAAGATGAGTTTCATTATTGAGTTAATTATCTTACTAAAGGATGAAATTTATTACTTCTACGTTGACTATAAATTCATTTACAGCAACGGCTGTTTTGTTGTGATCCAGTTATGCTTTTGAACGCTGATACGAGCTTACAATTAGTTTAATTCCCATCAAGTCGTAATGTTTATTTCTGCGCTGAGCGTGTGAAGTCGTTAAAACCTCACAATTCTTGATCAACTTTAAAAAATCGTAACGGTTTTATTTATAATAAGTAAGTAAGGAACAATCTTTACATTAAATTGAATTTAAGAGATTCTATTTGGCATTAAAATATACAATTTTGTTCTAGTTGTCAACAAAAGAATAAAAAGAAATAAAAGCAAACAATTTTGACCTAACTTAACTATATTTTTTTACTATCTATAAAAAATCGCTCAGACTTTATTAATTGAAATTAAAAATGATTTTTATCTTAAATTAAAACCTAAAAATTCTATTTTTTTATTGATTTCAAATTTAACTAATCACTGAAAAAAATGGTAAAAAATGTTGATAATGTCCTTTTATTTCTGTATCCTTTATATTATGTGTCTTTTTATTTAATTACATACCTGAGTGGATCTTTGATGTGAATATATCTATCGAGAGAAATAGCGCATAAATTTAATATGCTAGCGGTGGAACACATGACGTCGAAGGCGACCCATGTATCACAAAATTGGGCCCCAAAGATCCAGTATCCTAACAGGTCGTTGACACCGGCGAACGTCATCACTAGGGATGCGACAAAGAGATCCGCTATGGCGAGCGACGCTAAGAATAGGTTTCCTATTCGCCTCAAACCTCTGTCTGTGTAGATGGCGACGCAAACCAGGATGTTTCCGGCTACGGACAGGAAGATGAGTAGAGATAGGAATACTCCTGTAAAAGGAAATAGTTGCTATTATCAATAATAGGTAGCATACATATTATGTGTGTACGTAGAATAAATGATTCTTAATGCTGATTCTAAAGTTTTCAAATGAATGGTTTTGTCGTTTGACCGACATTAATCCATAGTAATCGAAATTTAACGAGTCACGGTCCAACTATCGAACGTTTTCGGGGACAATTACTCAGCGGACAGTTCCTCCTCATTCCTTTCCTCAGCACGTGCAATCCTTTCCAAATAAAACCCATAAAAATCGATCGGGCTGTCTGTCAGTGAGGTAAAGAAGACCCTTTTCTACAAGAGCTTCTCGTCGATTGTCCAGAACATGATTGATACTTGGCGTCTGGTCGTTGCCTTCAGTTTAATATCCGCGAACGTTAGATAATGTACGGTGATATTTCGTGCAATCCATCATCAATTGGGAAACGGAGCTTTCAGATTACGCGGCTACCCCACAAAAAAATTCCGTGTCTGCTGAATCGGCATTCTGTATATTCGAATATGGCATATGGATCTCGTAAATCGGGCTGTCACTGGCACTATTTCCATTTATCCGTTCATTGCGTTGTAGCTCGATGGGTATTGAATTTTCAGAACTACCGTTGCTGTAATTACGAAATTATTTGGAGGAATTATGGATTTATTTCGTTTAATATGTCAATATTAAAAAAAAGTTAGCGGATAACTGATTTTAATTTCAAAAATTGATTTTAAAAAATTTTGAAATTGGAAATTTAATATTTATTGGATGTACGTTCGATTAGAAGCGTTTCGAAGCATTCGAAACTTAACTGTCCAAGTTCGCGAACTATGCATCTGTACGGCGACAATTTGCAAGATGTTAAGACGAACTTTGCGGCGAGATAATCCTATAAATGGGAATTGCGAGAGTGTGCACGTCTCCCATTTGAGTTATGTTTGCCATTGTTTGAGATTGATGGTCCTGAATGACTATACTTATTTAATTTTACGATCCAATTTAACTTACCAACTATTAGAATCGACATCATGGTGACTGCATCTTGCCTATGGAGGTTTTCTACTCCTCCCAGAGAAGTATCATTTGTCGTTACCTGAAAAAGAAAAAAGAGGAAAAATTAAATTAGTTTTGGATTAGTTATCTATAAAGCATTGCATGGATAGTGATATATTTGTTAATATAAGTTGAAATTGAACACGTTCGTTCGAAATAAACTTCCGGGAGAACAAGTTAACAATTGATGACTAATGAATGAACCGGGCAGATTCGATTGTATGTATTTGCGATTGAAACCGGGTTGCATATAGTCTCTTTCGGTGATATCGAAGCTTAATTAAACCTGGTACACACATTTCCAGCTATAAATCGTATACAATCTGGATCGTTATTGGTTAATCTTAACATAAAATTGACTCGATTTCAGAGATATGTACCTATCTCAAATTACAGATCACCATTGAACATAAAACATTGACATTTTTTACTGAAACCATTTTTTAAAATTTTTTAGTAATAACTAGAATAAATTTCACATTCCCTGTAGAAAGAGTCTTTAAGCTTTGATTTAACATAGATATGTTCTCATGTTTTAAAGGTAGTAGAAAAAAATGGAGGTTAAGTTCCATTAAAATTCTTTTGGTGAAAATTATAATAAATTTGATTAGAATGATCAAAAATAGAATCTTTAAGTGTTAATTTAACATAAAAATCATTTTTTAATCTCTAAAAATAAACACTGTACGATTCTTTAAAGTTGATCACGAGAGTAAGGAGGGCTTTAGGTCCTCCGCATACAGACGACTGATTTACAACTTGAGATTCAAATTGGTTATGAGTGTAACCAGTTTGCAGCCAGAAAGCAACCCCTGCCCGCACACTAGCGCGACTACTTTTAAATCAGTTGATGTTGTCCACTTAACAAGCGAAATACATATTTTTTCTTATGAAGACAAATTTGGTCATATGTTAAGTAGCAGTTCTAACCCGCACTTATGAAAACAACACTAAAGTGGACATAAACATTTAATTTGAGGTTTAGTCTGATTATAAAGTCAAGCCCTAATTTATTGTAACTGAGGCATACACATGCCAAGTGCGACATGTCAAAATAAGATAATTATAAAATATATCATATACGTATTTACACAAATTTGTAATGGTGATATATGTTACAAATTTTGCCTTCATACATATTATATACTATTGAAGAAACGATTACTGGTACCGCAAAAAGAAAATGAGATTGGTCTTGCATCTTTCTTTTCATGGTGCAATTTACTTTCTCTTCATCGCATTTTTTACAATATTTTCATTTTAATATATTGCACTTTACATTTGTATGCCTCAATTTTTAAACTTTCTAGCTGATATTTATTATTAGTTCCTCTTACTATTGAGTTTTTGCTCAACAATATCTGTTAAAGTATTGATATATGTGCTAAACAAGTAACAAAAATAGAGATATAAGAGATATATACAAAGTAGTTCATGTTCTTCTACTTTTCTAAAAAACTTTTTTAGTTTCCTGATCCATACCGAAAGGAAAAACATCGAAACGTATTTGTATATCATGTAACCATGCAACTGAAACTGTTTCGCGACCGGGAAAAGCAGTCGCATGCAACTGGTTGCATACTGGTTGCAAACTGGTCTCATTTTTGTCGACTCGTGTGTAGATCCCCGTTCTCATACACGGGCAAGTCGCTAAACGGTTGCATCTCCAACTGATTTGAAACTTGAGTTGCAAATCAGTCGCTCCGTGTGCGGAGGGCCTAACTCTCAATTTCTACTCTCAACAGTGTGTCCACTTGAGACTATTTTAACGTTCCGAAAGCTGCTACAAAACCATCGGAGAGTTATCTCTTAGATCTTAGTTCTCTTGGGACCGTGTACATTACGGAAATGTATACAATTTATTTATTTTGTTAAGTTCAAAAAACGTTTTATTTCAAAAACATCCAGTTACAATAAAATTAAACAGAATTATAATTTACTTTAACACGAATAACCGATTTGAGTTAAACCTGTTATGTCGCCGAGAAAGCATGTACTCGACGGTAATTTATTGACTAAATACTGTTCGGTCATTTCGAATATTTATTACTAAATAACCCTTCGTTGGCAATGTACTCCTTAACTTTTTCGCGACGATGCACCTGTACCATACATAACCACTTTTCAATAAAATTCAGAAATTTTTTGTTGTCGCTCTTTACGACGGCTGAACTAAATCATACTTTGTCACCATGTGACTGCCGTACATATACGGCGTCCGTCGCGAAAGGGTTAAAAACGTTAAGGAACGTGAACTTCCGGACGTGTTAACTGTATACGGTACAGAGGGTACAATTTACTTTCTTCCAGGAATGTAATAAATTGCAATTGTAATAGTTTTGGATAAGATTTAACAAAAACAAAACAGAAAAAATAACGAGAAGCTATTAGGTGAAACCATGGACTTGGCATAGATCTAAGATGGGTGCCCGTTTTACCTTGAGGAACTTGTTGGTGGACTGATTTAATAGAGTGGACATAAATTAACACAAAGTATGCACGAAGCGACATCGTTCATTTGCGAGTTGAAAATGGTGATAACAAAATATTTTGTTGTAATCCAATTTAAAGTGACAATCATTATTCAATTCTTATTAATTTTCTCATATTGAACAAAAATCTGTAAAGTTATGTAAAGTTCGATACAAATTCTTCAATTTTCAAAATTTTTCTTTTTCTTGCATGAATAAATTTCGTAGAATGTTGATGACCCTCTTTTATTCCTCGAATTTGCTGATCCCAACCTTTTTCCACGTTTGTTATTCTTTTAATATCGAGATCGCATTTTGCTATTACTGAGATGGAATCCAACGGTTTTTTTTTTGGCCGATACCCTATCGTCGTCCGGCCGTTAAATCCAATTTAAAACTTCAAACGGGCTGCCACTTCGCGTGGTACAGCGGGTTTCGATTGCCAGAATAAACGGCATAGTTGAAGAGCGCCAATTTTGTCGGAAAAGCGTGATTTCCCATTGTTTGGACGCGAACTTCGTTATTTGAACGGCAGAGTGGTCCCGGATTAAGGAAGTTTATTCGCGCGGAATTTACGTCGTTTGTATGTCGTAGACGTGAACGACGACGCTTTTAATATCGTAAAGTTAGTTCACGGAATTGTTTTATAGGCCGAGTTCCGATAATATAGTTGTTTTCAAGTCAAACTAGAAAACCTTAATTAATTTGGGAAGTTTAAAATCGATCTAGATAGAGCAATGAACTTAATCAACGTCTCATTATCTGGTTTAAAAATGTTCTCTTAAAGAAGTTATAATACTATAATCGGAAAGACGGTGGGTGATATTTTTATGGCATCTCTTTATTCCCACCGTCCTAAAATCAAATTTATGCCGCGTTTTCTTTATGACCGAGGAAATGCGTCTGTATAAAGCGGTAAAAAATGCGAATGCGGACGGAGACGAAGGTATCGGATGACATCAGATGGTTCCTGAGGGAATGTGAATACTTATGGAACCACTTTATTTGAAAGGGTGGGCGTATCGACTCGCTAGGTAAAGAGAATTTTGACTTCTGCGATCCTATAACGTTTCTTGCTTTCTGAAAATGTCGTTTGGTGCTTTTGTTAGGAAGAGTTGAAATAATAAACCTTAGAAAACCGACTGAATAAATACTCCTATTGTTTGTTTATTGGCGGAACTTCGCCCCTGGGAATAAACAAGTAAAGGAAAGAGATTACCACGTTGACAAACGTAAAACAATTTACTGATAGAAGGACTGTGGGAATGGGAATGAGTAGGTTGAGAGGGTTTACTTTATTCTTGGTGGATGCGATGAGATTTACGTAATAAATAACTCCACGGCCACCTTTAACTTTGTTTTGCTGGCAGAAGGAGTGCAATAATAGGTGAAACGACTTCTGCCGGTTGCAAGTTGTAATTGTGTTATCGTCCAGGTAACGGCGTTCATAAATATTCAAGAAAGTCGGTATTATGTGATTTGTTGTACCCGTTTTTATTATTCTACCATGTTTTGATTTAAAGCTACTACAACTTTGCATTTCATTTCTACTTTTTTTCTACGTGCTTGGTATTTTAAATTTTTAAACGAAATATATATATATCAAATTGAATTGAATCATTTATTCTTTTCTTCGTCCGACCTATAAAATAGATTTCACCATTTTTTCTTCTTGAAAGATGGATGTAAGGTCGTTTGTGTATTGGCCCTGTGAGGCAGATCCTGTCGTTTCCAGTTCCCTTGAGATGTATTTTCTTTGCGGACGGGGTCGGAAAATCCTGGCACCTGGGGGCGGGCCGCATTAGCCCTTTATCCCACACGCCGTGGCCGAAGGGGAGCTTTAAAAGATGGCCTTCGTTCTGAACGCGGCACGTCCCGCGGCTAAAATAGACACCTTTCCCTGCAAATTAAGATGGGGACCGCGGTCGAACTATTTTATTAGATTTCGAATTGAATTTCCAGCGGAAAATTGCGCGGTCGTTGAAAGGTAGTACGCCTAGGGAGAACGTAATGTCGTTTTGGTGTTTCAAAACCGAGTCAATAAAGTTTTATTTTCCTAAAAGCAATCTGTTTGTATATTTTACTGGAAAAAGTTTAATTTCAAGCTTAAATAAGTTTTTTCCTAGACAAAAAAAAAATGAAAAGACCAAAGTATTTTTATTAATCCTAATTTTCTTACCAATTTCAAAAAAATATAATAACTTTATCTATAAGAATTAACAAACGATTATTATATTAAATTGAACTTAAGAAATTCTATTTTGGTTTAAGAAAATCAAATGTTTTGTAATTGTTGCCAAAAAATTCTTAAAGTAAGCAACAAATTTTAAGATATAAATAACTTTTGTTATTTGATCAATTTGCAAAAATCGTCAGAATTTATTGTTAGGGATGAAGAAACGACTTTTATTTTAAATTAAGTTGTATAAATCGATTATTTTATTATTATTATTATAAGTTGCATAGGTTAAGTTTTGCTGGTAAGAGCGCGGAAGTAGGTATAGAGGGTTTAAGTTGCATATAGCTTCGAGAAGTTCGATAAAGGCTAGGCGGAGAGAGTTCAGATGTGTAATAACGAGAGATATGTAAAGATGAGAGTGGTTTAACGACGTTAGGCGGAGGCAAGTTCTGAAAAGACGCAAAATAAGTTAGATGTGAAAAAGGGTCGAGAAGTGTAACCATGTTAGAAAGAAGGAGAGGTGTAAAGAAACTAGACTAGTTCAAACGTAACAATACGAACAATTGTAGATATTGTTAAATATATCCGTTTATATTGTTTTACAAAACAAGCGGATTTTTTTACAAAATCAGAATCCCTACAAAATTATGCTTAAAGATTCTATTTTCGATCATAAAAATATATTTCTTCTAATTATCAAAAAAAAATGAAAATTTTGAAAAAGGCTGATGAATTTTGAAAAAAAAACTTCGTTTCACTTTAAGAAATCATCCAGACTTTATTTGTACGAATTAAAAAAATATTTTTACGTTAAATTAACGCTTAGAGACAATTAAAGAAAATTTTGTATAATAACTATTGAATTTATTTCAATTAACCGAAAAACAAATTTTTAATAGATTTTTTTTTAATTTCCATTGATTTATTTATTTGGTAACAAATCCAAACAAGCTCATTTCTGTTCTAGACATTAATTAATTCAAACGTGGCCGATAGCAAAACAAATCGCGTATGGGTATAATTGCGTGATAACAGCGGAAACGCAGCTCGTTGGTTTGTCGCGGAATAAAATGAAGTCGGCGCCGCGCTGGCAAAGTGATTTATAATGCACAGGCAGACGCATAATTAATGGAAATTTCGCTAATGCTCGCGATATTGTGGTGGGTAGGTACTCGGGCTTGGTGCCTCAGAGCGTGGTTAGCCCGTCGAATTTGCCAATTATTATAATGGCGGAACATACACGCACCGGTTCCATTCGCCGTAGATGCAAGCGTAAACACGTTGAGCGAACGTCGGCTTTGGCACGACCGCAACGAGACACGTGGCGTCGCGACGCCCTATAGTACTGTAATATCATCCTTGTAAAGCGAACGGCCGATGACAACGGTTTACAGACGGTGATAATGTTACGTGTAAGTTCAAACGGTATTGCAATTGGAGTATAATCCAATTATTACTAAATTTGGAATGATTTCCGTGCTGTTAGCTTTAGACTCGAAATTTACGACTGACTGCGAACATATAACGTATCGCGAATGGCAAACCACAGTCATAAAGGCTATTTTTAAGTTTCTTCCTTCGGTATCTAGAATTTAATGGAAGGAGAAAAATGTATGATATTTTTTTTATTAAGCTGACTTTTTCTTTAAATGACTGGTACGAAGTTGTACTATAAGTTGATCTTGAACCTGACCATTAAAGAAGAATGGAAGATCGAGGTTCCTTCCCGTAACATTACCGAGTAAGCTCTACTTGAGCGCAGTAGAAAGGAGAATCAGAGTACTGCCCGATTCTCTATTATGTAAAGGTCTTGCAGGCCGAAACATTGTCGAAAAGAGACTTTTGGCCCTTTTTCGAGTTTACAGCGGAGACGAAAAGAGTTAACCCATACGAGACTGGCAGCACACCGTGTGTACAATTGATTTTCGAGGCTATAAGACGGCCTGCACACCGTGTGTGCTATAACTGTAATGTGTAATCATCAATTATATCAATTAACTAATGAAATCTGTAAAGTGCAGGAAACTAAAGTTTGGTATTGGCTTTACTGTGTACTACAAAATCTAAAAATTGTCTGGAGCTTTTCTTACATGCAACATATTATGAACACGAATACGCATTGATGTCATTTTTATAGCTTGTGCCCGGAAGTACAAGGGTAAAGTCTCCAAACTTTTTTAATGATGTTTTTTCATTTTACCTTACATTGCACACATAGTGTTCAATCCGCTCCTCGCAATAAAAATTTTCCGTGGAGCAAGCTGCACACTCGGTGTGCAATGATATAAATTATGGGAATGCACTTACGAATTCGGTGATTTCCATAGTAAACATGTTTTTTTATTAAAAATGAATAATAGGGTCAATGCATTGGTTCTCGACCAGTTAACAAAAAACTTGACTTTGAATGTATTTTACATATTGAAAAATTATTCAAATTCAGATTATTTGGCTAATTCAGATTATTACGGGTTGAATTTAAAGATATTTTTTTATTTTAAATTTTAGTTTTGACTTTGGTATGATCAGTTAAGTCAGTTAGAAAGGACTCTGTCCCTGCAAACAATAATAAATTGTATGTAATAAAAATTGTATGTAATTTTTAAAAAGTGCTTGTTGGCAGACAGAGAAAGTTTAACACGAGGGTTGTTTTTAGAAATTGTTAAACTACGTGCAAGAATTTTGCTTATTGTTAGTGGGAAAGAACGTTTAAAGATATTCTCCCACCACCTTTAAAAAAATGCGTTATATTTATGGAAGAGCGGGTGCTCAGATCGCTTTCTCTTTCCGGGGTTCTTTTCGAGTCAAGAAGAATTTCTTCTTCGCGATAATGTGTTGGATATGCTTTGACAACCAATTCAACACATCGACGGTTTTTCGCAGGTTCAGCTTTCGCGTCTGAGTTTGAGTGTTCCTCGGCGGTATGTCCACGTGGTAGACTTGAGCGTGCTCCCATCCGGAGTTTATCTCCGTTATGGTAATTTCACTATCTTCGCGAGCGCAAACTGAGGGCATAACTGCAAACCAATGGGTTTTGTGGTTGAGGAAAAGGGGTGAGTTTTCTGAGCCTGGGTTACTAGTAGACAAATCTCTCCGGTTAATAATTATTTGAGTTAGGAATTCGCATAGCTATCCTCTTGATTAATTACATTATACAGATTTTGCATTTTCTTAATAAACTTTAAAGATTAGGTTTGTGTTTTATTCAATAAAGATTAATTTTCCCTTTTCCGAATCTAATTTATTAAAGTTGTAATCATAAAAATAAAGTAGTTTTTTTATATCATTTTCTACCCTGCAACCGTTTTGCATTTCGAATCAGGGCCTTAGCGCAAGAATCCACGGATTTTCCGGAAGGTTTTCCCGGGGAAAACCTTGCCCTGGTGACGGCTACGTTACCCCGTTCATTATAATAATGACAGTACAGCTGTGGGGTTAATTACTTAATAATTGAGCCCCAAGTTCTACACTAGACTTCAACGATTCCTTAATGAGTTCTTAACAATGTGCAAGTATACTTTTTTCTTTCTTTCAACAATATTTATTAAAATTTCAATAATAATAGAAAAGTACAATACCACTACTTCTCGACCACTCCGCGGAGTTCTCGACCATTTTATGTTAGTTCTCGACTACCACAAATTGAACTAATTTTTAAGAAAATATATTTAGAACAATGGATTTCATTAGAGAAAATATAAATTCAAACAATTTTAATATGTGTATACATATATTTTCACTAAACAAACATAAATAGGAACTTACAAAAAATAGATTATTATTTTTTACTAATAAAGAAAGTGACATTAATCAATTTCCTTGCTGCAGTGGTCGAGAACTAAAGGGTATTAAATTGATTTTCGACCACCTATAATAAGAGTGTAAAAAAGAATAGTTAGGTCTAATTTAATGGTCGCAAACTAAAACATAGAAAATAGATATCTAAATTAATTGGAGTATACATAAAAATACCAACAATTCTTAAATAGATGATATTACCAAAACAATTAATTTTTTTAAGCTTACTGAATCTCGATCATTTTGGTCGAGAACTGAAAAAGGCAATTATTTTAATATTGGTTGGCGATCATCAAATATTAAGCAAAAAATTTACTGTGAGCCTATTTTTTCTTAACATACATAAGCAACTATAAGTAATAATAGATATAAACCATGATATAATCACCTAATGCAGTGTTTCCCAACCTTTTTTGTGCAATGCCCCATGTTCGCTTTTGTAATGTTGTTATGTCCCACCAAGGTTGTGCGAGGCCCCGCAAAGAAAAAATTTCTTGATTTGCGTATTTACATACGCCCCAAAAAAATAATTTAATGTATGATACTTTTTTGATACCTTTTAGGAATAAATCAATAGCAAATTTTTTACGAAACGAAATAACAAAGTTTTCGAAAACATTTCTTGAACAACCGAAATTGCCCCCCTGTGGGGCGTACGCCCCACGTTGGGAAACACTGACCTAACGTGTTTAAAATCAAAATTATTTACTATTTTCTGGCTGAGTTCGGTTGACACTTTATGTAGCGATGGACATGTCTGTACCTTACAGCTAAAGGGACTTAAGTCTAAAATGACATAATTGTGAAATAACGAAAAAAATACTATTTTTAATTTTAAATAACAATTTTCATATTCTCAGCTCTCAAACAATTTAGCTCATAATCGCGGAAATATTGTTATTTAATACTAATAGTCTGTCTTTATTCATTAATAAAACATTTTTATGAAAACTTTTTATTTTTACGAACTTATTGGACTTACTACATTTTGGCTTGAAAAAATTATTTCTGAATGACTGTATGGACTTACAACAAAACAATAATTTGGGACAATAATAACATGTATGAACTTATTACAACAAAGAATAAATTTTAAAATATATTAACTCATAAACTCATTCATCATTAGGGAAATCTGATGCTTCTTCAGTATGGGGTAAGTTTCTGAAATAATTCTGATATTCTTTAGGTACCCACTTAAGGAGAGTTACAAGATTGTCGTACTTTGCTTTACTTATAGATTTTCTAAAAAATCTTAATTTGGTCAAACTTTTTGGTATATTTGACGGTTTTCGAATATTTCTATACAAATTAATGGAACAAAAATTGTCATTAAATGATGTTTTATAAAAAAGAGTTCCATATTCTTCTCGCCGAAGTTGAAGCCAAACAATGTTGGACAATTTAAACTCTAGGCCATCATTGCTTTTCTTTCTAGATATAAATGGCGCTGTTGATAAGGAGTACAATGTACTAAAATTTTTTAAATCTTCTAGGGCCATGGAGTACACATTAAATCTAGGCTTTCTACAATTGCGAATAAAATTTAGCAAAAAAAAATAAAATAAGTTAAAATAAAAAAATAAAAGGTTAAAATAAGTTTTAACCTTGATAATTAGATTTTTTGTGGACTTACGACTATTTGGCGCTAAAACGGTAAGGATTTACTTCTTTATAACCCAAAAAACTTTTTTCGTGATCAATTTTTTTAGATAATGTTGTAAAAAATGAAATGTTGTGTTTAACGAGATACTTATTTTAAGCATATCGACGCTGCCAAGCCAAAACGGCATAAACGCAATTAACCTAATTTTTCAGAAAACGCAAAAAACAATTGACATAATGAATCTTAAATGGCTTCTACGCAAACTTTAAACCAATTTTATAGCGAATGAAGTTTGTTTGCGGGTATGCCGCTTTAACTGTTGCATGCAGATTTAAAAATGCTACTAAATGGTGCAGCTAACTAAAAAATGACCATTTTGGCGTTTATGCCGTTTTGGCTTGAGAGCGTCGATATCTCATTTTCATAAAATTTGGACTTACGTCCCTTTAGCTCTCAGGTACAGATGTATTTCCTGATTTTTCACGGAATAACGCAGATTTTTAGCTCCATTTTTAGAACAATTTTAAAGATGCTATAGAAGTATAAAACCAAATGTGCACACCTTTTTAAACTATAGGGAATATATTTCTTATTATTTCACTTTAAATGACAAAATGGTCGAGATCCAGTGGTGGTCGGCTAATCAGTGCATTTACCCTATAAAGAAAAAAAAATGTCGCTCTTGGAGATCATATTCAAAAATAATCGTCGTCTCGAATGGGTTAACTCTCAAACTACAAAACCGATATGGGTATGCTAAGGTTATTTGAAGAAAATCCGAATGGAGTACTTATAGTGAGCGATGGAGCTTATTTTCATTTGAATGGTTCGATAAATAAATAAAACCCCAAACAAATAAAGCCCCTGAAAATCCTTACGATATTTACGAAAAACCTCTTCACAGTGAACACCAATAAACCCCGTCCACATCTCTCTATTACCACTTACAGCTGTGTACCAGCCGTTTAAAAAACGCTCGTTTCTCGTATGCCACCTGTATGGTAATGCAGTGACATTAAATAAGAGATATATAAATAAACTTACGTAACAAGAATTATATTCATTATTATTCAAATACAAGGATAGATGTACATTTCCTGTTCACACGAAAACATTTTATAAATTCTTTTCGTAAAATTTAAATAGACTGCCAGCCAGTACATTAGCCAGTCACCATTGATGCATTTTTTTTTTTTAATTTTTATTAATGCAATGAAAAAATCTATTTTTTAATTTAAATTTAATTGTATTATTTTAGTTATATCTGCATCCGTTGTGTAGTGGGGCTGATAGTTGTTTGTGAAAGTTGCTTGAGACTGGATCTCATTTTTCAGACCTTGCCTTATGGTTTCGAGCCACTTATTGGTTAGCGACTTTTTGCTTAGGTAATGTATTAATTTAATTATATCCTTTATACACTATTTTATTTTCTCTGCTTAGGTTAAATTAAGCTGTAAATCCTTTTTGGCAACTAGAATAGAAGTACTTCAATCGAAAAAATTTCAGTTTTATTACATGGTTAATTTTCTTGTATTTTCACAAGTGTTTAAACATGTTTGGTTCTTTCAAAGTGGTGGTATTAATATTAATGTATTTTTTGAGCCGTACAAATTGCTTTGTAATAACTTTAGACGAAGCTGAGTATTCTTGTTACATAGATGATAGTTTAATTGAAACCAACAGTATTTGTTATTATCAAACAGGTGAGATTATTTTTATACAAACTAAAAATTGTATCAATAAGTAATAATCAAATGCAGATACTTTTAGATAATTTTGCAGAAGGAAATAATAATACTCATGTATGGTTTGTGGTAAATAAGAAGGAATGTATTACAAAAATAACAGACGTTCTTAAAATTAATACATGTACGCCGATTACTGGCGCTGGATTTGAAGTACCAGGTAAACAATTAATAATAATGGGGTTTTTATGTATACGATATGCAATCTGTTTTAGCAAGGTGTGGAAAAACTGTTAATGGAAAGCCAATTAAATGCGACACCGATGTATTTAATTAACGATCTTTTTAATTGTGAACTGATTTGAGAACATCTTATTTAAGATAATTTTCGAAATTGAAAAAAAGTTAAGTTTATTTAATAAATAATTTGAAAATGTTATTTTCTTTACTTTTTCTTGTAATCATTGATGAAAATTTAAAATATTTCATTCTTGAAAATGATTGAAAGTAGAAATTTGGAGTAAGTTTTCAAAAGGGAATATATTCTATTTGATTAACTTTACAGGAACACAAGAAAACATTTCATAACAAAATGGAAAATCTTTTTTTCAAAATATACAATCCATCATTAGACAAAATATATTCATTTCGTGATACCCGTGGAAAAAAGTTAATCATTTAATGTATATGCAATTTTAAGAAGGAATTTATTTCGTTTTGCCTGCTCAATTTTTGGTTTCCTGCTTGTATTTTTTAATGAACATGTAGGGTTGGGCAGAAAAGACGATGCTTTTGAAAACACTGGTCCTGAGCATTAAGTGAGGAGACAGATATGATGCGGAAGTGTTCAGTTTGTGTGATGTTTACAAATTGTGTAAACAATTGTTAGTTAAAACCATAACTTCGTGGACGATGGAACACAAAGTTTTGCATACTGTAGTTTATCAAAGAATAACGAGTTTTCAGAGGATAGAATGATAACTCATAACCAGAATGTTAATGGAATGAGCGAGCATACCTTTGTCGTACCTTACCTAGTACTCAACATCAGTAACAGCCTTTTCGAAAACGTGTGATCTTGTGTCCAACCCTGTATTATAGCAGTTTTGCAATTATCTTATCTCATTTGATTCATAGTAGCTGCAGTAACAGATAATAATTGCAGCCAACTACATGACCTAACTGATAATTGAATATCAACTTAAGTTAGATTATAATATAGGGCCTTAACGTATTGGACACCTTGGATGTACACAGTACAATATTCTTACAGTTTGGTTGCTGCAAAGAGCCATACGATAAAGGTATCTACTACTGTTTAGACCTCAAAAAAGGATAGTATGGAGTTGTTCTCCTTTGAAAATTTGTTACATAAATATCATCTTCACCTCCATCCGCACATTGGCCTTCAACCGTGTTCTAGTAATGAAAAAATGGCAGAAAGTGTATATGTATTTTCAAGAAGTGACTAATTCCTTATACAAGGTAAACCACTAGAGGTAGTTTTGGCGTTGTAAAATCTGCATTCCTAGTTGAAGAAAAATTTTCACGAGAGTGAATATATACATTCTGTCCATTATATTTAAACAGATTGTGAATAGTAGTCACACACAAAAGTTCTAGTTAAATTCTTATTCATTTGCTTGTATTTTTATAAGTGGTAGATATGTCAAGTACATTCAAAATAACGGCATTATTATTAATATACCTTGTGGGTTATCCAAGTTGCTCAGCATTAAACATTATAAATAAATCTAATTGTATTGTGGATAATACTTTATGTAAAACTTACTGTCTTTGTTATTATTTAACAGGTGAGATAATTTACTATATTTATATTTTTAAAATAAATAATTGAATGAATTACTTTTAGCTGGTTTTGAAAATAGAGCTACCAACAACTATATGTGGTTCGTTGTAAATGGCAAAGAATGTGCCGCAAAATTTACAGACATTAATAAAATTACTAGTACATGTTATTACAGTCTAAGTAGACCTAGCGCTGCTATTGCGGTACCACGTAAGTAACTCACAATAATGTTTTTAATGTTATAACATATAGAAAATTTTTCAGCAATTGAGGAGTGGAAAACATCTTTCTAGAAAGCAATGAAATGAGCAGAATTATTTTAAAGCAAACTAATGGGTAGAATGTAAATTAATTAATGCTGTAATTATATTGTGATTTGATTTGATTTCATCTAATGTTTTGTATAAGTCAAGGTGGAGGAACTATATTAACTTAACTTCGGTCAATAAATAGTTTTGAAAATGTAATATGTTTTATTTTTGTTATAATTATTGAAGAACATTTCAAATATTAGAAAATAAAGCAAGAATATAAATTACAAGTAAATAACTTTGATTAAAATATTATACTTGTAATAATATAAATTGTGAAGAATTCAAACATCATCTTCGAAGTTTTCAATTTTATTCGGAATAAATCCGTAGAAGCTGGGTTGATAATGCTACCGTAACATAAGATATGTAGCAGAAATGTGTCGAACGAATTTTAAATTCTACCGTAAGTGGATTCATAAGTGTAAAAGGTTTAGAGTTGTTAATTTGAACTTCACTACAATTTGGATGATGAGTTTATTTTTGGTATAAAATATGAAATCTATTTTCTAAATTAAGGATTTACTAATTAACTAAGGTTTAAACAGAGAGTGGTTACGTTTTTAATCTATCCCGAGCCAATTAAACTTTAGATTAAGTTCAATCACATTTTTAACTGGTATTACTGTTACGTTTTTATCATTAAACGATTAGTGGTAATTGACACTGGTTTCAGTTCGCAACACCGGATCATCTTTCGATCAAAATGTTGAAAAACGTCAAAATCCATGTGAAAAGAGCTAGTGTTCCGCTCTATCTAACATTGCCGGAACACTAGCCAATTTTGCGCAGAACATTCGCAAACTTCAATAGAAAATTCGCTAATTGACCATTGTTGTGACATCTTTGAAAGTAGGGGCAAGTTTATACTCCAGGTTCATCGTGTGTAAGTATACAGGGTGTTTAAAAAAGATGCGGCAATATTAAAGGGGGTGATTGTCCAGGTCATTTTATACAAAAAAGTTTATAATAAACATGGTTTGGAAACGCTTCGTTACTGATCTACAGCGTGTTGAAGTTTAATTAAAAAAAAAGCAGTAAAAGTTTATATGTTTTGAAACAGTTCAACGAGTTCAAGCATTACTTCCTGCTGATTTTCTTCCTCGCATTGCATTCTGTCAATGGCTTTGGCAGAAAATAGTTGAAATCTCTCAATTCCTGATGTTGATTCTGTTCACCCATGAAGCGAATTTTTCAAGAAATGCAATACGCAATTTCCATAATAACCATGTATGGTGTGACGAAAATCCACATGAAATTGTTAAAGATTGTTTTCAACATCAGTTTTCTTTGAACGTTGGGCTTGGAATTGTGGGTGACTGCCCAATTGGACCGGTATTTTTACCAGGAAGACTTACCGGAGAGGTGTATCGCAACTTTTTGGAAAACACGCTCCCTGGTTTTCTGGAGGACGTACCACTAGCAATTAGAGATGCAATGTGGTATATGCACGATAGCGCACCAATCCACTCTAGTCAAGTACCTCGTGATTTCTTAACACAAGCATATGGAAATCGCGGGATTGGCCGAGGTGTACCTCACTTATGGCCTGCACGATCCCCGGACTTAAATCCCCTGGATTTTTTTTCGTTGGGGCCATTTGAAGTCCTTGGTGTACGCTACTACATTGGAAAACGTAGAAGACTTAAGAAATCGAATCATTGTTGGGTGCAACTCAATTAAAACAGATCCTAGTGTTTTTGAGAGAGTTCGCCAGTCAATGAGGAGAAGAATGGATTCTTGCATCCGAGCTCGAGGTGGTCACTGTAATTTTTGCTTGGTAAAATTGTTGGTTTGGTAAAGTGTTTGTTTTTGTCCTTGAAGAAAACCCTTGTTCTTAAAAAAATTTTCTTTTATTATAAACTTTTATGTTTATAATAAATATATTTAAACTTCAACATGCTGTAGATCGGTAACGAAGCGTTTCCAGACCATGATTATTATAAACTTTTTTGTATAAAATGACCTGGACAATCACCCCCTTTAATATTTCCGCATCTTTTTTAAACACCCTGTAACAACAGTTTTATGTAAGACCACGACGATGAATTTATTTAATATTGTTTTAAGTGCTACATTAGTCGACTAACGTTTCGCCGTGATTGCGTCTTCAGGCACATCTAAAATTATTACACAAGCGAAATAAGAAAAATAACTCAACTTTGTAAAATTAATTAAGTTACCGTCAAATGATTGAAAAATTCGAGCATAAGCTTCAAAATATAATATCAAAATGAGATCGAAGAGGAGTGTACAAATTCAGAGTTTAAAGTGTAATAGTGAAAAATATTAAAGCTGAAGGCGGGTTTGATGAAAAAAAAAAAATAATAATAATAAATAAATAAATAATAAAATGTTTAGTTATTTTTCTTATCTCGCTTGTGTTATAATTTTAGATGTGCCTGAAGACGTCATCACGGCGAAACGTTAGTCGACTAATGTAGCACTTAAAACAATATTAAATAAATTCATCATCGTGGTCTTACATAAAACTGTTGTTTTATTCATCTATATATCTTTGATAGTGTGGTAACAAAATTACGTCTTACATTTCGTTGCACTCAGACTTTTCTTACATAAAAACGAGAGATTAACGGTTTCCAAATTGTATTTCACTCCATCATGTCGATAAGCAAATTCCAAATTTAATCTTTATACCGTAGGTCATCTGAAACGCAACTGCCCATCATATTGATATAGATTAAACTGATACTCATTACTAAGTACAGTTTGGTGCTATTACTCGAGCTGATGTTCCCTCAACCTACACCAGCCGAGTCCGACAATTCGATTGTTCTGGGATTGATGAAACCCAGCAAATTGATTGGTGTGATGCTAAACCATAGCGATGGATTTTACGATAAATTGTTTGAATTGATACCCGACTTCACAAAATAACCCTCCAAGTAGTCTTTTCTGACCGAGTTGTCTCAAATGGGTTAAATAAAACTTTTGATGAAGATGTTTCTTTCGCCGTTTAATTATAATTTGCGATCGATCATTTTTTCTATTAGTTATTTTCTAGACTTCGTTGAACTAGACACACTGTTACAAGTTTCACTGGGAATGTCTGGAAGTTGCTGGTTAAAAACACTTCTTTTGTTTTAAAAAATCGTTTATTGTGGAATCCTTTCCGGAATAACAGCTTCGACGATGGGGAGCATTAATTATCGACGAATTTATAATAAATTTAACAATAAGGTGACGAAACGATGATATATTGCAAGTAGCGACGAAATAACGAAGAAGATCTTGCAGCGACGAAATAACGAAAACGAAGAGAGTTAAAAGCAACGAAAACGGGCTATTAACAAAAACTGGATATCCAAAATTCGAACGCTCACAATAAATTAAAGAAATAAAATTCTATTTATGCAACTATACTTGAGTATGACTTTAAACAAAAATAACAAATTCTTAACACACACCATGTTCGGATGATTGTACAGTTACTTTTACTCGTTTTTTGGCAATTTCGTGAACGAATATTCATGGTCTTATGTATTTCCATAATTCGATTCTCTTTAGAAGAGGTTAATTGTATGTAAGATTGATTTCGGTAGAAGCGGGGCATAACACAGGCACAAGTTAATGATTTGGCAATGCCTAAGTAATTACTAACATAGCTACGCACTCTAGAAGAAATGTGGTTGTTGAAACACAAAATACCAAACTTAAAAAACTGTATTTTTTTCTACAGACAAATTTCTTGATCCCCTTTACAAATTTTCTTATAATTTAATAAATGTAGGTCTTAACTTTCTTTCTCTTATTTTCATTCATTCGTAAAACTGCACTCGAAATAAAAAAAGTCGATTTCCCTAAGGTCCACCTTCCTTCAGCTACGGTTCGTTAAATATAAATCAGTGCCTCCTCCATTGAATCCCCTCAATTGAGTTTTTTACGCCAGTTTTCCTCTTTTCATCGGCTAATTGCGGTATTAATCGATTTTTATTATTATTCATTGAAAAGAAAAAGAAACCGGGGCGAATTCAAATATTTGAGGATAATAAAACCATTAAAAAAATCATTCAGTTCTTAATTAATTTTAAGAGAATACTTGAATTTTAAGAGAAAAATTGTTACTAAGTAAATTTCCCATCGTTCGAAACTTGATGTTAAACAATTTTAGTAATCTGAAATTGGTATTTCGAGCTTTAGTTCCAATTATAATTCTGTAACACTGAACTATGCCATTGACACAGCTGGGGAATGTTGAATAGGTGGTCACTGTTAACGGAATTCTGGTGATTTGAAATCCCCATTTAAAATGATTAATGTTTAAACTATCCAAAAGTTATCGTTTGGATTATCCTGATGACTAAACTTTTGGGCGATTAAACTTTTTTATTTTTTAAATATAAAAATTTCCGGTGGGAGAACTTTGGACGTTTACTCAAGCATCATTTTTAGGACCAACAGTTTTTACGTCAAGATAAACGCCGGCGATTTTTAAAATTTATTACATCTTGTTCGTGAGGCGTGTTCCAACCTACCCAGACCCTTCTTATAGAAAATTTCACGCGATACGTTGAAAGGTTTATGATTTACTAACGTACGAAAATAAAAATAAAGGAAAGAAAGAAAAACATTTTATTTTATAATTATATAGGTGTCCCGTTTTGATTGCCCGATCCGTTACTGACGTATTCCTTGGCTAAAAATAAGCAGAAAAGTCTCAATGAACATGGACTCAAAAGTGATTCGTTTTCGAGATATTGGAAGTTTAGTTAATGTTTCAAGTGAAATTGTTAACTCGTCACGATGGTTTCGATAAATTCTCATTGTTAGGTTATATTGGTCAGCTACAAAAGTTAATCGAAACCGTGGCAGCTACTTAACAATTTAATTTAAATGTAACGCTGTTAGAATGTTAATAATAGGTTAACCTATGGAATTAAAACTTTGAATATCTCGAAAATGAACCACTTTCGGAGCTATGTTCATTAGAACTTTTCTACTTGTATTCAGTCAGAGAATATACCAGTAAAGGATCGGATAATCAAAACGGGGCACGTGTATATTAAAGTATTTTTTAAGTTCGTATAAATAAAGTCTGGGTGATTTTTTAAAGTTAACCAAAAAACAAAAAACCTTAAAGTTGTGTTAGGTTCGGTCAAAAACCTTCAGTCTTTAAATTTTTTTTTATATTTTTTTGGTGATAAGTAAAATAAATCTCGCTTTTATAATTAAAAATAGAACCTTTCAATATTAATTTAAGAATAAGTAATTTGTTACTCCCTAAAAAATATTCTGTGCGATTTGGTAAAAATGATAAAATTTTTTAAAAAAGTTTATTTCTTAAGTATCAAAAATTTTTACCAACTTTAAGAATGTTTTTAAGTTTTAAATTCATTTAAAACAAAAATCGTAAATCAATTTCATTTTTATAAATAAAGTCGTTACGAGTTTTCAGGTTGGTTAAAAATGTTTAACTGTAAAACTGTTCGAACTTTATTTTTTTTTAACTTAAGTGTTAATTTAACCTATAAATAAATCATTTCTTAATCCTTAAAAACAAACTCTGTATCACTTCTTAACGTTGATTAATTTTTTGTAAATAGGTAGGTTCGTAACTATCAAACACTTTTATCAATTCTAACAATTTTTTGATAACAATTACAGTAAATTTGATTAAACCAAAGCAAATTTTTAAACCAGAATAAAATCTCTTATGTTCAGTTTAATACGTTGTTCGCCATTTAAGAAAAAAAAATTGTAACCCCTCAGGCCACCACCTAATAGAATGGGTAAGAGATGGGTAGAAATCAGGCGCGGCACAAGTGAATGCCGGCCTGTGGTCAACGTGTTAAAGTAAAAACTATTTCTTAAATCGCATAAATAAAGTTGTACGGATTTTTTAAAAGTGAGTTTTTAATTTTAAAGAAGAATAGGAAAGAAATTGAAAAGGTTTTCGAGGAGTGATTATTATCGAAAATGATGCGCCCCAAACGTCTTGAACATTTGAGACAGAAATTCAAGCATAAGGCCGTTCCTCACGAAGATTGGACGAGAAGAAAAGAGGAGGTGCTTCAGAGTCAGGACTTTACTTAGACAGTGTCAAATTAATGAGTTAAAAGCTTTGAAGAAAACGACGAAGCTTTCGAATCGGATTTGGTTGCTCACCAAAATCGTGTTGAACAAATTGCTGCTGTTGCTCAAGAATCAGACCATGGACCAAAAAGATTTTTTTAATACAAAGGATTTTATTAATTTAATTTTGAACTTTTAGTACTTTGGAATATTACAATAACATGAGTGTAAACTCTCGTTGTAGACATATTTGGGACCAATGGGATAGATTGGGTACTTTTACTCAACGTCTGCAAGGAAATGGTTTGGAGTAAACTTACTAAATGAGGAAAAACGACGAGCCTAACCTTCTCGCTTAAGCGGAAGAATAACAACAAAGGTCAATATGTTAAAGCAGTAAGGTCGTCCGCGCACGGAGCATCCGGAAAACAACTCAACGGCAATGTGATATCGCTTCTCGGTTGCTCCTAGGCAATAGAGTGGAGGTTTATCAACAGGGCAATTTAAAAGCAACCCATGGGCGATGTAATCGATATGCGCGATCTACGCAACCTTAACAACCTGTACGGAAATCACCAAGATTTTAAGTTGCTCATATCACCTGTTGACATTGAAGCATTTAATACTAAATACGTTAGTGCCATGGAAAAATATTAAAAATGTGACTGAAGGCAACAGTTTTACGCGACAAAGTAATCAAAAATTGGAATTCTCGAATACGTATCATCGATTAAAATCGCGAGAGATATTTGAGTGATTTTAAATTCCGTACTTATTGTCATAAAATATTCTTTAAAATAGGGAAAGAAACGATGGGTTCCTCACACAGATCTTATTTTATTTACATTTGAAAGTAGAGCGTTCTAATTGAAAGACTCAATACATAAGCTGCACAATGCAATTCCTTTGCTTAATGACAAATTTGCCAAAATACAACGTCGTAGTTTTTTAATTAACAATAAGCCGACGAATAGTCAGACAAACAAGTTGAAGATGTCCGATTATACAGACTGAACACATTCGAGTTGCGAATAGGGCAGGTCAATGTGTTAGACAAGGCTGCATACGATCTTAATGAGTTAGATAGGCACATATCAACTGCAATCGGCCAGATAAGTAAATGTAGTATATCTGTTCTGTGTTAACTAATGCAAGCCCTGTTGTCGGGCTTTTTCCACTTACGTTAAACGTATCTGCAACTCATCGGTGTTCCCACGGTATGTTTGAACGGATATAGTAGAGCATCGGTAACCCGAATCCCGGTAAATAGAACACCTTGATAATCTGAATTGCTTTCTGTTCCAATCCGGTTGAAAGTTTAACCTAATATACCTTATTCGGTTAAGGCAGGTACTATTCACTATTAGTAGCATCCTAAAAAACACCCCTAAAGATAACTAAAAAACGTCCTACTTTACATTTGAATAGTATTGTTTACAGAAATATTATTTTGGGAATATAATAATAATTATACAGGAGTTTTCACACAACTGCTTAGAACCATTAGAATTGGTTCGTTACAGCCTTTTACAGTTTCATTCATACTTTTTTGAAGTTTTGTACATAGGAAATATTCATGCTATTGAAAGTAGGAAACAACTTTTTATTTTCAATGGAATAATTTTTAATGTATGCTTCAATTCCAATTTTTTTTTGCATTGTAGTTTTCACTTTGTATGTAATAAACATTCAGCTACTATTTAAGAATAATCTTTAAAATTGACTCAATTACTCTTCAAATGTTGTTAATATTTAATATGTAGTAGCACTCTCTCCTTGGAAACTACGAGTTGTTGTAGATCATGTTATCGATATCAGCAATACCGTCAATATCACCCCACGATATTATTGCTTTGGTGTTGCCGTGTGCGGATGGCCTTACGCTTGGAATTCGCGGAATGTGCCGCGCCTTCTAATAATTGACTTGATAGAACTCACGAAGACTTGGTAGACATCTTTATTGTTCATACTGTTGAAGAAATTTAAGGTCTTATTGATACTAATGCTTACTTTAAGGTATTATCAATAGTAACATTAAATAGAAGCTACTTATAATATGATGTTATTTTTATTTATATTTTGTTATTGATCGGATTCGATTATAAAATGATCATCAGTATAGTTATTAACAACCGTAATTTTTTGGTAATAAAGAAAACAAATTTAACTTGTATAATAAAAAATAGTTTTTAAACGTTAATTTAAGGTAAAAACTATTTCTTAATTCGCATAAATAAAATTGTGGGGATTTTTTAAAAGTTAGTTAGAATGTTGATTAAACCCCTTTTATCCCTGTACCCTTCAAATACTTTTTGACAAATGTGGCATGTTAATATCCGTTCCAGAAATGCTGAAAATTGCATCATCCCTACAGGAATTTCAGGAATTGTAATTGAATTGCCATTTGCAGGCTGAAACCATCCCACGTGTACCTGAAAGGATATAACTGATAAAATTTACATTCATTTGGTTTAAACTTGTTAACCTTCATAAGATTTATAAATACAAAATATTCACAATGTTTTTACATTTAAATTCCATCTAATAACACATGAAAATTTATTACCTACGGAAAATAACGTTGTTGTGACGTTTATACCGTAACGATATAAAGAAAGTTGTAAAAGTATATTACAAAGGAAAGGAGGGTATAAACCGAGCTCGTCTCTCTATACTGTCTCTTTTGGTCTGTTTTAGTACGAAAGCTTCTACAATCCAGCGCTATGAAGTCGTTTTGAAACGGAAATGTGTATAAATTGCTTTCCTCTAGCATACCTTTTAAACGGATATGAAAAAAGTAGATTTTATCAACCAATGATATGAATATAAAAGATCTTTTTTATAATATTACTCAATCGAGAAAAAAAAGGGGAAAATGTGGGAATATGAATAAAGTTTGTTATTGACACTTTTTTAAATTAACCCGTTAATAGAAAGCCCAAAGCCATTAAATTTTTTTAGGCGTAAAGTGTGTATGTTCAGTTAAACCAACAACTGGTTTTATATAGAAAAAAAAACTGACCCATTTTCAGCGCGCGTAAAACTAGAATAACGGTCCAAATAACATCAAAGAGGTGTCGGTTGCTGGTTTAATTGACATTTCCAGGATGGCTGCACAGGACATTCAGTACCATTTTCCAAGCCCATTTTGAGAGTGCGCACAATTGCCTATTTCTGCTAACAGTGTCCTCCTCTTGTTACCGTAAGTGTTACTGAAAGAGTTTTTTTATGAAGGGACAACATCCTTTTCGTATTCTCCTTTCAGTTGTACGTTGCAAAAACAAAGATATAAGCTTTAAGATCTGTAGGGAAAAAACGAAGATTTTTCTCGTTTATAAACGACGGACATTAATATCTTTTTCCCGTAGCGAATTCGTCTTCATCTGGAAGTGCTCTCGGGTTGACCTCACTTCGTTAACTAAATATCATCTGTCAGGGATCACTTCCTGCTCTTTTATACCGAATTTCATTATCTTTAAGAACAGATCTAAAGGATTTTTATAAAACGTAAATGAGAAAAAATTTTTTTTGAAAAAGTTATATTAGTTTAAAAAATTCCAAGTAAATTCCTATTACTGACATAATTAACATTTCTAGTTCTATTATTTTGTAATATTATCCTATCATTTAAGTTCAATTTAATATAAAAGTTGTTTTTAAATCTTATAAATAATGTCGCTATTATTTTTTAGAGTTGATCAAAAATTTGTAAGAATATGTTAGGTTCGAATATAATTCTTGTGTCGTTTCAAAATTTTTGGTAACAATTACAATAAATTTTATTAAAAATTATTTCTTAATTTCCATAATTAAATTCTATATGATTTTGTTATGAACTAAAACTAGAACTAACATTAGGGCTAACTCTAACACTGGATCTAGACCTAGAACTAGGAACTTTCGGGTTTAGCCGTCCATCTTTTGAAAGGTGTTTTGAAAAGGTGTTTGCGAAGTGAACTTCAAACTCGTCTTCGCCATGTTGCAATCTTCTTCAGATATAAAGAAAGTTTCGAACTCATTTCTGAAGACGAGTTCGAAGTGAACTTCGAACTCATTTCTGAAGAAGGTTGCAACATATGAAACGTCAAACACTTTTTCAAAAGGCGCACGGCTAAACTCGAAAGCTCTTAGCTCTAGGTCTAGTGTTAGAATTACCGCTAATGTTAATTCTAGTCTTACGATTAGTTCAGTTAACACCGGACGTGAAAGTCTTCATATTTATATGATATTGTTATGAGTTAAAGTTTGAAAAAAATAGTTACAAAGTAATTTTAATCTTGTACCCTTTATCTGAAATATACACAACAAATTAATCCGTAAAATAATAAAGTAAAATTGAAACAGTAATTATCAAAAGCTGTTTCTAATAATTAATAACGGAAAGGGGATTAAATTAAAGTTAGTACAACGCGAAGGCCGAGCGACGTAATTGTTAAGATATATGGTTCAAAATTCAATCACAACTTGAAAACCGGGTGGAAACTTTACTCGACCTGCGGTAAAGTCGAACTTAATGCGGGAGAGAGAGTTTCTTTGTCGGGCGCGTTGGAAAGTAACCTTCCGAGATTGCAAAGTTGCACAGCGGGAAGCCTTCAATTACTCAGTCGATCTTTGGCCCGCCTTCATTAACACCGTTCGGGAAATTCCGGCCTGTCGAAGCGTCGGGACGCCGCGAAACCTTTAATTAAGAAATTCGCCGCCGTCCGACGTTCGTAATTATTTTCGCGCAAATTTGTTTTACAACCGACCGCGATTTAGAGTATCGACCAAGTTTTTAATTATCCCAAGTTAATAGGCTTTGTGCTTTACGACAACGACCCACAACTTTCTCAAGGACTGATTTACGGTTTACCCTGGTTTAGTCCTCGAGATCTTGTTTACTACAATTTTCCCCAATGGTACTTTAAAACGTCGATATACACAAAGTGCCTGTGTATTATTTAAGATTTGGAAAATTCCTTTGCTCAATTTGTTAAGAAAATGGCGGAGGTCCCGGAAAAAGTTTATTTAACACGAATGTGCATTGAAAAAGAAACTTTATATATATTCAAGATAAAGTAATATTGAAACTTCTAAATACACTTAACATAAGTCTTGAATTCAATTTTAAGAAATGGTGGAGGTGCTGGAAAATGTCTATTTAGCGTGAGTGTATATTTATTCAAATGAAGAAACTTTATATTTATTCAAGACAAAGTAATATTGAAAGTTCTAAACAAACTTAATATAAGTTTGGGATCTTATTGAAACTCGAAACCCTAATATGTTCTTATATCCAAAGATTCTCAAATGAGTCTAATATTAAACATTCACCTCCCTCCAAAAATCTAAATACTAACCAGTTCTTGTTTCATACCCGAAATTTCTCTTCGATATCAGGTTTCTATCAAACTTACTGTAACATCTGATATAAATGTAGGATTCGATTTTCCATTTAATATAAGTTTATATTCAGACGAAGAAACTATGACTATATTTCTTGTGATAATTACAATAATTTTAGTTTTTATTATAGAAAAAAATAAAACCTTGAAGTTTTAATTTAACCTTAGAATATGTCCACAAGAACATCGGACCAAAACAAAATCAACAATTTATAAGCATGTTAACCGTTTGACTGTTAAGCAATTCTGGCAAGAACGCTCGAAACCTGCGGGACATATTTTGACTTGATGTTGACTTTAGCAAAGTACGCGTGAGGCCAGACTACGTTTACTCCAATGGTGCCACAAAGGCACTCATATAGTTAACTACACTTATGTCTCATTAGTCTACTTGATACCAAAATCAATACAATTAGCCTCAGAAAAGACGAGGCGGTTTAGAACGCGAGTTTAATCCTACGCTTGTCTGTACAATCATATTAAAATACGTATAAAGGTGTCCGGAAATTAGACAGCTGTATGCTAGCAACGCATTTTATGTTCAAAAATAAATGGTGTGGGTTAAGTCGACAAAAATTCGTATACTAACCTAAAATTCCAAGGGAAATTAGATTGTAGTATCAATTTTGCATGAAACTCATCAGTAACGTACTATAATCCGAAATGGAACTGCATCATGAAGAGAAACATGAAAGAGTACTCGGCAATGTTACGGAAAGGGGGCTTACTTTTTCATCTTTCTCTTTATGGTGCAGCTTCATTTCGCCTTATAGTACATATAAAAGGGTGACTTGGGTCGGAGGTTTGATTTTATTACTGAATTGCGTAACCATGTAAAATACCAAATCCCAAGATGGTCTATTTTGCCATTGCTACCTTCAAGGAACTGTATTTCCTTTATAAAACATTTTTCGACTAATGTTTATTTGAGGTTTTATTCTTTTTTTGAACGTAGAATGCGCTAATAGCATATATCCGTCTAATATCGGCACATGCTGTATACCAAAACGCGCGTTAGCAAATGTTAACCGGGCATTCAAAAACGCTATGGCTTTGTATGTCTTTGACCTTATTCGCGAAAAGGGAAACTTATAGAAATAATTTTTACCATAGTGTTGTGGAATGAAAAACACAATGCCGTACTTTTCAGAGTTTTTATTTTAATAATCAAACGTGTTCACACAGAGAACTTATTCTAATTTCGAAAAACGTTTCTTTATCCGAATCGCGAGTTAATCTAAGCAAATGTAAATCTCCGTTCCAGACTCAAAGTCTTTTGTATTCCCTTTCGAGAAGTAATTTTGGTATTCGAAAAGACTTAAATTTTATTCTTACTGATATTTCATTATATAGATCTGTATCTAAACTTACTTCACTGCAAAACTAGAATAATTCGGAGAAATGTTTGTCGAACTTGGGTCTGGACGAGCCGGGTTTAGAATTACTCGTACGACTTTTCTATAATCTTAACTTACGATAAGGTTTATACGAACTGCAAATGAAAATTGCAAGACGTATGAGAAATAATACGAAAGTATTTTTAAAAAGGCATAAGTACAGGTGGTTTACAACAATAGTAATATACTATTAAACGTGAACACCGATATTGAAAGTAATTTAAATCCAATCATCTTTTTAAGGCATTCTTCATTAAACATAATAAATTGAATTTGGCATCAAGACTTCAGATTTTCTAACCTATTCTCACAATAGGTGAGGATGGTACTTCAGTTTCCTCCAGTATATATCGGTATATTGTTGTCATCCATTTCGTCTCGCAATTTCCTGTCAGACACCATGCCAACAACATGTGAAGTAAATTTACTAAATCTCAGCCATGCACCTACTGTGGGCCTTTGTGTTTTTCTGTATAGATTTGTATACATATAAACGTTGCCTTTAGAAAGCCTTTTGCGAGGCCGAGATTTAGTTAGTTTACCCTATGTAAAGGATCCTCAAGTTGGAAGTATTCTCGTTAAAATAAATTACTTTTATTTTCTTTGTTAATTATTTCACATTTAATTATTTGCAGTATTTAAGAAAACATCCTCTTTAGTAATATTTTGGTCACTGAATCCAATTAAACAAGTTATAATGTTGACAGCAATACCCATTCCATTAATTAATTAGGTCGTTTAAACGGTAATTAGTTTAATGTAAGTTTCCTTCCTTGAAAAAATACAACCAATACGCTAAACGTGCCATATATCGAAGCGAAGGAATTAGGTGCCTTAACAGATTCTGTTACCTCATTTCATATCGTTTAGGTATACATACTGTTATGTACGAAATAAATAAATATTCAGATATGATATTTTAAGAAATTTATTGAATCGTTTTATTACATCTGGAAAATCGGAATTGTTTACGAACTTATCCGAAGGTCACGATTGAAACGGATTTTTAGCGGCTTCGGGGTTGAATGTATTTTTATATCCGTGATCAGTTTTCGACAGTTACTGCGTCGGGCAAGACTTTGAAAACCTTGCGGGTTATGCGTAATTGCGAAATTATCATTGAGTTGATGATTGCACCAGTTGAAATTCAAGATTTGGATCATAGTTTTTATTTGTACCAGTGCTTGAATGGAGTTTTGGGTGGAGTTTGGAAAACTAGAAGTATCGTAAGTATTATTAAAATTATTACTTACCTAAAGAATTCGCGACGTCAATTATTTTTACCTGATCCTCCTGAAGGATTGTTAGTTAGTTTTTTTATGTACCATTGTATTTTCTTTGTTAGAATGAGAATTAGAGTTTTGATATACAAACTATGGAGCCAAAACTTAAGTCAGTGAATTTTCGAATACTCATACTTCGAAAGTTTTTGTCGAAACAATCAGGGCAAAGACTCTCATGATCGGTGATCATTTCTGCGTAACATAGTCAAAATCCAATGAAGTAGGTCACGCGATTTAGTATATGTCGCGAGTTAAATAAAAAAAACTGGTTTTTTGACCGGTATGCGAAAAACGCAAACTTTGTGATTTTTTTCTCAGAAACCGTTGAAGAAAAAAAGTGACACCTTTTGTAGGATGTAGCCTTATCTGTTTATCATAACGTAGTATACTTTTTCTTTTTCAAAAATTCCATCTATTTTCGCTAAAAAATTCAATCACAGAAATAGTCGATCTCAAGAACTGCTGGTCGCATCTTAACGAGATTGCCGCCAGGTAGTAGCTAAGAATAGTAACTCTCTCAATTCCTACGAATATATTCATTTTTTGATTGTTACCTAAATAATAATAAAAACTAAAAACATATTTTGTGTTTATAGAAATACCCAAAAACATAGCGTATTTGTATAGAAATTTATGTTTATAGAAATACCCAAAAACATTCAATAAATAACACATAAATAAACAACACTCCCCTTGAGTTGAGTTTTACCTTTGTTTCTTTTATTTTGAGCTAGCCTATTAATTGTTCATAGCAATACACAAATGCAACGATAATATTCGAAATTACGCGCACATTCACTACGTGGAATAACAATTACAAGTTTGATTTTTTGACATTAAAATTCTACCTCTTAAGGTCAAATTCAAGTAAAAATTCTTCCTCAATTCTTATAAATAAAGTTGTTACGATTTTTTAGCGTAGTTCAAAAAGAATGTAAGGTTGTATAAAGTTAGATTCAAATTCTTCAGTCTTCAAAATTCTACAAATTTTATTATTACCAAAGATATAATCCTTGACTTAAGCTAATTTAACGTAAAAATCATTCCTTAATTTCTACAAATAAATACGATTTTTATTTTTAATTTTTTCTGGACGATTTTTTTTAAGTAATTGGAATTTTGATAAACTTTCATTCTAATACCCTTCATTTATTTAAGATAAAGTAATACTCCTTCAATAATGTGAGTGCCTCAAAATTCATCCCCGATATTAGTTTTCTTCTAAACTTTCTACGTAACATCTGGAAAAATAAGCCACGAAATCGACCGGAATAAGAACATCGAGTTCACGTAGCCAATTATAAACTTCTTGGGTGACACGAAAACTTTGACTGTACGGTATTCTAAAACAACAATTTCCTCCTAATGTATCCCTTTTAGATGACGATAATTAGGACCCAAAAGCATTAATATCGAGTTAGTTCACAAAGTGAACGATCTGCTCGAGTTATTTAGTAGACGTTCGCGAGGAGCAAACAGCGAATGGTTTAATTTCAAAGCGGTTCGCGTCAAAGTAAATATCGAAATGTGAATTCGAACGTATCTTGAAGTAAACAAGATATATTTGAACTAGATAATTCAAATATATCTTGTTTACTTGTTATTTCAACAATTATTATTAGAGTTAGGTAGCCAGAAATGATCCATTTATATCGAGATTGATGAACACCCACTTTTCATCATAATAATATTTTATCGGTTAATGCAATTTCAATATCCAGAAATATACGAAGGAAGTAAAGGGTCTACAACGAAAGTAACATTTCTAACTTAATTATTGCGTAACGTCGCTGAACCTTTTACCGTTATTAACTCGCCTCAACTTCAATTAATCTAAAAACCTGAGAGGTGAATCTTGGAGATTGAAAATGTTCTTGGCTCGTATCTTGACGCTTTTACTACCGCATCAATTTAGAACTAAAATTACCAGACGTCAAGTTGAAATTAAGTCTATTTATGAATCATAAAAACTTTATAAATTTTATAAATTTAAAGCCATTAAATTCTAGTTATACCAGCAAACTTTACGCTAAGCTCTAATCAAAACCTAATTATCATATTTAATAGTTTCTCTAAAAAACGAAACAAGCTCATCGTGAATTTCCGCGAACTTCGCCCACCTAATTCAAGCCAATTCATTCAAACACATAAATCCCGGTGAAGAGACGTGACCCGCAACCCAACAACTTGTAGCTTTCGCAGTTTCCGGCGCTTTTCTATCCGTAACGGCGTCAAGATGTTTTCGCACCGAAACTTTCCGAGGAGCAAGTTTCCTTCTTTGTTAGTCCGCCTCTTCTCGCCCCTCGAAGGACCCACATGTGAGCCAAATCACGTCAATTCAATTCAAGGGTCTCGTGTGTTTGTGTTAAGATGTAATCTTATCTTTTGAAACGATACTTTCTTTCAACGGGTGAAACTGGTGAGGATGTAATGTTATTTTTAACTTTTTCTTTTAAGCAAATTAAAAATTTTTCTTGTTATATTGTTAAGAATAGAACTAACTAATTGTAAGAATAGAACTAACATTACCGCTAACTCTAACACTAGACCTAGAACTAGGAGCTTTCGGGTTTAGCAGTGCGTCTTTTGAAAAAGCGTTTGACGTTTTAGATGCGTTTTAGATAGGGTTAGCGCTAACGATAGTTCTAGTTCTAGTCTTAGTTCAATATTATTAGATTCCTTTTATATCATGTGATAGTTTTGTTATTTACCATTTCAAAGAATATAAACTACAGGGTTGGTATCAAGTTCTAGAACAGACCAATAACTTTGTTATTTGAGAAGTATCAATTTTGAAACTCTGTCTGGTTATATAATTGAATGCAGCGAATTTATTAATAATATTTTCATTTTTCATTCATTTCTGGTTTTACAGGAAATGCTTCTGATTTTTTTTTAATGACACCTATAGTAAATTCGTGCATTTTCGAATGTAGAATAAAAAACTACGTTCAAAATTGCCAACATTTTAATTTTTATTGATAAAAAGGGAAAAAATAGCGAAAATAAAAAAAATCAGTTTAACTCAAAGTCAAGCAAAAATGTCAAATTAGAGAAATTTGTCATAGCTTAATTGAGATACAAACAATTAATTAATTAACTTATTAAAGTTGAACATTTGATCCATTTTACTAGTTTATTTGAATTAATTAATAAAACTCTTGTCTTGTACTTTTACTGGTTTTATTGTAATATTTGCGACTAGTTTCGGCTATTCGCGATCTTCAGGTCTACACGAAGTTATTTAGGAATTTAATTAAAGATTAAAAAGTGAAACAATTTAATATTCAAAAAGCGCTTAAAATTTAGAATGATAAAAATATAAAAATACTTACAGTAAATTCGAAAGTTATCTTAAAAATTCGATTGAAAAACGTTGACGCTCCAAAATACAATAACACATTAAAATTTGTAAAATTAAAAAGAGTATAAAACACATGTAGCAAGATGTCTACAAGATTCTAAATTTTAACCGCTTTTTAAATATTATTTTTTTTCACTTTGATATATCTTTATTTAAATTCCTAAATAACTTCATGTAAACCTGAAGATGGCGAATAGGCGAAACTAGTCGTAAATATTACTATAAAACTAGGAAACGTACACGACAAGAGTTTAATTAATTAATTAATTGAAAAATAACAAGCAAGTTTAAAAATGGAAATTCATTAATCAATTATCGATAATCAAGAAAGTAACTTGTGATAAGTTTCAATAATGTGACGTGTTTGCTTAATTTAACGTTATACTAATTTTCTTAATATCCATCATATTTTTATATAAAACTACATTTAAATTTAAAGAGGTAAGTTACGTTAAAATTGAGTGCGTTGATTGAATTAAAATTCCTTTAGTGATAGATTTTATAGCTGGTATCTAAACAATAAATAACCATCGATACGAAATATCAAAAATAAATGTTTAATAGTGAACATCAAGATCTGATATGGCAAAGTTGAAATAATATTATAAGGTCCGACGGAGGATTGAAAAGTTAGTTAATAATTTTGTGTTCTATCCCTCTTCATATCCTCGTCAATTAGAAGGGTTTGAAATAGGAAATGGGAAAACAATACCACTCATTCCTGACAAAACATTGTTATTAATAGAAGCATCAATTTTATTTGTGAGTGTATAAAAATACATGAAGGTTGCCAGAATAAAAGATATTCATAAATATTTTTTTAAGATTTAACTAATTTTAGACAATCGTACGGAATTTATTTGTGGAAATTAAAAGATGATTTTTAAGTTAACTTAAAAAGTGAGTATTCTATTCTTTATAACGAAAGAAAAATTTATTCTAATCATCACAAAAAAATTTAAAGGGAATTTAAAAAAACAAAAATTTTAAGGGTGCGTTAAAATGTACGTTTCCCGGTCGTTTATGTACACTGTTACCACTCACACCTTTCTCGGAAAAGACAAACTTTCAAGTGAAAATTTTTATACAGTCTGAAAGTAGGCATTCCAAGCTTTGGTATGAATATAGACATACGTCGAAATTCCTATTATTATTGCATAAAAAAATTCACTAACAAGGATACCTTACGACTTGCCCCTCACCGATTTTAACGAAAGTGGTACCAATTGATAGATATTAGTACATAGTACAAATGTATAAAATATTAGGGCGCAATACTCAGCGGTTCGCAAGAAAATTGGTGTTAAAGTTTGCAATCGGCTTATATGTCAATGATTTGTCATTTCCCCTACAACCCCCCAATAGCCATAGTGGAAATATATCGGTTTCCAGATCCATAGTACGGTGGTTCGAATCTCGAACAATAACTTTTTTATTTTTATTTTTAATACAATATTTCATGTTATTTTAAAAATATTTTAATATTACATCAACATGTTATAAAAATAACTTAGAATATTGCATAAAAGAAGAAAATTAAAATGTATTATTCGAGATTCGAACCACCGTACTACGGATTTGGAAGCCGGTATATTTTCAGTTTAGCTGTTGGGGGTGTTTAAGGGGAATGACAAATCATTGACATATAAGCCGATTGCATACTTTAACACCAATTTTCTTGCGAACCGTTGAGTATTGCGCCCTAATATTTTATACGTTTGTACTATGTACTAATATCTATCGATTAGTACCACTTTCGTTAAAATCGGTAAGGGGCAAGTCGTAAGGTCTCCTTGTAAGTTAACGTTAATTTTAGATTAAAACAAACCGTGACTATTTATACGTGGACGCATAAATCTCGCTACTTTTATGCTCATACCATGCAGAACAGTCCTAGGAAGTTTTCTATTGCAAAAAAATCGCGATTAAATTAGTCAATTTTGAGAATTGTTTGACGTACGTTTTTGCAATGTAAATTATATGGGATCGGTACTTCATAATGTAAATTATATCGAATCGGTGCTTCATAATTGTTTGAATAACTCTGAGAAATCGTAACGACTATTATTCGCACCAAAAGTCAAATCAGTTCAATTTAGAGTGTTCATACTCTGAATGTTTTCGTCTAAAAAATCTGGGTAAAAACTACCATGATCAGTGATCATTTCTGTGTAACAAATAGGTGTAGGAAATATCGTAAGTTGAATGAAAAAATCCAATTTTTTTTTAGAATCAGTTATCAGATAATCAGAATCTCAGTTAGCGACGCTATTTTCTGAAGTAAATATTAGAACCATTCTAAATATTACTAAAAGAAAAAATATAAAAGATAAAAAATATATATAAATATTATCGACGAAACCCTTTTATTCTCGTAATACCCCCCTTCATATTATGCTGTAGATAACTCAAAAATTGATTTAAAAGAAAGATCGATTTTTCCTTTTTAATTTATACGTATAAATATCACCAAACGAGATCTCCACCCCACAAAAGTATCTCGAACGAGCCCCAAAGGTACAATTTAAGGGCGTATTTGAATTTCAAAACGCTCCTGCCGAGCGAATGAGTGACAGTGATTTTAATTTAGTCAAATTGCAATTCGGCCCTTTGTGTGAACCACGAAAAGTTATACAAATTCGACCGGAGGAATTTGAAGACGGTATTGAGAAAGTTCGTAACAATAATACCTTTTTGGTAAAGGTCAATTATTATGAGACGAAAGGGTTTTGGAATTTCGAACGATTTTAAATAACACGTAACCCTAAGGAAAGACAAGATTTTTGTTACAAGTGAGTTTTGTTGGGTGTGTATTACAATTCAATTAAAAGCATTTAATTTTTAATTTAACTTTAATGTTTATTAAATTTTCATTGAATTATTATTGGATATATTTCCTGCAGTGAGGTTTTTACTGTGCAAATATAATTTGTGTCCGGTCGATTGAAAATCCCCCATTTTGGGGTTTCATGCACGTTTTGAGTTGGAATTCGAATAAATAAATAAAACATTTTGTGCTTCCAACGTTTTGCTAAAATATTTATTTCGCCGAATCTATACCTATTTTAATAATGAATTTTAACTTTGTCCAACAACGTTTTTTTGTTCATAACTACAGTACCGCACTTAATTATTGGCACAGCAGACATTGTTCGTTTTATGGTTATTTTAAAAGTTAGTTAATAAATTGTACTGTGGGATTGTCTTTTCTGTTTAGTTGTAAGTATTTAGAAATAAATTGTTCTGTTCGGCTAATATGAAATGTCATTTGAATATCAAAAAGATCACATCAGATTATAACACAATTGTAATTTTATTAAATTATTAATTAAATTGATTAGTACATCTAATTGGTTTTCCATAAATATCTTCTCCACACATTGCTAAAAAATGTTTTGTCTTAGTACAAACATGAAAGACATTATTATTATAAATTACTTACGTGGTACTATCTCAATCTCACCTAATTCATCAATAGTAGAATCATAAGGTTCAATGGACACACATGTAGTTATTTTAAGAAACTCAGTTAATTTTGAAATACATTTTTCGCATTTACAACAAACCATATATGGGTACCGTTACTTCCTTCTGCTAAATGACCTAAAAGAAAACCATTTAACTAAATAATTTATATTTTGAGTTTGGATAAAATTCTCTCACCTGTCACGCAATCGATTTCATTTACAAGATCATCCTCTATATGACAAAAATTTGTTTCGTTAATATTTATTATTAAACAACCTGAAGATTTCACAAAGTAAATTAATACTAATACTTTGAAGATTTTCGACATGTCTGATATTTATGATGATAATTTAATCAAAATTATATAATTATGTAAAAAGTAAATGCTTATCAATATTGATAATAAATTTTCTTTGTGGTTGCTCCACATACACAAACTGTTAAGTAACACGAAAAGAATGAATTTAATACCATTTTCCAGCGAACGCGAAACATACACTCATTTTTCTGTTTTTAAATTTTTGTTTGTCTTATGAATACGGGTTATGCGGATAACGTTAAAATTACCTCGTACGACGGGTTAACCTTGTATCTACGAGATAGTTGGCTCTCCACCGCACGATATCTTTTCTTCAAAGTTTTCCATTATATACAATTGTTTTTGAGTAAACTATTTTACTTCTTGTGTTATAGTTTCAAAGAAAAACTAAGCGAAGGACAATTTTAAGGGAAAGATACAAAGAAAGATATTCTATAGGTAATACAATAATGATGATAATAAAAACATAACATACAATGAAATGCAATGTGTATAAAAAAACGTATCTTAAGTTGAAGTGATTTATGTATTGTGAGAACGATTTTGAAGTTGTATTATTAAAAAACGTCGGAGCACCTAATTGGTCTTCCAAAAATATCTCTTCCACATATCGCTAAAAGAATTATATACTAATTGTAAGTAGACACAAAAAACATTATTGTAAATTATTTACGTGCTGAATCTTCGGCGTAGGTATACACGGTATCAAAGAATGTGCATTTAAGAATATGAAGAAAATCTCTTAAGTTTGCGGTACATTGCATATTATTTACAACAAACCACAAATGAGTGTCATTATTTCCTCGTTGAACAGCAATATCTGAAAGAAAATCATTATCCTATTTTAATTTAAAATACCATTTATTTTATATTAATTCTACATTTAAAGTCTTACCTGTTGCACAATCAGCTCCATTTGAATGTTTATCTTTACAACGATATTTTGTTTTGTTTATATTTATAATCTTAGAAATAAGATCATGAACAGAACTATAAAGATTAGTGGATTTACATGTAGCAATTTTAAGATAATCTTTCAATGTGGTGATGCATTGGTCGTCATCAAAGGTATACCAGAAGAGAATATTATAATTTTCTCCTGTAAAATAACATAAAAAATCATTGCAATATGTCATTTAAAATTTTAATTTTATGTTAAATTATCTCACCTGTTGCGTTGGCGATGCCGGTTTCATTTGAACTATTGACTTTCACACAACAAAATGTATCATTTTCATTTTGTAATGAACAACTTATACATCTCGAAAAGTATAATAATACCAACACTTTGAAGGTGACAGACATGTTGAAGACAAAATATACAGTGATACAAATATATAAGTAAATTAATAAAAGATTATGAGAAATTATATAATGAGTTAATAATAATGCCAATGTTGATAATAAATTTTGTTGTTTCCTACGCACAATTTGTTTAAATGCTACAGAGGGAATGAATATTAACTCTTCGTGAATATGGAAAACATATTATTGTATTTTTATTTTTTGTTGTTAGAATACAGGTTATATACCGATAAAGCCATCTCGTACGAGGGTTTAACCTTCTGCAAGGTTGTGGGCTCAATCAACCGATATCCTTGCTTCAAGGATCTCCATTTACAAGATTACTTTAGTATAAAATTTGAATTTCATGTAAGTTATCCATTTATACTGATGTTTCAAAATTTTAAAGAAAAATTGAAATAAGAAAAATTTTAAGATGAAGCTGAAATCTATTTGTTATAAGGTAATTGTAATATTAAAAAATAATTGTATTTATTAAGAAGTTTACACTAGTTTGGTTTTATTTTTTATATTATATTTTGTAACTTCAATTTTATCGCGAGCTTCGCCCTTCAATAAAAGGGCGAAGTGTTAGTAAGGAGGTGCTCTTACCAACAAGAAAGAATTTCTTTTTAATAAATCCGTTGTAAAATGACAAGCAGAACTTTAATAATACAAAGGGATAAATTAAAATAAAATTTGGGGAAAAGCCACGATATTTTTTTCTCATGGCTTGGTCTGTAATTTATCCGCTGTTAACTTTTTTTAGAGGATTTCTAAACAGGAGGGTGAACAATCAAAGGCTGCAAACCAAACAGGAATTAGACGGATTTAATCAGATCTACATCATAAATTTTTCGCTTTAGATTAGAGGAATATTTACGTAGAAATAGCTTTAATTTGAACGAACAAATGGGACAGTTTAAAATTTCGCGCTTCATTTGCGTATCCTATTACATTAATTCGGGGTTAGGCGATAAAAACCCAATACAGAAAGAATTTCACTACACTAATTCTCAGTTTATTCATCGTGATTGGTGTAGGACACAGAAAATGATTGTTTTCAAATATTTATAACGTGAGCGAAAAGCTTAGAGTCACAATGGACAAGGAACTAACTTTAAATTATATAGAACGATAGCGAATAGATTTCTCAATCAAAATAACATTTTTTCGCATTTCTTTTGCAAAAGTTTTTATATTTTTCATAGGTCGTCCGGGCATTAATATAAACAAACTTATTTCCGGTTAAATCTGAAGGTTCTTGTATTAAGAGAAACTATTTAATTTTTACACAAGATCGTTTGCGATTCGCAGCAGTATGATTTATACTGCTTTTTTTATATTTTCTAATCAAAGTTACGTCACATTACAATACATTCAATAATTTTATTATTATTTTTAAACAAGATCTTTTGCGATTCGCAGTAGTATGATTTATAATGCTTTTTTATATTTTTTAATCAAAGTTACGTCACATTACAATACATTCAATAATTTTATTATTATAGTCTTTAATTAGTTAACTACTCTGAAGTAGATTGAAGTGATATTTTATTTCATTTTTACCAGACAATTTCATGAAGTTGTTATGGAAATATGACACTGCAATTGATTACCTCTCCATTAATATCTTTTCCACACCTGGCTAAAAGAAAAGCTATACCCAGTAGAAAGATGACAAACGTATTATTGTAAGTTATTTACCTGGTACATCGAAACCAAAAATGTTGCTCTCTCTGTTGGGATATTTATGTACACCAACAAAACTATAAAAATCAGTGGGTTCACATACAACAATTTTAAGAAAATCTTCTAATTTTATGGTACATAGTTTAGTATGTACCATAAACCATACATGAGTCTCATTACGTCCTTCATTATAAAGAAAATCTGAAAGAAAAACATACGACTACTTAATTTAAAATACTTATTTTACATTAAATTTTCTTACCTGTTGCATCGTCATCTACACGGTCATCTACTATGCAACAATAACTTGTTTCATTTATATTTATAATCTCAGAGTAAAAATCATTATCAATATCATAAAAATCAGTTGATTCACATGTAGCAATTTCAAGATAATCTTTTAATTTTGTGATACATTTTTTATCAGTCTCGTAAGACACTACTTGCGTGTCATTATCTACATTAACGTCTATCACGTACTGGACACACTCAACTACACTTAAACAATTATTCTTTACACAACAAAAATTTGTTTCATTTACATTTGTTAACAAGTAACTTGTACAGCCGAAAATGTTCATTAATACCAACACTATGAAAACGTTTAGCATGTCGAAAACAAATATATGTATAAATAAATGTATAAGAATATAACAAAGACTGTATAATGAGTCAATACTTTTGTTCACAATCTGTTCAAATGCAACGAAAAGACTGGATATACAAAGCCTTGCTCGCATATGAAATAAGCACATATTTTTGTGTCATTTAATCTTTTTTTGAAGAAGGAATACAGGTTCTTCAATTTTTTAAACGAGTGGTTAACCTGTTACCAGGTAGTTGGTCCTCAATCAACTCCCTTCTTTCAAAGTATTTAATATTTTTAAAAGATTTATCTTATTTATCTCCTCATTTAATAATCTAATGTTGCTCGTCTTGTTTACTACAGTGCACATCTGATGAAGGTGATGTTCAATAATTCTTCATGACTTATATTATTAAAAGTACAATGTTTTAATAAAATGTATTCATTTGCAATTTATATTCTTGTATAAGCAATGGGTAACATTCGTATAATTAAAATAATTTCTTCATTGTTTAAATGCTTTAATTTTCAATCAAAAATAAAATAATATAAAGTGTTTAAATTGAAATTAAGTCGTAAGACGTCGACGCAACTTTTCTTTTAGTTTTTTTAAATTTAAAAGTGAATGTTGTTAGAAAGCAAGATATAAATACAAACAAAAATCCGAAATTAGTTAATAGGGTAAATGTACTAGTTAGGCGACCGGCACTGGATCTCGACCATTTTCTGAATTAAAGTCGAATACTTTTTTAATATTAGTTTTCGCCCAAATTAGGCTTAAATATTCTTTTTTTTTTACATTTTTATTATAGGTGGTCGAAAATCAATTTAATACTCTTTAGTTTTCTACCACTGGAGCAAGGAAATTGATTAATGTAACTTTCTTTATTAGTAAAAAGTTATAACCTATTTTTTGTTAGTTACTATTTATGTTTATTTAGTCAAAATGTATGTATACATACAGTGTGGAAATCATCGACCGCTATATAGGGATTTTAGTAAGAGCACACGGCAGAACCGAATAAAGCTTCAGTAGAAGCGAGATGACTACAGACCTCCCACTTAACTTATTAAGTTGTTTCCAATCGGACGATCGGCTTTGTATGCAGTCACCTGTCACATTTGCGCTGTGACAGGGGTTAGATGAAAATGCATAAAATGTGACAGGTGACTGTATACAAAGCTGATCGTCTGATTGGTAATAACTTAATAAGTTAAGTGGGAGGTCTGTAGTCATCTCGCTTCTACTGAAGCTTTATTCGGTTCTGCCGTTTGCTCTTACTAAAATCCCTATATACCGGTCGATGATTTCCACACTGTATATTAAACATGTTTGAATTTATGTTTTTCTCTAATAGAATCCATTGTTTTAAATATATTTTATTTGAAATTAGTCCAATTTGTAGTGGTCGAAAACTAAAAGAAAATGGTCGAAAACTCCGCAGAATATAGCAGTAGATTACGTTTATATTTACTTTAAAGTAACAAGTATAGTTTAAAAATTATAGTAAAAATAATATTACCACTGTAAAAACACACGACATATCTAACACTTATAAAGATAAAAGTAAATGATTAAGAACTGGAATTACGTGAATAATGACTAAAGCGCGTCAACACATTTAATAATTTGTCTTTGAGACTACTACTACCACGGAAAGAATGAATATATAAATTTTTGTGGGAAGGCGAAACATACATCTATTTTATTAGTTATGATTTTTTTATTAGAAATGTAAGTTTTAGAACGTCAAAACAATTTCGCAAAAGTGATTAACCTTGAATAAGGACCATCTCTTCAAAAGGTTTATACGAGCTGCTTCAAAATTATAACAATTTCAACTTCATATTTTTATCGGATAACTGTCTGTATCGGATGTGTGAATTTATTATTCAAATACGATATCGCAGTTGATTACCTTTCCATAAATATCTTTTCCACACTTGGCTAAAACAAAAGTTATACCAAGTAGAAACATGACAAATGAATTATTCTAAATTACTCACCTGGCATTTCAACACTAGAAGTGAGCTTATGAAGAACGTAATGATGAGGCGCACATATAACAATTTTGTAAAGATCTTCTAAAGTTGCGGTACATTCATCGGTATTTGCCGTAAACCATATATGAGTTTTATTATGTTTTTTGTCATAATGAAAGTCTGAAAGAAATTATTCGATTACTTAATTGAAAATGCTTATTTTACATTACTTTATCCCACCACTTGCATCGTCATCGTCGCGGTCATCTTCTACACAACAATAACTTGTTTCATTTATATTTATAATTTGAGAATCAAAACTATCAACATTCCTATCATAATAATGCGTGGATTTACATGTAGCAATTTCAAGATAATCTTTTAATGTTGTGGTACATCTTTTGCCATTTTCTAGAAAAGCTATTTGCGTGTCATTATTTACATTTTCAGCTAATACATACAGAACACACTCGACTATACTTAAACAATTATCTTTTACACAACAAAAATTTGTTTCATTGATATTTGTTAATAAGTAACCTGAACAACTCAAAATGTTCATCAATGCCAACAGTACGCAGGCGTTCAACATGTCGGACACAAATATATAAGTAAACACAAATATAAGTAAATTAATAACAATTTAACAGAAATTGTATTAATGAATTATTAATATTTTTGTTCACAATCTGTTTAAATGTACCGAAAGAAATAAGTATGCAAAATCTTCTCATACGGAATATATACCTATTTTTGTGTTTTTTAATTGTTTTTTAGTAGAAGGAATACAGGTTCCTCAAGTTTTAAACCAGGTTCTTCCTAAGTACAAGTACTTAACCTTTTGCAGGTAGTTGGTCCTGAACCACATGTTATCCTTTTTTAAATTAATTATATTGATACGTATCTGTTTGGATGATTACTTAGTACTATGTTTTAATTTTATTAATCTTTCTTTACTACAATGTAATTAGTTTAATGTCTACAGGAAAAAAGCTAAAATAATAATAATAATACAGTTCAATACAAATTATTTATTGGATCAATATAAGTAAACTTTTGCGATTAGAAAAAACCAAAAATTATACTTCCTCTGTCCGAAAATGGTTGCTACATTTTAATTTAATTTTTGTCCGAGAATAGTTGCTACATTTTATTTATTTATTTATTTTAAGGCGAATCAAAAACAGAAGAATTTTTTGCACAACCAATTTTTTAAATGAAAATACAAAATAATTTATGAACTAAAAAAATCTAAATCTAACACACTTAAGTCGGGGCTATTGGGTGGTTGAGATATTAGTTGAATATCCCAACCATCTCTACAGAAAACTTGGATTAATGTTGGATCGTCAGTAAATTCGGTTTTACATTATCTTGCTGAATAAATATTGTATGTTTTTTTGAACCAACAGGCCATTTCTCCCGTATTGCTGGCGTACAGCTTTGGTTACTAGTGTTCCCTTAGCCCAATTTTTGCTATTTCTTTTGGCTGGTAAAGAGTTTATAAATAGCCATATCCCTATTTTTCCGTCAAACAGTTTTTTTGGACGTGCAACTGCCGCCATAAACATTACTTTTGCAATGAACCTTTTACTTTTACAAGTTCTATGCGGCATTTCTTCTTCCGGAGTGACATAAAAACTTTTTTTGTTTTGGTTAAATAAAACCATTTTTCGTCAATGTGAATATAGTTTAGTAAATCTTCAAAACACCCAGTCGGTGCTACAAATGTTAAACAAAACTCTATTCGGCGCCGTTTATTTTCTTCAGTAAGTAACAGCTTAATAAAACTGGTTACTCTTTTAATTTCTTTTCCATTTATAAATCTATTTTGCAGCGTATGTGGTTCTTCTACATAAAGGGATAGAGCATATCGTCGTTGTCATTTTAATACCTCCTATGTGACATTGCCATCAAAAAATATGGTTTTAGTACTTTAACATTGCTCTCGTGTAGCATCACGAAACTAGATAAATTATAATATCAAAATGTCGAAAAACATCATTAAGGTGCATTAGATAACAAATAAAACCCTGTATACTTCAAACAATTTTTGAATGGTTTTTGTTAATTTACTCAAAACAATCTGTTTTACAAATAGAATATATTAAAACGACAACGACGATATATTAGCAATTTGTTGACTGTAATCTTTAAAGGCGTTTTCTGGCGTGCAGCGCTTTCGAACGTGGATTCAAATCGGTTTGAAACGCTACGTCATAGTTTATGCACTCTTGCTAATGTGTGTTTTTAAACCGCATTCGAATCGTTCGATTATCAACAATCGTTACATAACCTACAAATTTTTATTTCTATTATTTTCAAAAATTGACCTCAGAACTTCGGTATTATGTTTAATGAACAACAATTTTAATACAAATAGGGAAATGGAAATGTTTTGGATGTTGAATAATGGACACGAATTGCCACACTTTTCTATTTTATTATAAAAAACTCAATACTTAGCCATTAAAGCAGGGGTGGGCAACTTTTTGTAGTGTGAGCCAGATTACGATTTACTTTTCGTACTCTGGCCGGAATACAAAATTGGCAAATTCTTGTTACTTATAAGTTTTTTTATATAAAAAATAAAGTTCATTTTAGATCTTTTGCTTTCCTTGGTATAACAACTACCCGGAAAGAAAGAGATCTGGGTTCGAATCCCAGTGCAGTAACAAGACATTTTTCTTCTCTACAGCATTAGTTATAAAAACCTTTTTTTGATCATTTCTTTCTGTCAAAAACTTTCGAGTTTAAACAAAAATTATTTATTATTATTTCTAAAGATCTCGCGGGCCGGATTAGACTCTCACAACCGGCCGGAGTTGGCCAACGGGCCGGAGGTTGCCCACCCTTGCATTAGAGGATATTTGAGGAATGGTTAACTTTGTACGTTGGGCACGATCTTTTTCAATTATTTCATATGGGAAGAGCTACGTTTAAAACTCTGTTAGAAAAGATTAATTGCCTTGAATGTAATAAAAATGTTATTGATAATCTGCCTATATCTGGGGAAAAGATTTCGTCGACCTTTATCTGAATATCGTCCACTACTACGTAGACTAGTTTATTTTCATCTGTTTATTGCATTTTAAGTATTACAATTTTATTAGAATCTAAATTCACTAAAAATTTTGTGCATATGTACATCTTTATGTAATTACAGTAATTAGCGAAACGTAAGTGTTATTGAAGGTTATATTCACCTTTCAATGTGCGCATGTGTGTATTACAGCTTTGAACCGAGATCGTAGAGCATTTTGAAACGGTTCAATCGTTTTCGTCAGTGACGTCACGGTTTAACGTGAGAATGAAAAGATTTCAAAAGCTTTCAAACCGCTGCATCGCCAGAAAACGCCTTAACTTTTTGGCCACAATTATTTTTACGGGAGTTAATATTAATTATTGCGTTTTTACTTAAACAATCTTTTATTTGTTTCAAGAATCTCGAAATAGTTGAACGACTGCAAGAAACTTAGGTGCAGGTGCACTTATCGCACGTCTTTTCAAATTTTATCCTCCACATTTTGCAACAAATATTGTAAAATTTGATTTCTTTGCTCATTACTAAATTCTCCGCATTTTTTCCCATCTCTTTGATTTGTTTCCGAAATATTTCGAACAATTTTTGATGCAGAGCGGTTAAAATTCAAAATCATTCAAAATTTACAGGTAACAAATACTTATCACAAAACGTGGGCAATAGCTAAGTGGAGGTTAGGGCATGGCACATTTCGATTATTATATGTTCTACCTACTGATATTTAATAAATTAATTTATCTTATATATTTATGATAATTTTTACATTAAACTACAATGTAGCAACTATTTTCGGACAGAGGAGGTATTAAATTAAATCACAAGATAGCATCTGTGATCTGAATCAATTTACATTTTACTTTAACGGCAATTTATCAATCCATTTAAACAATGTTGCAGTTAATAAATTAAATATTTTATAAATACTAAAACAAGAAAATTATATCATCAAATTACTTACCTGGTATTTCAAATCCAACACTTTGAAGTGGAACATATTTAACAAATTTAAGAACGTCTGTTATTTTTTAAATACATTCTTTGTCATTTATAACAATCCACACATGGGTATTACTATATCCTTCTATAAAATTATTAACTTATTCACGTATACGGTTATCTACATAAGAAAAATACCAAGCTTCGTTCATATTTATCACAAAGCGATTTATACAGCCCAAAAACTACATTGGCAATAATAATATTATCACTTTGATCCCTAACGTTAAAATTTTTAAAAAACTAAAAAAATTAAGACCGTGGTAAGACAGTGGAATGTGTTGATTGTGTGTTGACTACAGAGTCTATTTAAATGTGATAGAAAGAATCGATATAAATGTTATGTATGTTTTCGTATGAGTACGCAATAGGCACTTATTGTGTTTTAAGTAAATATTTTTCTTACATAAGTTTAATCACATAATGTATCTTTTTAAATTCCAAATCAGATTTATTCCTATTTAGATTTAATAAAAAACTTCGTTACGCGCATTAAAAAAAACTACTGTTTGCTTCAGTTTACATCTAAAATCCAAATTTGGATTGGAATATAATCATTTAGAACGACGTCGCTCAGATTAGACAATAACTGACGTTCAATTACAACCGTCTATTATTATGGTAGCGTAATTAAATCACCTTCCTACTAGCATAAGATGATTTTAGCTCGTCATTTACACGCCATCACTTCCGAATATGCATACAATCAAGCCTTAACGTGTACACACACACGTCTTCGCGTTTAGAATGCTTATCACGTCATCATCACATGGTAATTAGATTGGAGCGTATTAATATTCCCGATTAATTTCCATGATTAAAACATAGCCCGATAACCTACTAATTATCTAACCTAAAATTTTCTGTGTAACCTTATTAAATTCAGATGTAATTATCCCAACCGAACGTGACGGAGATTAGAAATCGGAATATTTGGTAATGAGGGGTAATGAAGGTATTAATCTTGACGTGAGAACCTTTAATAATATGGTGTTGATGTAATATCCGATTGTTAATTGGTCTTGATGACGAGACACGGGTAAATATTGATGTGGCATCGCGATAGGTAACACCATCACGGTATCCGATTGGGATTCGAAGACCACGGTTTTGTGCCAATTGGGGCTAAATGTCCCTGACGTGATGGTAATCCCGTGCTGGTCTGCAGCTGTCACCGCAAACACGACCGAAACGCATATTCCCGATCGATAAGTTATTAATTACGTATTGGTAGGCAAATGGATGTTCCGGTCAACATCATTAGATCATTATTGATTCATTTTAATTAATTTTGATCTGCCTAAATTAAAATTTTCTATCTACTGTTTTGTTTTTGATATCGAGATAAATGATTTTTTTATTGTAATTTCCAAAAGTAATCACAAAAAAAATGTGTTGGAATAAAATTTTTACTAGAGGTCGTTAGGATATGAAATTTTGTTTAATTTGACTACAAACATGACTTGTCTACCTTAAATATTTTCGAAGTTATCGATTTCTTTTTTAATAATCGACGATTGAAGTTTTTGAATCGACGTAACTTCGTTACTTTTATAGCAAATATGGTTATGTTTGGTATTAAATTAAGAGTTTGATAATGAACTTTGAAAATATATAAGAATTTTGAAGTATATTTTATTTATACGGTGTGTCCTCGGATAGGTGAAACAACTTTTATAAAAGGTAAGATGAATATTAATTTTCATCTTTTGGGGTTTACCCCTGCTTGATTAAAGATTAATTTGTAACAAATTTTCAATTAAAAAAACCGAATATTTTTCGAGTAGCATAGTTTTTCGGGAGAAATAAGGGAAAAGAGAATAAGCCAACATGTAGTAATTTATAATAAAAATGATGTTTTGCAAATTGGTAGATACAGTGTACTTCGGTTATAATGCACCCGGTTATAACGAACTTCTCGTTATAAGGAACGAACGTAAAAGTCCCAAAAATATTTCTATTTAACGAAATGTAAACAAATTTGCTTATAACGAATTCGGTTATAAGGAACATTCGGGTATAACGAACCAATTATTATTGAAGTGGTTCCGGTTATAACGATCGCTTATCTGATTTTGAGTGAATTCCTGAGCAAAATACTTACTGTTAATAATAACTGCTTTATTCTTTATGTTTTTTAAATACAATACTATCACATGTGATATAAAGCGAACAAACGTCTTTCTTGTACTGCTCATACATGGTCCTTCGTCTCCCTCACGTTATTTTCTACCTCCCCAACTCACGCGCGAGTACAGTAAAGCTACATCTCTTGGCAATGACAAAAATTAAACTCAAGTAGTACTAAACAAAAAGTTGTTGAGTACTATTGCCCTGCTCACCCGAACATCCTTAATTTAAATTCGATTCAGTTAATCTTTATGCCACTGAATACAAGCAGTAAACTTCAGCCAATGGACCAGGAGATCATTCATTCTCTCAAAAGTCATTACCGACAACATCATTTATTGAATATTGTGCAAGGATTAAACAGAAATTCTCATATATTTATTCATAAAGCGTGGGAAACGGTCACCGAGTCCACGATTAAAAATTGCTTCGGAAAAGCCGGATTCTATGTCAACAATAAAGTAGAAATAAATTAAATAAATTTATAATTAATGTGGTTTTGATCCATTTTAACCAGTAATTAATAATCAAGAAATAAAAGACTAATTTTTTGTACCAGTTGTTCAAAGTGTAAAAGTCAATCAACATTTTAGTAAGACACTTTAAAATAAACAATACGAAACTGATACAATGTTTAGGTTAAAATTATAGTACGACGAAAACGTGAACATTAATGACAATATGGAGGACTGACCGAGTTAAAATAAATTTAATTCATGATTTTTTTTAAATTACCGCTTATAACGAACTTTGGTTATAACGAACCGATTTTCAGGTCCCTTGAGGGTTCGTTATATCCGGAATACACTGTAATTAAATTGTCTCTCTGATAGGTTAAAAAATATGGGGCGTTCCATTTAAAATTTTCGACTTTCTGGCAATTGAATATGTAAAAATGGTAATTCTCTTTGTGACTAGTCTCTATATGAAAGAGTGATGAGGGTAGTGGCGTACTATTTGGGAATGTTTGGAGAGTAATCATGCCAATTATTAATTTTCTTGCTTGAACAATGACTAAGAAATGTGGTTTTTGAAGAACAAGTTGATCTTTTTTAAAAAATCTTAAAATCAAAATAAGTCAAGAGTACCAACAACCCTTATTTTTGTATGTAGAATTAAAATATGTAATAAAAAGTATACCGGAAGGGAAAGCCATCTTGAAAATATTTTATATCGAAAAATTAGGATGCACAACCCCTACGGGCAAAATTTCAAAAATGTACTAATAGTGGAACCCAATAAGTTCTAACGAACCAGTTGCGTGAGAAACCCTGTATAACTTTTTGAAATTCGACTTTTCAAAAAATTAAAATTAAAAAGATGATTTTAGAATAAAATTTTTATAAATTATCTTTAAGAATATTTAACATCCTTTTTCAGTTTTCTGATTGTCATTTCAAAATAAATATTTTCATCCCTTGTAACTCATCTTTTTAAAATGTAAATTACCAGATATGTTGAAATATTAATCTAAAAGTCTTATTAATCTTAAACTTGGTTTTTGTATTTTGTAAATACAGTATATGGCTCATTAACTGTAAAATATGTATATTAGGTATCCGCCCACGGTTTAAATGGGTCTCAGTTGCATTTAGTTAAAAGGGGTACTAGGGCACACGCAGTAGTTAAGTGGTACGGCGGAAGAGGGTGTAACGGGTTCGCCTGACCGTAAAGGACGAGTTTTAGGGAATTAGATCGGAGCGAATTTTCCGGACGGAAATGTAACGGGTTAAGTTCAGTAAACTCGTCGATGACGGTCCTTCCTTCCACGGCAAACGTCGATCCTTTGGCTTTGTCGGCACGCGAGCGCCCTCTTTGCCCCGACGGTCAAATAACTATTCGCAATTTATCGCGGTCGAGTTCGGGCGGACGGTTTGCGAGTTCTTGGTTTACGTTATTGATGGCCAGCTGCTGGTTTAAACCTTTGTTCTGTTTACACGAGAAAACGAAATTGTGGTTTATTTGTTGCGACTTCAATCTTTGTAATTTGTCCGATAACAAACGAAAGGGGTTTATTGTTGGGTTTTAAAAGGTTTTTTTATTTTTTAAAAGCGATTAATCATGTTTCCGCTTTGGTTTAATATATCCATAATTTCTTCGTAATCGACTTCGTCGTCGTCCTCTTCGATTTCAAATTGTTTAAAAATGTCGTCGACGACGTCTTCTTTTAATTTATCTCCCATGTAACATAAAATGTGTTTAAGAATCTCTGCTGGTAAATATCCACATTTGTCTAAATCAAAAGCTCTAAAAGCGTTTCTTAATTTTCGTTCGTATTGCATCCTCTTGTGTTTCTTCAAGGCTATTTTTAAAAAATCTTCAAAATTTATTTCATCTTGTTGATGCAAGTAAGGAATTTCTTCGTCAGTAACGGTAAATCCAATCGATTTTAATAAATGTCCCAGTTGTTTAGCTGGTAAAAAGTCTTCATTTTCTGCAACCAAATCGAAAGTCTCCCTCCACATTTTTATACGTTCTTCTAATTCTTCAGCTTTCCTGAAAACTCTTTGTTATTATAAATTTAGATGGTTGCAATGACTTACTTCGCATCTTTTACACTTGATTTACGTCCACTTAATGATGTTAATCCTACAGATGCTGTTTTAGAATATTGAATAGTATTTTTAGCAAGAGAACCGTGATACATTTTGTAAAAATTTTTTGAAAACTTAAATTTTATAAGATGACATGGAAACCAAATTTTGTGTAACTGTCACTTTCGGTCCGTTAAATCCCTTATCATGTCACTCTTCAAGTAAAAAGAAAACATGGGCATTTACTGAGGAGGCAACAAAATTACACCATCGAAATGAAAAATGTCAAGAGTACGCTTGGAAAATTTGGCGGATTTAAAAATTCCAACACTCAGCAACTATTATTGGGACTTGTTTGTGGTTATGCAACTGGTTACGTAACTATGAAAGTAGGAAGAAAAGCTGCATTCGTTTTAGGTACCGGTATTATTGTATTTCAAATAGCTCAAAATCATGGTTTTACAAAAAGTAATTGGACGGATGTACATAAGAAGACGATAAGTATGCAAAAGCAGATTGAAGAAGGTTTCATGACTAAATGCAAGAATAAACTTACTACTTACGCTAAAACAAACACATGTTTTGCTGCTAGTTTTGCTGGGGGATTTTTTCTAGGAATTGCTACAGTTTAATATTTACGATTTTAAATAATGGTCCGGCGTTTATTGACATTACAAAAAAAGTTGTTAAGTCCCAAAGTAATAAATAACTTTTCATAAGATTGTTTTCTTATTCTTTCCCCTAAAATAAAAAATTTGAAGGGTACAAATTGGAAATATGTTAAAGAATTTTTTTCATAAATCTACAATATTTGTTATTCTAAAAGGTGAAGCTCTTTCCTTTCTTTTATACTGTACGGAAAGAAACATTTTTATCAATTTAAAATACTTTGTGATGAAGGAACAAAAATTTCATCCGCCACGACTTATTTCCTTTTAAAAGCACTTCCACTAATATTGCTCTTTGGCAAAGAAACCATTAAAGTGAGCGAATTTCTCCTCCACCATCCATCCTCACAGAAATATTTCCGAAATCGTACAAAAGTCCGCTCGACGTCTACCGAAAGATAATGGCAGGTGGGCGAACGGGCTTCCTGTTGAAAAATTACGCCACCCTCGAAGAAAATCCAGCCTCTTTCTTTGCAGAACCTGCGGGACGGGATTCGTTGACGAGGAACGAGGAGTGCATCGTCTCGAGACGATGTTATCGATAAAAGCATTTTCCACTCGACGAACCGCAAGTCGGGTACAGGTTTGACGAGGACGACGACCACTGCAACAGGATTCGAGCGATCTTGAAACACACGAGCTCGAATCCGGTCCTGTAAACAACCCAATTTGACATGTACTCCACGCGTTGTTAGCATAAACAGGTTCTCTCAGAAATGTTCAAGTATTTATTGAGCATGGAAGGCAATTGAGGTTCATAAGATGAAACAAAAGGTTGAACTTTTATAGGAAATAAGTAAAAAGAACATGTAAAATTTTAATGGTCATCTATTCAAGAGTAAACTTCCCGTAAATCAGTTCATTAAACGACAGCAGTTTCAAACAGTTATATTGATTCTGGAGAGAAAATTTTCCATTTTAGATTTAATTTTATATTTCAGTAATCTGACACTCACTATTAGCATAAAAAAGTTTTCTTAAAAACTTTCGAGTGTTCATCGAGTATGGAAGTGAATAGAGTTGTAAAAGGGATCTATTAACATAAACTAAATTTCTAAAGTCATACAGAAGCTATTTATGGAAATTAAGAATTAATTTTTATGTTAACATTTAAAGGTACTGTTTGTTATTATAAAAGTTAAATTTGTTCTAAATATTCCAAAAAGATTTTTGTTTAATTTTTAAGAATTTTAATGGAATCTAAAATAACCTCATAATATTAACGAGTTTTACTTTAAAGTGAACCTAAGACATTCTATTTTAGTTTACAAATGCTAAATTTATCCTGATTGTTACTAAAAAAGTGCAAAAAAAGTATCTTAAAATTAGTTAGTTTTTTTAGAAAATTTGATTAACTTTTAAAATCGTACAGTTTATTTTTAGGAATTAAGAAATGATTTTTACCTTAAATTTACACACGAAGATTCTGATTGTGATCATAAAAAATATATATTTAGTCTAAATTATCAGCAAAAAATTTTAAGCATTTCAAAATTTTTCGATTAACTTTGAAAAAGTTAGCTGGTCTTTATTTGTAGAGATTAAAAAATGATTTTTATGTTAAATTAAAGCGTAAGAACTCTATTTTCCATAATAAATGTCAAATTTATTGTTGCCTTAATTATTGCCAGGAAAACTAAACAATTCTTCTAGTAAAAAAAATCGACGATCATCTTTAAGATTTTTAATATTTTTGAAAAGATCGAAAAATTTGCACGAAAGACGAGGTTTTATGGGAAATAAATAAAACCATGTAAAATCTTAATGGGCATCTATTCAAGTGTAAACCTGGCGTAAACCAGTTCATTAAGCGTCAGCGGTTTGAAACACTTTGAGACTAATGAATGTGTAATAATCCCGATAAAGCCGCTAATAACGAGATAGCTCCGGTTTACCGGCGGCTGCTCCGGCATTTTGAGCTTCGGCGCCGTGAAATTTATGTTATGGGCGTTGATCGCGAGATCGCTAACAGTTTTCCAGGATAGAATAAACCAGGTTATCGATTTCGGGTCGAACGGGTGCTCCATAAATATAATTGCCCAGCGAAGTATGCGTATTCATCCGCTGTCGCCCATGTAATCGGGCGTAATCCAATTTTCGACCAGGCGAACAACCGACACAAACCTATCCGCACTAAAAACCTTTCACAATACCCTTTTAGACAACCAAACTTTTAAAAAAGTTCGAGAGATACACTGTTCTGTTGTTAGCGTGTTAATATTCCAGTCGATTGTGTCATACCGTCCTGAATATCAATTCAAAAAGGGGGCGCCGAAGGGTAGGAATTTGTGCGAATGGGGAGGAAAAGGGTGAACCCATATATGCGATGTGTGCGTATTTTATTCCCTTCGTCCGGATATCTATTTCCAAAGTGTCGATACGCTTTATGCGGGAACCGAGAGGGCTGAAATATGAATTTCGATGGATTGATTTGACATGTTGAAGCCGAAAGTTCCTGCCGCGTGGGGAATCGATGACAAATTTCGTTTGGTTTGCCTTTTCAGATTTTCAAAACCGCTATATTTGTACTATTTCACTTTATACATATCTACATAGTACAGCAAAGATTTTATATCCATTTTATTGCTTGTCTTTTGAAGCAAAAGCACTTACTGTTATTGTTCCAGAAATGAAATGATTTTATAAACCATTTTGTATTTTCTTGATATTCCTAGCTCTCAGTAAACCTAACTGTTTAAATATGCATGTGGTTCTAAAATCAATAAAGGGTTCAAACGTTTGTGTGAAAAATAAAGTCAAACAACTTTAAAAATCTTCATTCAGCAATTTTTAACGGGAACGTTGTACACCTCTACGTGTAAGCCAAGTCATGCACATTCATTACGTATCTTTTGTGCTTTCCGATGTACCGTTCCTGAAACCGCAGTTCGCCAAGCGTATGTTTGCATTACGCTTCCACGGTCTGCAAACCGCTGCTTACAAAATCGACCGGGAGAGATTTCACTCGTCGTCGATCTCAAAGGGACATTATCCTCTTGTCCTACAGAGATCGTCAAACTGATACCTTACACCCTTCGATTCAACTACATTGGATCGTTTATCTAAAACGTATTTATTTTATTGATCCAGTTCTAAAGTTGGTTCTTATTTAAAGAAATTCGTATTAACGCGAAAGGATTTAATACAGGAATAAAAGGGGTTCATCAAGTTTCAAAAATCTCTGAACTTTATTTATATTAATTAAGAAAAAAAATTACCTTAATTTAAGGTTTAAGGATTTCATTTTTATTACAAAAGATAATTTTTTTTAATTGATATCAAAAAATTAAAATAAAAAAATGATAAAACCAAAGAATTTTAATCGAACTCAACATAACATCATAATTTCTTAACCAATTTTGAAAAATCATAACGACATTATTTATGAGAGTTAAGAGATTATTTCTATGTTAATTGTATTTAAGAATTATTAACTGTTATTGAAAGAATTCTTCAAGTTGAATAAATCCTTAAAAATTCAATTCTTAATTACAAAACTGAAATTTGTTTTAGTTATCATAAAAATTTTTGAGAAGGCCGAAGAATCTTGATAGAACATGTTAGGTTCTATCAAGATTCACATCACAGTTTCTTTGATTAACTTTAAATAATCGTCCAGACTTTATTTATAGGAATTAAGCAATAATTCTTACCTTACATTAAAACTTAAAAATCGTGTTTTTCACTAACAAGAAAAGATCCCCAACCAGAAAATTCAAAAAATTATGATACCAAGGGGATATGTAGAGTACTATAGCCCGAAATGGAGCTGCACCATGAAGAGAAAAATGAAAAAGTAAACCCCCTCTCCGTAACATTGCAGAGTACTCTTTCATCTTTTTCTTCATGGTGCAGCTGCATTTCGGGTTATAGTACACGGAGTGGATTATTATGGCATTTTCTTTTCCTGCCCAAATTCAGTCTAAAGGGGTGATATTAGCCCCTTAAAGTTTCCGCTATTTTTGAATTTTATTTTGAAAACGAAATGAGGTACAGAAAAAAGTTCTAGAGAAAAATTATTTGCGTTAAGTAGATCTATTAAACTGTTACAAAAGACAATTATTCTTTATAACGTTTAACATTGTTATAAACAAAAATGTTAATATTTATTAGCAATAAAATCCTAGTCTGGATTTTATAATGAAAATTAATTCGACACGTAAAGACAAGAATTGCAGCATTTGGTTTTGTTATCTCTTTTCAGTCCAAAGGGGTGATATTAACCCCTAAAGTTTCCCCAATTTTTCAGTTTTTTTTCTATTTCGTGAATGAAGTAAAGTGCTGAAAAAAGTTATAGGGAAGAGTTGTTTGCCTTATGTAGACCTATTAATCTTCTGCAAAAGACACTTATTGTTATTTTTGTTTATGACAATTTTAAATGTTATATACATTAGGTGTCTGTTACAGCAGTGTAATAGATGTACTTAACGCCAACAATTTTTCTCTAGAACTTTTTTCTATACCTCCTTTCGTTTTCGAAATAAAAAGTAAAATTCAAAAATAGCGGACACTTTAAGGGGCTGATATCACCTCTTTAGACTGAATTTGGACAGGAAAGGAAAATGCCATAATAACTACTCCATGTATTCTACATATCCCCTTGGTATCATAATTTTTTGAATTTTCGGGTTGGGGATCTTTCCTTGTAAGTATAAAAATTAAACTTGTTAAAAGATTACCAAAAAATTAAAAAAAAAGAAAAAATTTAAGAATTTTAATTGATCGTTAAATATCCTCACAATTTTTTGATCTACTTTGAAAAATCATATCAACTGGGCTGAAGGACTAAGGTCGATAGCCCATTTCCAAAGGAAATGAAAGAATGTAATATTTAAATTAGTAATTTAATTTAATTTTAATTTTGTATATTTTTCTTTTGTGAAATAAATTCATTTCTATCTATCATATCAACTTTATTTATAAGAACTAAAAAACGGTTTTTACCTTAAATTGAACTTAAGAGATTTTGTTTTGGATTAAAAGAGGCAAATTTGTTGTAATTGTTACAAAAGAGATTTAAAAAATTCGTGAAGTTTGCAAAAATTTTTGATACTTGACAAATTAAAAAAAAATTAAGTCATTTTAGAAATCGAACGGAGTTTACTTATAGTGATTAAGAAATGGTTTTCATTTTAAATTTACGATTAAAGATACTGTTTTTGATTACAAAAATCGAATTTACTCTAATTATGATCAAAAATTTTTAAAAAATTTGAAAAAGAGCAAAGAATTTCGACCGAACCTAACACAACTTCAATTTCTTTTTGATTAACTTTAAAAAATTGCCCAGACTTTACTTGCAGAAATTAAAAAGTTATGTTTACAAATTAAATTAAAACTTAAAAGCCCTATTTTCTAGAATAAATGTCAAATTTAATTTAATTCTCACCAAAAAAATTAAAAGAAAAAAATATATGTATGTGAGAGTAAATATGAAAGAGATGATTTCTTTCGAATATAATTAAATTTTGTCCCACTATAGAGCACGTAACTGTTCCACCAATCCTGCAAACAATGGTAATTAGCGAATACGCCAAATGGTTTGAAACGCACGCACGTTCACATGAAATCCTGTAAAATAAATGAGCCACTGGGACCCAATTTATGATAATACCATCCGATAAATTTTCATGTTAAACTGTCAAATCTCACCCGCCCGGTTCGTGGAAAATACATGCAATATTCAGCGAGTGGCTTACTTAAATTAATGGGTATTTTAATAGTAACTATTATGCAATACGCACCCAAATTTTCTCTTAGGTTCCCACATTTACTAAACTCATTTTAAATAAAACCCAGGTATATTAATTTATGTAAAGGGAGAAATAAAGTTACATAAACAATAAACGATAAAGTCGGGAAGCACTACATTTCGGATCATTAAAATATTTTATGTTCTCGCTTAGTTTTAATTGGAAAATGACGCTCTCGAATTTACGGTTGGCGGTACGTTAATCACCGTACAAAAATAGCCGGCACAATCGCCAGGTAAACATCAATCGTCCAACTCTTCAGTTCTTTTATTGCCCTCGTTATTTGTTCGCCAGTGTGGAATGGAAAATTATTTTGCACTGTAACAAACAAATACGGCCGTCGTGACGCCGTTAAACGCCGACAGATATTACCGGGGTATTAAAGCGTCGATCGAGCAGCTCCCATAAATCCTAAATGAAAATCACTTTTCGGTTCGATAAAATGAATGGATCGCGGTCGAGTTAGTGTCTAGGTGATTTACAACCTCTTTTTAACCGTTGTTGTCGATAATAACAAATTAAGGGATAAATCAATTATTGATATTTGAAGGGTACAAGAATAAAAGGTGTTTATTAATATTCTAATTTATTCTATCAATAATATACAGGTGTCCCATTACCGAGTTTCCAAACGCTAACCATGCATGATTTCATAGAGCTGATTTCATGCCAATTCAACGAAAATGTTCTCATCCGAAATTGCGTCTTAAGAGAAGTACAGCCTCTTGAAGGTGAAGGTTCTGAACAGGTTTTTTTGGAATATCTTAATAACACCTTCAGCTATCACAATGAAATTTTAAGAGTTTGTAAAGTTTGAAATCTTTCATTGCTGACTAAAACAATTTTTACAACAGTACATTTTTTTTCGTAAAAAAATTTAAAGTTTTAAATTTTGATATTAAAAACACGGAATTGATCAATGTTAAGAAGTTGGCACTTAAAATATCTCTATATAGGTACCCTGGTAGCACTTAACACCTTTACGATGGTAACAAAAAATTGTGTTGTCAGCAAACGATAAAGCACTTCGAAGTTTAGAAACGTTCAAAATTTCATTGTTATAGCTAAAAGCCTTATTAACATATTTCAAAAAACCAGATCAGACACGTAATCTTCAAGAGGTTTTAGTTCTCTTAGGAAGCAATTTCGGATAAGGACTTTTTCGTTGAATCGGCATGAAATCAGATTTAGAATACGTGGTTAGCGTTTGGCAACTAACAATAAGTTCTAGGACTCTTGTATAAAGTTCTAATTTAAAAGAATCGGCCAATTTTTATTTATAGAAATTAAGAAATGACTTAGGCCTTAAATAAAAATTTAAAGATTATATTTTTGTTATAAAAGTTAAATTTGTTCTAATTAAAAGAAATTGAAAAGACCAGATTTTAATCGACCTTAACACAACCTCATACTTTTTGGTCAATTCTGAAAAATCCTAATAATTTTATTTATAGCAATTAAAGAATTACACTAGCCAACATTTTTCAGACCCATAGATCAGACAATAGTTTCCTGATAGTTTCGGGCGCGCTGAAGTCAAATTTGACCTCAGAATTGCTCCATCACGTCAGGTTTTTGAAATATTCTAACCTAAGATGCAAAAAGCTCGGTTTTTAAACATATTTGAGATGAAATAACACAGCGAATACATTTTTGTTCACAAAAATCTATGCGGCACTTGAAAGTACCAGTGTTTCCATCTAAAATGTATTTTGAATTTTGTGAATACCTTTATTTCTTCTTGAAGAAATATAATTTCTATAACATCACTTTTTGCGCTATCATCAACCTATAGGATGCTAAGCAACAATAGTTGTCGATAGAGTAGGTCTGTAGTCTCATTCTAGAGTGCGTAATCCGTAGAGTTTCGCTAATTTGCAGACAACGATATCTTCTAGAAGCAACTGTGAAAAAATTAATAAATTTTGTTGATAAAAACCCAATATGTAAAATGTTTTAAGATGAGTATGAAAAATTTGGATAAGCCATGGGTACCTCCCTCAGTTTGTAATTCGTATAGTGTTGTCTAGGGGGGATGATAAAACAGTAGGAAAAAGAATTATTGTTCAACCAACGATTTGGCGTGAACCCAAGGATCACGATAAAAATCGTTACTTTTGCTTGTGCGATATAGAAGGTTTTAACAACAAAACTAAAAAATTTCTTATTTACCCTAACGTTCAAAGTGTAACACCAGCTAAATATGAAATACATAAAATTGACGACGAAGTTTCTCAATCTACAACATTTGAACCAATGGATAGTGATGAAGTTGATGAAGAAAAGAGCAGTATCGATTTTGAAGATACTTCCAGTGATGAAGGTCCTATGCGCTTTGACCAAGGTGAATTAGATGACTTCATTTGCGATCTCAATCTTCCAAAAGACAAGGCGGAACTTTGCGCTTGAAGACTGAAAGAACGGAATCTACTTTTGCCTGGGACAAAAGTAACGGTATATAGAAAAAGAGATCAGAAATTACATTCTACATTCCCATTTGGACTATTTCCTGGAAAATGTTGGAATATATAGCGAAGAAATGGGCGAACGTTTTCATCAAGACTAAAGAAAAAGAGCGACATTATCAAGGTAGATGAGATGAAAGAACGATGGTCGACTATTGTTGGGCTTTGAAAAGGGAAGATAATTCCATAAGTTATAAGTGTAAATCGCTGCAACGTTCATTTGAATTGAAGACAAGACGATTTTATGCTTTGGGTTTGGTAAAGGTGGTAATATAAACAGTTACAAATTCTGGTATGACATACTGAATTCGCCGTTTTGAAATTTCCACATTCCATATTTATTTCGATTGATTAATACAGACCGCAAAGCCAATCAATCTAAAAACCTAAGAACCTATGATTTAGCTGGAAACAAGAATTTGAAAACGTTACACCGTTTTAAGATTACGACCAAATCATTGCTTACTAGTCTACTATACTGACAGCTACGACTGGTATCATAGAAAAGATTTTTTCATGAAGAAATGGACGTATCGAAAAAATTCAAAATGCATTTTGAATGGAAAGAGAATATTCAGATCCCGCTTGGAGATCTGTGGATAAAAATTTATTCGTTACGTTATTTAATTGCAAATATGTTGAAAACACGTGTTTTTTGCATCTATAGGTTAGAATATCTTGAAAACCTAAGGTGATGGAGCAATTCTGATGTCATATTTGAATTCAGTGCGTCAAATCTTGTAGGAAAGTGCTATTTGATCTATAGGTCTCACCTTTGATAAAATTTTGCCGGCCTGTGTTATTTTTACATTAAATTGAACCTAGGAGATTATATTTTGGGACGAAAATAACAAAATTTGTCATAATTTCTAACACAAAACAGTGGTTTTGGCGTATATATTCGTTATGTTCTGATATATTGGGTAGTGCTTACAATGGACATATGCACGTCATGGATTTGTTTGGTATTGATAATGGTTAAGTCGGATATATTCGCAAAATCGTTCCTAGTAATAAAGAAGGGATATAATCATAGCAAAATTCAACTTGTTTACTTGTCTTGTTATATGCGATGTTGAAAACGTGGTCTAAACTTCAGTATGTTTTTACTCTTTCACGTGTTATTGAAATAATATACAGGGTGTCCCACACCACCCGTACCACCTCATTTACTCGAAAACTATAAGTCCTAGAAACTGGAAACAAAAAATTTGATACATAAATAGGGTATAAACTTTCTTATGAGTGGGAAAGGAATATCTAATATCAACCGGAAGTATGAATAATTGAAGGTCACTTTTTAATTTGATATATGAAGGGGGGTTAATTTTGGTATTGTTAGAAAGAGCTTTTCAAAAGAAATAACTTTTATAGGAAGCATTTTTTGATATTATTTACCATTTTTATCCAAAATCGCTTTCAAAATCTCAATTTTTTACGAGTGTTTCCTGATTTCACCACTAGATGTCCCTGTGGATCATTTTTAAAAAAATCATGAAATTTTGAAATGACGAGTGATAGTAAGTCACAAGGAATAATTTTATTAACAATACGACAAAATAATGTAATACCCTTAACTAAACTTCATAACTTAATACACTTAAGCCCAATAACATAAATCAATTTGATTTTTAAAAAGGCCGACAGCGACATCTAATGGTAATATGAGAAAACACTAGTAAAAAATCGAAATTTTGAAAGCGATTTTGAACAAAAACAGTAAATAATATCAAAAAATGCTTCCTATAAAAGTTATTTCTTTTGAAAAGCTCTTTCCAACAATACCAAAATTAACCCCCCTTCATATGTCAAATTATAAAGTGACCTTCAGTTATTCATACTTCCGATTGATATTAGATGTTCCTTTCCCACTCATAAGATAGTTTATACCCTATTTATGTAGAAAGTTTTTTGTTTCAAGTTCCTAGGACTTACAATTTTCGAGAAAATCAGGTGGTACGGGTGGTCTGGGACACCTGTATATTATCATTACTGCTATAAAAATAGTGCATTTCGATACACTTTTTTATAAGGTAAGTTTATAATTGTTTCTTTCTCTATTATAAAACAATTTTTTTAGGGAATGCACAACATTCTTGCAAAAAGTCCTATTTGTAATTTAATTGAGTCGTTTGTTTTAGAAAAAGACTAATTGTAAGTAACATTTTTATGGTTTCAATAAAAACGAAAGAAAACGTATTATTTTCCATTTGAGCATAAAATATTCGAAATCGTCAAAACTGTTGTTTAGCACTCTTTGAAATAATTGATTCATTATAATAAAATGTATATTATACATTATAATGAATATTATATCCTATGCCTCTATATTGCAGCAACGTAGGAGTTTTAGCACACATTTCGTCGGTAACTAAATGAATTACTGCACTTACTTAGAAATTGTTTATATAATTATTTACTACGAACAAATTTTGAAACTTAGAGATTTTTCAAAAATTGTTACATGATTTTGGTAGGGCGCACAATGTTCTATTTTCAAACAAACTAAAATATTTATACAGAGTATTTCATAGCAGTGCAGTAACATAAAGGAAAATTTTTGATTTTTTCGTTCATGTTACTGTTCGTCACGGAACAAACTACATAAATACGTTTTGACAGAGTAGAACATTGTACGTTCTTTCAAAGTCTTCTAATAACATTTGTAACGTCTTCGTTTAGAAGTTGTGGAAGTTATTTTTTCACTAACTTCCACTAGTCCATTAGAGAGCCACTGATCTATTAAGTCACTAAACGGGTTAAAAAAAGTTTTAAATTTAACTAACCAATTTCATAGAAAATTGATCAACTTTAAAAAGTCACACAAAAGTTGAGTTTATTTTTAGAGATTAAGAATGATTAATAATGATTTTAACATTAAACTAACACTTAAGGATCCTATTTTTCTTTATATTTTGAAAAAAAAAATCGAAAACTTTTGAAAATTGAACAATTTTTATCGGAGCTTTCACAACCACGCAATTTTTTAATTAAAAAAATATTTTAGCGACTGTGTTTATTAGAATTAAAGCATTTTTAGTTGGAATTTAACTTAAGGGATTCTATTTGAAAATGACAAAATCAAATCATTTGTTCTAATTGTTACAAAAAGATTTAAAAAATCTTAATTTTGGTGGACGTCTTTGACAGTTAACCTATTTTTTTTTAATTAGATAAATTTTAAGCAATCTTACAGAGTTTATTTTTGGAGATTATCAAATGATTTTTATCGTCGATGTGCCTGCAAAATCCGCTATGTGACATTTTTCCCGAAAACGCGATATATGGCGCAATAGACTCATCAAATGGGAATATACCATCTGAGAAAACGCTATAATATACTAAATATTCATTTGTATTATTATTTTGTGAAAAATTAAAGTATCTATGTGTTTGCCATAAACGAAAACCAGCTATGTGCTTTTAAGTTTTATAAACAAACAACCAGATATTGGAAGTAATATCTGGAAGTAATATTGGAAGTAACTAATTAATTTTTATAAAAAATTAATTAGTTTTTAGTTATGTTGAATTAACACTTAAAGGTTCTAGTTTTAATTTTTAAACTCAAACTTATTTCAATTTTTACAAAAAAAAGAATAAATAAAAGGAATACGGGACCTTAACTTATTTTAACCTCATTTTTAAACTATCTCAAAAATCGATCAGAGTTTATTTACAGGAATTAGAAAATGATTTCTATCATATATTATAGCTAATAAAACTCTATTTCCTATAATAAATGTACAATTTTTTCGATTTATTACCAAAGAAATTAAAAAAAAAGAAATAAAATCAATGAACGCTTTTAGTTCTTGTACCCTTCACTTATGAAAGATTTCTGAAGATGGAACGAAATCGGAAAACAATTTGTAATTGTAATTTTATTCATGAGAGAGATTCTTTTTTACAAGAGGACTGAAATAATAGGTAATTAAAGTTCTAGGAATCTTTTGATCTTAATATTTACTTCGAAGATCAAAGATGTACCGATGAAGCTTCTGCTTTTACAGTCAGAAAAGAGCCTGCTGTAATTAAAGACAAATACGTAAGTTCGCAAAAGGTTTAGAATCGTATTTCGTTTAAGTATCATTGTTATTATTTGCTTCGATGCTCATGTTCTGTAATTTGTATTTAATTAAACTTTGGTTTTTGAATTATTTTTGTAATAGTTTTGTATTATTTTATCAAATTAAATTAAAACCGGTAAAATTCATGTGAATATTTTTATAAGAAATATTTTTCTTTCTCTAACTGCTGGTATATCAATTTTCATTCTTGTTGTTTTAACGATTCACATTTTGCTTATTTCGATTTTTATTTTCTAAAAAATTTTTGCTTATTTGACAAAATAAAAACCTATTTTTCTCGTTCGAGGTTGAAATCGTATTTCAAAAGGTTATTCCCCGATTGCAATTTTCCGGTTCACCGATATCATCAGAATTCATTCACAACGCGATATATCTCTATTTCAGTAATTCCGGAAACTTTCCCCTTTCGTGTCTTCCACCACATTTTTCCGCATCCTCTCTTCATCGGTATTTTTCGTATATACGAAATTCTCGGGCACTCGGAGAGGAATTTAATGATAGGGGTGAATAACTTCATTATCCCTTTTACGCCTGGTTTACCCGTTTTTGTTGAGGGAGGTTAAAAAATTTCCAAAATTGAATAACTCGGACCGTTTTGTTTTTTCAGGGAAAAAATGTTTATGGTTAAAAAAATTTTTTGGAACGCTGTCATGTATGCAAACGATGTACTTGTTTAGATGTGCGTGTCATAGTTTTTTGCTCACAAAGTTGAATCTGTTGAATGTTTGTAAATGTCGAGTTTTTAAAAGGTACGTTGTTACAGTTTTTTGTGTGTGTCAATGAGATTTGTTTTAACATATTAACTTGTATAAAGTGTTAGATTACTAAAATGTTATTTTCAGAGTAATAATTTTTATATGATAGCCTTAAAGTCTACTTAAGATTAGATATGAGTCCAGTTGTAAATTTTAAAATGATAAAAATTTTATCTCCTCAGTTGTGTAAAAATATTAATCTTTATATTTATCAATTTGCACAAAAATTCCATTGATTATGCATTTTATTTGTTATATTATTGTTATTATTAAAAATAAATCACTTTATTATTAGAAACTTAATCCAGTTCCTTTAAGATTTTTTTCAATCCATTCATCCATAATTGCAATCATTTCTTCGGTTAAATGTTCTTTGTAATTACCCGATTTTCCACTTCGCATAAATTTCTTATCCGGAATATTAAAAACTTTAGTTGACTTAATGCAATCTACTACCATTTCAAAGTTTACAGCTGGATTTTTCTTCATTTCCTCGAAACTGAGATGTTTTAAAAGTTTCGGCATTTCATTTTCCGGAATGTTTTTATTCAAAAACTTCGCGACCTTATTTACAATGCTTCGTAAATCTTCTTGCATATCTTCGTATTTAAATATTAGCACATTTTCTAAATGCCGAACGTTCCAAAATGAGAGGATGTTTGTAAAATATGGACCATGATCCACTAAAATTATCAAAAATCATTACAAACTTATTTAAATGCTTGTTAGATTGGAAAATTATATACCCAAATCATTAATAAATAACTGAAAGTATTCTTCAAAGCTTCCTAAGAAGCCATGTAAAAGTGTTGAGTGACTATAATAAGAGACTACAACATCTTTCGGATTTCTCATAACGTGAATTATCTAAAAATTTTATCTTGAGATTGTTTATTAAATTTCAAAATTTTAAATAAACGTTACTTTTGGTTTCTTTTCACCAGTTTGTATTTGTAATGGTAAAAGATGCCACGGTAGATGAGTTTTTATGTATCTAGGACTTGGTAATTGATCTGCATAAGTTAAAGAATCAAGTAACGTTTCAGGACCTTTAAAATCTGGATGGTTATATTTATACGTTTTGAAATCTAAAATAGAGCTCATTCTAAAAAGTAAAAATAAACAGTGATTTGAAATAAATAATTATATAAAAACATACTCTATAAAAGGATATCTTGTTTGAAGATAAACTTCTGCTCCTTTATAATCTAAATCATGACCAATTAACCAAATCATTTCTTGACTCCAAGTTGTACCTTAAAATTACTTTAAAAATTACTCCTATTTTTTTTGTTAAAAACTATTTTACCTGACTTGGGAAAACTGGTAACCCACACATCATCATCTCTTACTTCAAAATTTTTAATTCTCTCACAAAATCTATTAAAAGCTTTTGGCATAAACAAACCTTCAAAATTTTCCAACGGTGTGTGTAATTCATTATCACACTTTTCTTTTAAAATTTGTTCCAAATTCATTTTATATCTACTACCGATTTAATCTGCGCGTTTGTTAGAACTGAAGTTATTTTTATTTAATTTATCGTTATCTTTAACTGTAATGAAGAGAAATATTCACTATAAATCCACGTGATTGGTTGATGTCTTATCCGATTTGATTCGTAAACAGAGGTAATTAAGTTTATTTTATGGAGGATTTATAGTATTTATCTAAACTGTGTTTATTTTCATTCTTAAATTGAATTATATTGAAAATGAATTTCAGATTCTAGTAGAACGCTGCTAATGCGTCAGGTTTAGAAGTCGGGGTATAGTTGGATTGCAAAAAAGGTCGGATTATCCGAGATACGGAAAAATACGGATTTAAATTAAATCAAATAATCTGTGAACATCAAAATAACTTCATTGTTGTTCACAGTAAAGACACCCACTAGTACAGTTTGTAGACCTTAAACTGTTTCCTATATATCATTGATTTATCCATCTTCCATCTGTTCAATCTGGTCACTTTTGAACGCTACTTTGAGCTAAAGCTTACGCCAAGATTTTCGCAGCCTGTCAGATTTCAATTTCTTCTATGACCCAGCAAACCTAAAGATAGTATCTTTTACGTTGAATGATTTCATAATTTCAAATAACCTACATTTCTCTTCAGGGCTTTTTACAATTAAGCTGATGTACTTTCTATGATAACGTCTCTTTAAATTTTCTATGGCCCCCGGATCCGTTGGTTGGATAAGTGATGTTACATTTACTGGAAGATAGCTTTCATGTCTCCTTTTGCTAAATCCTTCACAAATTAATGTAATGATGCGCGTTTCAGTGCCACTAGCAATAGAATACGAACAGGAAGCTTTCTTGTTTCAATTCTTTTACAACATATAGATATTACTCATCGAAAAATCACGATTTGAAAAGGTTAAAGTTTGTGTTTTTGAATGCTATTGGTTTCAGGTATTTGCCAATAATGATCAGAAGTGTTTTGTATGGAAGTATTTTGTAGCTTAAACTTGTTTCGTCTATATTATAGAGTTGACAAGGTAACAGTTGATTTTCTTCAACAATTTTGTGAAACTTCATAGAAAAATTCTTAGCTTCCTTGGCATAAGGAAAATGTTTTTCAACAAAAATTATAATAAACCGGATGCCATGATTGGTTTTCCAACAATCAACCCAGACTTCACTAGTGGCGAACTCTTCTTAAGCTTCTAGCTTTTTCTGCCAAGCTATTATTGCCTTTTCTTTTATGATGGGTTCAGATATCGGAGTTCTTTTCCTTTCCCCCAATGTTTGTCTTTTTGAATGCCATAGGTTTCCAATGTTTGTCAATAATGATCAGGAGTGTTTTGTGCGGAAGCATTTTGTAGTTTAAACTTCTTTCGTCTATATTATACATAGAGTTGACAAGGTAACAGTTCATTTTCTTCGACATTTTTTTTTTTGAAACTTCATAGAAAATAACTTTCTTGGCATCAGGAGATATTATTATACAGAGTTATTTAGCAGAAATTATAACAAATCGAATGCAGTGACAGGTTTTTTAACGATCAATTCAGCCTTTACTAGCTGTGAACTTTTTTTCAACTTCTAGTTTTCTCTGCAAAGCAATTATTACCTTTCTTTACGATGGGTTCAGATATTCGAGTTCCTTTCCTTCTCTCTTGGCAATACTATATCTACAATATGTTATGAAGAAGTTCAATTTTAAGCTGTTTCGTTTTGGGAATCATCTTAAAGGTTTCCTTTCTGTGATCAGTGCATGTGATACAATATCTTTACGAGATCATTGTCAATATTTTTTTGAGCAACGCCCATATTGAGCACCTTTGCAATCTTTTGTAGAGATTCCTCTTGATTCAATCTTTATAGTGTTCTTAATTTTGCATTTAATGAAAGAGTGACATGTTTACATTTTACTCTTGACATGTTGAAATAATACGCAACAGCACACAGACATACAGAAAAATACTGCCATAAAACCAACGAGGAGTATGCATTATAAACTTCACAATACAGTACAAAAAAGGACCTAACGAAAAAAAAAGGGATATGATACGGGACTGAGCACAAAAACACGCATGATCAAACAACATGGTGGGATTAACTGAGGTGACTGATAAGCCTAGATTGGATTAGTGGGGTTTTACTGCATTTATAACTATGCTAAGATATTTATAATTTTGTAGATGCTACTTGTCTAGGTACATATTATGAGTGTTTACGTCAGATTAGATATCAGCCTAATTGTAAATTTTAAAGTGATAATAAATTTATCACGAGAGTTAAGCTATAAATAATTTTTATACTTGTGCAATAAGGAAAATTCCGAAATAATTTATGTATTTTATTTGGGTCCCATAAACAAAAACTTCTTTTAAAAAATTACATTAACATTGAAAACTTAATCCAGTTCCTTTAAGATTTTTCTCGATCCATTTATCCATAGTTGCAATCATTTCTTCGGTTAAGTGTTCTTTGTAATTACCAGATTTTCCATTTCGCATAAATTTTTTATCCGGAATATCAAAAACTTTAGTTGACTTAATGAAACTTACTACGATCTCAAAGTTTACAGCTGGGTTTTTCTTCATTTCTTCGAAACTGAGATGTTTTAAGAGTTTTGGCATTTCATGGTCCGAAATGGTTTTACCCAAGAATTTGGCTACTTCATTTACAATATTTCGTAGATCTTTTTGCATATCCTCGTATTTAATTATTAGTAAATTATCTAAGTGGCGTACGTTCCAAAATGAGAGAATGTTTGCAAAATACGGAGCATAATCCACTAAAATATCATTATAAAAAATTACTTAAATATCACATGTTGTTAAAATTTATAATTATGTACCCATATCGTTTATAAATAAGTGAAAGTATTCTTCAAAACTTCCTATAAAACCATGTAACAATGTTGCGTGACTATAAAAGGAAACTACAACATCTTTAGGATTCCTCATAACGTGAATTATCTAAAAATTTTAACTTAAAGTTGTTTGCTAAAAAAATTAATAAATATTTACTTTAGGTTTCTTTTCGCCAGTTTGTATTTGAAGTGGTAAGAGATGCCATGGTAAATGAGTTTTTATATATCTCGGACTGGGTAATTGGTCTGCATAAGTTAGAGAATCGATTAGATCTTCAGGAGCTTGAAAATCTGGATGGTTATCTTTGTATGTTTTGAAATCTAAAATAGATGACATCCTAAAAAGATTATAATTAAATAGTATTTCGGAATAAATTGATCAACAATAAAAATACTCTATAAAAGGATATCTAGTAGTATGATAAACTTCAGCTCCTTTGTAGTCTAAATCGTGTCCAATTAACCAAATCATTTCTTGACTCCAAGTTGTACCTTAAATTTATTTTACTTTAAAACTTACATTTACTTTTCATATTATTCATCCTTTTCTACCTGATTTAGGAAAACTAGCAACCCATACATCATCGTCTCTTACTTTAAAATTTTTAATTTTCTCTACATATCTACCAAAAGCTGATGGCATAATACAACCTTCAAAATTTTTTAAAGGAGTGTGCAACTCATTGTCGCACTTCTCTTTTAGAATTTGTTCCAAATTCATTTTCAACTACCGACCTAATATGCGCCTTTATTGCAACTGAGGTCATTTTCATTTAGTTCATCGTTATCTTTAGTTTTATTGTAGAAAAATAGTGCACGCGATTGGTTAGTTTGTTTAATCTATAGTTTACGGACGTGATAAGTTTATTTTATAGAGGATATGTAATTCCTTATCTAAACTGTGTATTGGTTTTTAAATTGAACGCTCTCAACCAAGAATTTCAATTATAGGGGAACGTCGGGCGGTGATTGAACCGAAATTTGTCGAAAGTACTATCGGGTTAATTACAAACTTGCCAATTTCCCGATAGCAATAATTCTAGTAGAGTCATTATTAATTGTTGATTGCATATTAAAATGTCAATTCATTTGAGATTGGTTTTGGAAATGTATGAAAATATTCGAATTTAAATGTTAGGTTAATTTTAAATTTTTTCTCAGTCGTTTATATAAAATAATAAGGTAGGGACAACTTCAGAATTCTTCTACCATCTTTTATAAATTCAGAAAAAAAGTTCTTTTAAATAAAGAAAAACAGATTCCAAAGGAAGTAACGTATACAAGTAAAGGGTCAGATGGTACAAAATGATAGTTCGTTTCTCTCGAATCTTTTTATAGCAACGGTTTCATAAAATCCCAAAGTTCAAAAAGAATTTTGCTCGTTTGTGTGGAACGTGCCCGTGCGCATCGTTCGATCTGTACCTTTGCAGCAAGCAACTCTCGAATCGAATGAAGACGAGCTAAGAACTGTGTATGGGAAAAATTATTTTTCATCCTTCGCTTTTAATCTTTCCAGATGTGTATCTTTAAATTTTACAAGGTTAAAGATTTCCGCCACTCATATTTTAACCCTTACCGCTTCGCAGGCTCCGCTACGGAGCCTTTCGTCATAACCTGCAAAAATGTGCGGAGTGGCAAGGGTTAATAGTGGAATACTATATGTATACCGTATGTCGAGATTTTAGATCAAAAGTTATAATTTGTTTTTTCGGCTCCACTCAAACGAAGAAAAATGGAAGGAAAAATATTTCCTGCAAAATTCGGAAGTCGTAGATGTGTTCTAAGAATGTACTTATGGAATATGTTTGAGTAAAAACTACCTCAATTAAATTGAATCTGACAAGTCCATATAAATATTGTTATACGAAATGACGAAGTTGATAATATGCTCTCTCATATTATAGAACAAAAAATATGGATTGCCATTTAAGAAAATCTTGCATCCTTTGATTTCACAAACGCACGACACTGTAACAAAATGTTAAGGTACATGTAAATACGACAAATTTAAAACAGTTTTTGACCTTATAAAACGTTTTTTTTCCAAAAAGAAGTCTTTTGCCAGGTATTTCAGGTGTTCCAGCCTTTTTTTTTCACAGTGTCTAAAATGTTATTAAGTGGTAACATTACGTGTTGCTGATTGCTGGTTGCTTGTTAGCTCGTTAGCTTATTAGCTACGTTTGGTCGATCGATGAACGACACTATACTATTTTCGGCAAAAGATGTCTCATGCGTCATTGATTAATTATGTTATCCTAGACTACTATTTTCCGTTTTCGTCTCTCTCTGACATGTACAATTAAATAAAAAAAAATATTTGACATATGTCGAGAAAACAGCGACAACTAATGACGCATGAGACATCTTTCGCCGAAAATAGTATATGTTCATCGTTTATGTCGTTAGCATAGCAAAGTTGAATTTTAAAATAAATTGTAAACATTTGTCTTCAAAATATGTGAGATCATTTCTTGGCATTATCTCTAGAAAAATGCAATTTTTACGAGTTGCTGCTTTTCAGCCCTCTGTATGCCAAAGTTTAAAGATGTCGGCAACCCATTTGAATCGTCAGATAATTTCTTCCAAAAACTTTAGATTATTAGTGAATTAGGAGTACGATTTTTTCTTTCAGCATGGTGTTTTTATACTTGGGAGCTGTCAAAAATCACCAGAAACAGGCAGTGATTGCCCATCGTCTCAATCTTTTGAAAGCAAATTCATAGAAAATATTAGTGATGTAATATTAGTCTTTTTCGGGAAAATAACATCAAATTTCCATCTGCTATACAGAAAATTACAATAACAATGGGTTTACCCAAAAATAGCTCCTTGTTCTATTTGCATTTTAATTGTCAAAGTTTATCAAAAACGGTGACGTGTTTCCCTTTGAGGTTGTTTTATTAGCTTAAAAGAACCACCATAAGACCAGGTGTAACATTTTATGTTATTATCTTGAAAACTTGAGTTGTGCCGTTACAACTAATCATTCTAACGACCAATTTACAAAATACAGTTTCTACAAGGAGGTAGAAAGGAGTTAGAGTCGTTGGCTGAACGACAATTACAATATCAGCCTGTTACAGATCTATTTTGTAACTCTCAACGATGTCGTTATTAGTCGTTCGTCCATCATGAACGACAATTCGTATTTTCTAATTTCTAAGGACATCGTTGTGAACGACTTTCAGGTTAGATTTGGTCGTTTCGTGAACGACATCTCTGTAGCAGTCGTTTATGTGGTTAGCATAGCAGAATTGAATATTAAAATAAGTTGTAAACGATGGGCAGAAATTACACATCTCAACTGGTAGGATGACATTTTATGTTATATGAAAACATTAACTTATGTTGTTACAGCTAAAATTTCTGATTTTTGCAAAATGTCATTTCGGATAGGAGTTGTTGGCTGAACAAAATAAGCCATAAAAAACATATGGCTAAACCCGAAAACTTCTAGTTCTAGGTCTAGTGTCAGAGTTAGCGCTATTGTTAGTTCTAGTCTTACAGGCTTATTTTGTAATTGCCTTTACTTAACGACATCGTTCCAACGTACCAATCCCACACGACTTTTTGTAAAAACCGTATTTTGTAAATCAGTTGTTAGGAATTTTAGCTGTAACGACAAAAGTTAATGTTTTCATATAGGATAGTAACATAAAATGTCCCTTTTGAACGAATGTTAGATTTGTTGAACTAATAACAGAATTGCAAAGGGGAGCCTATGTTTGCATTTTGAGAAGCTTTGGCAATTAATAACGCAAGTAAATGAAGGAGTTATGTTTGGAAGAATCCGTTGTTTGATATTATTTTTCAAAAATGCAGTAATATGTTACATTCTTGATATTTTTCATGAATTTGCTTTAGAAATAGTTTCGATAGCTTCTTCAAGCATAAAAGTATAGTACCACAAGAAATTGAATATTTTTGTAACGTCTTGAGAAAGAGGGCTTAACTTAAAAAAATCATTTCTGAAAGATTTAGTAGACATCTGTATAGTTTTCAAAAAATAATATCTCGCCATACAAATATGTTCAGTGGGTTTCTGGCATTCTTCCATGTTAACGTATCAAGGGCTAAACTTGTAAAAATGGAATTTTACAAGAGATAATGCCAAAAAATGATTTTACATATTTTGAACTTACAATTAAATATACATATAAAGTAACTTGACCAATGCATTCAGTATTAAACTTATTTTAAAATTCAATTTTGCTATGCTAACGACGTAAACGACTGCTACGGGGATGTCGTTCACCAAACGACAAAACCTAACTTGAAAGTCGTTCACAACGATATCGTTAGAAATTACAAAATACCAGTAGTTGTTCATAAACGACAAACGATTCATAACGACGTCGTTAAGAGTTACAAAATAAGCCTGTTAGTTCAAAATAAGCCTTGCACCCGTTGACCTGTGCATTAAAAGTTCAGTTTATAATAAAAAAATATGAAATTTTAGAATAGTCGAAAGGTCCGTGCAGTACTAATTTATTTTTCTCTCAAGTGTGTCTCTATTTCGGTAATTCCCGAAGCTTTCTCTCGTGTCATCTGTCACATTTTTCCACAATTTCATGGTAAGAGTGAATAATTACTTTTTATTATTCGTTTTATACCAGTTGTACGTATGACTATTTTTTCTTTTCCCTTTTTTTGTTGGGGTTTGAAAAAAAAAAACCAAAATTGCATAACTCGATGTGTTTTGTTTTTTGCCGAAAAATGTTTGTGGTAAAAACCCGAAACGTTGTCACTCATGCAAATGATGTATTTATACAGGTGCGTTTATCATACCTAGTTTTCAGCCAGTTTCAGCTGTTGAATGTTTGTAATTGATATCAAACTTAAAAAATATTTTTTTAAATTCTTATTTAATATGAAAAAATTCAAACATTATTTATATTTTTTATTTATGTATTTACTACATCTACTATAAAAAGGTTGTTATAAAAGTTTTACATTATTATTGAAAACTTAATCCCGTTCCTTTAAGATTCTTCTCAATCCATTCATCCATGGTTGCAATCATTTCTTTAGTTAAATGTTCCTTATAATTACCTGATTTTCCATTACACATAAACTTCTTATCCGGAACTTGAAATAACTTAATTGCCTTCATGAAATCTATTGATATCTCATAGTTAACTGCCGGATTTTTCTTCATTTCCTCGAAACTGAGGTGTTTTAAAAGTTTCGGCATTTCATGTTCGGGAATCGATTTTCCCATAAACTTCGCGACTTTATTTACAACACTTCCTAAATCTTTTTGCATATCCTCGTACTTAAAGATTAATAAATTATCTAAATGGCGTACGTTCCAAAATGAGAGAATGTTTGCAAAATATGGAGCATATTCCACTAAAAAATCGATAAAAAACTTAAATGTTTATTCTTAGAATTCAAAATTAAGTACCTAAATCGTTTATAAATAAGTGAAAATATTCTTCGAAACTGCCTAAAAAACCATGAAGTAGTGTTGCGTGGTTATAAAAAGAGACTACGACATCTTTAGGATTTCTCATAACGTGAATAATCTAAAAATTAAAACTTAAAGTTGTGGATTAAATAAGATGTAAGTTTCTACTTTTGGTTTCTTTTCGCCCGTTTGTATTTGTAATGGTAAAAGGTGCCATGGCAAATGACTTTTTATATATCTAGGACTGGGTAATTTGTCTACAACAGCTATAGAATCTAATACAGTTTCAGGACATTGAAAATCTGGGTGATTATCTTTAAAAGTTTTAAAATCTAAAACACTACTGATTCTAAAAAACAAGAAAAAGGGTGATTTGAAATAAATAATTAAAAATAAAAAACTACTCTATGAAAGGACATCTTTCGGATAGATAACTTTCAGCTCCTTTGTAGTCTAAATCATGACCAATCAACCAAATCATTTCTTGACTCCAAGTTGTACCTTAAATTTTTTATGTTATAAATTACATTTACATTTCATAATTTATTTTTACCTGATTTAGGAAAAGTCGTAATCCATACATCATCATCCCTTACTTCAAAATTTTTAATTCTCTCTATATCTCTACCAAAAGCCGTTGGCATAGTACAACCTTCAAAATTTTTTAGTGGAGTATGCAACTCATTGTCACATTTTTCTTTTAAAATTTGTTCCAAATTCATTTTACACTCCCGACCTTATTTACGCGTTTGTTCCAACTGAGGTCATGTTCATTTAGTTTATCGTTATCTTTAGTTCTGCTGTAGAAAAAATGTAAAGGAGTAAAGCCTTTGTTGCAACTGAGGTCACTATCATCTAGCTAGTTCATCTCTATCTGCAGTTCGAATACAGATAGCGATATAAACTATATAGAAATAAAAATTTACTATATTGGTTGCCTTATATAATTTACAGTTTTCACAAACATAAAAATGTTAGTATGCTCTCAATCAAGAATTTCAATTATAAGAGAACATACGGCAATGATTGAACCGGAATTTGTCGAATGTGCAATCGGGTCAATTACAAACTGTCAGATTCTCATTGCCGGACAGCAGCAATTCTAGCTAATCGCTGATTGCATTTCGTGGTATTGACTGAAACGTGCTCGGCGACATAGTGCAATTGATTTTGACTACGTTGACCTCCCGAGCTCTACGTTACCTGCGGTTATGGGACGAGAAATTAATATTACCCTTCGCAGGTGGAGATAAGCATCAATTTAGCTTCGCCAGAGTACCTCACTTAAGTTTAAAGTGCTTAGAGTTTGTAATTTTTAAAGTATACTTTCATAAATAATTTCAAAGAAGGTTATTAGTTTTTATTTCTTTTTAAAATCGACTTTGTTGTCTTTATTTAAAATCTTTATTAAATGTGGGATTTTATATAAAAATGAACATAACATGAAAATGCCAATTCCGATAAACACATCTTCAAGCATGTAGAAACGAAAGAAATAAAATCATGCGGAATAAAACTTGACGGAGAAACGCACAAAGGGTCTTGGAAAAGGATGAGCTTTCCACTTTGCCCTTAACAGGTGCGGCCCCTTTTGTGCGGCACAAAGCTCGGCAGGGTGTTAAAGATCGTTAGAGGGCGGTTTTTTCTTTTAAAAATAACCACAGAAGGGCGTACTCGATTCTTGCTAACACCTCGTCTTAATTAAATGGCGGTCGTGCAAATTTCCTAGGGGCTTTCAGTAGCTTCTGGGCAATAAAACGACATTTACCTACATTTGGAATTCCGGACGAGTGCTTTTGCTGTTGATTTTTCTCTACTAGACCTTTTCGCAGTTAGCTTTCTATAGTTGAATTCGTAGGAGGGTGCATTTTATTCTTAAAGTTGTACCCTTTTAAATTCTATTGGGGTGTTTATTGAAAATTCATGATTTTTCGCAAAATACGGAATAAAATCAGCACTTCCATTTTCTAAAATAAACAAGAAGAAAATTCAAAGTAGAGATATACTTTGTTAAGTGCAACAAACGTATGAAGAAGTCAAGTGGTAAAAAGCGATGATTCTGCTTTTGTCGAATCTCTTTATACACCAGACTTCATAAAGACGCAAAGTACAAAAGGGACCTTGCTCGTTTGCATGAGACGTGCCCATGTGTGTTAATTCGATCTTCAACCTTTCCGCTAACAATTCTACAATGTGTAGACGAACTATCGCATTTGTTCTATAAAATAAAATCTTTAAATTGCCATGGGAAATTTTGTAGATTACGCGTTGAAATTTAACAATTAAATTTCTTAAAGTTAAAGCTTTAAAGGTGAATGTTAATCTGTTAAATAGGTATGACGAAATATTATTTCGTCATTAGTATTTCGTCCTATTAAGTTAATCTTTTCTCAATAGGCATGACGACATTTTTCGTCATGGAAAAACTTGATCAAGGAAAATTTTTTTCAACGGCACAAGCTTTATTCTAATATTATATTACTCATATATTCTGCCCTCATAAAGAAGAACGCGGTTTGTCACAAAAGCATGAAACTGAGAAAACACATTTTTTGCATTCTCTCTCAGCGTTTAGATATATGTCATAAAACTGTACTTTCTTGGGTGAATACCTTTGTTTTGTGACTATAGTTTATTCGATAAAATTAGTTATTACACGATTAAATAGATGTACGATAAACCATATTACGCCCATAACTCAAATTTGAACAATTTTGAACATACCGCGTTTATCCTTATGAGGGCAGTATTATAGTCATTCAACCGATGTTGGTTAGTGGTCATGGAGCAGCCCAGATGGTAAAAATAACTTCCACATTTCAAAAAATCACCGTGGGATCTCTAAAACACCTAAACAGATATGATTTAGTTTGTTAAGTAGGTTCTACAAAAGAGTTTTCAGTTGGGACCATGTCGTGCTAGGTGAGCATACATGATTTGTAGTGAAGTTTGTTTCTAAAATCGCCTAATTGCCCTACGTAGAACATTTCGCACACGATTTAGTTTATGTGCTAATGAAAGTTTTTCGAATCTAAAAACAATTTTGTCATGGGTTCTAACGCTAAAATAAATTAAATCTGCACTGAAGAGAAAATCACCGGGAAGTCCCCAGAATTTCAGAACATCTGAAAATATCGCTGAGAGCTTCGATTGAATGATCTTCAATGTGTTCAGCTCAGAAACTTGCCGCAGCTCTTTCGTTTTTGGAAGGAACTCTGAGACGAATTTTGCATACCGACCTCCATTTATATCCATACAACATTATGGTTGGTGAAGAATTGTCTCCAGCAGACTGCCGAAAACGCAGGACTACTGTAATGGAATTGTCACAGGTGTGCCTCCCACTGCCATTCTGTAGAGTAGCGATAAAACACATTTCCACGTAACTAACACTATGAACAAACAAAATGTTCGCTATTGGAGAGAATATCGAGTCACAATTAGAAAATAGATGAATACAGGAAACAACACAATCTAGAGGAATTTTAGATCACAGTACGTCACACAAACAATAGGCAAAACTAATAATATAAAAGTAATGAGTGTGAAAGATTACTTTTTCGGCATATAGATGAAGATCATCAGGGTTCTATTTTCGATGGTAGTTGCAACCCCATACCGTTTCTGGTAAAACCGGAAATGCATACCTACTTTATTATTTTTAAAATATTTTTATTATTTTTTTTTAAGCAAGCTTAAAAATAATGCATAATTCTACAAAACGTCTATACGAAAATGTTTTGTATCGTTCTATTTATGTTTATCTTTCAAAACTTTATTTTTAATAGTGTTTCTCTAGTATTATCATGAGACTATCCATGAAACAGAGGAAGTTGGAGATAGATAAATGAACAGGAACAGTTCGTGTTAGACTAATTCTTTAAATTAAAAATAAATTAAGTTAAACACAAGAATGGTTTTTCGTTAAGATACGACATGGCGCTGCGAACAAAGCAAGAAAAGAAGAAAATACAATAAAGAAAATTCACATAGAAGAAAATCACGTCAAAAAGTAAATTTAAAGAATAAGCCATAAAGCCAATGAAAGGCAACATCGCCGAAACTTGGAAAATATGGATCCAAAAATTCGAGAATTGCTTAATTGCAACAGAAATTAACAAGAAAAACGACAAAGGTAAATGCGCTCAACTAAAATACCTAATGGAAGAAGAAGCTATTCCTATATTTAATAGTTTCAAATTCGATAGTGAAACAGATGCGGACAATTACGAAATACTTAAAACAAAATTTCAAAATTACTTTGTTCCAAAGAAAATTTTACATACAAACAAACGGATGAAACTACAAAAAAAAAATCATAACAGAACTAAAGAACAAAGCAAAAATTTGTGAATTGGGAAGATTAGAAGATGGTATAATACTCACAGTACTAGTGATATGAATAAAAGATGATGAAATGAACAGAAAGCTGCTGGAGGATCCAAATCAATATCTGGAAAAGGCTGTAGGATCTTGTGTTGTAGCAGAAAGTGTTCAATTTCAAATAAAAGAGATGAGCAAGAAATAAGCTGAACTAAATACGGTAATAAGAAAACCACATGGAACAAGAAATAGGAAAGAAGACAAAAACAAGGAAAGGAAGAAGAAAGAAATTCGTAAGGTTGGTCAAAAAAATAACTGCAGAAACTGGTAAGTTGCATCTTATCAATAAATGTTCAGCATGCGGGAAAAAATTTCATAAATGTAGACAAATGAACCATTTTCAATTGCTGTGGCGATCAAGAAGAGTTGATCAAGTAGAAGACGAAGACAATACAACTAGTACCTCAAGTAGCGATAGTTATAAGATAGATTTAATAGAAAACTCAAAATGTAATAAAGTTAAAAAGATTCTTATACATTCAGTAGATAGTTCTAAAAATTCAGATAAATGGCACAAATTTCTTAAAATTAATGACAAAAACGTTAAATTTAAAATAGATACAGGGTCTAAAGCTAACATAATTTCGAAAAACATTATTAAAACTATATATAAAAATTACAAAAACAAAATTCAAAACACAGACGAAATCCTAATCTCATACACAAAGAATAAAATTCCAATGTAAGGTAAAATTCAATTAATTGCCCAATTCAAGAATAAAAGAGAAATTCTAGACTTTTTTATAACAAATTCAGATTCCCAATGCTTATTAGGTCTAAAAGCTATAAAGTCATTATACATACCAAGAACTGAAATTATAAGAAAAATAAAATTTTCATATGCTGGCCATAAAGGTGCATTTCTTATGCTTCCAGGAAAAAAATGCAAGTGAATAGTTTATGTAACTTCTGAGAAAATCCTTTGAATATGTGACCATAATATGTACAGACTGTTATAAACACTCCTTCCGGTTCAGCCCTCAGTAAATGAATGACATGACCTACATTTTCAAAATAATTTTCATATTCGATCTAAGTGCCAGCTGTTGGCACTGCATTCTTGTGAATTGGGTTATATTTACTTTTCATATATACATTTTTTTTACTAGGTAGAATCGTATCCCATTCCACGTCATTTACGCCAAATTTTTTCTTTACGAAAACCTCGTTCTTTGTTATTAGATCTCCTGAAGTAGGCTATTCAATAAGAAATTGAAGGTATTTTATCCGATACGCTAATGACTCACGGATATTTTTCAGGAAGGACTCCAAATGTGTCTCGACCACCAAGGCTGTCCTTTGGACAATATAATTTTTGAAACTTAATGTAAAAATACTTTATCAGATTTAAGAAACAAAAACTTTTTGGGAATACCTCTTATTGTTTTTTTTTAAGTTCCCATTCAACTGCACCAGTTATTTCTGCTGCATCCTGTACTTTATAAGATTTCGTTGAATGCGATTTCAGCGTACCTACATTGTTGTTTAAATAGCGCCTTGTGCGAGGAAAATTACTTTGCCCTTCGCCTTTTATCTTGCTCAGTTTGTCCTTTGAACTTGGAAAGTTTAAGATTGACGCCGACGTTGCCGTCGGTTTATCGAGAGTGGAATTTGTTTAAGTCTTATGAGGAGATGGAGGTTAAATTTAATTAATGAAAGTAAGATCTAAAGGATTTGATGTATTAAAATATTCTCCTTTAACTAATAATAAGTGGATATTAAACATTTTAATTTTCTTTGAAGGATATTGAGTTTAAAGTTTATATATGGAGATTAATTATACATTCTTGGGAACCTCTTCTTTAAGTTAATATTTAAAGATGAATATTTTAAACATTTAAATATACTGGAGATAATTCTATTAATAAAATTTATCAAGTGGTCGAATCAACAAGGAGATAAATATGGTATTCATTTGGGATTCTTATAATTTCTTTTGCATATTCATTTTGAATTAAAATAAAACATGTCTCATTCGGAGTTTCTTTTAAAAAATGGGTATCGTGACGAATTACATGCTTGTCTTCAAGATTTTAAAGGATTTATTATGCCTCAAACGTTTGGACGAATAAAAGATAGAATTAAAAATATGGAAGTGAGAGATGATGATATTTGGGTTACTAGTTTTCCAAAATCAGGTAAGACATTTTTATTTTAAGCACAATAGTGTTTTAAAATAACAAAAATCTTAAAATATTTAGGTACCACTTGGTGTCAAGAAATGATTTGGTTAATTGCAAATGATTTCGATTATAAAGGTGCAAAAAAAGATCTGAACGATAGATATCCATTTCTTGAGTAAATGTAAATTTAATAAAAACCATTGGATTTATATTAATAATTTTTAGGCATTCATCTTTATTGGATTTTAATAATTACGCTGATAAACATCCGGAATTTGAATGTCCTGATTATCTTTTGGATTCAGTAACCTACATTGATAAACTACCGAGTCCTAGATATATTAAAACTCATCTTCCATGGCATATGTTACCATTACAAATCCAAAATGGTATTAAAAACCCAAAGGTAAGATTATAAACCTTTTTAAATTCTTTCTTCAGTTTTAATTTATTTTTTTTCATCAGATAATTCATACAATAAGAAATCCAAAAGATGTTGTAGTATCATTTCACAACCACGCCTGTCTTTTACACGGTTACAAAGGAAGTTTTAAAGATTTTTTCGATAAATTTATTAAAAGTGAATGTAACTACCACAATTTCATTTTTCATATCAATACTTTATCTCAAATTACTTCTCTTTTAGTGTATTACACTCCTTATTTCAACACAGTTTTTTCATTTTGGAACATGAAACATCTAAATAACTTATTGATCATACAATATGAAGATATGCAAAAAGATTTAAATGATGTCATCCAAAAAGTTGCCAAATTTATGAATAAAAACGTTTCAAAAAAGGAAATACCAAGTCTATTAAGACATCTTAGTTTTGAACAAATGAGTAAAAATCCAGCTGTTAATTATGAAGAAATGTTAAAGTTTTTAAAAATGCTAAACGTTTACGAAGTTCCGGATAAAAAATTTATGCGACGGGGAAAATGTGGGAGTTATAAAGAAAGTTTAACACGAGAAATGATTGAAATTATGGATAAGTGGATTGAAAAGAATTGTAAAGGAAGTGACTTATATTTTGAATAAATAAGATTTAAATATTATTTAAACGACAAGAGGATTATTTAGTTTACCACATCTTGAATGTTACATCGACAATCCTGCATTTCCACTAGTACTTACAGAGGCTTAAATCGTATAGGTTTATGGTTGTCTCTGTTTTCCTCGTCATTAATTTTAATTAGAAGCTATTCTAAGCTATTCTGGAACCGAGTAAAATGGAATATTCTAGAGATTCACAAATTCCTCAACAACAACAAAGCTTATCTTATTATATAACTTAAAAAACGTTTAAAAAAGTTTTAAAACGTATTGTCTTGTAACAAATTAACGTTTTGGATTACATTGTTTCAAAACAAATACCAAAATGCAAATTTACAACTAGTTTGAATTCTCTTGGTAATTGTAGTCACTAGAGAATAGTTTCCTTACTTACAATTAGTTGAAACTTACTTCTTCGTCAAGTTCAACGTGTTGCCAAGTTGAGGAAGAGTCACAGACCGCTGAGGACTAACGTATTCAAACAATGCTTATCGCAAAATTCCTCTTGAACCGCTTCCACGTAGTTTATGCTTGAGGTGTTTAATAAGATTATTAACCGGATTTGATTTAGTTTTGCGACTAACTTAAGAACATGAAGTATAGATTAATTTCCTTATCTTAAAATGTTTCATTCGAAACGAAATAAGAAAAAGAATATTTTTGAATCTATTCCTTTGAATACTATATTGCATATATATCACAGGTGTACGAGGTTCGTGACTTATTGCGAAAGCAGAAAGAAATCTGGACGTCGGGAAATAGCTAATATGTTGGCAAATAGACCCAAAGGATCCTTACAGATGGTGCCTGCATACACTCGGTAAATTGAAAAATCCTGGGTCCGCTGAAAACGTATTTATTCAAATTATACGTTCGCCGAATTTCTGATGCATAAATTCGACTTTTTAACCAACCGAATGCCACACACGTTCCGGAAAATCTATGTCGAATTAAATACGGGAGAGGTAAATTTATTAAACGAGAGGGATTTTTTTATGATTGCGTGTATTCCCGGGTATAAGTCGTATATTTTCATGATGACCTACAGAATAAATACTAAAACGTAAATCTAAAAAAAATATTACTCTCATTTTAGGGTAGGTAGTGTCATTTTAAGATTTAATTAAGAATTAATTACCCATTAAACCCCCTTTATGGGACGGTGTAAAGTTAAATTCCGGGTAATTAACGCGAATTGATCCAAAATCATTAAAGTATGCGGTTACCACTGACGGTAAATGGTTTCCCTACGCGCTTAATTCGGTGGATAATGAAAACCTGAAACGGCAAAGCGGGCAGGTCACCTAAGTTCGCTAAGCTAGTAATTTAAACCTCGCAGGAGAAGCTGTAGCCAGATGGTAGTTAAGGATTAGGGTAATTTGACGCTTTCACCGGTTTAATGTCAATTACTTTAAAAGTTGCAAATAAGATAATTTTTACTGTGGAATAAATCTTATCTCTAGTATACGAAATTTTAAATGAATGATACAGAATTTGTGAAAATATAGATATGATTTTTACATTAAATGAAAGCTTAAAGATTCTCTTATTTATTATAAAAAATAAAATTTGTTTTGATTATTATTAAAAATTTGGATTTAAAATTCAAAAAATTTTGGCTATAAAAGTTAAATTCATTATAAATATCGCAAAAAATAATGTTTCTTTTATTTTTAAAAGACCCAAGAGTTTTCACCGAACTTAACATAATCTTACAATTGTTTTAACCAACTTCATACAGACAATATTTCTAGGAATTAAAAATGTTTTTTAGGTTAAATTGATACATTAAAACCCCCAGCATAAGCATAGCTTTTTTAGTGGCTACTAACGTCATTTTTAAACATTAGTAAACAAAACCCGTATGCATAGCCTTATTTAGTAGCGTTTTAACGCTAATGTCTACTAACATTTTAGTGGCCTAAATAGGCTTGTTCAACTGGATTTTAATTTCATTTTCTAGAATGTTTTGCCCGTGTTTCAATAGAAGTGTTATCGGCTTTTTTGAAAATATTTTCACCGTAAACCGAAAGTTTTTGAAAATAACTTGTATTCTGTGTCTCAAGACTAATATAGGGTGTAGTAATCACTTAAGGGGAGATATCAGTGCGACAGGCTGAAAAATGAGGTATTTTTTTTTCTTTAACGGCTGTATCAAATTATTTGGGATTTTGTCTATTAATTATTGAAGCATTAAAGTATGCAAGGAAATTTTCTTTGAATTTTTATTACGATCTATGAAGCAGGGGAGCAGTCGTAAAATGACGTCTCAGAAAAAAGACCTCCCGACGGTTGACAACATTAGAGCCACAGCAAGCATCTGAAATGAAAAATTCGAAAAGATTATTAAATTATAATAGTATAGCTATCGCAGCATCGTAGAAAATTTGAAAATTTTGATTTAAAAAGAAATGGTAGCCATTAAAAAAAAAAATTCGGATTTTACACAAAAATTTTGCAGTAAATCGTGAATAAAAAAAAAGTAAACAATTTAAAAAAACCTCTACGATGCAACGATAGCGATAAGTTTTCTGAAGAGAATCCTTGTTGAATAAAGTCGATTGGACAAAATTTAACAGAGTAATGCTGTCAACCAGGTAAAAAAACATGGTTTCGAGAAAAACGCGTTTAAAGTTTTGAGAGGATAAAATTGAATGATGTAACTTGAATATTAATATAAAACAAGTTCTTAAGGATTATTCTGCTATCCCTGGACCATATAGAAGTTCATCTGCGTCCACCAATAACATTTCCTCCTCCTCACGTCGCTTTAAAGCACTTAACTCCATACGTTTTCGTGGCAATAATTGAACAGTTTCTCGCCGATGGAGGTTCTCAAGTCCTCAACAACATTCAACAAAGCCACGTGACCATCGTTGAATATGATAGTAGCCAAATTAGCAGCTGTTTTGACTACATGGGCGCCACAAAAACACAGTCTTTTATAGACTGCTCTGAAAGCGTCGACGCTTGACGCCAATTTCAAATACTTCTAAGCCGAATATTGTTTAAACATTTTGTAGGCATATTCTTAAAGGACAAAACTAACTATTTAAGCAAAAAAAATCGAATAATTTTTTTTTTCACACTGATATCTCCCCTTAATATGGATGATATATAACACTGATTTCCTGTATTAATGTTAAGTTAGTCATTTTAAATTAGATATCTCTTAATATTAGTAAGAAGTCAATCTTGTGAAAAAGTTATTACAGAATAGAAAAAGTATGACCGACATAGTATTAGTTATATGGTACGCCTTTGGTTTACCATAACAATTTGAGCTCAAAAAAATAAACGACATCATTTTTCTGATCTTATTAAAAGATCATTAATAATTAACTGTCGTTCCGTTAACATAAAACACTTACACTGTTTTTTTGAAAAGTGTTACTTTTAATTGTTTATAATCCTTTATTCTTTCTTCAATTTTTTTCCATACGACATTCATTTCAGTTGTAAATATGTTCAAAAATACAGACATTTTGCGATGTTACCGCCTCAGAAGGCAGTTTAGTTTTCTATTAACTAGTGGTAGGTTAAAATGAAACTTTGGATACCAATTTTTAAAATGGTTTTAATTACAACTATTAGTTACTATTGGGTTGGCAACTAAGTAATTGCGGATTTCACTCATAGAAGGCTTCAGTTGAATTTTTAGATTTGCAGACGTATTACAAATGTAAAACACCTTTTATTATTTGATACTTGGCAATTCAGCTGTCAATCAGTAAAAAAAGTTTTTTGATTGGTTGCGTAGTTTTCGTTTGGCCTTCGTTGAAAAATGGAAAATCAAAAGGAACATTTTCGTCATATTTTGCTTTTTTATTTCCGCAAAGGGAAAAACGCATCGCAAGCTCATAAAAAGTTATGTGCTGTATATGGTGACGAAGCCTTAAAAGTGCCAACATTGGTTTACCAAATTTCGTTCTGGTAATTTTTCACTCAAAGATGAAAAACGCTCTGCTCGTCCAGTTGAAGTTTATGAAGTCCTAATCAAAGCAATAATCGATTCGGATCGTCACAGTACATCACGTGAGATTACAGAGAAACTTCATGTATCACATACATGCATTGAAAATCACTGAAAACAACTTGGCTATGTTCAGAAACTCGATACATGGGTTCCTCCTAACGATCAATTCTGATGTCTACATTGAACAACTAACGAAATTAAACAATAGAGTTGAAGAAAAGCGGCCCGAATTGACAAATCGAAAAGGTGTTGTATTCCATCATGACAATGCAAGGCCACACACATCTTCAGTCACTCGGCAAAAATTATTGTAGCTTGGTTGGGATGTTTTGCCACGTCTACCAAATAGTCCCCACCTTGCACCATCTGATTACTTTTTGTTTCGATCTTTACAAAACTCCTTGAATGGTAAAAATTTCAATAATGACGATGATGTCAAATCGTCCTTATTCAGTTTTTTGCTAATAAAAACCAGAAGTTTTATGAACGCTGGATTATAATGCTGGCTGAAAGGTAACAAAACGTCATTGATCAAAATGGGCAATACATTACAGAATAAAGTTATTTAGTTCCATGAAAAAATTGTGTTTGATTTTCTAAAAAAAATCCGCAATTACTTAGTTGCCAACCCAATAGTTAAAAGCATGCTAAAATTTTACTAGACATGTATTCATTTAAATTCCTGCTCAAACATGCCTTGGATTTTTATTAGATAGTGATGAAAAAATACGTAGGAAACGAACGCGACAAAGATGGTAGTAGAGCTCATAGGTCGTTTGAGCACGAATTTAAATGAACACCTAATATAATAAATGCAAGGTTTATTCTTATGATCACCAAAAGAATAAAGAAAAATGATTTAGGGTTTATGTATTCAACTAATAAAGACAATGATTTGATCTGTACCACTTCTGCTTTTCGCTTAGCTGAGGATGTTTTGGAACGATTCAAGTATTTCGATTAAGAACAGTAAAATCACAAAATCATTTGTAATCATTTTTTGTGAATTTCGTGAAAGTCCAATGCAATCTATTAAATTTTGGGAATTGTTGTCATGCACGATACTCTTAGAATAATCTCACAGGAAAAAAATCTCGCTGATTTAATTTGACGGAATTAAATCAGCGCTGCTAGACGACTTACAATCTAATAATTTTTATTAACAATCTGGAAAAAATGAAATTTATTCATTTTTTTTGTAGAATATAATAGTTAATAATAATAATGTCTTTATTGTTGCAAATTTCGAGGAATATGGGCATTGTCAATGTACCATAACCCGAAATGGAGCTGCACCATGAAGAGAAAAATTAAAAGTAAACCTGCTCTCCGTAACATTGTCGAATACTTTTTCATCTTTCTGTTCATGGTGCAGCTCCATTTCGGGTTATTGTACAGGATAGGTAAGGATAAAGATAAATTTAGTTAAGAGTACTAAAACATTCAGAGACCGTGTAAAATTCCCTCTCCAACGTTTAAGACCGTATGGATCTCCTCAACGCCGTTGCATTTAGGAGATCCATGATGATGATCCATCCTTGGTATGCATGAACATTGGACCCCCCCTCAAACTGTGCTGTTAAATGCTTGGATACGACCACGTCTGAAATATTATGTGTTCAAACTGACCGGGGCACATCCGCATGTTTATTACTTTGAAGGGCAGTTCCGACAAACTTACATTCGTCAACGACAAGCATAATTTTTACAATTTTGTAAACTTTTACGCAACAACATAAAAAAAACTTAAAAAAAAGTTATGAAGGGGCCTATGTAGCCTATATGAAAAAATTTAAATTATATCTAATAGCTCTCATTAGATGTTATTACATATTAAAATTTTTACTTTACAGTGCGTGTTTTTTTTGTATGTTACTCTATTTATAGGTAGATTGCATCACCTACAGCTTTTGGTTATACAATATTTCGTTCACAGTCTGGTCATTAAAAATGTCGTAAAAATGCAGTAAAACTTTATGTACATGTAACTATTAGGGTTTATATGGTACTGTGTTGCACTTAAGGGGTTAGACCACTCTAGAATTTTCAAAAAATCGAATTTTTGTGTTTTGCGCTAAAAAGTGACTTATGGTCTTAAAAATAAGATGCAATGTCAGTTATAAGTGGGAACAGTTTTTAAATGCCTGTATTTTGATTCTGAATGTTGTCCGATAACGTGTGCTCAGTACAGGTAAAACAAACTTTAAATAAGTTTTTCTCTAAATCACTTTTCTTGAAACGGCCGGAAACATAACTCATACAATTCTTTACCGATTTATTTGAAATTTTAACTGCACCTTCTAAGTAGCATTATCTAGAGAAAGACGTAGGATTTTTTTGATATCAAACGTAGTTCTTTAACTATAAACAATTTAGTAGATATTTTTTTAGGCTAAAACGCAAAGCTTTTGTAATATGCCCACCATTTCTGCAAAAAAGTAATCAAAAAGAAATCCCTATGTCTTTCTCTAGCTTTTGAGTTGTAAAAACTAAATACCTTTTCGTTTTTGCTTTAGATTGAAAATTGTAGATAAAATCGTTTCGGCCGCGGACCCCTTAGCGCTTAACAAGGTTTTCATCAAGCGGTTACATCGCGTTCATTTTTTATGTTAATTATTTAGCAAAATATATTTCTTATTCCTAAATGTATGTACAACAAAGATATATAAACAATTTTTCCACAGCTCTTATTGTTTTCTCGGAAAAATATGGTGAAATTACGTTAATTTTCCACGGCCTAAAGTGGTCTAACCCCTTAATCGATAGTCGTAAAAACTAAAACGATAAAAAAATAGTGCCACCCACCTATTATGTACATACAATCTAAGTACCATTTACAAACAGTAAATATTTAAAGAATTAACAAAGAGTTACCGAAAGAGTGTTTAAAGTACACAAAGTCAATTAAAAATCAACACTCGTGTTTGAGTTAAAACTACTTAAACTGGAATAAAAACTTTCCCCAAGTGCCTTAGCGGAAACAAAGAAACAGGCAAACCGAACGACTTCCTGGGTTTAAATTAACTGCTTTTTTCCGCCTTACAAAAAGTAGATTAACGCAATAAACAGCGGATGCGAAAGCCCAATCCATTTGTATCCCAAGTTCGTTTTTGCGTGGAAGCAGTTTCGGGGGAAAATACCGTCCTAAACCGGATTGCCCCGTTGAGAGACTTACGATCGAGCAACAGGACATCCCCAGGGAAAATAGGGAATTATCGGAGAACAATGTAACCGCTGAACGATACCAACTTACATTTATTTATTTTAACGGCGTCGTTAAATTTCCCTCCGGCATTATTCACAACAGAAGGAAAACTGTTAAGTAAACTGCTTTAATATGAAACTTTATAATGACGTTTATGAGGTAATAACTTATATATGAGTTAGTAGAGAAACTTGGTCTCTTATGTCTTTGATGTTAAGTACAAACTATTTTAGGGAAAATTATATAAATACTAGTCAATTTTAAAAATTCATATCAAAAAATCTAATTGTTGTTGAAACTTGAAATTTGATGAGGATTTAAACTGAAATTTAATTTTTATTTACACCAAAAACAAAATTTCTACCACCTTTACTTTTTATGTAGAAGGAAAAATTCTACTCTAACTTAATGTACATGTCAAAAGTGTTAATTTTTAAAAATTCGTATCTAATAAACTAATTGTTGTTGAGATTTGGAAATTCATAAGGATTTAGACTAAACCTTAATTTTCATTTTTCCTAAAAAAGAATTTTCTACGACTTTTTGTTTTTCCCTCGGAAGAGATAATGTAACTTAATGTCTTTAATTGACGTTTTTAAACATGAAAAGACAACTAATTGTTGTTGAGACTTGAAAGTTTATGAGTATTTAGGTCAATACTTAGTTTTCATTTTGACCAAAGATAAATTTTCTACGATTTTTAATTTGTTTCTCAGAAGAGAAAATGTGATTTAATGTCGATTGAAATGAGTTAATTTTTAAAAATTCATATCTATAAGACTCTCTAGTATTTAGATTTGAAATTTATGTGTCGATTTAGGTTGAAATTTAGTTTTTATTTTTGCCAAAGAAGAACTTTCTACGACTTTTAGCTTTCCTGAGAAGAGAAAATGTAACTTAATGTCTTTAATTGACGTTTCTAAACATTAAAAGTTAAACTGCGTTCTCAAACTGAAATTCTCTTCAGATTACATTAAAATTTGAGGTTTGGTAATTACAACTTGATTATACAATTTGAATTAATTATTAATTATACAATTTCAATTTTTAATTGAATTATAAAAGTTACATGCAAAAGACTAAAAACACTTTATAAATATTTATTATTTACACATCCTAAAAGACTAAACAGAAAACGGTAGCTTAGGGAATTCTCTTGTTAGTTGTTTTGGACAGCTTTATTGTTGGATGAAAACGTGCGAATAATCAGTCTCATGTTTTCTCAGCTTTTGTATTTTACATGTTGCATTTAATGCAAATAAAATTCAATGTGAAAGTCTCATTTGTACTTGGTTATTTGTACTTGGTATTTGTACTTACTTTAATTTTCTTTTCTCATTTTAACTAATAAATAAAGAAGACAACCACAATTTTATCAATGTGGACCAATATTTCAGATAAATCCCTCAATCATATTTATGACATACTAAAAATTGTAATAACAGTAAATTTTATACACCACAATTTCTAAACGATAAATAATATTGTGTTAAATTGAATTTTGTATTCGATATTTATGAGATATAAAATACTCGACGAGTAACGTCTTCATAAAAGGTCCCCCATATTAAAATATTGGAGAAAAATGTGATGTCAGCTCGTTCGATATCGGGAAGGAGGATTAAAAAAGCAATTTTACGACGAACGTAAAAAAAGGGTAATGGAGTGGTAACGAAGCGGATCGTCTCCGTAGCAATTGGTCTGGTTATGAGGTTTTATATTATTTTATTATTTTTCGTTCAAAGATACGAGTTTTAGCGATACGATATTCATGAGGGAAAAACTTTTCATTGCAAAATCCATCATCTATGTAATTTTAAAACCGTCAATAACCTTATTTTGTCTTTTTATCGAGTTTGCTATAAACCACACACCCACACAAATGAACGGTAAAGGAAAAAAAGGGTTTATCAATATTTTTAATCTCTTAACTTAAAAAAAATCGTGCAGAGTTTATTTGTGGAAATTAAGAAATTATTTTAACGTTAAATTAAAATCAAAGAGTTCGTAACATACTTATTTATAAAAAGTAAGAAACAATTTTTCATTACATTGAACCTAATATACTCTAGTGTGTATTTAAAAAGTCAAATTTGTTGTTACCAAAAAATTAAAAGAATTTAAAGTTGGTAAAATTTTGTAGTGTTAAGAAACCTAACGTTTTAAAAAGTCGATCAATTTTAAAAAATCGTTCAATTTACAAATCTATTTGCAGATCCATTTTGGAATGCGGAAACATTTTGATAGCTGATAGTAAAGGAGGAACAATGAAGAACTTAGAAGTTAGGGAAAGATCTTGTCTTCGTACTTTAACTAAAATATGACATCCGAACCCACTTACAAAATATCTCTAATACCGGTCTTTACTGAATCACCTGAGTTAGACCACTGGCAGAGCGCCTTTCAATAATTATTCATTCCTTCACACACCACGTGTCATACTATTTATAATCAAATCGAGAAATATTAAAATATGTATTTAAAATAAAAAAAGATTTTAGACTGGGCTGAAGGACTAAGGTCGATATCCTGTTTCCAAGAGAAATGAAAAAGGGTATATTATTTAAGATAGTAATTTAATTTATTGTACATTTTTCTTTATGGAGACTAATAAATGATTTTTATGTTAAATTAACACATAAAGATTGCAGGTATATAAAAAACTAGGTAAAGGAAATAGTAACAATTACAGGCAAATAATACTCTTAGATACACCTGTGAAAGTATTAGAACAAATTGTTGACAAGAAGGTCAAACCAATTATTGAAAGAACTTTAGATGAAGTGCAGAGTGCCAGAAAAAGGAAAAGTATACAAGATCGTTTATTTACCATTAAGCAAATTACAGAGATGCCCTGGAAAAATTGTTTTACGTTAAAGATACAAATTAAAGATGTAAATTTTGAACAAGTGGATCATTTTAAGTACTGGGGAATGGAAAGAGACAATCACAGAAGCGAAGGAAAAGAGATTAACACAAGAATAGGGAAGACCCTGAACCTTTATTATAACATGAGTAATACATTTATTAACAACAACGAAATATCTAAGAAGATCCAACTGAACACGTACAAATGGATATACAGACCAATATTGATGTTTAGAAGTGAAACCTAAGATTTTAACAAAAAGGGAAAAAGTAAATTGCAAACAATTGAAATAAAATACCTAAGGAGAATAATGGGAGTGACATAGGAAGATAAGATTAGAAATGCCGGTATATGGAATGATCTGAAGATTGAAGAATGGAATGATTTTATGGAAAGGAGGTAATGAATGAGATGAGACAAGTGTAGCGAGTGTAGCAAGTAAGGATACAAGGAACAAGGAGAGGAAGACCATGACAATCGTTGACGTAATTATCAAGACAGTAAAACCATACAGAACGCTAGAAATCTGGGCAAAAATAAGAAAACATACACTAATTTCATATACGGATTAAGAATATCAGGTAACACATGAAGTGTCATTAATGGATAACCAAAAATAAAAATATATGTATTGAAAAGGCAAATAATTTTAACTTAAAAAAAGTTTATTTATTTATTTTACATTTACTAAAATCACTTTACATTTTTTTTTAATAAATACGAAACTTATTCTAAACATCAGAAATGACAAAAAAATGGTAAAAACTGTCAATGAAATCCTTTTATTCCTTCACCTCTCCAAATACAAATGTTATACTAGAATGGACCAAACTGATATCACACAATGCGGAATTTGAGGTGACACAAAAACGCAATTCGCCCGCCTATAAATCGCGCGGTCCTTTTAATTAAAACGAAGCCCTTTTATCGTTGAAATTCTGTCCTTTGAACCGTTAATTAAAAGTATTGATTTAATTATGTGTCGGCCGCACACCATTAAGATTTAGTGTTTTCGTTCAAAGGAATCTTTCCTTTTGACTTCTTCGTGTACCAGACGCTAGACGTGTGAAAATGGGTCGCAGAAGTGTCAAGAAAAGAGGGGAAGTTTGATATTAGTTCCGACTGTCCGCTTCGATGTTCACATTGCGCCATTCGATTTGCGGAAGTTCTATTTATTCAATCTAGTTCTGCTGCAAGACGCCTCTTTCCCAGTAGGGATGTGATGTGTTAGCAATAACACGTTACATGTTATTGATGCAAACTCGGGAAGCTTCATGTAAATGCGTTCAGACGGATGCACCGTATAAATTTAACGTAACGGTTATGCAGTTTGAATGGAGATATTAAATCTAATTAATCGTCCGATCGTGAATAGATATTGTATTTGTACGTTTCTGGGGTATAAAAGCCATTTGGGCCCGATGGCAAAATTGGCTAAAATTCGATTGTAAGGCTTTGGGTGGGAAATAGCCTAAAATTAATCAACAAGCGGAAGCCGGGAGCTATCGGTCCGCCTGTAGAATAACAAAAATTTTAATACTACCGATCCGAGATCCTAACGAACCGAATTCGCGCAAATTGAACCGTCCAAGAGCAAAACAAACGATACGAAATTCGGTCTTCACCGGAACGTTCCAGGAATCGGTTCCCCGGTGAAATATTAACTGGGAATCTGGTGTAAAATGTGGACGATAAATTGAATTTCTACTTCTCCCATCGGGATTACGGTTCCACCACTGAAAAAGCACTTTCTACCCGCCTCTGATTCGTCATTTTATTAAAAAAAGTCTAATTTTAAGTAGTAAAAGTTTTTAAGTGTTTTACTGAAATTAGCACTTTTATTGGTTGAGAGAAATTTTCTTTTACTTTGTTTCCATATTCTTTTAGAAATTCAATTTTTATTTTATTTGATTGTCATTACTAATTATAAAGAAAATAAAGTCTATGGCTTAGTAGACTTTCAAATCAATCGAAAATCTATAAAAAAATATATAAATACCTCAATTATATTTAATTTACTTTAATTATGAAGTAATTTTACAAGATTAAAAAGGGCTCTTGAACCTATTAATAAGTGTTTATAGTGTTCCCCTGAACAAATTTTTACTGGGATCTTAGCGAATTAACCCTTTGAGGATAGAATTAAAAAGACGTTTAAGACAGTTAAGACAGTTTACGTGAAAAAGAGTTTACGTGACATATTTTAATTTTTACAAACTATTTACACGTAAGTATAGAAATAAAATTATGATAACCTAAAATATGTATATATAACATTATCTTCGTTACTTAAACAACGTACACATTGCTATAGTTTTTACTAGAAAGCTGTAGCCGCTTGGAGAAGTTATTTAAAGTTTTTCGTTAGCAGTAGTAATTACTTATCCTGAAAGGGTTAACCGGCATATGTCCGCTTCAGCCAATACTCGTATTTCCTGTTCGGAGGCAAAAGATGAATCAACGTAGTCGGGAAAAAGGGGAAGAGGTAGACCAAAGAATTCACCGAAAACGCAACCTCCAAAAAAGAAATTATCCATTTCACAACAATTCCACTTAATTTCTTGTATTTAACCAAAGAATTGCTATATAACAAGAAAAACCGCAATGTCGTTTTCTACATCACCGCAGATGTTAAGATTTCCAGAAACAAGTTATTTAAGCATTGGCCGTACAACAACTTTAATCCTAGAGATGAAATTATGAATCATATTAAAAAAAACCGAGTTTCTATTAAAATCAGAATGCACAAAAAATTAATTTAATCCGATAACGCCCAGTGCGACGTTTTCATAACGTTTAATGAAAACGTATTTGGTATCGAAATTATAAAGCTTTTTGCTCCGACGGTGACGACCAAGGAAAGTGTCACACTCCAGTGATACGAATACTTAACGTTGGTCATTCCTCTTAACTGCAACATGCTTCAATAGGATTGTATACGATAACCAGTTAAAAAGAAAAACGATTTTTTTTTCTTAAAATTAAAAATTCAGGCTTTATCAAGTTAAATTAAATCTATCTAAACCAGGGCTGCTCAATGTGCATTGCACTTACAGTGCACTGTGCACATGACGTGCACATTGCTACTACTACCTTGGAGACACACCCTCTTCACATACCATTTCTTCACGATAAATTGTAGCCAAGCAACGGGTTGATGTTTTATGTCCGAAAACTCATCAAGTGCTATTGAAAATGCTATAAATTTATGGACTTTAGCAGTTAATTGATTAAAGCAGTTAATTGATCATTGATTAAACACAATTAAACATTTTTTAATGAATTCTTCACAGAGGGGTTTGGCGAATTTTGCGATATGAAGAGCAATTTTGTAGCTAGCCCACAGCGCCAGGTCGTTTTCTTCTTGCGTATTGACCTAACATAGGTAAATAAGAATTGCAAAATAAACCTCAAAAAAACTTTGTGCGTATTCCTCGTTTTCATTTGTTTTAATTTGTTATAATGTCTCGCAATTGATAATTTTTTCTTGCAACTGATGATACGACCACACATTAAACACTTCGCGTTATCACCTTTCGCAATAAAGAAAGAGCTCCCATTCACTTTTAAAAAATGTTGCTGCAAGCTTAAATCCCTTACAAGGTAATGGCATTATTGTTCGTTGTGCAAAACTTAACTTTTAAGAATAAAAACTTGGACAGAAAATTATATTAACTCCTTGCGTACAGATTTTATTTAAGTGGTTAAATATAAAGCTCAAATTATTTGACATTATTTAACTATCAGATTACCGTAACTAGGCGCCCTACCATTTACGCCTTAAAATAAAAAATTGCATAACGCGTGCATTGTGCACTAAACATTTGCAACTCAAACGGCACATGTGCATTGTGCACTATTTAAGCAGCCCTGATCTAAACTGTAGTATGCGTTTCAAAAAAGAGATCGAACCTCTCCACTTCATATAGAAATCATTTGACTCGATGTACAACACCGTAATGTCTAAACTGGTCCTCCTGATTTAGTCCAATTAGTAGCAAATTTCTTAAACGTATATTCCGAGTTAGAATAAACGAAAACTAGATAAATTTAATATTCAACAAGGTGTTAATCAGACTTCCCAATTTCACCACTCTTGTACATACATGCATACATGATGGTGCAGAGAATCTGAATAATCAAATCTAACAAAAGCACAACACTTAATACCTTTCCATAAGATTAAGAATAATTTTCCAACGATAAATATTGAACTAGCACGGATCTAAAATCATAAATCTTAGCTGTGAATGAAATACCTAAGTATAACTTTCGACGGTAAAGTTTCATATTCACGCCAAAAAGCAAACATAAAAGCAACAGCGAGTGCCTAAATTTTCGAGTACTGATATATAAAGTGCAAGGCATTAACACCAACTTCGCAACACAAATTTGCCAGTTGTAGATCTATTTTTGGAATATGGAATATTCCAATGTATTGATAGATGATAGCAAAGGAGGTATAATGGATTACTTGAGAAATTATAGACAGATTTTGTTTACGTACTTCACCCAAAATACGACATCCGAATAACTATTTGAATAATATTTCTAAGACCAACTTACATTAAATCACCAAAGTTCAACCACAAGCAGAACGCGTTGCAGAAAATGCAGATGTAAAATGAATAGCCGTATATCTCTTTGTACATATACCTCTCTATACATATACAACTCTATTTTCTATAGTAAATGTTAAATTTATATGAATCCTCGCCAAAAAAAAAAATTAAAAAAAATTCGGTATAATATGTTGATGAAACCCATTTCATTCCTGCTCCCTTCATATAACTACGTATTTACTTATTCTATATTCAGTAACTTTTTAATGTAACAAAAAGTTACTTTTAATTTTAAAATTTTACTACCCTATTTGTTAGAAACTAATTAGTACACAACGCCAGGTAGTTATAATTGCTCCCTAACAAGGAAGCACTGGGATTGTCACGTCGCCTTCTCGACAGGACCTTGGAGACGTTCAGCACAACCCCAGCAATTATAAACTGTAACCAGAGAACGCTTAATTACTCCTTCGTGGTTGGTTACGACATAGAAATGAATAATTAATGGTATCATTTGACGTCTGAATTTAACACTTGATCAGGAACCATTATAATTCAAACGAGAAGAGAAAACTAATCCTCATTTCTAAATTTATTTCGAATCTTAGAAGCTGTTAATTACCATCGATATAAATACGACTAAGGTCCGTTACTACCAATTTAATGGTATCCAAGTGATAGGCAATCTATGAGATATAATTTAACAGATGGATAGGAGTGTAGTGGGTACTACCATTTCCATTAATTAGTAGGTCACAAGACCTACTAATTAAATTTTTTTAACGCATCTTTTCGAAACCAGACAACAGCGACTCAATGCACGGGTCAAAATTTTTCTCTAACATAACGTTAATCACAACATAAATGCAGTGGTAGGAATCAATTTTTATTATATCCATAGAATAGTTTTCCATTACTTTAACTATGACTGGTAGTAACGGACCTAATGCAGATAAAGTTATTATCTCACGTTGATAGCTTTAGAAAACTTTTAACTTATTCGATGAGATTTTGGTAGTTTATTTTTATATCTTGAACTTTCATAACTTTATCAATAATTATAAATTGTAATCAGAGAGGAAAATAAATATTATCACGATCTATAGTGAAGGACTTATAAAATGTGTTAATGGTACTTTCTAAACGTATTTAGTGCTTAGAAGTTTAATTACCATCGCTATAAATACGAACTGACACAGACGAACCTATTACCTCACGTTTGGTAGGTTCGTTTTCAGTTGACTCGTCTGGTCATTTTGTTGTGATAACCTTGAAGCTTTAATCTGCCGGTAGTTACTCGAAATAACAACCATTAACATTGACCTGTATCACGAAACAACTGGGAAGCTAGGCGCAATGAAGAGATAAGACGCGCGTTTATTGTCGGATCTGTGATAAAATTAAACACGCGATGTAGTTTTATCTAACCGCAATCGTAAATGACTATTTTACGTCTTAATTACGTTCAAATTGTACACGTATATTATTCTTTTACAAGAAGAACACCGATAATATTAAAATCAAGATAGGATTATAATTTAATTTTGTTTTACTACTTAACTTTATTGGTGTCATCATACAAATCGTTCACCGAGTAGTTAAAATCATAAGATTGTCTTATCCCAGACTTCGAGACTGCTGAGTTAGCAGCGTAGGTCGTCAATCAAGACAACGAGCTTAGCGAGCTTTTTACTACCATCGAGATTAATGCTCTAGCCAGAGAGCTATTACTCAACCATCGACCCTCATAACTAACAATAAGATTTTAGGTCATCTAGGTCAGGATATATTAAATTTGAACTGGTCGTCGTACTTAATATTCTTATAAAGAGATTTTTTTATCGGTTAAAATATTCATTTTGACGTCGTTGAAGTTAATAAAAACTTTCTGGTATCAACGATCTCAGTAAGTAGAGCGGTTATAGTTAGGTTTATTGAACGTGCATTGAAACTGCAACGTAAGTGTTTCCTTATCATCTAAACGTTACTAAACATTATGTATATCCATCACGACTACGTTTGATGTACTTCAAGAGTCTATACTCTTGAATAGAGGGTGTTTATTATTCCTTAAAATTCTAACTTTAAAAAATCACAGTGAATCTACTTAAGAAACGATTTTTAAATTTGAATTAAATCTTAAAGGAAGTATTTTTTACTACAATATATTTGTTGTAATTATACCCAAAAATAAAAAGGTCAAAGAAATTTAATCAAACCCAAATCTAAAAAAGTCAAATATGTTCTAATTATTAAAAAAAGATAAAAGAATAGAACTGAAAAGACCGAAAAATTTTGATCGAATCTAACATACCATCACAATTATTTTTGGAGTAACTTTAAAATATTCAGCAGACTTTGTAGCATGTCGTTCTTACTTATCTTCCTATCACTTTCTTTGTCTATATTAACCAGCCTAGGGATTTAACGAAGGTTAAGGTACAGTTCACAGGTGTGTCTCTGATTCTATTCATGGTTGGCCAGTCGTCACTCAAATCCCTTAACCCGATAACGCCGAGAGCGACGTTTTCATAACGTTTAATGAACACGTATCTGCTAACGAAATAATAAAGCTTTTTGCTCCAATGAAGATATAAACGACATCTTCACACTTCAGTAATACGAATACATAATGCAAGTCACTCGTTTTAACTGCAACATATTTGAACAGGATTCTATATGATAACCAGTTAAAAGGAAAAACCAATTATTTTTTCTTAAAATTAAAAATTGAGACGTTATATTCAGAAGTTAATCTGAGGTCTTGGCGTTTCAGACAATCGCACAGGATATGTTTTATAGTCTCATCGTCTTGCTTGCAAGCAGGATAGAGTGGAATGGCGACTAGACTTTTTATAGGAATTAAAAAATGAATTATACATTAAAGCAAATCTTAAAGATTTTATTTCTAATTATAAGAGTTAAAGTAGTTGTAATTATTACCAAAAAATAAAATTAAAAAGGAGTTGAAATGACCGATGAATTTTTATCGAACGTAACATAAACGTAACATATAGAATTGAAAAATTCTAACGACTTGCAAGAACAAGGGAATTTCAACTATCCACGCAACATTGATATACAAAAATATTTGCAGGCAGCTATTGAAGTAGGGTCACATCCTGACCACTGAAATTCCCCGCAAAACCTGGGACATAATAAGCAAAGCTGAAAGAAAATATCTGAGAATCACATCTACAATAAGACACCCCAATAATCCATTGCATAACATCTACAACGAACAACTTTACGAAGGGATGCAAATCTCACCGGTAAAGGAACGACATGACAGATTAAAACTGAAATTTACCCCAAACTCCCACAACAGAGACATTATAGATAGACTATGTACCAAATTCAGGAACCCAGAACCAAACCAACCACACACTCTTTACGAAACTTTGACAATAAGTTTAATACACCCGACCTAATATTACTGTTATTGTTATTTCTATTATGTACCTATGCTATAACTAACCATTGTGAAACTGTGTAAATAATATTGCATGTACACTCATGGTCAATGAAAATGAGCTTCAAAACTATGTACGAGAGGGATAGCTAAAACGGTCTCGGGTGCAGTCGGTTTTCGAGAAAATTAAACTTGGCGTGAAGCTAAAGGCGTAGAAGCACGCCGACAGGGTAGATAAAGATATATAAATAACAGACACATAAACTTACATTTATATGCCTCTGAAGTTATACCTTTATGGGTGGTTCCGGAGGCGGCGGGGACAGGGTTTTAGTTGGTCGCTGTAAAAGTTTTTAATTCGGTCGCTGTAAGACGAGTACATCAACCCAACACAGGTGGTCATTGATAGGGATCACTTAGATAGTGATTCGGACCATTCGTCTGTCAACAGATTTCCTAAACCCCTCCTTAAAAAAAAGTTTAGGAGCCCGACTTGATGCGGTATCCATAAATACGAAGCAGGTAAATGAACATTGACTTGGATGAATTATAGCCTCACGCCAAGTTTTATTATCTGGAAAGCCGACCGAACCCGAGACCGTTCTAGTTATCGCTCTCGCACATAGCTTTGAAGTTCATTTTCAGTGACTATGAGTGCACATAGTGGCGGAAAGACTTTCGGGTCGATAGCCGAATAAAGATTAGTCTCTCTCTTCTAACGACTTTATTTATTAGAATTGATGAATAACTTTTACTTTAAATTGATCTTAAGGAACTATTTTGAATTAAAAAAGTCAATTTGTTATAATTGTTACTAAAAGAATTAAAAAAATCTTAAAGATGGCAAATTATTTTGACAGTTAGCTAACTTTAAAATTTTTAATAATAATAACCAACTTTAAAAGTTTGGTCAACTGTAAAAAAGAAAAAACATAAGTTTATTAAGTTATACACATAAGCTTATTTATGGAGATTCAGGAATGATTTTTCCCTTAAATTAACGCTTAGAGGTTCTATTTTTGATTATAAATGTCGAATTTATCTTAATACCGACAAAACATATTTTAAAAAAATTTAAGAAACCGAAAAATTTTCACTGAATCCGACATAACTTTTAGCTAACTTTAAAAGATCACTCAGTCTTTATTTATAGGAATTAAAAAAAAAATTTTAATTAATTCTAATTATTACATAGACAATAAAACAAGATTTCGAAAAAAAATCTGATGGAATCTAACATAACATCATAAGCGTTTTGACTAACTTTAAAATATCCCCCAGACTTTATTAATGGGAATTAAAAACTGATTTTTGCATTAAATTAAACCTAAAAGACTATTTGCTATAATAAATATCAAATTTATTGTAGTTATTACAAGAATAAAATTTTAAAAAAATCGACTATAACGTTAAAAAAATTTTGTTCCTAAAATGAAACGCAATTCAAAATTTAAATTGTATTACAGTAGAACCTCGATAATCCGAACGCTAAAAAAAAATAAATAAAAAAATTTTTTTTTAATTTTAATGAAATCATATGCATATTAGGTTACATGTCTTCATGTCACTTATAGAGGACAAAAAGTGCTTGGATGGAGTCCGAAATTTTCTTGTAATGGTTTTCTAAGATTTTTATACCCGAGGTAAAAAATACAGAAAGAAAGAGGGCAAAGTTGGGGCAAAGTATTGTTGCTTATTGACAATGCGCCGACTCACCTCGGATCAGACCGTTTAAACATAATTGACGAGGATTTTAAGGTGATGTTTTTTCCACCAAATGTGACGTCTCTTTTACAGCCCATAGACCAGGGAATCATAGCTAAATTAAAAAAAATATATACCGAAAGCAATTATTGCGACGCTTGCTTATTAGCGACTAGGACGAAGACAGTGTGATCGCTTTTTCGAAACAGTTAACTTTAAAAGACTGTTGTTATATGTTGGCAGACTCGTGGACCAGTTTAACAACAGCTAATTCAAAAAATGGCTAGAATAAACTGTGGGAAGAAACTGATGAAGAAAACGAGAGTATCCAGATGGATAATATAACAACAGACATTGTAACCACTTGCCACAGAATACCCGGATTCGAAAAATGTGACGAACAAAATGTGGGCGGCTCGAAACTGACAATAATTTACAAGGATATCAAATTTATGAAGATGATGAAATTGTCAACGTGGTACTAGGCAACAACGATAATGCTAACGTCGAAGATAGCAGCGATGATGACGACATTGATGATAATTTTACCCCTTCACATTTAGAAGCATTTCACTCAATGAAATCTGTCATGAAATGATTCGAAAAACAGTCCAAGTCTAATTATGCACAATTGCTGTTACTAAAATAAATCCGGGATTTTGCTGCGAAGAAAAGGGTTGAGACAACAGTTTAGAAGAAAATTTCTGATTGTTTTAACTGAACCTGACATACAAGGTGGTCCGTAACTAATGGGACACAGAGTAACAGCGAATTCTTCACGTCAAAACATTAGTATTAGCAAAATTTATCTTAGTTGAATTGTTAATAGTAACAAAGATAGAGGCCGTTAAAGTTAACTTTCTATTTTCGTTTTTCTTTAATAATTTCTCTTATATTTGAAATATCTTTATGAGAATTGGTAGAATGGCGAATTTAAAGACGGGAAATAGTAACTTGATATCAATTTTTGTTAAGATTGCAGAGGGCGCTTTCTACACCAAATAATACTTTTAAAACTCTCTTAATTTTTTTATTATTTAGATTTTTATAAATTGTAGAGTTAAGAACGATACATTGATCATTTTTACGCAAATTTGGTATACTTATGAAATCTCGCTAAAGTTGACCATTTCTGAAATAATCGGTGTTAATGTACAACCTGCAAAATTTTAATTAATTTAGTAAAGATAGCTACGTCCATAAATTGATGCTATTTTTTCATGGTTAATCTTTTTTTACCCCAATCAAACGTAAATAACGACGAAAAATAATTTTTTTCTCTGAAACTACAAGTGATAAAAAAAATGTTTCAAACAAAATTATCTTCAAATTAACTAACCTAATGAAAAATAAATATTGCGTTCGAAAATAATAATTCCTTAACCACCTCCGGTGTAACCGGAAGTCATGGATAACCGAAAATATTTTCCAAATGTAGTTTACAATGTATTAAATCTGCGTATGAAATTTCAAATTTATTGGACTTGTAGTTTCCGAGATATTTCAGCTAGTCTACTTCGCTGCGTCACCCTGTATATCCTCGGTTTAGAATTTTGTTCAAAGCCTATTTATTAAAAACTGCACTGTAAGCTCTAATGTTCTGTATTTCGAGTTAACATCCTACTTTCGTTTTTTTTTTTGCAATAATTTCAGTTGTTTTTAAAACGATTTTTGTTAAATGATCATTTTCAAGTTTCCATGAATGATAATTCCTAAAATTAAACGCACCATAATAAGTAAACAAATTATTTTTTTCTTTATTCAACCAACAATGAGTTGCTCACCTACTTGACTAAATTAATTAAAATTTTGCAGGTTGCACATTAACATCGATTATTTCAGAAATGGTCGACTTTAGTGAGATTTCATAAGTATACCAAATTTGCGTAAAAATGATCAATGAATCGTTCTTAGCTGTATAATTTATAAAAATCTAAATAATAAAAAAATTAAGAGAGTTTTAAAAGTATTATTTGGTGTAGAAAGCGCCCTCTGCAATCTTGACAAAAATTGGCATCAAATTAGTATTTCCCGTCTTTAAATTCGGCGTTCTACCAATTTTCATAAAGATATTTCAAACATAAGGGAAATTATTGAAGAAAAACGAAAATAGAATGTTAACTTTAACGGTCTCTATCTTTGTTATTATTAACAATTCAACTGAGATAAATTTTGCTAATACTAATGTTTTGACGTGAGGAATTCACTGTTACTCTGTGTCCCATTAGTTACGGACCACCCTGTATACAACTAGAGGCCCTTAAAGATAACAAACATAATTCATTTTATTGTTCATATTGTTTATGTTTACAATAATTGTTTTAAGTTTGGAAAATTATACTCTTTAAGTTCTAATATGTACGTGTTTTATTTCCGTTATTCAATACGTCTATTTTTAGCTATTTAGTAGTAATATTTTATAATCCGAACAATTTGATAATCCGAACCGCCATCGGTCCCAATTAGTTCGGATTATCGAGGCTGTACTGTACTTCTGTAGTTTAAAGGTTAATTTATAGGAATTTTATGTGTCTATCGGATTTATGGTAACATTTAAACATCAAACTATTGAATACGATCACAACACATATAAACCACAAGGATAACTTTTTACTCGTTCGACATTCCTGTCAGTTTGCTTTTAGGGCTTTAAACTTTCATGACCCTTCCTTCGGCTTTGAAAGTTTTCGCTAGACAAACGATTCTCGCATTTTGCAGCCCGCCGTAGGCGTTACCCATAGATCAACCGAAATGGCCACTCGTCGTTTATTTTCGTTATTTTGTTTTTATTTTGGTTCTATAGCACTTTACGAACAGATGATAATACGGTTCGTACACTTTACTCGGTATCAAGATCGTTTCGTTCGGTTTTATTTTGGCAGTTACATTATTTTTTAGTTCAGACGCCGCTTGAAACGTTAAAGTTAATTAAGTCTATATGTTATCCCGAACTCGGAAGCACCAGGATATAAATTTTGGGTGTTTTACTAGGTTTTTAAATTAAGAATAATTGTGTTAAAAATTTTTAGTCGTATTTTTAAAATTTACTAGTTTAAAATGTGCTATCAACAAAACAAATAGTTTTTTTATAGAGTGATTTGTTTCATAAAATTTTTCGATAAAATTTATAACTTTTTATAAAAATATATAGCAACATTAATTAAAAACATCAAAACAAATTTACATGTATAAATGTTCCCTGTGTACATTTTAAATAGAACTACATTATTAAAACTTCGTAACAAGGACCTTGTTTAATTTTCCTGAAAGAAGGAAACGTCTCCTTATCCTGAAGCCATCTCTTAGATATATACTCTTTACTCAACATGAAACGCATTGCACGTTCTATTTAAATTATGCAGTTTTAAATTAACAATAAGAGCTTCTCTCATTAAGGAGAGCTTTTCATTTAGTAGTTTTAGTTGTTGTTATTGTAAGGAAGAATGGAAGGAAGTGAGATAGAAATCTCATTTACGGTACAATTTTAGTTGAAAATAATACGATATATAATACGTTTAACATACTAATTAGTAAGCAGATGAGGAGATAATTATGTTACAGGAAACATCGAGACTAAATTTCTGTAACCTAGCATCACTTACCGGGTAGTTTATTATGTACCCTATGCATTTCCCGGTAAAGGGACACGAGTTCAGTTCTAATACGTCGAAATGCTCTGGCGTTACTAATCGCACCTCGTGTTCGCTTAGATGTTCCACTAACTACTCGTTCCTTACAAAGGAATCAATTATGAGTTACCGGTGTTGAGGAAGAAAATAGAGTTTCGATCGGGTTTTAATCGTATTTACTTAATGCAATCGACTCTCATATAATACTAAAATAATTAACTACTAGGTAAAAAAGTTTATATAAATCGATAATTTCTAAGTAATAAAGCGTATGTGAACTATTCAGTTGTGTGGCCACGTAGGTTGCTTGTGAAATTAAATTTCATTAGTGGACCCTGTTAAACTGGGCGTAATACCTCACCCTTTGGAATGGGTGAATTCCTAACACGAGCCCGTCCCCAGATCAATATATAGAGGTGCTATACATATACAACTTTAAAGCTAACGTCGACCTTTAAAGTGATATAGGCGGAGAATTGATAAAACCGGAGGAATTCGCGCGGTAATCCGAGAGTTAAGACCTAATGTTAGGAGTGAGCATCACGCAACCCTCCCTCTCTTATGATATAATGGAAAGGGAGCTTTCATTCTCCTCACCGTCTAACCGCATCCATCTCTCCACGCTTCCAACGCGCTTAATAAATATTCTGTGGCAACGCGCGTCGCTCCGGAGGTTTGCGCCTTGCAGCGAAGAATGAGCCCGACAAATTACGGGGTTACGTCTTCGCCCAGTTGGGAAATCTAGCGAATTACGCGCATTACTCTCAACGTGGGAACGATTTGTTTTCACCCCTGATAGACCCACCACATCGTTATTTTTGTTGGTTTTAAATAATATGTTAAAATAAAATTTATTTATTATCTTATACCGGCTCCTTCATCATTTTTACATGTCTTCATCAACGTTATTATGCAATATGAAAATATTTTAATATTAAAGGCAAACTTTTTGGATTGCTACTAGTAATAAAATACATCTCTACTATAATTAGTTTTGACTCCTAATAGCCCCAACATATTGTTACCGTTGTAGGTTTTAAACAGAAAGTGTGGCAGATCACTAATTCGATATCGCCTCTAAAAATATTAATGGTTGAGACAATAATTATCCATGATGATACTTTGGTACGTCTCATACTGAGGCAACCAACAACAAGCAACTAGCTATCAACAACAAGCGATATTGCCACCTAATGACATTTTACATAGAATTAAAGAAGACGTCTCACATTGGAGCAATCCGATATCGCCTCTCTATTTGCGATATCGAATCAAACGTAACAAATTATGAAAAATATTTTTTTTCTCTAAAACTACAAGTGATAGTAAAAAATGTTTCAAACAAAATTATCTTTAAATTAACCAACCTAACGAAAAATAAATATTACGTTCAAATAAAATAATTCCTTAACCCATTGTGATATAACCGGAAGTCATGGATGACTGAAAATGTTTTCAATATGTAGTTTAGTATGTACTAAATCTATGTATAAAATTTTAAAGTCATCGGATTTGTAGTTTCCGAGATATTTCGACCAGTTCACTTCGGTGGGACACCGTGTACTAATAACTTTAAGTAATATATTTCGAAGAAAAAAGAAATTATAACTCTATGCCTGTTCCTGTACCACTTTTTTCCTTTCATCTCTCCATCAATTTTGTTATATTATAGAAAGAAACGTAAATGTTCAGTGTGAAAATATCATATTGGAGATCAAAGAACCCCCATTTGGATTGCTACTACTAAAAAAACATCACAACCATATTCGTGGTTTGATTATTTGAATCAAAAATATTAAAAACAAACCTCAATCCGTCCGAGCTTTTCCCAAGGGTGTTTGTTATTCCGCAGTACGTGGAAAATCTAATGGATGCTGGCGAAACGGGAAAAATTAATCCCTGCAGAGGATGTTTATGTGCTTGTAATTAAATGTAAACAGGGAGTGTAACGAGACTGAGGCGGTGCAGTTCGTCATCAGGCTGATTGCGAAAAACGGTTTTTATTTGCTTCCGATTCCTCGGCCGGCGGCATCCTTTGTAAGGAGTCGTCTGCGCAAAATGCAAACACTGCAGCAAGAAGCAGTTTCAGAGCTCTCTCGAGCGCAACCGTTTATCTCCGTCTTCATTTTCCGGTCTCTTTCTCTATTGTACATCGTAAACTTTTCTAGTTAAATAAATAAATCGATTTTGAATGTGGTCCGCTGTGAAAATTTAGTTAACCCTTTAAAATTCATTAATTTCGAAATGAAAATCATTTATGCTGGGTTTACATTTGCCAATTAACGCGTGCAATTTGAAAACGTGCTAATTCCCATCGCCAACATTTTTTCGTTTACACATGTTTATGATAGAATGCTTTTTTCTTTTTTTGGTAAACATCAAAATGGAATCAATGATCGAGTACAAACTCCAGGGCTTTTTCCAGTTCATCTGTCCATTTTTTAGTGAAACAAATGTTTACACACTTTTTAAACTCTGAAATCACAATATCTATCGCAATTAACAAGACTTTTAGAATTAGTAAGTTAGGATAAACATGTCCAGACATGATTTTGGTTAGTACGATTACGTTGATTGGTCGAAAAAGTAGAGATAAAGCCCAGTCCACTGTAATAGCTCTTTACACTTACTAGTACTCAGCTGAAAACGTTATTTGGTAAAGTCAAATAGCAAATGAAGAATACAGAATATTGAATAAGAATATTGCACCTTATCTATATACAAAGTTGCTTAGTTTATCCACCAGAGGACTTTAAATATAATATTTTTCGTGAGTTTTTCTTAAATTTCTGGAAAAATATCCATTAGATTTTATTCATTTTTTGACCAGGTCTTTATATCAGCAGACTACAGGTTTCTGTGGATTAAATTCGAATTTCGAAAATTACAGGGAGTTTAAAAAGAACTTATTTAAACGGTTTAACCACAAAAAAATATTTTCTAAATCCTTGCAAGCTCAAATCAGTACGTTCAGGAAACATTAACAACGTTTAGAGTAGTAATTTCGTTAAGGTGTATGAAGCTCCTTCAAAGAAACCGAATGTTACGGGTTTAAAAATAGTTTGTTACTTATTAGAATTTACGAAGTTTCGTCAGGATTTGAGACCATCATCAGGGTTTAGCACTTACTGGCCAGGAAGAGTATTAAACCTAACAACTTACGATTTTGTTTCTGAGGTGTCATGAACCAAAAATGCATCGAAAAAGATCAAAAGGTAAACATTGCACACTCTGTATTATTTTTAGATCTGATGATAGCCACAAGTTTGGTGAAAATTTGAAAACTTTAAGCAATAAAGTACTTCTAAATCAATAACATTTGGTTTTCTTGAAAGAATTTCATATCACTTGACGAAATTACAACTTTGAACGTTGTTAATAATACCCTAACTTACCGATTTGGGTTTGTAGGGATTTTGAAAATATTTCTCTATCTAAACCGTTTACCTAACTGAAATACTGTAAGAGAGAAAATAGTTTCTAAATTAATGTAGCTATTGAGAGAAAAAATGATAACTACACAGGCTGATTAAAAAGATTTGGATAGATAACTTGTCATTAGGGCTTACAATACCGGGATTCCGAAATCCCGAATACCGGAATCCCGGACGATTTTTGTCCATTATTAAAAACCGGTATTTATATAAAAAAACCGGTATTTTGGTATTACATGGTATTTCCTTCTAAAAATGATAAATATTTACAAAAGTACGTGAGAGAACAATTAGGTAAAGAAACAGCGCTAAAATTAGATTGTCAAACAAGATGGAACAGTATGTTATCTATGTTAGAAAAATTTAACGAAATTAGATTTTGTATCCGAAAAGCGCTTATTGACATTAGTTCCGATATTCATTTTTCTGACGAAGAATTTAATTTATTATCTTCAATTATTGCTGCTCTTACTCCTGTAAAATTAACAGTAGATGCATTATGCCGAAAAGATGCAAATCTTTTGACGGCTGACGCTTCTTTAACATTTATGTTAGATACTCTTTTCCAGCAAAAATCTGCAATAGCATTAGAATTATTGGAAGCATTAAAATCTCGAATTTTACTGCGACGAACTGAATTATCACAAATACTTCAGTATCTGCAAAAGGGCTCACAAGATGTTGGAGAAGCATTTAAACGCATATCCAAATTTACAATTATTAAAAAAATTGTAAGCTTAACTAAACGGCTCACACATGAAAATCTAGAAGATACAGAAGATATGGAAGTTGTGCAAGAGACGTCCCTTCCAATATCTTCCCAAATTAGTAATGAAGTAGTATTAGAATGTGTAGTATTAGACGAAAAATAGACATTTAAAAAAATTCCGGGTCTGAAATAAATAAAAAATAAAACATGAAATTTCTTTTTTAGAAAAAACAGGAACAAAAGAAACGTATTTAGAAAATGTGTATGATTTCTTAATGACAATAGTGCCGACAAGTGTAGAATCAGAAAGAACATTTTGGGCGACTGGTTATATTTGTACGAAAATTCGGTCCTTACTTGATGATGAAAGGATTAATTGTTTATGTTTATTAAGAGCATACTTTAATAAGCAAAACGCAAGTTATTATTTCATAAATACTTTCAATTTAATTATATTTTTGCTTCTTTAATTATATAATGCCATACGAGCCTATAATATGTAAAATGTAACATAGAGTTTAATATGTACTTTTTTTTACTTGCTTTTTTTTGTATCTATCTACTCCTACTCTCTATCTAATAAAATAAATAATATCTACTCATTTCAGAACAATATTTATTGAATTTCATATATTATTTGTTAACAAGTCAATATAACAACTGAGGTAAGTAAAAATATAACTAGTAATTTTTTTATTAATAATACCGGTTTTAATACCGGTATCGCGATATTTCATATTTCAAATACCAAATACCGGTATTCAGATTTTAGTTCGGTATTGTAAGCCCTACTTGTCATGAGTGTTTTTAAACACCTTGTAATTTTCGAAATTGGAATTTATTCCCCAGAAATCTATAGTCTGCTGATATAAACATATCACTAAAAAATCAATAAAATTTAATGAATATTTTTCGAGTAATTTAAGAAAACCTCACAAAAAATATTATTTTTAAAGTCCTCTAGTGGCTAAACTGAGCAATTTTGCATATAGATAGGTTGAGTTATATCATCATATTTTTGATCAAGGTATTATAGTATTCCGTTGTACACATTTCCGGACACCTGTATATTAGAAAATTTTGAAAGGTTTGGAAATTTGAAAGCTTAGAAAATTTTCAAAGGTTTTCCATTTAATCGTTTGCGCAATAAATACGCTTCGTTAGGAATTATTTCACTTTGTAATGTTGATGAACAGACTAAAAAAACGCCACGTCAGCGCGATAATAGATAATAAGTGCTTCGTTTGGTTGTTTGTTTAAGTTCAATAAAAATGTTAAGAACTATGAAAGCTACGTTTGTATACCATTTGTACTATTTATCAAAAATAAATAAAAATATGAAGTTCCCAATATTTTAAAACGAGTTTTCTCGAAATCACATTTTTTTACATAGGGCTTTCTTTGCCTGTGGTTTTCAAACGTAAGCGCAGTCTTATGCAAAGTAAAAAAAATATATATTTATTTGGATAGATTTTATAATTTTTTCTTAATGGATCAATTATTAAAGAATTTTTTAAACCGAGAAAAACTGCTAATCTAATTTCAGATTTAGTTTTAATTGTTTTTTTGGAACCACCTAATGCAATTGCCAGCAGAAATTAAACGCCGGCTACGGCAACGACGCAATTAGCAACAGATTGTCGCCGTCGGCAAAAAACCCAACTCCGCCTCGCGTTCTAATTGAAATTTATCCCCCGCCCAACGCCGTTAGCGAAAAGTTTTTCCTGTTGCATTTAAGAAATCGCCTTGAGTAGCGAAAACTTCTATAAAAGATCCGATTTTAATCTGAACTTGGAAAAACGAATTGCGACAGATTTAATTTTAATTTTTCCTTTTGTTTCATTTTAACTTAACTACTTATTAGCAAGTATTACTTCAGCTTAAAATTGGATAAGCATTATATGAAACTCCTAACATTAATATTTATGAGGACAGTTTATATCATCTTGTCTAGAACTAGGATCTTGGAGGAATTGGATCAGTATTTGCTGAAATAATATTTACAAAGGTGCATCTGTCCTGATCAAATAATATGTGACGAGCAAATAATACAGCGTTTGTTTGTAGCTGAATGTAGACGAGGATGAAGCCAATCAATACAAGAAGACAAAGTAACAATGTAGATGTAATCATTTTATCGAATAAACTTGATATTGACGAGTAAATTTAATTTAAACTGAATTTGATTCCATTAAAATACGAGTATTAAACTAATTTGTACGTGATTACCGGAATGATAAGCATCTGTGGATTGCGTAACACGTTAATAATAGACTAGCGACTATTAGAGATTTAATCTAAACAGTAATTATATTGTTCAATTACCACCAACAAATTCATTTAATTTAATTTGAGGTAAATAATAAGAATATTAAGTTAAATGAATTAATTATCCAGGTGGAAATTCGCTAAAATAGTTATAAAATAGTTTAAATAGAAATATTAATAATTGAGTGATACGGTAATAAAAAGCATTTATAAACACTTTCAAGTTTTTACCAGCTTTTAAAAATCGTACAGGATTTATTTTTAGAGATTAGGAACTAATTTTTCCGTTATACTAAACCTTAAAAATTCTATTTTTCATTCTTGAAGTTAAACTTATTCTGATTATTACCAAAAAAATAAAATAAAAAATGAGCGAACCTAAGACCTCACAATTCTTTTCAGTTAAAAATCGTCTAGACTTTATTTATAACAATTAAGAAATGATTTTTGCATCAAATTAAAACTAAAGGGTTGTATTTTCTATAATAAAATTCGAATTAGTTCTAATAACTACCTAAAAAAATGAAAAAAAGTTTATGAACTCTTGTATCCTTTAATTCTAACTTGCATCAGGTAAACGTTGGGAAAATTAAATTTCAGCTCACCTATTTTCTCTTCAATTAATAGGGAGATGTATTTTAATTCGTCGACAATTTCAACCCCGTTTCGTTCCGTAAATTGCCAACTGATGGTCGTAACACAATTACAATTGAAAATTTCCGCAAGATAATTGATGTGATATAACTACGTTTCTAGGTACGATTAGAGTTTCAAGTTTAGAACTTGCAACTCTAAAAAATAAGATGAGATCAAATATGTATAAGCAGAATATTGACTTAGTTGCTCCCTTTATAACTAAATGGAGCTGATTTTCCATCATCCGGTCTGTAGCACCCCGCGCGTTATATCGCGCGGAATTAATGAATTTTAAATTGACCCCATTTGGATTCCGACGATGGCGGCGTGGTGCAATGGAATGCCGCACATATACCCCGCACCTTTGCACAATTTATCTCCGGACGGTAAGAGCGGAATTTTTCCATTATTGATGCTCAAATACCTAAGGGCAGTCCATCCTTCGAAAGTACGCCTCCATCCGTAAAGCGAGGATTGATTATCGACTTCCATTCCCCCCTTAAAAACGACGCCCGGTGTAAAAAGCAACTAAACCATTTGGACCGCGTACACGTTTCCATAAGTTACACCGGAGGTTGCTTATTGTCAGGAGACGTTTCGGAATTTACGGCGGTCGTAAATTTTCCAACTCCGCGGAAACCAGTTGTGTGAAAGGACGGAAATCTTTTCCAAGTTGTATCTAAAAGAATTTTTTTGTACTTTGGTGTTTACATTTTTTTTCATTTGGACGCTGAAAACCTTACAAAATAAAATGTGAGAAAAGAGCAATACTTTCACCTCACTGTACCATAACGTGCAACGGAAGTTGCCATGTTGAAGCACTGTTAACATCTATGCAGGATCTTAAGTAGCCTCTATCAGAGAATCTAAATACAGTTGACAGTGAATATTTTGTTGTTGTTGCTGCACTTACTGGGATAGCTTGACCATGGTCGTGACCGGTCTTTTAATTAAGGGGTATTGAATATTAGAAGTAGTATAAAAGATTACGATCAATAATCTTTATATGTGGCCAGGACTACGTAGGGGCGGGGTATTATACGCGAAAAGATATTGTAATATGTTCAGTTTTGCCAAATTTGATGAAATTTCACCAAATTTGGTATTTCAAAAACACATTACTATAACACATATTACTATAACATAGCATTTTAAACATTTGACAATAAATAAACTAATTTATATTTGACGACCATTTTGATAACAGTTAGTAAAGAAAATATTGTAATAACAAGTGCAGGTTATAATTTTGAATAATTTCGACAATATTCTTTTATTAGCGGCATCTAATAATTAGTAGCAGTAAGTGCATTTGAAATTTTGGAAATACGTGCCAAATTTTCGATGACAATTTTTATAAAATTACTGCCTCTATTCCATAATAAATTAACTATTACCTTTTGCTATTGATAACTTTAACCGAGAGGTAAAGGGGTGTATCTCCATTTCCTCCTATCAAGAAAACACTTGAAAATGTTTGAAAAGAGTAGATTTACGTCCTTTTATCTTTTAGTTATAAATATACAACTGGCTTACATATTATGGAACATAAGATAGTACGTGTTTAAAATTGAGTGAATCCCCTGACTGCGTTAAATACAGCGCGAAGTAGCGTGAGCAGTTTGTATGTCATTTTGTCATTAAGCATCTATGTTAATTAAATACATACATAAGGTGAATGCTAAAATGTGAGAGTGATCCGATTCTGTCTATATTAAATCATTAGATTTGAAACGTAATTGGGACGCGCAACTATTGTGTGCGTTGAGTAAGTATGTCCTGCAAATTTGATAAAAGCTAGCAACTTTGTTTAATCCAATCTGGTGAATTGCATTTTTTTTCATCTGGTAACACTGAATATATCATAGGTTAGGTTTATTGGAAAGAGCGCACTTCGAATAATCATTACTCCTTTTTTCGGTACGCCATTGGTAATGACCCCTCAATCAACGTCGTGAAATTTGACAGTTCGGTTAATTATTGTAAATATACACGGTATTTAAAACAAATGTGGCAATATTAAAGGGGGTGAGTGTCCAAGTCATTTTGTACAAAAAAGTTTATAATAAACATGATCTAGAAACGTTTCGTTACTGATCTACAGCGTGTTGAAATTTAATTTAAAAAAGCAGTAAAAATTTACATATTTTGAAACAGTCCTGTTTTATTCACTGACATATAGAACAGCCTCAGATGACTGACATGCACTACATTTATGGACTTGCTGATGGCAATGCATTAGAAACTAGGCGGTTGTATACCGAAAGATTTCCTGGCTGTATTGCTCCTGATAGAAAAACTTTCGAAAGTATTCATCGGCGTCTTTATGAAACAGGCACATTTAGACGAAATGGAGGAGCAGGAAGGCCAAGGACAGCAAGAACGGTAGTGATGGAAGAGGATGTGCTATATGTCAGTGAATAAAACAGGACTGCTTCAAAATATGTACATTTTTACTGTTTTTCTTAAATTAAACTTCAACACGCTGTAGATCGGTAACGAAACGATTCCAGGCCATGTTTGTTATAAACTTTTTTGTATAAAATGACCTGGACAATCACCCCCTTTAATACTGCCGCATCTTTTTTAAACACCCTGTAGATTCAGTGGTCCTAGATAAAGACTTAAAAGCAGTGCTTCAAAACGACAATTTCCGCTTCACTTTTAGGGTAGTAATGCTCCTTTCCTATATTTTTTATTCAAAGCTAAAAACGGGCCTTTCCTAATATTGTTGTGTAATCCATTATACCAGTTACTTACATGTGAATAAAAGGGATTTGGAAGACTGTTTTGTACTTTTGCTGATCTTTATTTTTAATGTTGTCTAAGCAGTTTCATTTACCACCATCAGAGATATTACAAGTCTCTGTAACACTACAGTTTCTGTAACACTTGACAGTTTGGCTAATTATTGTAAATAAAGATTCAATGGTACTAGATAAAGACTTAAAAGTAGTACTTCAAAAAGACAATTTCCGCTTCACTTTTACAGTAGTAATGCTATTTTCTTATATTTTTTGTTCAAAGCTAAAAACGAATCTTTCCTAATATTATTGTGTAATCCATTATACCAATTATAGAGATTTGAAAGACTGTTTTGTATTTTTCTTGTACTTTATTTTTAATATTGTCTAAGCAGTTTCGGTTTTTACCATCAACACAAACATTACAAGTGTGTAACACTACAAGTCTCCGCTTGTTTCTTATAGTGTCTCTGATGATGGTAAAAACCGAAACTACTTAGACAATGTTAAAAATAAAGAACAATAAAAGTACCAAAACGTTGTTCAAATCTGTTTTATTCAGATTTTTAAGAGTAAAAGTAAGTAATAACAAAACAACAATCCTTTCTTTTGCATAATTATCAATTATAAGAACTAAAAAGAACTTTAAATATAAAAATTTGACATATGACATCACTTAAAGTTTGTCTCTGTCAAAACTATCTACATTTTTATCTTTAATTTTATTAATTTATTTGCTACTTTTATAAAAAAAGCACATCAAAGTATAAAAAATAATATATTACACCATCTTATAAAACCCGCACAATAATGTACTATTTTTTAAATACTTTCTATTGTTTTAAAATCCGTTATTGTGTAACATTATCTTTTTTAGTTGTAAAGCCTATTCTCTTTAATGGATGTAATAACGACAGGCCATTTATCATGGTACCCTTACATCTACCAGGTGCTGTGAATGACATATTGCTAGTTCCATCTTCCTCGAAAACATGTTTCAACTATGATTTATCTCCTGAATCTCCCAGGTAGCGTTTTTTCGGCAAAGTTTTGGATTATGTTTGTTATTTGAATTATTACAATCGTTTAATCTGATTATTATGAGAAATTGTACGGGTTTAAAAAAGTGGAAGAAGGAGGAAGTGTCTACTATTGTGGAGTAGGCAGGTCGCGTGAAATTTCGCACAGATTTATGCACGCTCCGTATGGTAAAAAAGGGGCAGGCGAGCGGATAGGGAAAGAATTTTTGCCGCCCGACCGATAAGCCAGTAGGCAACATGTCTGGGCGACGTACATATTTTCCAGGCGAAGGGGCACTTATCGACTCGCAGGGTTATATAAAACAGCGACCGCCGCCGCCGATCTGGAGGGCGACGACGGCAACCACCCCCATTATTATTCATTATGTGCCGCTCGTAAATAAAACCGACGATCCGCCTACACTCGCGGGCTTCATTGAGGAAATTGTTCGTCGACTTCTAATAACCACCATTTATTGCGTTTATTTTTCATTGCCTATCAAGATTAATGTCCTCGCCAAGTTTACGGGGAAACGTATTTAGGCCGATGCCGATAGTTTGTTTTAGAATTACGATTTTATAGCGATCGTTTTACCCACACACGATTTTATCGTGTTGTTAATCTTTTAACTTTACTGCGCGTACAGTAAATGAAACACAATCCCATTAATGAGAATTCAAATCATTAGCTATAACATGTATTCAATTTCAATAATTAAATTTAACTTACCGAGGTCTCTTCCTCCTCCATGTTTTTCAATGCACCATTATACAGATACCAATCTAAAACAAAAAATTATAGCTTTTAATCATTTTTACACAAATCATTTTTCTTTTAACATTTCAAAAATTGTCCTTTTGTTAGTTCACATCTCTGTTACAGTTGAAAGCACTTATTCGCTTTGACAATTAAAGAGAACCGACGATATAATATCCTCGGACTAGTATTACAATCGAGTCTCATTCATACAAAGACATTCACATTCCAGCCACACGTAATCACTTTCATATGGGGTCTTCGCATTGTTACAAAAGCCATAAGGGTTTTCGTACTGTCGAGATTAGTTAAGCTTTCAAATTGTGGGCGAAATGGTCCATAATTTGTGCGATTAAGCGGGGTTATTTCGGCGGAGATAGTTCCGCAATGAAACGCCGATTGTAGCCGTCACTAACAAAGATATCAAATGTTAGAATGGCACTTAGTGATTGATACTGAAGTACTTGGCGTGCTAACCACAACAACAGTTTTTTTCGCTCTTCGTTACAAAAAGTACCGCTGTAAGAGCTGTATTAATGCGGCGTTCGTATGCATCGATCTTTCGATATGCAAATTGCAATCCCAGTCGAGCACACACACATTAAAAACGCATTAGTGGGAGCTTTCGAGATCTACTAGTAGTAGAGGGAATGTTTATGTCATATAAAATGCATTACATTATGTATTTAGTTACAATATGTAAATTACCTTATATCATATGATAGGTATATAAACAGATATAACTGACATTTTTTGTTCAAGATAATTAGCATGCATTTGACATTTAGGGTCGGTTCATCATATTCACCTTTGGATAAATTAATTTGTCGGATATTTTCCATAGTTACTGCAATTTTACTTGCCATGATTAGTTATTAAGCCAGTAATCTTATTAAATATCAAATAGATTAACTCAACCAAAGGTGAATAAACCGGACCTTATAGTAGAAAATAGTCTTTAAAATTTACTTAAACGTAAAATAATTAGTTAATTCCTATAAAATTTGGGCGAATGTGTAAAGACAATTTAAAAAATTTTAGGGCATAGGTTATGTTCAGTCAAAATTTATCGATCTTTTTAAAAATCTTTGTAGTCCAAAACAAAATCTTAAAGTGTTAATTTAATGTAAAGGTCATTTCTTAAATCCTTAAAGTAATCTCAATAAACAAAAAAAAATGGTTTGTTAACTACTATCAAAAAGTTTTGTCAACTTAAGGATTTTTTGGTAACAATTATTACAAATTTGAGTTTCTTAATTCTAAGTAGTCTCTTAAGTTCATCGTTGTTCAATGAAAAATCATTCCTTAATCCTATAAATACAGCCGTTAGAATTTTTTAAGTTACTCAAAAAGTTTAGAGGTTATGTAAGGTTCGAAAAAATTCTTAGGTCTTTTAAATTTTTTTTAATTCTTTGGTGATAATTACCATGAATTTGATTGTCTTATTATAAAATTTAAATTTATTTAAAAATCTTTTCTTAGCCGCAATAAATAAATACATTTTGATTTTTAAGGTAATTTTTTTAATTAGGTTTAGTTATCTATGAATTTCTATCAAATTCGGAATTTCTTTTTAATTTTCTTAGAAATAATTAGAACAATTTTTCTTTTAATTCAAAATAGGGTCTCTTAAGGGCGGTTCAGATGCACCGACTACCCGTAAAATACAACGATCAAGTACATACAGTTCGTACAACTTAAGCTTGCGTGTGAGATGCGCACGAAAAGAGACATAAATGTAAGAAAGGGATAGCGGATGTTACATAAAAGAGAGTCCGCCTTCACAATACATTTTGGATAAGCGTTTTATTCATATGTCTGTAGACTTAAAGACAAAAGGAATTTTGAAGCAGAATTGTTTCGGACAATTTATGTAAGCCGGGTCCATGCCTACGTACCATCAATAAGGAGACGTTATTAACTCATTATTGGCCGTTAAAAATCTTTACTACACCCAGCGTTAAGCCGGGCCTTAATCATTCCAATAATTAGTAAATTAATTTTGAAATAAAAAAGTGCTTAATTTGAAACTTGAATTTCTAGTAATTTCATTTAATATGGCCATCCTCAAAATATTTTTCTACACATAAAAGCATCTGACAATGTCCGTACATGAAGCGGGTTTCTATCCTTTTGCTGTAACTTTTGTAAATTTTACAATGTTTGTGAGGAAATTTCTTTTCCCGAACTACGATAATTATCACTCTGTACGTTTTTATATTTCCTGAAAGCCTAGTTGGTTTACCTTTACAAGAAATTCTTTTTGGTGGGCCTCTTGATTTTCGTTCAACTTTTCGCAACATGTATTAAATAAGAGGTAAATTTTAATTTCTTTGTCGCATTTAGTTTTTTGTATAAATGAATTAAAATAATGCAGAATTCAAAATAAACTTAAAAGCCCTTTTGTTCATTTGACACTTTTTCTTATAAATGAATTATAAGAAAAGTACTGATCTCTCAAATCAACACCATTCAGATACATATTGTGATCCATAATATTTTCTAATTTTTTTTATCATTTCATCAGTTTTTCATTTTAGTTTACCGGTTTCCATCAGTCGCACATGATGTATTGTGGAAACCATATCTTTTGTCTTTCAATAAATAAAACAAACTGATAGTGTAAAAAACGTATTAATACGTCAACGGCTTTTGGATTGTAAAGAAAGAATGATGTATTCAGGGCCGTGCCGTGGCATGGAGTAATGGAGCAACCGCTCCAGGCGCCTGAGCCACGAAGGCGCCTTTCAAATCTTTCACGTTTGTTCATTTACGTCTAAGAATATTATTTTTCTGATATGTAAGCAACTCTTTATGTTTACATTTGATCAAACGTCTGCAAATCATATACAAACTATTATACAAAGGCAAACCAAAGTACATTATTTGGGTAATAATATTCAGAATGAGCTCATACAGTTAATTTCAAAAAAAAAAAAAATAATAAAGAGTATATTGTTCATCAAATAAAATTAGTAAACACTATTCAATAATAGTAGATTGCACCCCAGATCAGAGTCATGTTGAACAAATATCCATTATTATAAGATTTGTATTCCAGGACAAAAACAAGTTCGAAATTCGCGAGCATTTTTTAGGATTCATTCCCGTAGTGGATACTTCTGGTAAAGGCCTAACTGAAAAAATTCTTAAAGAACTAGAAGATAATCAAATTCCTATTGAAGATATGAGAGGCCAGGGGTACGATAATGGTGCGAACATGAAAGGAAAAAGATTGGGTGTTCAAAGCAGAATATTACAATTAAATCCACGTTCAGTTTTTGTTCCTTGTGCATGTCATTCCCTCAATTTAGTTTTTAACGATGCACCTTCTGCTTCAGGTAAAGTAGCTAGCTTTATTCTTATTATTCAGCAAATTTTTTTATTTTTTCGTCATCTCCTAGTCGGTGGGACATTTTAAAGCAACATGCGAAAATTGCCTTAAAAACAGTTTGTTCTACTAGATGGGAAAGTAGAATTCCTACTATTATTCCTTTGAGATTTCAACTTGAACATATTTATGATGCTTTAGTCAATATGCATTTAGATGAAAATCGGGACAATCAAACGAAACATGAAGCCCAGTCATTAGCAAAAAAAGTTTCTTGTTTTAAATTTATTTGTAGCCTGATTGTGTGGTACGACATTTTATCAAAAGTAAATATTGTATCAAAAATAATGCAGTCTCCAAATTTTAATTTATTAAATTGCAATAATGCTTTGAAAGAAGTTTTGGTTTTTTTAAACAATTACCGTCAGGATGAAACTTTTGTAAAAGTCGTCGATAAAGCAAAGAAAATAGCCGAAATTCTTATGACTGATAGTGAATTTCCAGATGCTTCATCGATTCGAATTCGTAAAAAGAAAGGCCATTTTGATTATGAATCCAATGACCTGCTTATTATAGATTCACAACAAAATTATAAAGTCAACTTCTTGTACGTTCTGGACACCGCAATTAATTCAATCGATGAAAGATTTGAACAGTTAAAATTACATGTTGAAAAATTTCAAATATTATACAATATTTATAAACAAAAATCCGAAAATAGACAAATATATTAAAAAATTGCATGGACTTACATTTATTATTAGCAGATAATGATAAAAGAGATATTGTCGGTTTAGAACTTTGTGAACAAATTATAAATTTATCTGCAGTGTTACCCTTTCAAATGGGACCACAAGAAATACTGAACTATTTGCACGAAAATAATATAACAAGAATATTTGGAAATCTGTCTACGTATTCTGTTAACTTTACCTGTATCAGTTGCTTCCGGGGAACACAGTTTCTCGAAATTAAAAATAATAAAAAACTATTCAAGTTCGTGAATGAGTCAAGAGAGATTAGTAGGTCTAGGCTATGATGTCGATTGAAGCGAAATATGTGATTCGTTAAATTATAACGATTTAATTAACGATTTTGCTGAATTAAAAACGAGGCGAATAAATTTTAAATAAAAATGCTCTAATTTTTTTCGCTTTTTGTCCTTAAATTGTTGTTAAAGCTATCAAAATCGATTGAATTTGGCTTTCTATTGATCGAATAATTAGAAATGAAATCTGTTCTGTCTTACTGCAAATAATTTATTATTATTCTCAATTATAATTAGTCCAAATATGGAATACGAAGGATTAAATAAATTATTGATTTATTTAAACCCCGCTTATTATACAGGGTGTAACAAAAGTATGGAATATAGCTTATAAATACGCCATTTATGATTTAAATGAAAAAAGTTTCAAATAAAAGTTTCTTGGTAAATTATGGGACATATTTTGACTACATTCGTTTGTTTGTATCGTCTGCTGTTTGGTTGCTATGGTAACCAACTTTATTATCTTAAATGGGAAGGGTATGTTTTTGTTGCATATTTTGATAGATTGTTTCCTATTCTACATGATGAACATATCAAATCATAAGGTTTTATAAGAAAAAAATCGAAAAAAATTGCATTTTTTAAAATATTTTATCAACTAGTTTTGGTCAAAGTAGGCGTTGAAATGGCGCTGTTGACGTCACTAAACGTCAAAAAATTTAACAACAGCAACAATTATGGCGCAATAAAGCGAACACGAAACAATTGAAATGCCGATGTGTGGGTACGATGACAGAAAACGTAATAAAAGTGAAATTTGTGCCATCTTTAATAATATTTACCCAGATACATACATTTTACAATCTACCGTATCTAAAATCTTAAAAGAATTTTGTACTACGGCGAGTTAAGAACCTGTATTCTTAAAATTTTCGAAATCCCGTATTTTTATAACAAATTCCCTGTTTCTTTTTGTTTCTTAATTATTGAATTCTTAAATAGCCTTTACGCACAAGAAGATGAAAGATATTCTTTTGTCTAGATTATTCTACTACAATTCTGAGGTGCTTTAGTTAGATTCTAGTCAGATACTTAAATTTAACATTAACATTACCGGCGTTTAACTTTGGCCACTGTTTGGCAGAGTCTTACTTCTTGGGATGGTAAACATTCTTTTTAAGATATTGGATACGGTGGATTGTAAAATTTGTGTATCCGGGTAAATATTATTAAAGATTGCAAAAACTTCACTTTTGGTACGTTTTCTGTCGCCGTACCCACACATCATCAGCATTTCAATTGTTTGGTGTTCGCTTAATTGCGCCGTAGTTGTTGCAATTGTCAAATTTTTTTACGCTTAGTGACGTGAACAGCGCCATTTCAACGCCTACTTTGACCCAAAACTAGTTGATTAAATATTTTAAAAAACGCAATTTTTCTCGATTTTTTTCTTATAAAACCTTATGATTTGATATGTTCATCGTGTAGAATAGGAAATAATCTATCAAAGTATGCAACAAAAACATACCCATCAAATTTAAGATAACAAAGTTGGTTACCATAGCAACCAAACAGCAAACGATACAAACAAACGAATGTAGCCAAAATACGTCCCATAATTTACTAAAAAACTTTTATCCGAAACTTTTTTCATTTAAATCATAAATGGCGTATTTATAAGCTATATTCCATACTTTTGTTACACCCTGTATACATATTATACATATTTTGTTGATTTTGTAAATGTATCCTAATATAAAAATTGAATATAAAAACGATGAATCAAGAGTTTTTATTTTTGTTGTTATTAATGCCAACTCAATGATCTATTCCTGGCGGCCTTCATTAACGTGTGCATTTGCCCAATGTTTGAGAGAATGGTACACTCCACAGAAAATATTTCAAGAATAGTTGTAGAACTCTCGAAGTTCTACAAATTTTATTAGAAATAGTTTTCTGTAAAGTGCACTGTTATTCCAGAAATCAAGCAAATACAACCGTGTTAATTGAAGGCTACCTGTATTGTACTTTAGAAAAATTTGAATATGTTCGCCACCTAAAAAATTAATCTACCCATAAAAGGCGCCTTATAAGTATGCCTGCTCCAGGCGCCAAAATACCACCGCACGGCGCTGGATGTATTATTACGTTAGCGACCAGTAATGAGTTAAGTCGATCTGACAAAGTGTTATTCTATTACCCTTCAAATCTTTTTCCCACTACGCAACATGCAAACTTAAAATAAAAATACTCTAACAATAAGTCATTCGATAAAACATATAGGTCACGTTGTGTCCATACGGTTCTAACTTAAGGTTGATTCTCACTATACGTTCCGATTCCTTTCCATATTCGAACCATCCAGTTTACATAAAATGTTTTAGGTTATCAAGCAAATTAACGTACACACATTTCCCGATCTGTTTACATACCGTTTCCATACCTGCCATTTCCAATTAGTGGTAGCATACCGTAGCGGTATGCTACCTTTTTAAAGAACGAATTTGAATATTTTCTCAGAAATCGTATTTTTAATTTAGAAAGAAGCTTCAAAGACTCTATCACCATAATTTTGGATATTCTCTGCTAGTACTGGAACCTCATCGACGTCAGAATCTTCAGATAGTTCTTGCACTTCTGGATTTTCAATTTTTTGTCCTGAATCTAGGTCCTCAAGTTTTAAAAAATCATTAAGATTTTTATAATCAATCAATTTCAACAAATTCTTATATTTGAGAATATCTGCAGAGTACATTAAGTGGTAAGTCATCTTCTGGATCAGATGTAAAAATCTCATTTAGCTGGTCTTCACTTTGCTTATTGTCGTGCTTAAATCCTGCTTTACGGAAGCAATTTTTAACTGTTTCCTTGGTTACTTGGGCCCAAGCGATTTTTGCAAAGTACAATATATCCGCATATCTTTTTCTGCATAGACGTCAAACTAGTATTGATCCCCGTATGTATCCAAAAAATGAGAACATTTAGATATCGGTTAGTGGGGGAAGTCCCTCATTCAAGTAGAAAGGTACGACATAGGCTGCGCTTGCACCTTGCAAATATTGAATTCGGTAAAACACCGGTTAAAGAGAAAATCTTTTATTAAAGGGAGACAGCCAAATCTGCGCGCGGCGCGATTGTCCGTTTAAGAGAACACTTGATAGTGTCCATGTCCGTTCAAGAGAATGTCCGTCCAAGAAAGTGTTAACGCAATGCAAATTAAATGAGAGTCGGTCCGTTCCATGAAAAACTGTCCGCCCAAAGGGGGTGTCCGCTCAAGGGGGGTGTGCGCGAGGGGGAATTTCACTGTACTTGATTTGGAAAAAAGTAAATTAGTATACAGAAGTAATATGCTTTACAGAGGAGTACATTTAATTTTAAACATTACATATATTTTAATAATGTTATTCATATTGTGTTGAAATGTCAATCTCCGATACATCTCCTGTCCGTAAAAAATACGTAAGCAGTATGGAACATGGAACGGAATGGATCGGAAACGGTATGGGAATGGAACGTAAAGTGTGTATACGTACATTAATTTACTGATAAGAATATCTTTATGGAAACGGAACGGAAGTGTATGGAATGGAAACGGAACGTATAGTGAGAATCAACCTTTAAACGTCCATCTATTAATATTATAGCATTTATCAATTTATGACGGAAGGAATACTTTTGCTATGTTTGTTTTTGTTTGTATTATTTTAGTTCTAACTAAAATAATGGATGTTTAAACTATGCATTATGCCTGATTCTTAAACTGTACGCTGCGAGTAGGCGCGGTCTTTTCACAACCATGCCACCACTGTTTAATGTAGAAACTTCATAACTCCCATACATTTGAGAAGAAGTACCTGATCATCATTAATTAGATTGTTAAAGGAATAGTTTCAAAATGAAAATTTTTATTAATTGGTCTGTATTTATTTAACACTAGTCTTTCGTCTGAATCAATTTTTTCAAAAAAAAAAGAATCTATCGAGTTCGAACGAGATCATTTTTTTTTCGAAATTCGCAGTTTTATTTCAGTTTCAACGTTTTATTTGTGTGAAGCTAGGTTATCAGAGGTCGTCGTAATAAAAAGTAAGTACACATAAGATAAAAATCTACCTGAAACTATAGGGACTGTGTTCAATTTAATTTCACGATATGAGAAAATGCAGTGATCTAAGGCTCATCCATCACTACTCCTAATTTATAATCACTTTATGATAATAAAAAAACAATAATAAATATACAAGAGTTTATTTATTTTTACATCTTAACTCACATACGATCATCTATTTATTTAGGGTAGTGATATCATAGAAATAGATCAGTAATTTTGAAAAGAGTCCAAGTCTATTTTCTACAAAACTGACATTTTAATATTTCTGAATAAAAAAAAAAAAAAACAGCACATGCAATGAGAATCAAAACAACTCAAATACATTATTTTAAATAAAATTTTCTACGTGGCAGAATAATAAATAGTTTTATGCGGTTAGCGAAAATTTGGAAATCACTGCGCTCTACCATAATTGTCCGACAATAATTACAGATTTGTCAACACGCTCCAATATATCGCGTTAATTTTGTAAAAACCTTGGAGGTCAAATTTTCGTTTTATGGTACGACTTCGTTCTGATCAAGTAAGACGTACACTCGCCCACTTAAAGGAATAACCTTAAAAACAGAAATGAATGGGACCGTATAGAGCAGTGTTTCCCAACGTGGGGCGTAGGCCCCACAGGGGGGCAATTTGATTGTTAAGGGGGGCAATTTCGGTTTTTGAAGATGTGTTTAAAAAATTTTGTTAGTCCGTTTCGTAAAAAATTGGCTATAGATTTCTTATTACTTTAAAACCGTGTGACCTTTTTTTTTTTTGGCGCATGGATGTGTTTTTAGGTAGATTTTATGTTTCAACTTTATATTGTTTGCATATGTAAATACCCAAATCAACAAATTTCTTCTTGGTGGGGCCTCGCGGAACCTTAGGGGGGACATACCAATATTACAAAACCTAACATGGGGCATGGGGGTTGGGAAACACTGGTATAGAGGTACAAAGACGTTGAGTTTAGAAAATAAGACGCTATACGTTTTGTCGTCTACACGTACCAATTTACTTGATATGATTTATTTGATTCGACAAGTTGTATGATAAATCGTTGAGTTTTAATATGTAACTCAATTGTTGATTTATATAAATAAAGTAGTTATGATCTTTAAAAGTTGGTCAAAACTGGTAAAGTTATATTAAATTTGATTACAATTCTTAGGTCTTTTGAAATAAAAATTTCTTTTGAAATCATTAGAATAAATTTGATTTTTATAATCGAAACCAGAACTTTTTAATTTTTCAACAACAAATTTGTCCTTTTTAATCCAAATAGAATGTTTTAAATTTATTTGAGATAAAGATTTTTTAAAATTAGTTAAAACTTTAGTTATTAAAAAATAAAACGTTGATTAACCCTTTTTATTCCTACTTTTATATCTATAGATAGACTATGCACAAATTTACTAACAATAGGTAACATTCGTAAACCTGAATATTGACCGGTATTTGATTAATTAAACCGAGATTGATCCTTTGGCCGTTGTAATTGAAAAGACTGTGAATTGACCCGTACTCCTGCTGTTCAGATCACCGCTGGACCGACAATGATTGATGTATTCAAAGCTGTCCTTATTTGAAAGCTAAATGATCCATCGACCTTACTTTCCCCACCGGAAAAAAAAGTTAAAAACCAAAACCGTGTAAACACATACTTATTTACACAAAACAAATTTTAATTAACCAAACGTACCTAAAGTACCTAGTAGTAAATAGTCGAGATATTTTAAATCCGGAAATTGCGAGTGTAACAAACTTCCTGCCCTCCGTGAAGGCGTACGTCATGTTTCTGTTACCATTAGTCCGAAGGTATTTTTGTGCTATAGTAATAATGTAGAAATGCCCCGAATATGACATGCGATATATACGATTCTCGGATTTCTCCCTTCTGGTCGAAATTAAATATTACTTTGAGAGGAAATCTGAAAAGCGTAGCCTCGGGGAAGTTTTTTAAGTTTCTAGGACGAGCTTACGGATATGTGCTTGTTGCAAATCCGAAGCAGAAAGGGGAGGATTTAGTCGACGCCAATTTCCCGCTAAGCGTGTTTGAGCAAGCGGGATGATATGCAAATGTTGCCTTGCGGTATAGCCTTCGTTTAGGCAAGTTTGGGCATCCGACGATGTAAACGACGACGTTTTATTGCCAATGTTAAAACGAACTATTTCTACGGCTAATTAGAAATGGAAATTTTCTATCTTCCGAAAGACTTAATAAGATGATTTTTCAGACCAATTTACGAGAGGATTAATTCACCGCTTCCAAAATCGAATAGCTGGCGGTGGCAACTCGTTCGAACGCCCTCAAGAGTAATTTAAAGTTGCAACCGCCTCCAGGTTTTCTAGTAGAAGTTTTCTGATGCCTGCAGGTATCGGTCGAAAACTCGAGCCAGAACTTTGATCAGCACTTTTGCGCTTAAACGCTCCTCTGATAATGACAAATTGAAGAGGAGAGTTTTCACTTTTTCCCGTAATAAAGTTAAGGACAAGAAAAGCAGTTAAAAGCGCTCTTCGAGATAATGTAACTGCCGTAATAGACGATTTCTCCCCTTGGTCGTGCAGCTTCCGACGAGTACACGATGAGATATTACCAAAGTTTACTTAAATACTGTCATAAAGAGATCCACTTTCCTCCTGTCTATTATTATCTCGTCTCCCCTTGTGATAATAGTACTCCAAAAACCAATTTCTTCTTTAAGACGAAACAGAGGGGATTAAATCCCTTTTAAATTTTTCTTTGATTTAGCGTACATTTTCCTTCTAAGAGTACTTCGTTAAAAAGTTAACACAAAACAATGTAACCGAGAAGACGGGATTTGGTGGAATGACCGCTTTCGAGTTTTCAGGATGGATAACCGGCTTATTAAGATTACCGTCCGCTAAGAAATAGCGCTTCTTGATGAAACCCTCCCAGTTCTGGGATTGCTTTATGGGAAGCACGTCGGATATTGTCCGGCTCATCTTTCACCTCTTAAGACTTTCAAGGAGTGCGAGAACTTCTAAGCTTTCTCGAAAACCGTACTCGATATTAAATTTACTTAAGATAATAGTTGTAAGTGTTTTTATTAGTAATTGCTTTAAAAACTTTTTACATGTTCTAAACACATATCTAGTATTTATGCTTTATAATTAAATTTAGATAAGAGACATTGAATTATACCTGGAATCGGAATATTGGAGTATTTCCTAGTTCGGTTATAGCACGGGAATATGTGATTGTTTGAGCAGAAGAACAATAACGAGGTAAGTTGTTTCCCAAACGTGTACGTTGAGGTAGGTTATATCGCCTAACAACTACGGTTCATTTGCGCCAATGCCTTTAACTAATTCCATTTAGTTCTAGCTAAGTGAAACTAACTAATGGAATTACCTTAAAGTTATCTTATCTCGTTAATTAGTGTAGGGGTTTTTATAGAAGGAAGTTTCTCAAACTAATTTCTTAGTTATCTGAAGGGTATGGAAATAAAAACATTTTATCAACATTTTTTATCAAAAATTTTCAATTTTCTTTGGAGATGATTACAATAAATTTGATTTTAGTTGCCAAAAATAGAGTCTTTAAGCTTTAATTTAATATAAAAATCATTTTTTAACTGTAAGGAGAATAAATTTGACTTTTATAATAAAAAATACAATCTTCAAGATTTAATCTAATGTAAAAATCATTTCTAAATTCCTAAAAATTAAAGTCATACGATTTTTTAAAAAATGATTACTTTTTGGTAACAACTAGAACAAATTTGACTTTTTTAGTTCAAAATAGCATCTTCTACGTCCAATTTAATTTAAAAATCATTCCTTAATCTCCATAATTAAACTCGTCGATTTTTTAAAATTATTTTTTTTTAAGTTAGATTAGTTAATTGTTAATTTTTACAAAATTCGGTTTTTTTAAATTTTTTAACGAATAAAATCAATTCAGAATAGAATCTTTTATTTTCAATTTAATGAAAAACTCATTCCTTAATTCTTATAAACAAAGTCATTGTGATTCTTCATTATTGTTCAAAAAATTGTAAGGTTGGGTTCGAATAAAATTCTTTAGTCTTATCTCTTTTTTATTTTTGTCGGGTTTTCACGTATTCAAATTTAGAATTCAATCAATTACACCATTTCAACGAGAATTTTCAATATTCGTTTCATACTCTATTAACTAAACGAGATTTATGGCAGTTTATAACGTGTTAATTGAACGATCCAATTACCTTTAATTCCTTTCCTCGTATTTTAACGATTATAGCTCTATTATTACATTCACCTGCACCATATTCATAATAAAATGCAGTTCAACTTATCATTTTAATTTCCCTTTGATTTAATTCAAATTACTGCAGCAGATGTTTAAAAAATATGATAAGTAATTGGTTTCATAAAGCAGTTAAAAGCATAACAATGCAGTAGTCGAGCCGAGCCGGTTTTGTGTTAGTAAATAAGGGTAGATCGCATTTGCAGGCGTAAAATATAATATTTTTAAGCTAAAAGCTGTAGAAGTGTCGCTTGCACGCCCCTATTTGCATTTACGCAACTTTAACGGGGACAAAGAGAGGGGGATGAGAAGGATCGGTGCGAGACCGGGGTTACTCTACTATATTTTGCGAGAAACAATTTTCCACTTTGCCGACCTACGAACTCGTTTTACCCAGTGGGTTTCGCCGATATTGGTTCGGGTTCGGCGCCTGAAAAAGCAAAACGGGGCTAAATAGGAAACGCATCAACTCGAAAGCGTCGGCCGCCCGAAAAGGCACTTGTAGCATTTATTTTCCGGTCTTTCGAACATCAAAAATATCGGGCACGCTAAGGAAATTGTCAAAGCTTTAGATAAATTTGCTTGTAAAATCATTTTTCCAATTTCAATTACGGATATTTCGCTCGCGAAGTACAAAGTTTCTACACGGGAAAGGAAATTTATTTGTCAACGTCTCTAGATAAAATAAAGTTATGCATAAGATCGATATTTTAGATGCTTTATCTTATTTTATTTTTCATCAGTCTTTATTAAATCTGACACTTTTCTTTAAAAACCTCATAAGGAAATAAATTATATTTGAAGGAATAAATAAGAAGGAATAAGGTTCATCAACATTCTTTAAAGTATCTATAAACTCTAAAAAAATCATAGAGAATTTATTTCTAGAAATTAAGAAAATTTTATTGACAAATAAAACTTTAAAGACTTTATTTTTGATTATAAGAGTTAAATTTGTCCTAAATATTATCAAAAAAATTAAAAAAAAAATTTTTTGACACATTAAAAAAAATCGCAAAGCACGAATAAAATATTCATATGAATTAAGAAACGATTATTCTTAATTGAATATAAGATTCTATTTTGGTTTAGAACAGTCAAGTTTTTTTTAATTGTTACCAAAAAAATTTATTCTTAAACTTGTACAAAGGGATATTTAAACCAAAAACTTGGCCAAAAATTAAAACTAAGAAACATGAGATTTCTAAAATTTGGCGTTACCTAACATGAGGCAACAGATTTAAGTAAGTAGTAGATCGGTGTTGATTTTAATAAATAAAAAAGCAACTGCCACACAATGGGGCGCAAAGATAGTTCATTTCTGTCGAAAACCGCTCAAACCGAGTTTCAATGTGTTTCTATCTGTCAAACTTTCGGATGCTCATACTCCGAAAGTTTTCGTCGAAAAAAATCGGGGTAAAGCATGTCACGATCGGTGATCATTCCTGTGTAACATATCCAAAATTAAAAGTCGTAGGTCCCGAGGTTTAGGAAATATCGTGAGTTAAATGAAAAAGGACCGATTTCTTTAACGTTCGGCGAAAAACGCAAACTTTGGAATTTTTTTCTTGGAAACCTCTGAAAAAAAAATTCGGAATTTTCTGTTAGAGCGGAAGTGGATAATTGCATAATATAACAAATGATATTTTTCTTGAATGCTGTAATAAATACAAAAGCTTTTATGAATAAATAAGGAATAAATAATAGTAAATACATATCTCTACAACTCTTTATAACTGAGAAGTAAAAAAATCGTATATCCATTCTTTTTTTCGAAATTTTATTAATAGCATTTTCATGATGTATAATCATTGCAGTATCATAAAAACCCTAAAAAAACGTATTTGAAGAAAAACGGGAGATACGCCCTTTTACCTCTCAGCTATAAACCCATAAAAAATGATTTAAAATCCACTTTAATTTCGTGAAATTACGGAAGCACTAAGTTTAATATGATTTACATAAACGGGCTAGCGCTTTTTGCTTGTAACCTGACGATTTAAAGCAGACTTTGACTATGAAACCGGTCTTATGTTACTCTTATTTCACCTTTAACCCTTTCGCGACGAGTGCCGTATATATACCACAGCCACTTGATGCGTTATACTAGCGGATGCCTTATATATACGGCAGTCAGTTGAGCCTTCTCGTAAAGCGACAAAGTATGATTTAGGTAGACTATCACAAAGAGCGAAAAAAAATTTTTTGTAATTTTATAAAAAATGGCAATGTATGGTACAGGCGCGACGTCGCGAAAGGGTTAATAAATTATCGTCCTTGGTTTATAGTATTTTCATTGTAATGTTCATTTACAGTAATTCGGTCAAATATAATTAAAAACATCCGATCATATCTTATAATTTTAATCAATTTTTAAAATTTATAAAAATTAAGAAATTAAGAAAGAAAGATTAAGAAATGATATACAGTGAAATTCCCCTTCACGGACACCCGTCTTGAACGGACACCCCCTTGGACGGACAGTTTTCGTAGAACCGTCCGACTCTCATACAATTACTTCGCATTTCTCTTAAGCGGACACCTCTCTTGAACGGACACTTTGGTGGGTCCCGTTGGTGTCCGCTCAAGGGAGATTTCACTGTACAGTGAAATTCCCCCTCGCGGACATCCCTCTTGAGCGGACACCCCCCTTGGACGGACAGTTTCTCATGGAACGGACCGACTCTCATTTAATTTGCATTGCGTTAACTCTCTCTTGGACGGACATTCTCTTGAACGGACGCGGTCACTACCAAGTGTTTTCTTAAACGCACATAAAAGATTTTCTCTTTAACCGGTGTTTTACTGACTTCAATGTTTGCAAGGTAGAAGCACAGCCTATGTCGCACCTTTCTGCTTAGCTTGAATGAGGGACTTCCCCGACTAACCGATATTTCAACGTTCCCATTTTTTCGATACATACGGGGTTCAATACTAGTTTGACGTCTATGTAGGAAAAGATATGCGAATGTATTGTACTTTGAAAAAATCGCTTGGGCCTAAGTAACCAACGAAACAGTTAAAAATTACTTCCGTAGAGCTGGATTTAAGCACGACAAAATGATGATCCAGAAATGCAAGAACTATCTGAAGATTCTAACGTCGATGAGGTTCCAGTACTAGCAGAGAATATATAAAGTTATGGTGATAGAGTCTTTGAAGCTTCTTTCTAAATTAAAAATACGATCAACAAATCCTTTTTTCGCAAGTTTTAAAAAAATGCCGGAATCATTTAATCTTTGAAAGAGAATATCAGTCCCTTTACCCTTACATCAATTTGTTAATACAGAGAGCAGGAATACTCTTAATTTTACTTAATAAGTGAATTTAAGCTTTACATTTTTATTTATTTTAAAAACATGCACATATACGCTTTAAATATCCGATTTTTTAAATGATATTTTTCATAAAAAATACGATATTTACATCGAATTTCTCTTAAGCGGACACCCCTCTTGAACGGACACTTTCGGTCGGTCCCATTGGTGTCCGCCCAAGGGAGATTTCACTGTATTAAATTAATGCTTAAAGATTTTATTTACGCTTAAAAACACCGTTTTTCATAGAAAGTAAAGCTAAATACCTAATTTTATAAACAAAAACAAGCACATGACTGAACAGGAAAAAATAAATTTAGGAAGGAACATAAAAATTAAACTATTTATCATTATTTTTTATTAAAGAGTGGAACATACTACCTAATTGGCAAACAATATGGCGCGAACCTATTACGATATTTAGATATTTCCTGAACAGAAAATTTTATGTGCACTACTCCATAATCGTTGAATTTCCCGAAGCTTTTTTGTGTATTTTTGGCTAAACACTCCAATTTTGAGATCAGATTTTCAAGAAATGATCAACCAAAAAAAATACGGGGCTTTAAATGCAGTCCTCAGCGTCAGTACCAAAGTCTGTTCATAGTAGATCATTTTGGTTACTATCACCATATTTCTTATGTAAATAATAGGGGATGTTCCAAAATTCAACATCCAACTCTCTAGATAGTATAAATGTATACAAAAAATAAAGTAAGTGAATTCTAAACAGAATTTTTTAATATTGTTTAGACCTAATTCTCTTTTTACACGAATTTTTTGGGAACGTATCTATAGTATAAAAAATTATAAGGTAAGTATCAAAAGTATCTTTTTGAATTTCATGATGTATGTAGTGTCAATATATTTAATTAAATGAATATTTAGTCCTCTCATTGTCCTTGGAGTAAAAAGATTTAAAATGATCTCACACTGCACTGTTAGAGCTGCGGTTCTACTACACATTTTAAAAATATTGCAACTTGTAGGCAGGTGTCCCAATATTATAAAAATACAAAAGTTAAAATTTTTTAAATGGAATGTATCCGGTTTGATTTTATTTTTGGGTTTTATGGTACAATACGATTCACTTTTACAGAGATCGTTTTTGCATAAACTGTTAGCGAATTTGGTTTCTAACTCTTTTTTTGTCAAAATTTCGAAATGCAGGGATCTGTTCAAAAATTCTTATCGTCAATCGACACCGTTTAATTGCTAAATATTTGTCGCATTTTAAAATGTTTACTCAACAACCTGTTTAGTATTCAACAACATACAACAACATGTTACTCAACAACATACATATCACTTGCTTTTAATTTGAAATAAATTAGTCTGGATTTTAATTTGATTATTCCCAATTTGAAATTGATTGAATTTGAAAATGTATAGGTATTAACAATGATGAAGTAGAAGAAATCCTTTTAGTAATGTATCCTTCATTTTATTATATCAATTTACATTAAAATTTTTAATGTTTTTAAAAATAAATAAATTTTTTAATTAAACGTAATTAAACACACCAAACATCCATTTTGTTCTACATCAATAGTATGTAAAACAATGTCGATCCCGCAAATAAACCAGTTATTGTTCCCCTTTCTTTCCATAGTATACCAGAGCTCCCCGAACGTTGAATAATCCGGAATTTCACCGGAAGAATATAAAATCGATTTTAAAATTTGATTAAATTTCGATTAGCTCCAAACACCCCGAACGCAATTTCGACTTTCTGTTGATGCGACAAAAACAAACTACTGATAAATCATGTTTCAACCGATGTTCAACCGATCTGTATTCGTTTCGGTGTCATCCGCTTGCGATAAACTATTCTGTTTAGTCAAGTACACACACTTGAAAATGGGTTACAACGTTGCACATTTTGTTACATAACCGTATTTCATCGCATTTTTAGCCTCCGGACCGAACATGTAACATTCATGAAGGGGGTAAAGCGTGGTGCACTTTAGTTGATTTACAGTGTTTGATATTATTAGGCTTTTAGCACGCTATTTTATGTTAAGTAAAAAAATTTATGATTATCTTGACCCAGCTTGTTTATAACAGAAAGAGCAATCTAACAATAACTCTATTATGTAGATCGAATTAAATTAGAGGCAATAACTTTATTACTTGTAGTAGTCAACAAGGTTATTTTCCTTTATGATATCAGTAAAAGAAATAAAAAAGACAATAACATTTCATAAAATCCATATAGCATTTTTTTAAGTTTTTTACTTAATTGAAATAGACATTAAATAAAAAACTTCTCTTGGGAAAACCGGATGTGAAATAAGCCTCTCACCTGCGGATTTCCCTTTGAAAATGTACACCGAATGCACCGCATCGTATCTACCCGGTAATTCTAAAGGGAAATATGCAAAAAGAGGTAATAACAAAGGTAGGAAACTCGTTCACTTTTCAGAACTGAAATCTGAAACATTGGAGCATTCGTTTCTGCTGGACATGAGAGTTAACTCTCAGGTGAACAGCTCTTCACTGTTTTCCTTTGTGCTTTGCATGTATCCATAAGTACCATAACAAGAATACAAGGAATAAAAGAAATATGTTTATTTATTTTTTTTTGTGATAGAAGAGATTTAATTACTACAGAAAATAGAGTTTTTATGTTTTAATTTAATGTAAAAATCGTGTTTTAATTCCTGTGAGTAAAGCCTGGGCGAGTTTTTAAAGTTAATTAAAAAAATTGTAAAGTTTTTTCAATTTTCTTTCTAATTTCTTTGTGATAATTAGAGTAAATTTAATTTTTATAAGCAAAAATGAAAACTATAATTTAATGTAAAAATCATTATCTACTCTCTAAATAATTAACTTTTAAAAAATTAACTTAAAAGTTTTTCAGAATTTTTGAAATCGGTCAAAAAATGTGCGAGAACTCTTCAATCTTTTCAGTTCTTTTTTTTTAGTTTTTGATAAAAATAAATGAGATGTTTTTAATAAAAACTACAAGTTTTAATTTAATATAAAGATCGTTATTTAATCTCTAAAAATAAACTCTGTACTATAACCCGAAACGGAGCTGCATCATAAAGAGAAAAGTGAAAAAGTAAGCTCTCTCTCACTAACATTGCCGAGTACTCTTTCATGTTTCTCTTCATGGTGCAGCTCTCTTTCAGATTATAGTACGATGTTTTAAAATTGATTATTTTTTTAAGTTGAATTAGTCAAGTATCAAAAGTGTTTACCAACTTTAGGATTCTTTTATGACAACAATTATAATAAAATTAATTTCTTAAACTACATAGAATCTTTTAGCTGTTTGACTGCTAAGCAGTTTTTGCAAGAACGCTCGACAACTGCGGAACATATTTTGACTTGATGTTGATTTGAGCAAAGTACGTGTGAGGTCAGACTACGTGAACTCCAATGGTGCAACAAAGGCACACTGATACTCGCAGTGCAAAAGCGCTGCATCGCGGTTTTCGACACAAATGAACGAAGCGCTTTCGCACCTCGTAGCAGTCAAACGATTAATATCATTTAAAGTAAAACTTTTTCTAATTCTTATACAAAATAAAGTCGTTTACAATGTTAATTATGCTCTTGATGGTACTAAACAAGAATAATTCTATTGTAGAAATTAACATTTGATATTTTAATTCTTCAATAAAGCACAAAAGAGATTATTATCTTGTAGATTTCATTGTGCGAAATTAGATCCAGTACGCATTTGTTCCTTGTAGAACACGTTGCTGAAAATCGACTTTTTTTTGACAATGTACAACATGTGTATAAGAAACAGATCAAATTGTACAATCAATTTTTTTTACTAACTACTTTATTTTATATCAAAATTCACTAAAGTTATTACACCATGTTTAAAATGTGAATGTATACCTTTTGATATCTTGATCTTAAACATTACTTCCAATAATTAACTACACGTTTTAAAAATTCTGTTTCACCATTTTGTCTAACAGTTATAATGCCACCGTTTTTAATGATACCAAGCTAACTTAAAGTTTATAATTGAATAAAACAAATTAAAAAATTCAATTTTTAATGGTGGGTAAGATTGAATATACATTCACTTATTTCAAAATATAAAGTTGTTTTTTAGAGTGTTCTATTTTATTTAAGTAATGTATTGAGCAATAAGGAATTAATTCTTTTTTTTTAGTATTAACCCTTTGACTACTACGGGCGCAAATGTGCGCCCATCGAAAGGTATCACTGCAGTCGCACATATGTTATCATGGAGGGGTGGCTCTTACCAGTTGGGATGTTATGTGAGCCCGGACGCTCTTTGTTCGAGGGTCACTAATTGTAAGATCCGGTTTTGTGTCACGCTCCGGTTTATTTATATGATAAAATCTACCTAGAAGTAAATCAGTTGTACTATAACCCGAAATGGAGCTGCACCATGAAGAGAAAGATGAAAGAGTACTCGGCAGTGTTACGGAGTGCGGACTTACTTTTTTATCTTTCTCTTCATGGTGCAGCTCCATTACGGGTTATAGTACCTTGTAGCTTGCAAGAAGCAGTCGAATATAATTCGTGGTTAAGGTAAGAGTTGCTTTTATTTCACTTGCGAAACCCTAAAGCTAACACATACCGTGCGCACCCGCTGAGCTGCGGATATGTTTAACGTAAGTGGAAAAAGGATGAGAATAAGGCTTCCATTATATATCTGGCCGATTGGAGCTGATATATGCCTCTTTATCTAACTCGTTAAAGTCGTATGCAATCCGATGCCTTGTCTAACATATTGACCTGCCCTATCCGCAACTCGAATGTGTGCAGACTGTATGTGTTCATTGTGAATGTGGATAAAGTAATAGTAATTGGATTCTGAACCATAGTATAATTTAATAAATTGTAAAATGTATTCAGGGTGCGTGAAAAAGTATTTAGTCCCCAGGGATAACTATTGTTATCCCTGTCAAAGGGTTAAGAGAAAAAAGTTTTATTTTGTACTGTATGCTTTTGCAATACTGAAGAGGCTTTGCTAAATAAAAATCATAAACAACAACAAATAATCGCCCACTTAAGCATTTTCAATAACTTTAACTGAAAAGAAATACTTGTTTAAGTTAGTCAACAAATTGAATTTGTTGATTGAATCAAGATTACCTTGTGTAATTGGGATTAATTATAAAGTTGTATTCGATAAAAACTCTTCAATCTATTAGTTTCTTTTTAATTTTTTGATCATATTTTAACCAAAATATCACAAAATAAAATAAAACTAATAAACCATAAGTACTATGTGTAATTTTTATAAAAGTCAAGAAGTAAAAAAGGTATGTTTAATTATACAGAAAAAGTTCGATAACATCAAAATCAGTAATCCATTAAATACTCGAGTAGCACTCAAACTAATAATATTGAGGTGTGGTCGTTATGCGCGCAGGTAGGAAAACGAAATTTGACAGATCTACCAATAATTTGGATGATAATTCCGATCGTACGCCGAAATAAACGAAATTATGTGTTTGACCCGTTCCAAAACTGATTGATTTCAAGTGTGATTACAATACCTGTAATGTATGCAAGCAGATAAACAGAAATTCCATTAATTTGAACGGTGACGGTTTACAGTAACAACAGCGGATAGAAATTATGCTTTCATTTCAATCGTAATGAATCCCTGACGATTTTCCGCGAACGTTTTCTTTATCTCCTTCATTCGTTTAAAACCGGAGACCTTTAAAGTAGTGAGAAAACCTTATTTTAAACCCGTGGGCTGCATAAACTATTTTAATTACGAAGGCACCTAATAAATTACCTCATCTTTTTCGTTCCTCCAGGCCCTTTTAAAGTTTACGGGAAAGAAATTCGCGAAACTTCGCGATTTCGAAGTTCCTACCCACCTTTAGGATTTATTAAATATTTTAACACTTTTTGCACAATACTTTTTTCCTCATAAAAAACTCCCGTAGTTCACTTCTAATTAACTCATCGAACGAGTATAGAGTTTACAAAACAAATAAAAATATTAAATAAATCTCGCGTATAAACCAGACGCTGTCGCTCAAATTGAAAGCTGAACATTTTGTATTTTTTTTAATAGATAAAATGATGAACAAACGGGAAACCTACAAAAAAATCTAACTCATCTGCTTTTAATCTGCGGACCGTTTCAGTGGTTGTGTCATTTAGTTTGCTTTATTGTGAGAGCGTTCAATACGAATTTTTGCAGTTATTTGTTCAGGTTATTTGTACGGTGAACGATATTTTGTTGACTGTATCAACAATCACATACATTGTTTTTTCGACTTTTAAAATACCAAAAAAAAATGTTAACAGGAATTAAAAACGCCTAAAAAAGTTATTTAAACATACAATTAAATTATAACTCTGCTAGGGGATGATAGAACTTTTTGGGTATTTAGTTAATTGCTTAATTCAACTCCGTTCTCATAACTGCATTAAACTCTGCCGAATTATGCAACAGCGAGGAGCTCTAGCTCTTGTCAGGGTGTTATTCGAACGTTGTCGAATACGTTCAGCGAATTGGCAAGCCAAGAAGTTTTAATTGAACGTGGACAGTACCGGCGGCAGCCAGACGTGCATAAAGGATTATAGGAAAAAGTCAGGGGCCACGTTGTAAGCCAGTTCCCGGACTGGTACAAACTTGACTCTACCGAGCGTGCTGAACAAACCGCACGAGTACCAGATGTAATAAAAGTTTTGACACTGAAATGAAACTAAATGTTTTAACAGTTGTTAACATTACTAGGTTTCGGTAAGTACTTTTAACAAAAAATAATAATAATAATAAATACAGGGTGTCAGGAAGTAATGTTTAAAGATTTTAAAGGTGTATATTATGGTTAAAAATAACTTAAAAGGTCTTTATAAAGGTATGTTCGTAAACAAACTGTTTACAAGATATCAACGGTTTTATTGCGATGACAATGCAATATTATTGTATTACTTAACATTTAACTAGTTCGGTATAGATTCACAGCCTACACTCTTTCAAATCTACTACTTCTAGTTAATTCCCCACTTTTACGAGTATGATAGATGAAACATTTCTAGTCCTATAGAAAATTGAATGAAACGTAAAGTTTTTACTGAAGAGATTTATTAGCACTTGACTACCAGGTTTTGATCATACAATTGATCGTCATCAGGTCGATTTATTCGACAACAACGGATTGTTGTCGGGTTTATACCTTATTGTTAGACTTGAGGTGTTGAAATCAGAGTGTCGCATCTTTAAACGTTGGGTAACTTTTTTCAAAATGTATTTATTACTTTTCGATTTTAAATATTTATATTTTAGCAATATGGTTAATGATTCTCCATTTTAATTGGTATTTTTGACAATAAATTGTAAGGTCAAAGCATGGTAGCCAAGTGTTAATAAATCTCTTCAGTGGAAATTTTACGTTTCATTTCTTTAATTTTCCTCTTAACTGAAGAGTGGCGTTATTAATCTTTACTCCCTTTAGATAAGTCATTGTATAATAACAGTACAACAACCAACGATTTCAATATATGGAATACAAGTCTATATACAATTGAAATGTATGTACTAACTTAACCTCTTAAGCGCTTATGCCGAATATAGTCATCATTACGAAAGTCACTACAAAATGGGTATAACGAACATATCCGCAATCTAGATATTACAGTGATATTGGATGGGCAAAATGATTTAGTCTGTATACGATGTATCATTGAAGGTAGGGCACTCTGATATAATACATGTTTTAACTTGTTTTTGCACTTCGATAGTTCCATCCCTTTTGTATGCAGTTTTTCGACTCCGCCGAAATTTTTATCAATGGTAGGTATTATAACTTATTCACATACATTTTGTAAAATTAGATATAGAAAGGATAATTTATACTATTTTCGGCGAAAGATGTCTCATGCGTCATTGATTAATTATATTATCCTAGACAACTACTTTCGGTTTTCGTCTCTCTCTGACACGTACAATTAAATAAAAAAAATTATTTGACATATGTCGAGAAAACGGCGACAACTAATGACGCATGAGACATCTTTTGCCGAAAATCCTATAGCATATTTCTTATAAATGAAATTGATAATTAAAATGATGAAGTTAATCATTACTTCCCGTTAAGTCGGAAGTGTCATAATCATGAAAATATTTTACGTCAGTTGAACCATTAGTCTACCTACAAAATTTCATAAAGATGCCACTTAACCTCTAACTGGTGACGTATGGGTCTCTGGGACCCGTGATTTTTGATTTTGGTTGCCAGTTTTTTTATAGGCTATTACCGTTTATTTAATACCGCCCTTGTTAATAGTAATAAAATGAGCAGAATCCACTTTTCTAATTAAGTAAGGTTTGAAGTGAAGCATAAAACGGCAAACTAAAAGAAAAATTGAAGAAAAATATACCAAAGGCTCTTAAAAAACTTGGGTCCCTAGGACTCAAAGTCACCACGTACGTCCTCCCACATGCACGTCACCAGTTAAAGGTTAATAATAATAATAACTAAAACCTGTAATTATATATTTTTTTCATACGATGAGCATGATGGCTGCGAAAATGAAGATGGTGGGAATGACGGATATATTTGCATGCAACAGAAAGTATCGCCCACTAGGGTTTCCACTTACGCTCAACGTAAAAAACGCTTAAGAAAATCCATAGGATGAAGATTGGAAAATCATGCAAGTTTTTATACCCGTGCATTAGTGACGATATTTAAGATAACCTGATTTGATCGTTCCGAACTTCTTTCTCTGAGGGTTATGGAAGTCACGCGTTCCTGGAAGCAAGCGACAAATTTTTGCAGCTCTAAAAGATAGCAACTAATTGCATAACCGCCTACATTTTCAATTAAACCATGGAAAATACCATTTTCAAACCTTGCTGCTATATATTTTAAAGCTTCAAGTAAAAGTTTTAAAAAAGGCTCGTCAAAAATTTCCTTTCGGTTCCAAATCATAACCAAACAGCATCGGGTGAATAATTTTGGAACACCTTGCATCAATAGTTAAATTTAGGAAATTTTCCTTCTATACTTAAAAATGTTCGGAACAAGGAGTTTCGGAAAAAGTTGAAAATGAAAGAAAATCGTCTTAATCTCATATCCTTCTTAAACCCAATTAAATTCCTGGTCAAATATTCATTTTGTTACCCTAGAAACAAATTTTTATGTTCAGCACTTTGTGATTTTGGATTTGTTTAAGTTGTTTCTCACTACCAAAAATACTTGAGATGTTTTAGATTCTGAATAAGATTGAGTTACGGATTTTCTTTCGTACTTAAAACATTCTTCACTTTTAGGAATAGAAGAAAACTACCTCAAATCTAGTCAAATTAACGATCAAATACTTACTAATATACAGTGTGTCCCCGGATAGGTGAAACGACTCTTACAAAAGGTAAAAAATGTTCGATGTGAATTTTCATCTTTTGGGGTTTAGCCCTGCTTGGTTAAAGATTAATTTGTAACATATTTTCACTTAAAGAAAAACAAGCGAATCTGGACAGTGAAGAAAAAACTCTTTCTGCAGCAGCTAAAGTACCTTTTCTGTTTACCGTACATCAAACTGTTACTAACAATAAGATATTTTGTTCAGGATGAAACGTTATGTCCATATGCAATTTTTTCGAATGATCGGCCTACTTTGATAAAATGCATTGTTGTTTTCGTTAGTAGCACATCACGTTTTTTTTTGTCGAGCATCATACGTTTTTGGGAGAAATAAGGGAAACGCTCTTAAACTAGTTTAAGAAAAACGCAATAAAATAGAGAGTATCTCCGGTTAAGCAATATTTCAAACATAAAACAAAAACAATTATTGCCAGATATTTAAAGTTACTACCTGTTTACTTAACTCTAATAAATCATTATAAAACACGATTATTACAGGATACTTAATTATTAAAGGTAACTCTAAGGCTTAACGTTAATAACACACTATTGTAATAATAGTAAGTTATAATATCAAACTACGTGGAATTTTCTATTAAGTCTTCTCCTAACGTCATAGATTTTTCAACACGATTTCGAAATGCTCTAAAAGCTGCCTGCACATGTTCTATAGGAATAGATCGCACTGCACACGCTACTCTATTTTTCAATATTTCAAGGTTATTGGAAATCCTGTTTTGGTGAACTATTTGTTTTACCCTTCCCCAAACAAAAAAATCCATAATTGAAAAATCCATCTTTCACCAAATTTATTAATGAGCCAGTTAGTGATTATTTGTGTTGAATGGGCAGGCCAACCGTCATGTTGGAAGAAATGCGTCTATCGAGCATGCAAAAGAAGTTCGTCAACAAATTTAATCTTCCTTCAATAAAGAACGATCCAATGACGCCTAATTCATATGACACAGCAAATCACACATTTACTTTCTTAAAATACTGCATTTTTCTATTAATATTACATAATGGGGATTGCCTCTGCTCCAGTACTAATGAAAATAACAATGCGTTTTATCAAAGTAGGCCGATCATTCCAAAAATTTGCATATGCACATAACGTTTCATCCTGAACAAAATATCTTATTGTTAGTAACAGTTTGATGTACGGTAAACAGAAAAGGTACTTTAGCTGCTGCAGAAAGAGTTTTTTCTTCACTGTCCAGATTCGCTTGTTTTTCTTTAAATGAAAATATGTTACAAATTAATCTTTAACCAAGCAGGGCTAAACCCAAAAAGATGAAAATTCACATCGAAAATTTTTTACCTTTTATAAGAGTCGTTTCACCTATCCGGGGACACACTGTATGTATAACTATAACAGCGAAACTTTAAAATATTAGGTTTAAGCAGTTGATGCTTTTGAATTCGTTTAAGTCGACATTTTTTCCATTAAAAAGTATGAGATATTCTTAACAATAATCAATAGTAAAAAACCTTTCCAACACATTGGACTTGGTTACTGTTTCTTTTTTTCTATTTACTAAATGTTGAGATATTTTTGATTTGGGATTGGATTGTATTTCATAGACTTAAGAAGTTAATAGTTAATTAAGACATATTCCCTAACATAGGAATCATTGATTGTTGTACTGTTTCTATACAAAGACTTAACTAAAGATGCGTTCTTATGAACCAAATTTAGTTGACTGATTTTAGACCATCAACTAGTTGATCTAAATAGTCAAAGTTTTGTCGTTCAAGTAATGAGTCATCGTGAGTTACTATCAAGTTCAGATTTGTCTCGAAACGTGTGAACTTAGATCTTGGAAATTGACATTCATCTTTTAAAGAGTGCGTAGTATGTTTGGGTGCGGGATAACTAGGGTAAACTCGTCAAATCTCGGTCATGTGCCTAAAGTCTTTAGGAATCCTTTAAAGACGATAGGAATCCTTTCTTTGGGGGGTCGGTATTTGGGCAGTTTACCCTACGTACTTATTATTATAGACGTACGGATTATTGAAGAAAAAATCCACCCCAAAGAGAAAAATCATTTCTGGTTTTTTAAATTGCATATTTCTTTTCGTGGCGCAATGTTTCTCCTCTTCAAAAGTCCTATTATTTTTAATAATAATCATATACTATTAATATTCTGACATTCTTAAATACTTTTATTTTCTTCTTCATTCCTCAAAGCTGAGAAGCTAGCTTTTTGAAAGATTTTTGCAAGATTTCTGGTTCTCCCAATTTATTTCCAAGGATCCACTACCTCACCAAAGAAAACGACGTTTCGTACGACCTTTGTTCATATTAACCCTTCGTCAGTGTGGTGGGGTATGACATACCCCAACCATTATATTTTTCAAAATGTATTTTCAGTACTTGTTACTCCTATAAAAAAGTAAAAGTATTGTCTAAAAAAATCGTGGGGTATAAGATACCCCACCACACCACTGATGTAACTTTACATCACCACACTGACGAAGGGTTAAATAAAATTATTTTCATTTTTTCTACTAATAAATCTGCAATCATTTGATGTAAAAACTGAAATGGCTGATCAGTTTCTGTGGAAATGTGTGAACTTAAAATAATGTAGCGAGTAATGTCTATTGAAAAATAATGTAGCGACAGTATTTTATTTGTTATTGCAATTGTAAAAAATCGTCGACTACTATACAAATTGTTTTGAATAACCACAAATACTAAAAATTCAACGGATTTAAAGGCAGTGGCCTTACAGAGCAATAAAATGGGATCCGTTTACCCTATTCTCATACGAAATTCATGGTTCAAATCTTCCCTAGAAATCTCGTAAACGTTTGATTTTCAAACATACGTTTATTAAAACTTTTTGCCTTGTTTTCAATCCTACACCCTATGTAATTTATTTGAATTCTACAGAAACAAAACGTGTTGCCTCAAATTAGAAGTTAAAGATTTAAACAAAATTTGTTTATGGATATTAGGAAACCGAACAATTTTTTTACTTATTTTAAAAATTTTACTAGTCTTAAAAAATTATAAATATAAGATATTTATAGAAATTAAAACTTATTTTTATGTTAAATTAAAACTTGAAGGCATTTAGTTCTGCTAATTATTACAAAAAAAAACGAATGATAAAAAATGTGTATAAAATATTTTTATTTCTGCACCATTCATTTGAAAAGCTAAATAACAATGAATAAATTAAACGTATTTCTGGAGTTAAAACGTAATTAAACAGAGCTTTTAAACCTTTAGACAAGTTGTGAATTATTTCCTCTAATAATAAGAGTTATAAAACTCACAGTGAGGAATAAAGGCCTTGTGTTTAAAAATCAAGCATTAGTACAAATTTCATAGAAATATAGCTGCACCATGAAGAGAAAGATGAAAGAGTACTCGGCAATGTTACGGAAAGGGGGCTTACTTTTTCATCTTCTTTTCATGGTGCAGCTCCTTTTCGGACTATAGTAGGAAAGGCAACGTTAAAAAAAAAGTAAAAAATTTCTTGTTATTTGTATTTCATACTGATACTAGTATTTGAGTAAAAATCTCTTCTAATGTCAGCAGGTATTAGAACTACAAGGAAATTTTTGGATTTTGACTTCAATTATCAATAAAGTTTCTATAAGAGTCGTTTGTAATTGAGAAGAATTTTTATTGAAAAAAATTTTCAAAACTGAGAAAGGTTACTGAGCTACCCTTTTAAATCACTATTAAATAATGTAAATTTATGACGATAATAAATAACAGAAGTAAATAAATCCATATTAAAATTAATCCAGTTTTTCAACCCAATTAAAATTGTTATAACTTTTATCATTTTCAACTTTATGATACCGATTCAAATGATATTTGGTGAGGGACCTCCTGAGGGATGCATAATTGAATCTGTCAGCTATTCTGCTTTATTCGACAGTCGATTTCATTGTATTAACTTTCATTAATATGAATGAATTGTCCCCAGTTGAAATAAAATACATACTTAATGAAGATCGAAGTGATTATTTATACGTTGCTTTAATAAAATTGATGTTATTTTTTATTATATATTATGATACTTATTCATTAACTTTTTAAAGTTAAACTTCGATTATTAAATTTATACGACTTTATTAATCAGGTAAGAGTTAACCAAATACTCAATAAAAAATATGGATTTTAAAATCTAAATTGTAAATTAGAATATTAAATATAAGTGAAGTTTCTATTATAACTTAATGTAAATATTCTTTTCTATATATAGATATAATAATTAATAACTTACCTCACTTTCCAATCAAGTTCACTTAAACAAAACAAGTTCGTACAAGTTTTTCTTGTTAAGACCAGTCTAATTAACACTTAATTAAGTTCAAAGAAAAAAAACTTTCAACAAAACTTTAAACTCTTCATATTTAAAACATTTTCTTTTTCTAGTTTGTATGGAAAATTGAACGCGAAACTTCAGGTAATTTTTTTCTCCGATCAGACGGAAACCTGTTGTAACTCGTTTTCGTGTATGCGGCGCTGGTCACGGGTAGTTTCGTTGCGGTGGCGCTGATTTCGCGTACGTAGGGCGACTAAAGGGGTCCGAGTTTCTGTGCGGCGTCGCGGCGTCACACGGCGCAAGTGTGACAGCGTCTCGTGTCGCGTCGGTATTTTATTTATTTTTTTCTTCCTTGCTTTTTTGCTCACGTCCGATTAAACGGTTAAACGTGCTTAAGAGGAAAATAATACGGCCGAGTGGCCTGACCTGTATCATTTGTGCGAGAAGGGTAGCCAAACAGGATGTCACACAGTCGACTCGCTCGGAAATCGTTTTCGTGACCGATATCAACGAAAATTGCTTCGCAAAAAAAACGTTTTAAAAAGTTTTATTTACAGTTCATTTTATGTCTATTTTATCATTTTATTTAACAATATGCGTTTTCAAAAATTATTTTTTTTTATTTTTGAAAAGTAAAAAATTATAAAATTAAATTTTCTTATTAAATTAAAGGTTATTAAAAATAGTTTCATTTAATACGAAACACAACTATATTTAGATTTAAAACAAAAAGTTTCGTCGATTTAAAAATGATGCGTTATATCAATACAAACGATAAAAAAATATGATACATTTCGCCGCACCCACAACACCTTAAAATGGCCAGATTTTAAGGTCTTGTGCAACGGTTATCAGAGGAACATTAAACTAATGGGCTACAGAATTTGAAAGAGACGATTTAGGACTCTCTTTGAAGATCATAAATCTTCTTTATAATAAAATTTCGTTTTCAAAAGATTTAAAACAGGTCTGTCCGTTAAGGGTTTTTAACGAACGTCCCAAATATTTTATTATTTTTTATCAATAAAATATTTTACATTGATACCAATCACCATAACAACATTAACCCCTTGGATGACGATTTATTTCGAACGTAATGCAATTATGACGGGGCAGTCTCCTCATTGTATTATTCTTTTACTTCTATTGTATATTGTACGTATTCTTTTATTAGGATCAAGATTACTAGAGCACCGGTTAATTCCTAGTTTTTATTGCTTATTGTTTTACAGTGATTAAATAAAACAAAAAAAATCTAAAAAATAGGAGTAGTAAAATAAAAATTAATCTGAATTTGTCAACAAAGTTATTTGTTAGCACATGATCCACTTCTATGACATCTTGAATTGCACTGTTTTTTCCCTTAAAGCAAACGCACCTGTTCGTTTTACACTGTTTTTTACTTGGTTGGCCAGAATACTTTACAAATCCTTGTCCATGGAGTAATGACTCTAGGGAAACAGCTTCTCTGATGGAAAGAAATTTAGTTTTGTCCACCTGGGTATGTAAAATAAATTTGTTGGTGGCAATATTCACATCTGGCCTACTGAACCAAGACTTTATGATTCCATTTACGGTTCCAACTTGGTAAACACCATTCCGTATATCAGTAACAACTGTAAGAAGATTAGGTGGATTGCCTGGACTGCGGTCTACGGGATCAATATTGAGTAAAACACAATCTCTCGCATCTTTATCAGGTAACCACTTCTTGGAAGTTGACATCATATCTTCTGCCCGACGTTTCTGACCTTCATAACATTTTCCCCGTTGTAACGGTATTAGTTGTTCTGTAGTGCATAAATTGCATAATTTGTCATCAGTAGCACATGATATATGTATGAGAACTCTACATTTTCCATATATCTAACATGGGTATCGTCTTTTGTCGCCAGCTACAACTCAACAATTCCACAGTTCATATTATCATTTGATATGGAGTCTACGTTTTGGATCTTTTCGTTAGTATCCAGTTCATTCTCTTCTAGTTCGATATCTAGTCTTCTCTTTCGTTGCTTCTGTGACCGGTTCTTCACACCGCTGTTCGTGTTCTTCTTCTCTAAAAACTCCCATTTCTTTCTCCTAATTTTCTAGCTCTTCTTCTGTAGTTATATTTGAAAGAATGGTGGGCGGAAAATTTGTTTACTTCATGCCAAATTTGGGGTCATGACCAAAAACTGCCTTATAAGGTGTTCAACTGGAATGATTTTCCATGCTTGCTAATTGAGTTAGTGCTGGGCGTGTCATGAACCTTCGATACCTTTATTGCGGCAGATTGTGTACCCAGATGGAGTACGCGATTTGCCGAATATGATGGGGCGTTTCATGAACAGCCTCGTCAGAAAACGAAATCCTTAACATTTACACAAAATGCCGACGCTTCATGAACTGCGTAGGATTTTCGGAAACTGACGGATTTCGCCATGTGACCACGACATATACAAGTGTCCCGTTTTGCTTGTCCGATCTTGCACTGACGTATTCCTTGGCTAAAAATAAGTAAAAAAGTTCTAATGAAAATTTTCTTCGCTTTCCAATGGTATAAGTTACATTTCGAGCACACCTTTGCACATACGTTTCATTGGCCAAAAACCATCACAACTACGAGTTTTATGGAAGATAAAGTTTATTGCTGGGCGGTTTGTTGCCATCTTCACGCGGGTGATGATCGTCAATTTAAAGATAGCAATGATCGATTATTTTTAGAATTAAAAAGGCCAATAACTTTAAATGTATTTAAGCTAGAGAGGCTGTGTTTGTACTTAAATGAAAGGAAACTTGATTTTCTTACGATTTTTAATGAAAATGTTATTCAAGAAATATTTTTAAAGTTTTCATTTAAAAGATCGAAAATCAAAACATTGTTATCTAAAAACTATAATCTAAAAATTCATTACAAAGTCACTGATACCAAACACTATCATATTTCGACTAAATATAAATTGTCTTTAGAGTTCTGTACCGTGGAGGTAAACAGTCGTAAATTCAATAATGTAAGTTTTACAAAAATGTCAAATAATGTTAATCTGGTAATTAAAATTGGAAGTTTTGTTATATAGTAAAAATTAATTAAATACATTGTTTGGTCGTTACTGTAACTTCAGATGCTTATTCCATAACCTTAACCCTAACTCCCAACCTTAACTTCCAATAGACGAAAGCTGGAGTTACGACTGTTTACCTCTAGGGTACATAGTTACAAAAAGTCAATATTTTATAAAACAGATTCAAAGTTTTCTATTTATTGTTAAGCTAGATAAGTCGTATATGTTCTAGTACTCAAAGTAAAGCAAATTTTATTTTCTAACCATCTCTTGTAAAAATTTTATCATAATCCCTTAACTGGGGAACGGTACAACTTTTTCGCTTCCCATTTCACTTGCGTAGATGAATTCCATACCCACACAACCATGTCTCTCCTTTAAATCCTCAAGTTAAAGGGCTACAATTATAAAGTTGTCATTTAAAGATCGAAAAAGTCGAAATTAATTGCAATTATCTGATGAGGAAATTGAAATGGTTGATAAGTTTCTGTTGAAATGTGTGAACTTAAAACTTGTTTAGATTTATTCCAAAATGTCTTCCTTCCATTCCATCGAAGCATTATATAGTAATAGTATTCTATTCGTTGTTGAAGCTTTGGAAAATCGTCGATTACTAGTGATTTAAAGTCAGTGGCATTACGAGACTATACAATCGGATACGTTTACCATATTCTCATACGAAATTCATGGACCAGAACTTTTCCGGCATTCTCGTACACGATTGGTTTTCGGATATATGTCTATTAAAACTTCCTGGCTTGTTTTCAACCCTACATCCTGTATAATTTATTTGACAGATACAGAAATAAAAGGCGTAACGTTAAATTAAACGTTCAAAAGAAAAAATGTGAGACACATTTCACACCGTGGCAACTAGCAATAAGCGACTAGCAACCAGCAACATGCGATATTGCCACTTCATGATATCTTACATAGAATTAAAGACATTTGGAACAAACATTTCACATTGGACAATTCGATATCACCTCTGTATTTGCTATATCGAATCGCTCTAACGTGAGACAGATGATTTAATTCTATGTAACATGTAACTAATTGTAAGTGACAACATCGCGTGTTAGGCGAGTCTCACACTGAGACAACCACCAACATTTTACATATAATTGAATGATGTCTCTCACATTGGAGCAATTTAATATCGCTAGATTCAAAGGCGATATTCTATGTGAAATTTCATCAAGTTGCAATATCGCTTATTGCTAGTTGCTTGTTGCTGGTTGCCTCAGTGTGATACTTGCCTTACGATTACTAGTTGCTTATTGCTAGTTGCCAAAGTATGACACGTGCCTTAAAGCTCATATTAACATTTACTGAAAAAATCATTTCAAGCGAGCTACAGTCTCTTAAAGGTTTACAACAATGTACAACGATTTACCGAATAGTATAAAAATTGTAGCCAATTACAGAATTGAGTAATCTGATCTTAGAGTTGTATCGTCTCTAAGTTTGCTTGGTAAAATATTGCCGTTAGAGCGCATAGCATCCTAAATGTGAAACTTCAAAGCAAATTACTCGAGAACGGTTACATATACGAACTTTAACAAGAAGAATATTTTGCACATTACCAAATAAATTTCATTCATGTGAACGCTAATAGTGATTTGATTGCAAAATCAACACGCTCGTTTAATTTATCACGATAATTTTGGTCTAGTACATCAACTTTTGTTGATTTAACTTGTGTTAGTTTGAAGCTATTTCTTAGAAACCTTTTTTCTGGCGCATAGCAAACTAGCAAATATGCTAGTAACGTATGACTTTCTAATTATGGGACACCTGTATAAAACAAAACTTAAATTGGGATTTTAAATCAATGTTACAGCATATTTCCTACTTTTTCTTGATTTCTTAAAAGATTCCAAGAATATTTTAAACTTGACCGATATCGATTTAAAAAAATACATAAAAATGTACTTCAATGTAAATAACTTGCCTCAGGTAATTTTACCTCAACTATTTTCCATTCTCGTATTAAAACTATAATTTCGTTCACGCAATACCCATTTATAACCCACACAAACAGTATTGACTTGGTTCAAATATTGTATAAACTCACACTAACTACCGTTATTATACTTTTATACACGAATTGAGCTTTATTTAAAGCATAAATATTGTGAAAGGTAAAATTTAAAGTTCTAAAGTTACTTAAAATAACAGGGTTTATTACTCTCCAAACTTTACCTAATTTTTTAAAATATATGTATAATAATATGAAAAAGTTTCGGTTCTAAGTTCTATTAATGATGATGGATTACTATAAAATTTTAAAATCTTTTGTTTTTCCAAATTATACATAATGGCTTCGTTCGTAGAAGCGATTTCTTATGGTTTGGAATTTTTTCAACCAATCAAATTGTTTCATTTTGATTACATGCAAAAACAATCTTAAATACTGATTGGTTGAAAAAATGAGAAACTGTTGTTGTGAATTGCTTTTACGAACAAATCTTATATAATCGATTATACAGGCCTATAGAATTTTATGATAAGTGAGACCCGTAGATCAAATAGTACTTTCCTAACAAGTTTTGGCGCGCTAAACTCAAATATGACTTCAGACCTGTTCCATCACCTCAGGATTTCAAGATATTCTAATCTATTCATGTAAAAAACACGACTTTTTAACATATTAGGAATTAAATAACGTAGCAAATAAATTTTTAACTACAGAACTTCATGTGGCATCTAAAAGTACCACTTTTCCCATTCAAAACGCATGTTGAATTTTTTGAATCTTAATTTCTTCATGAAAAAATCTTTGTTTTATAATCCCCCAATCGTAGTCGTCGGTAAAATAAGCAATGATTTGGTCGGTCGTAGTCTCAAAAAATCGTATTCCCTTTAATTCTAATGAACGTTATAGTGACCCAACCCAACTTATGAAATTATCTTCCCTTTTCAAACGTCAGCACTAGTACGCCATCGTTCTCTCATCCCATCTATACTCATATTTTTATGTCAAAACGTGAACAAATACAGCAAAATTTATTTATTTATTTTTTTTAATATAGTGGCTTCTTGAAGTCATTGTTTTCTGCAAATCATATAAATTGTACAGATTGTGCACTAGATTGACATTATAGGCTTGTTTTAGAGACGACTACTGCTTCTCCTCTGGGTGAATGATTGGCTAAAAAGTAATGTTATAGAAATTACATTCCCTCAAGAAGGAAAGAAGATATTTGAAAAATTCAAAGTACGTTCAAAATTGGGATACTAGTACTTTCAGATGTCGCATAGAATTTTGTAAATAGAAATTTATTTGCTAATACCCAACATGTTTAAAAACCGAGTTTTTTCATCTTTAGGTTGAATTAGGATTGAATTAGGAATATTTCAAAAACCTTACTTGATGGAGCAATTCTGAGGAAAATATGAGTTCAGTGCGGATAGAACTATTAGGAAACTATTGTCTGATCTATGGGTCTAGAAAATGTTGGCCAGTGTTATAATCGGTTTATAATCGATCAATTTCCTTAACATTTTCATACATTTTCCATTACTTTCCGTAATGAAAGGTCACCAGGAGATAATAGTATTTTAATTTGTTCTTCAGTAAACAGTTAATAAAAGTAAATGTGCTATAAATGTTGAATACAAAAAAAAAATCTTTTAAATGGCGAGGAGAAAATATACATGACAATTTATAAAACAAATGTGATAGTCGATTAACATCATTTTATTTGGTATCTGACTCATGAATACCCAAATAGAAATAATCGAGATATGGCTTTGAGCTTTTATTGTTTGACACCCTGTATAAGCCATATACAAATGAACAAAATGAAAATTATAGTACTTACATAAATTAAGAAATAGACTTGGTTGAAGCAAAATCCTAAGCCAATCAAAAAGGATTTCTCTTGTAACTTCTATTCCTATAATATACAGGTGTCCCGAAATTAAACGACCATACCATCGCATTCTACGTTCAAAAATAAGAATAAAAAACCAAATAAACATTGTTCGAAAAATGTTTCCTAAAGGAGCCACAGTTCGTTGAAAGGAGCAATGGCAAAATAGATCATCTTAGAATTTTATAGTTTCCATGGTTATGTAATTTAGTCATAAAATCAAGCCTCTAACGATAACGATAGACTACGGTGTTAAAGCACTTACAATTAGTACATTCTTAGCAAAAAAATTCTTCGTTCAAATGTGAAAATAGTCAGTTAATTCATCTTAAAACTTTAAGCTAATATTAAGGAAAAATTCATTTACCATAATGCGTTACCGGAGAAAAAATGTCATACTGCACTGGGATCCGAACCCAGAACCTTCTGCTTTCCGGGCAGATGCTCTTACCAATTGAGCTATGCAGCTGGACAAGTTTTCTCACTTTATTATTTATCTTTAAGCTAATATACCAATTTTTGTTGACTTAACCCAAACCATTCCGAGGATATTCCTTAAAAACTGTTTTTCTGCTGCCTTCTTCGGGGGCCTGTAGCTCCCTTAGGAAGGATATTTCAACCAATGTTTGAGGTTTTATTCTTATTTTCGAACGTGGAATGCGGTAGTAGCATAAGTCCGTCTAATTTCGAGACACCTGTATATTGCACAATTCCTTAACAGCATTTTTTTTTATTATTAAATTCATATAAATTTACATCCATATTATTTTCACAATAAAAGTTACAGCACACAAAATTCCCTCTAATTTTTTGGTGTATATTAAGAAACTAAATAGAAGTAGTGGTTTAAATGAAACATTTTCGAATAAAAATTATAAGTTGACTGATTATAAACATTTTTTGTTAACCTCAAATTATTCAACAACTGAACTAAGTAAGAATAATTTTTTTGAGTAAAAGTATATTAATTGATAATCTATGCAGGGACACCGGTATAGAATGAATAAATAAATATCAATGCCAAGGATGAGCAAGAATAATGTATTATATAGTATTTTTTTATAGCAAGAACGACAGGATTCTAAAGATGTTTTAGAGTTACAAATAATAATAATTAAAAAATTGCAGGAAATTTCCAAAAGGTAATTGGAAAATAATAAATACAATATAACTTCGGTTAATCAGTTCGTATTTGTAAAGTATAATATTGTAAATAAAAAAATTGCCTCTGAAGATGACCTTAAATCAAAACATGTAAGGAATTTTAAAAATAAAACCAGAAAAGTGCAGACTAATATATTTTATTCTAAACGCCTTAATACACACAAGTGAAAAAATGTATCACAATCAAGCTTTTCCTGATTAAAAGAAAAATTTATTTAATTGATAATTTCACAGTCGAAAAATTCACTCTTGTTAATGGAAGCTTTTACATCCTTTTAATTGATTACAATTTTGAAAATGGGCCAAGAAACAAGTAAATTTTATGTCCCCCTAAAACCCGTCATTTAAGATGAGTAATAAAGTTTGTTTGGCGGTAGCTAAAAACCCTTAGGAACAAACAAACAAAAGCTAATGAAGTCTCCTCAAATTTAATTATAATAATTCCCAAAATAAATTATTCATAAAGTACCAAAGTTTGAATTCTTGATGGGTTCTTGCTCTCGACATAAATTATTTATTAACACATCTACACACTTTCTAATACACAACTAAGACCGTCTGATATCAGATTCTTCATCATAATAAATTCCCTTTTACTAAAGTATACGTTTTAAAATGCATACAGTTTCCAAATTGCACTTTTACATCATCTTCCCGGTAAAGTATGAACATTAATACACGACAAGAACGTCAGCTGTAAAAATATTCCATCATTTTTCCTTCTGCCAGTAAAGGAAGATAATTTTTCATTAATATGCTAGCAGGTAATCTACAATAGAATCAATTAGGTGTGAATGGCGTCATTTTATAAATAATCCAACGAAGCATATACATAAAATACATTGCACAAGGATTTTAAATTAAATCCTAATAAAGGTTTTGATATAAATTACCGTAGCGGTGAATATTAGTAATTTTTTTCTTTCAATACCCTTTGATATGCATATTTCCCAAAATCGATAACCGCGGTTTGCATAATTATACTGTGTGCTTTTACAATGACAATTCCAATTAATCGTTTATATTAGTATTTACAATGAGGATGATATAAATTTTTATTATAGGAGATCAATAACCACAATACAAATAGATTGGATATATTTTATAGCAGTATTGATAGACGTCATTTTATTATTTTATTATTTCTACATTGGAGGTTCGTTTAAATTTGAATATAGCGTGATACCGTTGTATAAATACGATTTCAATAAGGATTTATTATTAAGGTAAAGTTACTGCTTAAAGTGAAGTGAAATATTTTAGGATGTTAATGTTAATATCGGGATAAACGGCGAGCCAATTTGAAAATTTATCGGTAGGTAAAATGAAAAAGGTGTTCATCACGCCATTCAAACTAAATTATGACCGTATATTTGTCAACGTCAACAGATTTCTCCATATAAATAACGATCGGGGCGTTTTCACGCTATTAATAAATCTTTTCTCTACTACATTTTCAACAATAATTCTTTTTAATTAATTAATTTCAAAAAAAGTATTTAAAAAAATGAACTCTTTCTATTTAGAATTATTATAAAGGATAGAATTACTGAACTAACACAATATTCAATTAAACAATAAATAATTTCAACCGAGCGTATTAAACGAAACTCTCTGGCGCTTCGCAGTTAGTAATAAAGCTGGTAGACGAATAATTTAATAAACCAAATTAAAACTTGATTTACACAAAGTAAATTTAATAAAACTAACGTTAAACAAATTTCACGTAGCGGTTTTAACCCAAAATTCGACAAAATGTATCGCCGCGCGTGTTAATCCAATAATTTCACAAAACGGCCATATTTTAATGATTGCGCTTTAATTGCTAAACGTGCTATTTCAACTGTATTAACTAATTAGTATTGTCGGATGGTTTCGTGTATAATTTACCAAATAGGATTTTATAAAAGAATTATAAATCAAAAGGATTATTTCATCGACATGATTCATTAAATTTACTTTACTTTTTTGGTAATAATTGATATAAATTCGATATTTGTTATAAAAAATGGGGTCTTTAAGACTTAATTTATCGTAAAAATCATTTCTCAAATAAAGTCTGACAGATTTTAAAAATCCCTTTTAAGGGATTGGTTAAAATTCTTTTATTCTTTAATTCCTCAGAAATCCTTTTAGGAATCTTCCCCAAACAGCTTAGGGATAACTTTTCTGAGGCCGCGTAAGTTATCCATACTGTTTGGGGTCCTAACGCTCTCATAATTTCCTGTCCTTAATTTATACATTTCCTTATGTTTTCTCCCAGGTTCCATTTATCATACTTTATAATTTTTCAAAATTAAATTTCCCATCCCAAAATTAATTTAACTTTAAAATTTGATGTTAATATTTTTAAAATTAAAAAAATTAAATGTTGGACGGACATAATTAGTTATTATCCTATGCTCACAGAATACAACATAATTTCCACTAAACTAGTGATGTGACGAATAATAGTTCAACCGAATACCGAACATTAAATTTAAACCGAATATTCGGTCTTTGTTGAATGGCGTGAAAATAAAATTCAAAGAAATAGAGAGGAAAAAAATATTTTGTGGCAACGTTGTTGAATCCGCGATATCGCTTAAACTTTTTCTCATATGAAAACATATCTGTTATAAAGAATACTTTTTTGGGGGTACCTGGAAGAGACTTGAATTCCGGAAGCCGTAGTAACGATGAAAGTGATAAAATGTATATAAATACAAATATTAAGCAGTTGTTCCCTACAACAGGCAAAAATTTGATCGAAGTTATTTTATGTTTTAGGACTGCTATAAAGCCATAGTCACATCTAGTGAGGCCGTTAGTGACTTCAGTCCTAGAAATAGAGTGTCAATTGAACTGGATGGTTACTTGTCTGAGGAATTACGAAAGAGAGAGCAAGTTTCGTTTTGTTGGTGGAAACAACATAGCTTGAAATTACTAAAAATCAGTAAACTGGCAAAAGTGTACTTATCAGCCCTATCAAGTACAGTTTTCAGTGAACAGCTGTTCTCTGAAGCAGGAAACAAATAGGAAAAAAAAGAAACCGCTTATTTCTAGAAAGAGCCAGCCAATTAGCGTTTTTACACGAAAATCTGCAATTAATTAATTATGAGTATTATTGCTTTTTTTATTAGAAGTAATTCTTAAATAAATCTGTTCTTAGCCATCTTATACTTTATTTCGTAAATCTACATAATTTGTATCATCTAAAGATTGAATAATTTAAGTACCTACATTTATTTTCATAATTGAGCTAATTCTCAATTGTGAAAAATCGATTGTATACTCATTTCAAAAATATTTCGAATTTATTTCGAACAGTCACATAGACAACTGAATATTTAGTAAATAAATGCAATATTCGGCCGAAACCCGAATATTGCAAATGAAGCCAAATACCGAATAATTATTCGGCTTCGGTCCCATCTCTACACTAAGCCGAAAACCACTTTTTAGAGTTACCTCCATTACTCATTTTATGTTAACGTATACTCGTGTTTGTAAAGTTTAAAAAAATTATCTTGTGTATTTAGTACATTTAACCCTTTAACGCTTGCTGGTACAAATATGTACCATTAGCCATACAGATCAAAGTCTCGCAGTTTCCCCGGGAAAGATGAGCCTTAACATGTACGTTAGACAAAATTTGATTATTATACACCCCCAGAGTCTTGACCGTGAAAGGGTTAAACATCTCTTAAATCTGTCCATGTATTTCATTGGCATTAACCAAGTTTTAATTAGAGAAAAAGTAAGCAGTTTTAATAACATCTTTTTTTAGCAATAAGGTATTTTTAGACATTCTTTTATTAAAATTTAAAATTAATATAACTAATAAAAATTTTACTGGTTTTACACAGTAGTTGAGCATATTTTACATTTTTAGTTTCGTAATTTAACTTTTTACTATTAAATTTCATATTTCAAATTTTAATCATTTTTAATCTTGTTCAATTATAATATTAAAATTTTGAAATTGTAGTTACCTCTGAAGATGGTCTTAGGCCCAAAACATGTAAGGATTATAAAAATTCCATAAACCAGATAAGTTCTGAAAAAATACTTTTCAGTCCATATCTTAATTTACTAGTGAAAAAAAAATGGATCATAATCAAGCATTATTCTTTAATTTCCTTCAATTTTCTCTTTATTTTTTACTGGTAATTATAAAATAAATGTGACTTTTACATCAAATATACAATCTTTAAGTTTTAATTTATCGTAAAAGTATTTTTTTTGTTTACATAAATAAATCCTGTGCGATTTTTTTAGGTAGATCAAAGCTATTAAAAATTTGAGTTAGATGACGTTAATTGGTATAAATTCAACACTTTTTATTAAAAATATAATCTTTAAGATTTAATTTAACGTAAAAATCATATATTAATTCCCATAAATAAAATCTGAGCGATTTTTTAACGTTCCCTTTAAGGGATTGGTTCAAATTCTTTGATTTCCTTCAATTTTCTTTTTATATATACAGGTTGTTTACGGTCTTGTGATTTTATTTTTGGGGAGTGATAAAGCATCTTAAAAGAAGGTTATTAATTATAAAATATCTTAACAGAAGTTGCATGATAACGGAGATATTACTATTAAAAAAATTATTTTATTTTTTCTTTTTGAAGTTTAAATTTTTTTTAATGATTAATAAAAATTAAATAAAAAAATCTTATTTTAATTTCCAGGCTTCGTTAAATACGATAAAAGAAAGTTATTAACGCAAAAACGAGTGGTCAACAATTTTTGAAAAATCTAAAATCAAAGGGTAACTTATCAGTGATTTTGTTACTAAGTAGGCTAATGCCAGTAACTTTTCGTTCAACAACACTGCGACAACTTTGAACAACTAGCGTAAAGTGGATTCCATAAAAAAAATTAAAAATGTTTAATTTAATATGCTTAATCATCACTTAAAAAAAAGTAAATAGAAATTATTTCAACAGTCACGTCTCTCTTATTATACAACTTTTGTTAAGACATTTTATAATTAATGACCTTCTTTTACGATGCTTTATCACTCCCCAAAAATAAAATCACAAGACCGTAAACACCCTGTATTTTTTTTTGCTAATTATCATAAATTTGTCTATTACATTCAAATACAGGGTGTCCTGGAAAATGTGGGAAATTTCTTGGATTCTGATAGAACATTAAAAAATATGATTACAAGTTCCCATAATTTTTTTTCCTAGCGGCCCTCCCCTCGGAGATACTGCCTTCTAAAGGAAGCCACTGGAAAACAACTTTTTTTAATAACTTTTAAAGTTCTTAATTTAATTTAATGAAAATTTAATATGATAAACAGTAGTAAGGACCTCTTAAAAAAATGACCTTAAAACGTAATTAGTCTCTTTAGTTTACCAGGGGCGTACTAGGTTGTACATTTTAATGCTTACATTTTTAACACCCTGTATGATGAGGAGTTAAAAAAAATAAATTTAGATACCTTGAATATTTAGCTAAAGAAAAGGTACTCTTATTCAGTGTCGATAAAATGAACCGTTTTCGAGAAAAAAATTGTAAAAGAAACCAACAAGATTAAAAATTTATTAATATTTCCTAGGGACCATAGTAACGTTTGTAAAAACAGCGCTAAATTTGTCTGCAACATCAGTATTTAAAAAGCGCTGTTTTTACAAACATTACTATAGTAACGTTACTATTAATGCGAAATATTAATAAATTTTTAATCTGGATGGTTTCTTTTACAATTTTTTTCTCGAAAACGGTTCATTTTATCGACACTGAATAAGAGTACCTTTTCTTTAGCTAAATATTCAAGGTATCTAAATTTATTTTTTTTAACTCCTTACCATACAGGTGTTAAAAATGTAAGCATTAAAATGCATAACCTAGTACGCCCCTGGTAAACTAAAAAGACTAATTATGCTTTAAGATCATTTTTTGAAGAGGTCCTTACTACTGTTTATCACATTAAATTTTCATTAAATTAAATTAAGTACTTTAAAAGTTATTAAAAAAAATTGTTTTCCAGTGGCTTCCTTTAGAAGGCCGTATCTCCGAGGGGAGGGCCGCTAGGAAAAAAAATTATGGGAACTTGTAATCATATTTTTTAATGTTCTATCAGAATCCAAGAGATTTCCCACATTTTCCAGGACACCCTGTATAAATAAACCCTGTGCGATTTCTTAAAGTTTATCAAATCTATTAAAAGTTGTGTTAGTTAACATTAATCGTACCGACACTTGTATATAATGTGCACTCATGGTCACTGGAAATGAACCTCTGTGCGAAAGGAATAGCTAAAATGGTCTCGGGTACGATCGGTTTTCTGGAGAATGAAATCTGGTGCGAGGCTAAGTCAGCGTCTACACCAACGATGAAATCGCAACGAAAAGTGTGATACATTTATTTTAGTGGACCAGTCCACGCGAGCGTCTCGCACCGTCTTTGAAGCTCGTATAGACTGGTCCATTAAAATAAATGTATTACACCTTTCCATGAAAATCGTTGCGATTTCATCGCTGGTGTAGACACGCCCTATAGGGAAAAGGTTCTACCAAAAGGAAATCTACCAGATCTCTACAGAGTATTGCAGGGTCAAAGCTAGAAACTCATTTCTGCAGTATATCCAAAAATTGGTATCACAGAAAATCTCCTTCACCACCCATTCATAGACGGATAAACACAAGGAGACGAAATTTTCTGGTGCAATTTATAAATGCGTCGATGTAATGTTTCGACACACGTAGGGGAGACCGGGGACAAAAGTAACATTTTTTAGTTTCATGTCAATTATTAATTCATTTATAAGAGTTGTACAGAATGGACTTTACCTGTACATAGTTCGTTAATTTCTTCATTAATAAACGCACACTTTAAACGCTATGTGCAGCGGTTGTTTATTTATAAGATTTTTACTACGAAATGTCAAGTGTTACTTTCATCCCATACATACAGGACGAAAGTAACATATTATGGGGACAAAAGTAACAGGATTAGCACCAATTAATAAGTTATAATAACAAAATAAATTTATTCGTGAAATCAAATAAAAGGCGTAACATAACTTATTCGGATATAGAATCATTCCCTTCAGACTCCATATACCTTAACTCAGTCTATGAAAACTTATAGCGATCTAGAACTTGTTTCAAATTATCAAAGTTTCGTATTAACATTAGTTTCATTAAAACGGGTTGCACATGCTAAGCTTGTGGCTTGAGGAGTACGTAAGGCTAAAGTGGGCTGTCTATGTATAAAACCGGAAAACCATTCGGTTCTAGCTAATTCATTGTTGTGCCACGTTTCTGAGATTTTTCATTATAACCACAGCTAATTTGTAAGTCAATTTTTTGACCTCTTAAAGACGAAGTCCATAATATAAATTTGCCGAATCTACAATACATTAGGTTGGTGAAAAAGATATCCATTATTTTTATATGAACTAGATCGAAAAAATAATGGATTTTTTTTTCTCCAACCTAACATTTCTCAAAATTTTTTTCTTCTTCTTCAGTAAAAACGCGTCTCCCCCTACGATATCCCACTATTGCCGATTTGCCGTCTGCTTTTATTTGTTTTATATATCTTGATAGGGTAACATGACAAATTTCGTACATTTTAGCCACCGCTCCAATGCTTAAATGATTTGTTAAATGTTCTGCTGCTGCATTTTCATAAATTTTTATGTTTGCTGTTCTCCTAGTAGTTTTTCTAATACATGTACGAGGCATTCTACAAAGTTAAATTTGAAAATGAAACACAACATTATTATCGGAATTTGTTGTGGACATAAGTAACATGTTACTTTCGTCCACAAAGTACTTCGTTACTTTTGTCCCCAAACACGTCTTTAAGGACAAAAAATGTATAGCTTCATTGTACTATATCCGAAAAGTTTCCAAATTTATAAATTAATAAAGTAGACATTCAAGAAACGCACTGACATTGTTTGAACCTATTATCAATAAAATTAATGATATTTCTCTATATAAAAATAAAAGCAGACATACTTACTTCAGTCTCTTTGAAACATAAATTATGACATACAACTACCAAATAGCAAGATGGCTGCATGTCACTTTATCATTTTCATGGAAACAGAAATACGCAACTATTAGTGAAGAGTAAAGCTCTTAAAAGCATAAGTGCAAATTAGGAAAAGCATTGTTACTTTCATGACGTGTTACTTTTGACCCCGGTCTCCCCTATTTATACATTTGAACTACTTTGAATTAGAATTGACACGATGACTGTGTCATTTCAGAATTTGGGGAAGGGACATCAAGACACCAAAAGGTAAATATGAAAAATCCTAAAGACTCCACCTAATCACTGGCTTTGGCCTTAGAATATTGTGTACTTAAATTTATTTTGGTTATTCACGGCTCTTAATTTCTGTTACAAAATGAAAACGATATTAGTATTTATTTTTTTTTACCAATTAGTCATAATTTTATTGAGTTAGTAAACATTTATTAAATTATGTTTAAGAATTTTTATTTATTTATTTGTTTGCTTATTACTTTTTTTTGTAACTATTAAAAAAAAAACAATTTCCACAAAATACAGAATAATATAAAATTTGCACAAATAAATAGAGAATCTTCTCAAAATTAAATTTTATGTAATAACAAACAGTTAAATACTTTTTCGTTAAATATGTAATCAAACAAATCTAACAAATCATTCGAGCACATTCGTTGCATCGTAGAGCGATTTGTTGGGGCTTCACATTTATATCAGCCGCAATGTTGTTCCAGACAACAGGCGTTCCGTTAAAGCAAACACAACCGGTTACTGAACATTTCCATGTAAACAGGACCATATTAAAACCGGAGCTTTCAACTTGGAACGCGGAGATCTCGCGGTCCGCGCGTTCTTGTTATTCCTCAGCATATCGTAACGTCTGTTTATATTGCACCGCTTACCCACGCTAGATCCTATTCTTTCGTCATTCTTTTAAAACTGGATTTACCGTCAGTGCTTCGCTAATGCCAAGTCGAGGTCAATTTGCTTAGTGCAAATTGAGTTCGGAGACGCGACCGCAATATCCTTGCCAATTTTCCGGGCCACAACCCAACCTAACTTACCCTTCTATCTTAGCTTAGTTGTCGTTTACACGTCGTCGTCTTACCATTACACAACATTGAAAAATATATGTAGCGTAGAAGAATGAAAGGGGTTGATCAACATTCTTTCAAGTTCTTACTAAATTTAAAAAATCTTACAACATCTGTTTGTGGTAATTAAAAAACGAATTTAACCTTAAGTAACTTACTTCACGATATTTTATGGTATTTGTTGTCCTTCATATCCCACAGCGGGGGGTTTCCCAGACAGCACTAATTAATTTTTCTATATTCATAGCAAATAATTGCTTAGTAACTTGCTAACTATGAATAGTTCGAAAACTAATATCTCCAAGGTATAGTAAAATTGCAATGAACGAATCCCGTTAGAACGGTCCGATGCTTGCTAAGGATATGACGCACAGATTGTATGCAATATTCGGGGGAGATTGTATTTAATGCTTTAAAACTTACAGTAAATATCCAGCTATCATCCGAGTTGTTTGTTCGACGTTTATGTATCGATATACAGGAATGTACTTTATATATAAAATACTATGCGACTACATGCGAAAAATCCCATCTCAGGGCGATCAGTCGGAAGTTTGATGTAGTCGGCTTACAAGTCGTGCGACTAATTGTAAGTAGTCGGTTGCACTGAACGCGGTTCATATATATACTATCTCTGTGTTGGAATTAGTCGCGCCAATACGCACGTATACGCATGTCTTCCTAGTTGTACGACTACGTGTCCAGTGGACAACCAGCCTTAGGCCGGGTGTCCACCGAATTGTAGCGATCACAATCGGACCGACGTTATGTGTTGTTAAGATTAGTCAGAACAACGAAAATCGCAAATGACGTGTCCACTCCTATTTTTGACAACATATCATCAATAGGCTTGTTGAAGAAAAAAGAAATGTCGCCACATATACTGGACACAGCCGTACATAAAAGGCAACTAATAATAATTTATTGGGAAGTAAACTAAAAACAGAATGTATAAATTAAACACCTTCTTTAATCATATCCTAAGCCTTCGATTGTATATTTTCAATCTTCATCAGAGGTATGCTACAAGAAAAAAGTTTGTACGCTGTACAAACTACTTCTCGTAGCGTACCTCTGATGAAGATTGAAATTGTATAATCGAAAGCTTAGGATATGATTAAAGGATGTGTTTAATTCCTACATCCCGTTTTTTGGTTGACTTAACCCTTTCGGTCCTGACGTACACTACAGTGCACGCCAACAGTCAAAAATGAAAAGGTTTGTGAGTATGAGACAAAAACCAAAAATCATAAAATAAGTTAAGTAAATGTTATGTCAAATTTCAAATTTTCTATTCGTTTACAAAAAAATCGGGATCGAAAGGGTTAACCCAATCCGACTTCACCCAATAAATTATTACTTGATTCCTAGACGTTGTGCAACCAGTAGTCCTACCCCACTTCAATAAAAGGCAACTTTCATGGAGGTGGTTTTATATGTGCACCGAAATGGAGATACTCAAATATGACTCGAACAACAAACTACAAGTCCGAGGACTTTGAAATTTTATACACAAATTTAATACATATTAATCTACATTTTGAAAATATTTTCAGTCATCCATGACAAATGGTGAAAGAATGAGTTTTCTTTAACACAATATTTATTTTTCGTTAGGTTGGTTAATTTGAGGATAATTTTACTTGAGTGAGTGTAGTTTACTAGCTACTCACTTCTGTCGACGTAGCTAGGTACTACAACCCGAAATGGAGCTGCACCATGAAGAGAAAGATAAAAAAAGTAATGCTCCTCCGTAACATAGCGGAGTACTATTTCATCATTCCCTTCATGGTAGAGATGGTCTCTTCATCTTAGGCTTATAGTAGGTACCTATTATATTTGACCAATAATTAAAGTTCAGAATACATTGCAAAAAAATCCAATCTGAACTTATTAAACGTGCCAAATATTTCAGAAACCTCACGTACAAAGAAAAAGGCTTATCAACAAATACCGTCATTCTGATACACCAAAGTATTTGTAGACCTGTGTGGGATTATGGTTACCTGTTCACTGCTACTATCTGTAACGCTACACTGAATGTTATTGAAAACACTGAAAGAAAATATTTGAGAACAATCAACAAAATGAATTCCCCCAACTACTCGCTCTTACTCGCTATACCATATAAGCAATGAAACACTGTACGCGTGAACGAACGTAACGAACAGACGTCTGCCTCGAGGAAAAGATTCGTTAATGCTTCATGGAATGATGTGATACTGGATAAATTTTATATTAAGAGGACGTACACCATAAGATAAAGTCCAAAAACATTATACGAGATACGCATTTCGATGCTATAATTAATATTATTTTTTTATTTGTGTCTTCAAGCAGTAATTTTATTGTTTGAATGTAATATTGTGTTTGGATAAAATGCTCAGGGCGGAATAGCCCTTAACAAAGATATTTTCTCTCTTTTAAACACTTAAGAATACTATGTTTAATTATAAAATTATTAAAAAATCGTTCCGACTTCATTTACAAGAATTCAGATATTATTTTCAGTTTAAATTGAAGATTGAAGTTTATTTTTGCAATAATTATCAAATTTATTATAATTATTAAAAAAAATATGTATATTGGTGAAAAATTTTCACGAACTATTATTGTTGCGTGTTCCTTTCAAATTGTTATTTTGTTATTATCAAGGGATTAGTAAATGATAACATATTTTAAAAGTAATTTTTGATATTTTAAATATAAAATATAATTTAACTGAGCTTATTTTAAAGCCTATTCAAGCTTTTTGTAATAAACCATGCGCTTTGAAATTCTGTTTTTCCACGTCCATGTCACGTTAAATCCATTTCATTACAAATTTTTGGCTTTTTTGCTAGTGCTTTAGTGTAAATAACTTTTTTTCCACTTTTTAACAGGCGTTCAAATAAGAATTTCCTTCAGTTTCCACAAATGTGTACATTTTATAAATAGGTAGGTACATTTCCATTTTCTCAACAGTATAAATTACTTGCGTTTATGACTACCATTAACTCACCTTACGGACGAAAAGATACATAAACATTTTGAATGGGGTGAGTTTACGAAAAAGCTTCCATTGCGTCAATAAAATACGCACTCACTTCCTTTCGAAGGAGGAGTGCTGTGTTTTCCTCGGAAGCGCTTTTTGCCACTTCGGCCGGAAATACGATTATGACTCGTAGTAAACCGATTTTATTTGTGTCTGTAACCTACAACGCAAAAGGCGGTGACAAAATAAGTACGAGAGAACATTCAAAAATGAACTCCGTGTTGACTACATTAGCACATCTTTTATTCCAAAGACAACCCTTTAGCTAACTTAACTAAAGAACTTCTTAATTGATGTTACAAACACAACTAGCAAAGTAGAATTAATTAGTGCTCATTTCTCTGCCTGTTCTCATTTCCCACCTGTCTTATATTAAGTGATTAATAGCTGCACATAGACAGATTCTCGACGGGCGTTGCTGTCAGTACGAAATATTAAATGCGGGCATATAATTAACGGGCTCACGTAAGCCTAGTTCGAACGGCAAACTTCGTAATGCCTTATTGTGCCGATGGAGCATCGATTTCTACTCGAGACGCGTTTAAAATTAAAAATGGGCCGCGCGTGCTCCGTCATCTATACGACGACGTAATTTATCGGGAGATCGTTCGAATTGGAATCTCTCTCCCGTTGGTTTCTAATACTCTCGCGATTTATCGTTTGTATAATCGAGCCCACGGTTATGTACGGGACTGCATATTTCAATGCAGTAATCCTATAAAGCACCGACCGAGCGATAATCGCTTTATGGTTTGATAGCGCCGCGACGGTAACTTTGTAACGTTATATCTTCGAAATGGTGGCGGCGCCGGTGAAATTACAATAAAACAATCCTGAAGTTGTACTTGATATCTATTTAATGCTAGAACAATGAAAGCGCACTTTTGTAATTTAGAACTACACGGTTAATGCTGTTTATGGGCTCTTGTAATACAATTACTCTACCAAATGAATAGGCAATCAAGGTTCTATGGACAATTGCTCATTTGCGGCTCGGTGGACACCGAACAATCCTATTGACAGGTAGCCGAAGTCGGGTTACGTGTCTGCGAACATTCTCTAGAACTACTACTGTATTTGTGATGCATTTCAATATAATTAGATCAATAGAAATTCAACTGTAATAGAAAAATTCAAATACTCAATTAATTTAATGGTCTACAATCAACGTCCTTAATACGTGGTCAGCTCTCAGACAACAGATGGCTATAACAATGCTCATAAGTTTTAGGACACTTAGGGTATAAGAGACCTATTAACCTTTAAGCTTGTAGCACTATCTAGAAAATACGTTATTGTAATATACAATTTTTTTACTGTGTATCATACTTTGGATTGGTCAGCTAATTGACATTTAATATGTCAAAGCCACAGAACTAACAATAAAATTGTTTGATTATTATAGTAATAGCTTTGTTCATTAGGGCTACACTGCTTGTACTTAGCAGTTCAGTGCATTATTAAATTTTAGTTATATATGCGTTCGTTGGATCATAGCTCGTACCTGAATTAAAGAGCACCAAATTACACTGAATTACAGTCATTCCCCTTTAAATACTGCACGAAGCTGCACCTTTGCACCATAGTGTAAGTTGGTGCAGTGCAAGTTTTAACCCAACGAAGAAAGCTATTGGTTATTTTGCCAGACAATGTTAAGCGAGCTATTGAACAACGTCTCGGAGATGGAATACATATGCGTCCTATAGCCCTCGAATTGGACATTAATAAAAACACAGGCTTGCTAGTAACACAAAAAATTTTAGAGTACAACCATTAGTGGAGTATATTTAACAAAATCAATTTGAATCGGCTGTTATTGCTAAATGGAAAATAAACTTTCTTGTTAGCGTGAAAAAAATTATTGAAGCTTGGAACACAAATCCTCAGGAATTCACAAAAAAATGTAATATTTTCTATGCCCCTGAGATTACAAAATGTTGTAAGAAACAATGGGGAGATGATAAAATATTAGATTTCCTTTCTCTTTAAACATTAATGAAATGAAAAGTGTTTTGATAATCTGTTTCATTTACGTATTTTCACTATCACCTCATATTCTAACCTTTCTCCAAAAAATCCAATTTAATTGAAATAAATCTCATTATTTTTGCCATTTTGCCATCCACAGCTTGTCCCAAGACTTTCTGGGCACCTATTATACATTTTATCGTTTATATCATTGAGTAACAGTGCCAAATTAATTATTTTTAATATATACTAAATAAATCGTTATCCTGCACATTTGAATGCTGGTAAATATTCAAAATTATCTTAGGTTCAGTATTATAAACGTGGAATAAGCAAAATAATCCGCAAATTGTGTTTTATAAGCAAGTACTTTTATTGTACTTCGCCGCTAAATCTAACAATGATTTTTACTAGGTCGATTTTGGTGTAAATAAATTTTTAACCATAAAATAAATCATAAAACAGTCACTCTAACGTCAGTACTTAATTATAGCTAAATTAAAGTTTGGAGTACTTTGTAATGTATTTAAGTAAATGTAATGTTCTCGCACGGGAATTGTATTTATGTTAATACGTCAGTTAGTAACCTGACATATCGACGCTGCCAAGCCAAAACGGCATAAACGACATTAACCTAATTTTTCAGAAAACGCAAAAAACGATTGACATAATGAATCTTAAATGGCTTTTACGCAAACTTTAAACCAATTTTATAGCGAATGAAGTTTGTTTGCGGGTATGCCGCTTTAACTGTTGCATGCAGATTTACAAATGCTACTCAACGGTGCAGCTAACTAAAAAATGGCCGTTTTGGCGTTTATGCCGTTTTGGCTTGAGAGCGTCGATATAATCAGTCACAAAAGTCTACATACACCTAATAAATTAATTCCAGTTAAATAAAACAACATGTTATTGAACAATGTATTTTAAAAATATATATTATTACCCAATTGGAGGTTATTTTGAAACGTTTTATCTGTATTACCATAACACTTTCTTAGGAAGAAAATATAAACTAAAATTAACAGCTCACAAAAGTCTACATACACAGAACCCTATGAAATTAAATTTAAAGATATTAACTTAATTATGGACGAATACAAAACTTTTAATAGTTTGTGTGACCACCTTGTAAATCGAGAACTGCCTGGAGTCGTCTTGGCGTAGAAAGGACAACATTTTCGGTCACAGTAGCTGGTATTTCTGCCCAAGCTTTTTTTAACGCATCTTTCAGTGTTTGCTTATCAGTAACGAAGTATTTCTGCACCCTCCGTTCTACCTCATCCCAAATGTGCTCAATAGGATTGAGGTTAGGCGACTGAGGAGGTGAATGCAGTTGTTTAGGTACATTGGAAAGGATCCATTCTCGAACGACGCGCGCGGTAAGTGTAGGATCGTTGTCTTGTTGAAAATATTTTCAAATATTGTTTATGATCCATAATACCTTCTATAAAAACTAAATTCCCTAGCCTAGAAGCCGCCATCGAGCCCCAAACCATTACCGACCCACCACCATGTTTAATGGTTGGGAGGAAATTTTTTGCTTTCATTTTCTCATTTGCTTTCCGGCAAATTTATCCTCTGCCATCCGAACCGAAAATGTTATACTTGCTCTCATCCGTGAACAAAACTCTTTTCCAAAACTCTAAATTTTGCTCAATGTACAGTGAAATTCCCCCTCGTGGACACCCCCCTTGAGCGGACTCCCCCCTTGGACGGACAGTTTCTCATGGAACGGACCGACTCTCATTTAATTTGCATTGCGTTAACTCTCTCTTAGGCGGACATTCTCTTGAACGGACGCGGACACTACCAAGTGTTCTGTTGAGCGGACAATCGTGCCGCGCACAGACTTGGCTGTCTCCCTTTAATAAAAGATCCTCTCTTTAACCGGTGTTTTACCGACTTCAATATTTGCAAGGTACAAGCGCAGCCTATGTCGTACCTTTCTGCATAGCCTGAATGAGGGACTTCCCCGACTAACCGATATTTAAACGTTCTCATTTTTTCGGTACATACGGGGTTCAATACTAATTTGACGTCTATGCAGAAAAAGTTATGCGGTTGTATTATACTTTGCAAAAACCGCTTGGGCCAAGTAACCAAGGAAACAATTAAAAATTGCTTCCGTATAGCAGAATTTAAGCATGACAATATGCAAAGTGAAGACCAGCTAAATGAGGTTTTTACATCTGATCAAGAAGATGACTTACCACTTAATGTACTCTGCAGATATTCTCAAATATAAAAATTTGTTGAAATTGACTGATAATAAAAACCTTAATGATTTTTTAAAACCGAATGAAAATTTGTATGTTGAGAACCTAGATTCAGGACAAGAAATTGAAAATCCAGAAGTGCAAGAACTATCTGAAGATTCTGACGTCGATGAGGTTCCAGTAATAACAGAGAATATCCAAAATTATGGTGATAGTCTTTGAAGCTTCTTTCTAAATTAAAAATACGATTTCTGGACGCCAGTTTAAAGAAAAAGAGGAGACAAACAACAATAGCTGATTTTTTACGTTAAGTATGTATTTTGTATGTACTTTGTAAGCTAACAAATTGTTTTTTTCGCAAGTTTTAAAAAAATGCTGGAATTATTTAATCTTTGAAAGAGAGTTTCATCCCCTTTAAGTTAATACTTACATCAATTTGTTAATACAGAGAGCAAGAATACTCTTAATTTTACTTAATAAGTAAATTTAAGCTTTAAATTTTTTATTTATTTTAAAAACATTCACATATACGCTTTAAATATCCGATTTTTTTAATAATATTTTTCATTAAAAAAATACGATATTTACTTCTGATTTCTCTTAAGCGGGCACCCCTCTTGAACGGACACTTTCGGTCGGTCCCGTTTGTGTCCGCCCAAGCGAGATTTCACTGTATTTGTTGGCAAAGTCTATACTTTTTTTCTAATTCGTTCGGAAATTAAAGGTTTTCTTCGCGGAACTCGTCCGTTGAATCGTAATACCCTACGTACAGTTTCTGGATTTACTACTTTATCAGTAGCGTGTGGAATATGTTTTACAAGTTGCGGAGCACTTGTTCGTGGATTTTCTTTTACTTTTTTTTTAATTGTCCGAACATCTCGTTGATTTAAGACTTTTGGACGGCCAACGTGCGGTTTATTTATTATACTTCCATTGGAAGCAAAATTTCGAATAATTGTTTGAACGGTGCCTAGACTTTTTCGTGACGAAAGTTTTAAATACTATATTTGTTTATGCAGTTGTAAAAAAGCAACTATAATATCAACTTTCTGAACTTAAGATAATGCAAAAATTGAACAAAGTCCACTGTGACAGCTCTTGTGTATCAAATGCGTAACTGTATGTAGACTTTTGTGAGATTCATTTGTCCGTTTTTAATCGTTTACTCCGTCCTTGGAGTAATTAATTTTAGATTTGTTTAGTGTGGTATGTTCTTGAGTAATTAGAGGTAAATTTATATGTGTCGCAGAGATGAACTTGATGTTCTTTATAACGGTATTACTATTTTAGGTGGTGTATATAGACTTTTGTGATTAACTGTAAACAATTATAATAACCAATTATCTGAAGAAGAATATTATCTCCGATGAAGGTCTTACATTTTTCGTTAAAGTTGATTCTATTGCTGTTGTAGTTATATCTTTTAATCGTTTGATGGCTAAGCAATTCTTGCAAGAACGCTCGAAAACTGCGGGACATATTTTGACTTGATGTTGACTTTAGCAAAGTACGTCTGAGGTCAGACTACGCTTACTCTAATGGCGCAACAAAGGTACGCTGAAACTCGCAGCGCAAAAACGTTGCATCGCAGTTTTCGACACAAATGAACGAAACGCTTTCGGGCCTCGTAGCAGTTAAACGGTTAATGGTACCATAACATACCGATTTGAGATTGTAGGTATTTAGAAAATATCTATTTGTGACTAAACCGTTTGAACTGAAATTCTCTAAGAGAGAAAATAGTTTTTAAATTAATAGTAGCTATTCAGAAAAAGAATTGGCAAAGGAGATTAGGGTGATTAGGGTGATAACAAGATTTAGGCTATAATTTTCAAAATTGTGATTTATTTCACAGAAAATTGCAGTCTATTAAAATAGAGATATGGTTAAAAAATGAAGAAAATCTAATGAAGATTCTTCGAGTAGTTTTAAGAAAACATCACGAAAAATATAATTTTTAACGTCAAAGTAAAGTATAAAAGTGATAGAGGATTATACAGCTTGATTAAAAATATTTTCATGGATAATATACCGTTTGTAAACACCATATAATTTTCAAAATGGTAATTTATTCCACATAAATCTGTAGTCTTCTGATATAAAGATATTGTAAAAGGTGAATAAAATGCAATGAAAATTTTTCGGTTACTTTAAGAAAAACCGATAAGTTGACTTAAATCATATTTATGGTTATCGTATCTGTATCTGTATTCTGTTAAACACGACATTTCCGGATACCTGTGTATTTCAAAATCAGAGAACTGTGGGCTGAAACTGATCGGTGAGTTATTTATGATTGATTATTTGTCTTCAAATAAATCGATTAGACAATTCTGAATTATCTTTAAAAAATAATCTCTTTTGGTATCAATTGTATAAAATTTAGATAAGTGGTTTTATTTAAAACCACATAGTCTCTTTTTTTAACGCATTCAGCACGTATTAAAACTTAATGATGAAAAACGATGACATAAAATGCAAACGAACATTAAAATTTCACGCTACATTTAGTTTTATACGTTCAATTTTTCCTAAACGATGACAACGAGGTCGGAGAAATGCTCATTACATTTTACGGCCCCGTCGAGATTAAATTTGCGTTTTTCGCATCGCACTCAGGTGTCTGTAACCGATGCTCTCCTTCGAAATTCAAAAATCTGGCACGGTTCGCGACAGGTGTCGGCGTCGAGGTACACGAACCCATCACGTCCAGATGCAGTCTGCGAGTTTCCGGATTTCTCGCGATCCCCCAGGACTCCGATTCCAACGTCAGATGTTGCCCCGCGCCTATAAATCTCATTTAGTTCGCGCCGTTCTCGATCCCGAAAGTCGGACCCTTAAATCCCGTTGTAATCCTCGATCGAACCGGCTTCCTCTTCCATTTTCAACCCACCGTACCTTCTAGTAAAAGGTTTACGTGCTATGTTAGGGATTTAGTTCAAACAAAATAATTGAACTTGTTTTAATGTAAGAAGGGTTCGGGAATAAAAGGTGTTTGTCAGCTTTCTATCAAATTCTACATTAAAAAAACGCATTTATTTTTTTATTGAATTTATTTATGGAAATTATAGATTTTTATTTTAAATTACAGTTAAAGATTTAATTGGTTCTAATTATCACCAAAAAATTTTAAAGAAGAATTTAAATCGAACATAATTTTTTAATCAATTTTGAAAAATCGTTACAACTTTATTTACAAGAATTAGGGGAAAGTTTTTATAATAAGTTGAACCTAAGAAACACTATTTTGGATTAAAAAAGCCAAATTTGTTCTAATTGTTACCGAAAAAATTCAAAATATTTTTAAAGTTAGCAAAAAATTCTAGCACTTAACCTAACTTAAGAAAGCTATCCATTTTAAAAAATTGTACAGAGGTTATTATTGAATATTAAGGAATAATTTTTACGTAAAATGAATGCCAACAGATTCTATTTGTGATTATAAAATTCAAATTTGTTCTTGGTGTTACTTGAAAAATCAAAAAAATTCTTAAAATTGGGAAAAATTTTCAACATTTTATTAACCTAACTTAAGAAAACTATCCATTTTAAAAAATTGTACAGAGGTTATTAATGAAGATGAAGGAATAATTTTTACGTAAAATTAAAACCAACAGATTCTATTTTTGACTATAAAATTCACATTTGTTCTAATTGCTACCGAAAAAATTAGAAATATTCTTAAAGTTGGTAAAAGTTTTGACACTTAATTAACATAACTTTTAAAAAATCAATTAAAAGAAGTTGTACAGAGGTAATTCATGGAGATTAAGCAACAATTTTTACGTAAAGTTAAAGCCAACAGATTGTATTTTTGATTATAAAATTCAAACTTGTTCTAATTGTTACTGAAAAGAATTTTAATCGAAACTAACACAATGTCGTAATTTTTTGACCAACTTTGAGAAATCATAATGACTTTACTTATAAAAATCAAGGCAAGAGTTTTATATTAAATTGAACCTAACAGACTCTATTTTTAATCACAAAAGTAAATTTTTTCTAATTGTTATCACAAAAACTAAGTTCTTAAACTTGGTAAAATTTTTTAACAGTTAACTAACCTGTCTAAAAAAATGATAAACTTTCAAAAATCTAGTTTCTTTCTGGATAGTAAGAGACGATTTTTACGATAAATTAAAAATAAAAGATTCTATTTTTGTTTAAAAATGGCAAATTTGTTCTAATTATCGCGAAATAATTTAAAAAAAAATTGATAAAGTCCACAACTTTAAAAAAATCCCCTAGTCTTCATTTACATGACTTAAAAAATGATTTTCATTTTAAATTAAAGCTTAAAGGCTCTAAATTCTTAAACAAATGTCAAATTTATTTTAATGATTACCAACACATAAAGAAAATAATAAATTTGAGATTACATCATTGTATAGGATATCTGCAAATACTTCTGGGTAGATAATTCTTTCGAGTACACATAAATTTTCCTTCCTCCCTTGAGATACGACCGATAAATTAACCGCGTTTTTAAGTGCGAAATAAACTCGGCACCCGCCCGTTTCGATCCGCTATCTGCAAATTGAATTCCCGCGGAATCAGTTCGGAAAAGTGTTTTCCAATCTATTGCACTTAGCCGGGCTGCTGTCGGCGTAATCCTTCGGCGAATATCTCTTGCGGGGGCGCGGAGGCAGGTTTAAGCCACTCCACTTCAGGTGGAGATTGGATCCCGTTTGAACAACGGGTGACGGTTGATTGGAATTGGACAGAAACCCGGAGAAACGTCGGTATTTCAAAAAACGAACTTCCCTGAAAGCTCTCTGTTCAAAAATTTGCTTTTGTCAGGTCGGAGCGAACGTTATGGTTTGCTATTCGGATAATATCAGTTTACGTTCTGCAAAAATGGACCGCCATTCATCGATTATTGCCCGCTATAAATAAAACCTCGGTCGCCGGGGTACTCTATTTTTATCGACAACAGGTGGATTTTGACAACTGCATTATATTCAGTATGATTTATTGTCAATATTTTCGACGTTTATTAACTGGACGACTTTTATTTTATTTATTAGTATTATTTTCGCAAAAAAGCTTACTCACTTAACTAAAAGGGATGCGGGTTTTCTTTAACGTTTACTATTACTTTAGGAAAACTAAACAGCAAAGTAGAACTACTATCCTTCAGTAGAACTAATGAACCTTAGCACTTAGTTAAACAGAAACTTTAATCAACAATTTAATTTTATTAGTTTACCTTCTATAATTAACTTCATAAAATATATCTCATAAAATATAGTCATCTGTTTTAATGTGATAGTAGTTTCTATTTAGAATGTCTGAAATTTGTTGACATAACGTTAAAACGTTAAAAATTGGATCAGGTTGAAGTTTCAAACATCAAAAATTATCAAATTTATGTTTAAAAAGTCGCAGTTTATCATATTAACGTTTAAAAGGTTGGATATAATTGTTGCCTTGTCGTTTAAAACGTCATAAATTGTTTTAAAACGTTAAGAAACATGAAATTTATGTAATAATGCAATTTCCCAATAAATTCTTCCTGTGACATTTAAAGGTTACAGGAATGAGATTTTCTTAGAACCACTTAATGTTAGTTCTGGCAACTTGTTAGTGAATTAATTTAACTTTTTAATTAAATAAAAACTTTAATCAGCAATTTCATTTTATTAGTTTACTTTTGGTAGTAATCTAAATCTGGTGATAATGTCATACCATGCGTTCATAAATGATTGTAAAGCGTTTGAATTTGGCGCGCTTGAGGTTAATTTTTGAAGATGGCATTGTCCATAGGCGTTTTGTGGAAAGTATTTAAAGATACCAAGAGATTTCGAAGCGTTTTTATTCTTATGAAGAATAAAATAGTGTCTACCGCACTGCTGTTGTCAAACTTTCAACATAAACCAAGGATACTGAACTAACAGGATAGCTCAATCAGTGAAAATCATCCGCAACCTTTGACGTCACTGTCAGAAATAGCATATCTGTCTTATAGTCGGTTATGTCACTTTAACCGTGAATTTTATTGATAAACTAATTGGTGAATACTTTATGGAGTGGTACTTTAAGTTATCTTTAAAACTATTTAGGATATCAGTAATAAGGTAACTAAAATAAATTTTAGTATTTTACTTTGAAAACGTCTAGCAGTGACGTCAAACGCACGACGAGGTGATGGCTGCGCACTAAAATTTCTGCGTATACACACCTCAACGCTTGAGTTATCATTTATAATCATTTATGAACATCAATATCATCAATAAAATTTCATTTTTAAATGACAATAAATTGAAGTCCATTGAATTTTGTAATCAAATGCTCCTTCATCGATAATTCGGGTTAGAAAAAAGATATCGGGGTGCGGTTTCTACTAATTTATTTAGGGATCATTATACTATTTTTTTTATTAAAAAAGTGTTATCGTTCCATTTAACTTTTTGGGCAAAATTCATAATTTCTATAGAAATATTTTAAAAATGTCCTGCAGCGGCGGCATGTAAAATTACAATCACCACAAATATGATAAGAATAGTTGTCCAAGAAAAGCTCTTTTGGACGATACCAAACTTATCAAATTTCTTTCAGCCATTTTGAAATTATTGGCAATTATTTAAAAGCTCATTGAAGCGCCCCGCATCACATTATTATTAGAGACATGAAAAAGAATTTTTAATAAAACAGATTCGAATTTATCATAACTTTAAAAAGCATATATTTTTAATCTTAATACATGTAATGAAATTTTGAATAAGAAACATTTCGTAATTCAAGATGGAGAATGCACCACCTACCGTTCATTGTAGGGATCAGAAAATAATTTTCGGCATTTTCTCTTATTGTTAGCCACATTACATACAAGGAGACCACAAGATATTGTATTCACCGATTTTGATGAAAGTGGTATCATTCGATAGGTATTGGTACACAATACAAATCTGTAAAATATTAGGGCGCACTATTCAGGGATGCGCGAGTAAATTGCAATTTTAGCTCGCGATTTAAGGCCACACCACTTTACGTCATCGGTTAGCCACTCCCTCTACGACCGCCCCTGGTTCCTTTTTAATTAATTTAAATTAAAAATCAAAGTCAAAACGAAAAAGTGTGTTGAATTATTTGTTTTAAAAACATATGACAATAAAATATTAGAAGAAATAAAGTGAAATATTAAAAATTTTGGTTACATTAAAAATAAAACGCAATTACGACATGGGCTTCGGACCATCTTGTTCCGCATGTGGAAGCCGGTCGTGATGAGTCAACAAGAGGAGGGGTCGAGAGGAGGACAACCATTGACATATAAGTGGTGTGGCCTTGAATTATGACCTAAAATCGCGATTTGCTTTCGAATTGCTGAATAGTGCGCCCTAATATTTTACACATTTGTACTACGTACAGATATCTATCGATTGGTACTACTTTCATTAACATCGGTGAATACAACATATCTTGTGGTGATTAGTGGTTCCTGACAAAATACTTTGCATGCTTATTTGACCACCCTCTATAATTTTATATAATTTCTTAGTAAAGCGATTTATTTCTTAATTGCTCAGATTAGTCGATAACTCGCTCTGTGTATATCCCCTAATTGGTGAAAAATCAATCAAATGTAACGAGATCAAAAGTTTAAATATTAACCCTCTGACCGCGTTTTTTTTTTTCAAAATTGATTTAAAAAAATGTTTTTTTTTGTTTGTAAACAACAATAAATAATCTGCGATAATCGCCCGCCACCCTTTAACTTTACTGCCAAGCTTAGCGTATCTGTCTTACACTCGACTGAAACCACAACAAGTGACGTTAAACTGGTGGCTGCGCACTAAATTTCAGCGTATACACATGTTATGGGATTGAGCCATCCTGTTAGTTCAGTATCCCTGGGTTAGGAGTCGTGCTTGGTCTTCCTTTTGGAGTTTGAAAACTTGAATCTGAATATTTTTCAATATGATTTTCCACAAGCTGCATGCGGTATTCTATCAAATCAATTTTTTTCGCGAAACTTTGTAGTATATAATATAGAAGTTCCAAACAGCTTTATCAATAAAATGTCAAAAAAATTTCTTATAGTGTTTATGTTGTTGCTTTCTAGTGGAAGGGTAGTATGACGTTTTCTGATCAGAACGATCAACTCCCCCCCATAGTACCATTGTAATCACAAACAACTTTGGGTTTTATAACTTCTTATCCACATTTATGTCTCACCATTTTTGTTGCTGCATCATGTATTGTGTTTAAAAGGCAAACTGTTTTCTTATCTTGCCACTTTAGAGCCATCACCTTACCCTGCTGAAATGCCTGAATTTCTCCCTTTTGTACCTGTCCTTTTGAGAACCTTTGAGGTAAATTTTTTCTTCTACTGTTTACAGTCCCATAAATATATGTTTATTTCTTTATTAGAGTATCCGCAAGCTCAGGAGACATGTACCAATTATCATAACATCAAAAATGTGAGCACGTCGAAATCGCGGGATGCGTAAAAATAAACTAGTAGACACCGCACGCGGAAATCGCGGGATACCCGGTCAGAGGGTTAATGCAAAAGTTTAGTGAATTAACAACAGAATAAATTCAACTTTTACAGTCAAAAATAGAATCTTTAAGTTTTAATTTACCTTAATTATACCACTTCTTATGGTGGGTTTGGGATGTTAAACTTAAAGGTTGTAACCATAGGCGTTTTCTGGCGATGCAGTGATTTCAAAACTTTTAAAATCTTTTTATTTTCGCGTAGAATTGTGACGTTACTGACGAAAATGATTGAACCGTTTCAAAATGCTTTATGATTTGGATTCAAAACTAAGCACATTGAGAGGTGAACATAACCGTAAATAACTTTTTTTAGTAGACATTCCACTTTCGTCAATTCAAAGATTTTTCAACTTTCAATGCTGTACACATACAACGCATGTACCATAACCCGAAATGGAGCTGCACCATGAAGAGAAAGATGGAAAAGTAAGCCCCCTTTCTCTTTCATATTTCTCTTCATGGTGCAGCTCCATTTCGGGTTATAGTATAGGTTATACTCAGCTTCTATCGAAATCAGTCTTATATTTCATTAAATAAATTCGAATGCATAGACTGAGCCAAGTTGGACACCTTTAAAGTGGGACTCCCATTTCTAGAACAGGCAGAGGAAAATTAATATCGGTGTCTGATACTCAATTTTTATAAGAAATTGAATGGTCAAAACTAAATAAAAATATCTCTTATGGTTCCAGAGATATAGGCTGTTTTTCAAAAAAGTACATTTTTGAAAAGTCTAATTAATTGAGTATAGATTATTAATAGTAGATATAATAGTTATAGATATAAAAATGATTTTTTCAAATGGAACACCCTGTATATTTTTACATCTTCGAGGATACCGTAAAATTTCCTTTTCAAAAATATGACACATGAATTTTGCTCAAGGCAAGTTTGTTATACAGAAATGCTTTACCTCTGAATGCGAGTTAATCCTGGTTACACTAATAACATAAGTTGAACAACAGCGTAAAAATAGCGCACAGTCGGCAATTCACAGAAATGCCTGTTTCTCCTATCGACAACAGAAAAACTATAACATGAATGTCACTGTCGTTACGCTATTGGTTGCAAAAGGTCACTAAAATACATAAGAACAATCACAAATTCAATAATAAATTGCGAATGCTGTATGTTTGCTGTACACATGCGTATGCTGTATTGCGTACCATATTGCTGTACAATATGGTAAAATTCCATAGATCTGGTCACCCTATATCAACTATTCCATACGACTCAAAAGCGGTTTAAAAACAAACATTCTCGCGAGTTCGCAAACTATGACATTGAGTTTCAAACTGATTCAAATGCAGATATGATAGCGCTGCTCACCAGAAAATCCCTCATAACCGTAGTAGAAACTGCAGACAAAAAAAAGTTATTAAAAAATTAAATTAAATTAAAATTATATTAAAAAAAAACTACTTTTTTAATTGTAACGTTCAGATAACATAACTTTGACATCCTAAACCAAGCCTAAATCTCTATAAATAATGTATGTACGAAGTTGATCAATTTTTTTAAAAATATTAGATTACTTATCTGTCAAAAATGTTTATGAATGTTAAGAATTAAAAAAAAGGTAACAATTAGAACAAATTACAGTCTTTTATTTTAACAATCACAAACACTTTTATTCTAAAAGTCTTTCATTCAATTTAATTTAAAAATCACTTCTTAATTCCTGTAATTAAAGCCCTTGGTTTTGAATGTTAATGAGACCCTTTTAATCTTCCCTTCTTCAAATGTTAAACTGACGTTTAATTTTATTCCCCAATAAATCCTTAACGTGACATTTAATAAACACCAACAGCCCGAAATCTTATTTCTCGTATTGTTATTTAAATTATTCTATACAGGTACAAGATCAGATGACATCGAATGACATCGTCCTCCGTCCCAACCCATCCTATTAATAAACACTTTGAGGGCTCGGAGTTGCGCCGGCCTCCATCGGATCTGCATTTAAATTGGGCGATAACTGGGCGGAATTAAACGCATTAGTTTAGATGGGAATCGATACGCCAATCTGTGCTTCTCCGTTCCTTGTTTCTTCCTTCGAAGGATCGTTCATTTCGTTTCGTTCTCCTTCGACGACGAATTCAACCTACGTACAATCCTGAAATGTAACGAACCACGCCTCGGGGACAGAACTCATTTCAACTGATTATATCCGAGAAACCCTACGAGATTGTTTAGTTAACGTGATTCGATAGACATGATTGGGACGTGATTAACCGCTAGATAGCTGACATATAGAGTAGGTCATCGAAAGTGATATTAGGATTAATCGTAATAATGTTATGTTGGTGTGTTATCACTATAATTAATTTGATCTGGAATAGTTCGTTATAGCTATAGTTATACATGGTAAATCAAAAAATTGAGTTAAATAAACTCACAGAATGAAAGATCATTAATCAAATAAACGTTGAATATGATATAAAAGAATGGGGAAAGTAGTTCTTAAACGCACACGTAAATCATTAATTATAAGCTTTTTACTTTAGCTTTTTCCGTCGCGTTATAAAAAAGTTCTCCAGTTTTTGAAACGTATGAATAATTAATTCCTACGGGAGTCCGGTAAACCTAGTTCGGAATTTTCGTTCGCGGTGCTTTATGGATTTGCTTTCTGGTGGGATCGCGTTAAAACTTTCGGCGCAAATAGAATGTTTTAGGATTCGGTTTCGGCACCCGACGCTTAAATACAATTTTCCGTCTATTCACGGCTCTATAAAATTTGCATGATTGCAATGCCGTCGGTTACGAGTACTAGAAAAGTGTCCCGTTGCTACTGCTTTCGATGCAAAACGAAGTCCTTTACATAAAAGTATCCCCCAGTAAAAGATTTAAAAGAAAAAAGGGGGACAGAAGGAAAAGAAATAAAATAAGAGGGACTAAGAACTTTCAATATCTCATCAATATTTGGATTTAAACTTCTTTAAAGACAAGTTTTCTAGTTACATGAACTTATAAAAAAAATTTTAGGTATTTATATTTAAGATTTAAAATTTCACAACCAAAAAATTTCTTCCTTCTTTAAAACAGTTTTTACCAAAACGTTGTATATTAGATATACAAATTATTTAATTTTAATAACCGTCTTATCCAATCAAATAAACTAAAATTCTCCTATAATATATTTTTTAATTAGTTTAACTTATCAATTAAAATATTAAAATTGCCATCATTGCCATCTATTGTCTTTAAAAAGAACTACTTCTTAATCTTAATACTCAACAAAAATCAAATTAATATTACACTAACAACAAGAGCCGGTTTATTCATCTTTTGATAAATTAATCTATCAGATATCTTCCATACCTACTGCAATTTCACTTGCCTTGATTGGCTATTTGGCCAGTAACCATGGTAAATATCGGATAGATTAACACTTGGCATGCGAGCATATTTCGTTGTCATAAGCGTAAAACGTAAAAATACGTTTCCCGCATACTAAGTGTTAATATACCCAAAGGTGAATAAACCGGCCCTAAATTGTATTTAATTTTTTATTAAAATTTTGTCCTAATTCTAAAACCAATACTATCAGTGACATCTATTATCTTTCAAGAAGACTAACCTTAAGATAAAAAAAACTAATATGTATAACAATTTACTTATACAGGATTACCCAAAAATTTTTTGCTAATTTTAAAATTTTTTTTAGTAAAATTTAAAACAAAACGGTCTTTTTAAATTAAAAGTAAAAGTTTTTAGTTTCATTTAGAAAAACAATCAGATCAAAATCTTTAAAATTCAATTTTTTATGATTTTTTTAAAAGTGGTAGAATTTTTAAAAAATGATTAATTTTCTAACCTAAAAAAATCTTTTACCAATTTAAATTTTTTTTTTAATTTTTTTGGTAAAATTTAAAACAAAACGGTCTTTTTAAATTAAAAGTAAAATCTTTTTAGTTTCATTAAAGAAAAAAATCAGATCAAAATTTTGAGAATTCAAATTTTTACGAATTTTTAGAAGTTATTGATTTTCTTACATAAAAATTCTTTTGCCAACTTTAATTTTTTTTTTAATTTTTTTAGTAAAATTTAGAACAAAATGGTTTTTTCTTTAATTAAAACTAAAATGTTTTTAGCTTCATTTACAACAAAAATCAGATCAAAATCTTTAAAGTTCAATTTTTTATGATTTTTTTGAAATGATTGAATTTTTTAAAAATAATTAATTTTCTAACATAAAAAATTTTTTTACCAACTTTAAAAATTAATTTTTTTATTTTTTTCGGTAAAATTTAGAACAAAACGGTTTTTTTTTTAATTAAAACTAAAATGTTTTTAGCGTCATTTAGAAAAAAAATCAGATCAAAATTTTGAGAATTCAAATTTTTACGAATTTTTTAAGTGTATTGATTTTCCTATTTAAAAAATTTTTAGCCAACTTTAAAATTTTTTTTAATTTTTTTGGTAAAATTTAGAACAAAACGGTCTTTTAAATTATTCGGTCTTTGTTGAATGGCGTGAAAATAAGATTCAAAGAAATAGAGAGGGAAAAAATTATTTTTTGGCAACGTTGTTGAATCCCAGATATCGCTTAAACTTTTTCTCGTGTGAAAATATGTCCGTTATAAGGCATACTATTTTTTGGAAGCACTTGGAAGAGACTTAAACTTCGGAGGCAGTAGTAGAGATGATACAGAGAGCGATGGAAATGGCTCTGAAATTTTACAACAGGTAAAAATTTGAATCGAGGTCATTTTCGTTTTGGGACTGCTATAAAGCCGTAGCCACATCTACCAAGGCCGTTGATGACTGCAGTCCTAGAAATAGAGTAGCAATTGAACTGGATGATTACTTGTCTGAGGAATTACTAATGAAAGAACAAGTTTCATTTATTCAGTAGAAACAACATAGCTTGAAATACCCAAAAATGAGTAAACTGACAAAAGTGTACTTATCAGTCCCATCAAATAAAGTTTTCAGTGAGCAGCTATTCTCTGAATAGCTTATCATTTGTATGCTCATTCAATATATTGTTCGAATTTATTAAAACTTACAACCGAATATTCGGTAAATAAATTCAACATTCGGCCGAAAACCAAATATTCCAAATAAAGCCGAATACCGAATAATTATTTGGCTTCGGTCCCATCTCTAGTTTTTAGTTTCATTAAAAAAAATCAGATCTAAATCTTTAATATTCAATCTTTTATGATTGTTTTTAAAATGATTGAATTTTTAAAATATGATTAATTTTCTAACCTAAAGACATTTTTTACCAATTTTAAAAATTTTTTAAATTTTTTTGGTAAAATTTAAATCAAGACGGCCTTTTTAAATTAAAACTAGAATGCCTTTAATTTTATTTAGAAAAAAAAATCAGATCAAAATTTTTAGAATTCAAATTTCTACGAATTTTTAAAAAATTATCGTTTTTCTTAACAAAAAAATTTTTTGCCAACTTTAAATTTTTTTTAATTTTTTTGGTAAAATTTAGAACAAAACGATGTTTTTAGATTAAAACTAAAATGTTTTTAGTTTCATTTAGAAAAAAAATCAGATCAAAATCTTTAAAATTCAATTTTTGATGAATTTTTAAACAAGATCGTTTTTTTGTTTAGTTAAAATTTTATTGACAACACTTATTGTTAGAATAAAAAAAGTTTTTTTAAGGAGTTTTCTGTTCGAATTTTACTAGAAAAAGTAATCTACTAGTAAAAAGTAATATAACAATTTACTTATACAGGATGTTCTTGTAGAGTCCATTTGTAATTGATTTAAGCCAAATATGCGTTAATGAAAAGTATACAATATGTAAGAGTTATTTTAGCTTTTAGCTTTTTGTATAAATTCAGTATAGTATACTTCTATAAATATTGAACGTTCATAAATGATTGCAAGGTGTTTGAATTTGGCGCGCTGGTTGTTTAGTGATTTTTTTATGCTTAACGTTGTTTCCTGTGAAAAATCTATATCGTACCTTTGACATCAGTGGCGTAGACGGATTTATTCATGAATAAATCTGTGAATTTCTCAGGATTAAGGAAACTTCTTGATAGATTCATAATCATTGGATATCGAATGTTAATTAAAATGACACTTGTCTATAAAGTTAATAAAATATCGACCATTAAATACTAATTATGTGACGTATTGAACGAACTTATTAACCTATGATTTATCTTTAAAAAATCTCTTGACAGCTTACAATATTTTCGATGATACGTCTATGAGATATGATTGACATTATTGTGGTTATACCATTGTTATACCAACCTTAAAAGTTAACCTGTAGCGCGCCAAATTCAAACTGCTAACAATCATTTATGAACATTCGGTACTTAAGCTTTAGGAATATTACTAGTTTCCTTGGCAATTTGTCGAGTTCCCTCGAAAAATTTCATTCTAATGCACATTTCTAACCAAAAAATATCTTAATTATTTCGACTGGTTACAAGTACAGGACGTAAAACTTCCAATTATTAGAAAAACTTCTGTTTTATTGTTTGACGAATAAGACATTAACCGAGGGAAAATGTCTTTCCAATTAGTCGATAATACGATAATTGGCGTGAACACAATTTTGGCAACACACCCAACCCAAAGTTAATAAAAGTCAAAGATTGATTACATTTATTAGTTATTTGAGGAGTGACTATGCAAAAGTCGATAAATCCATAATATCTGAATTTGAGTAAAAGAGAAAAAACGCTAAAATTAATTTTTATAATTCTGGTTAGATCATTTTCAATCAGTACAGGTTGGTTTCAATACAATGATAAAAAATGACATACATTTACAGCACTTCAGTACCAGATAAGTTTTTTATTCAACTGTTTAGAATGGATTTATCGACTTTTGGTTAACTGAGGCGCGGATTTATCTAGTTTTGTTTAAGCAAATTTAATTACCTCTCTTATACCAACTGAAAATATACATTATTTCTAACATTATCTCTGTCATTTGGATTTATTATACAAAAGGAACATTAGAAGTAAGAACTATTATAAACTATTACGAAAATATGAATATTTCTAAATGTGAGCACCAATATCCTCTTCCAAACAATCACATTCGCTTACTTCTTCTTCTTCTTCACCTATACTTTCTCTATATAAAATGTTTTTATACCAGGCCAAATCTTTTTCGTCTTCCCATCCTTGACCAAATTCTTGTTCCAACAAGTATTTTAAGGATTTCTTCTTTTTGTCTTTAATAGGACGTCCTAGTTCGATTACCTCTAAGTTAACTTCAGATTCCTTCTTTCCTTTCTTTAAAAAGGTCTTCGGTTTTTCTAACAAACATTCATACCGAAAATTTTGAAAAGAAGTAATAGAAATGGAAGGTTGGCGGTCATAACTTTTTTGAAGAATTATTCTTTTTTTATCTAATATTCCATCTACTTTCTTTAAGGTACTGCTTAGTTCCTTTACATTGTAGAGAAACCATTCAGATCCAAGTGCTTTTACTTTACCAAATCTTGAATAAATTTCTTCATAACCTTCTTTTACTTTAATGGTTGGATGCTTTCTTAATTCTTTTTCAACTCTACCGAACACTCTGTCGGCTGGCAAAAAACTGTGTCCCCTCACCGGAAATATAACTCGAATTTCCTGTAATGTTTTAGGCGACTGACGTAAAAGCCAGTAATAGAGGGCATGTACTACATGGGAATTTTTGTTTTGGCCCCCACAACCATCACAAAAAAGCCGAAGAACTTTTATTTCCTTTAAATCTAAAGAGTTCAGATGGGCCAGAACAGCCGAAGAGACTTCTATCGATCCCCTACCTGCCAAGTCTTCAGTCCATGTATAAAATACCGGGTGTTTTGAATGTAAATCCACACATGTAAGGACATAGAAGCTTATCTGCTGAGCATAGAAAGCGTCATTTATCGGGGTGCGTGGCAAAGGTTGCACTTGTTGCATATCAAAGCAAAAGGACAATGAGTTAGGAACTTCTTCTTTCATTAATTCATAAAAAGCATTTGCTCGTTTTTATGAATGCGAATTTGTAGTATGTGCTCATTTTTTTTTCGACGGGTCAGTTTGAATTTTGATTTTATGCTTTAGCCTATTACATAAGGCACAAGAATCAGATGCTGGTGAACTAAATCCTATGTTAAATTTAGTTCGAAATATTACTTTAAACATTGTTAAACTACAACGATCAGCGGCATTAGAACATTGAGAGTTATACTGTTGGTGCAGTTTGTTTATGTTTAGATAAGCTGGCAGGTATATTCTTTTGGATTTAGATCTATTATAGTGGCTTTCATGACCTCTTAGATTTCCAATAAAGTCGCTAATCTTTTCTTTCTTATTTTGTGTTTTATGAGAGATCCTATCGCCTCCTCTGCGATCTTTAAGAACTTCATGTCTATTCATCTTTTTACATATAAAGTTAACACGGTCTTTACTTATGCCTAATGCTTTGGTAAAGAACTTCAAACAAACTCTAACAGCTCTTTTGGATTGCTTTGGACGTAAATGATACAAAGTGCTAAACTGGCGATTTTTTGGGTTTTCCTTCAAAGTTCGTTTTCTTTCTACTGGTTTCATGGTTATTTTGTAACTTATTTTTAAGTCTTGTTCAGTTTTGTTTAATGTACTATATAAATGTTGGCGTAAGTATTTAATATCAGTCAATAATATTTTAGTACAGCCAAAGCTTTTCCTATCATGCTTGCATGGACTAACAAATTGTTTAAGTTCTGGATCTTTGTCAGCGTACCTACAAAGTATATATAAGTGTAATGTAACTACCAGTACTTCTATAAACTCCCGATCTTTAATAAATTAGATAAATTTAATAATAGCTTTCTTACTTTTTTTCTTTTTCCAGGTTTCTTTTACACGATTTCGGTACTTTAACCCTCGAACCACTATTACCCTCTTTTACAGAAATATCAACACTAATATCATTCATATTCACCAACAACTTAATACTTTGAACGTCACAATGTTTGCATGAATTGTGTGAACGGCCAATACAAACAAACAGTGTGACGAAAAATCGTACTAATGGGGGACATTGTATTAACCAGCCAAATAGAAAATTTGTTTTTATTGCAATTTGGAAATATCGAGTTTTGTTTAACCAGTCTTCGGATTTATCGACTTTTGAAAAGCCGACAAGTTTATGTAGGGATTAAGAAGAATTGAATGGGATTTTCTTAATCTCAGTATACCTAAACGTATATATAATTTACGGGGTATAAAAATTAGGAGTTATCTCATAAAAAATAAAAAATGGATTTATCGACTTTTGCATAGTCACTCCTCATTTAAGCTTTATGGTATCAGTCACTTGTATATAAATTTTATCAGCAATTTATTTTAAATCTAAAACCATTCCAAATCTAAAACCTACCTTTGATAGATAAATTTTAAACTAAAATAATAAATAGATTTTAATACATGAAAGAAACCAATACCGTTAGTGACATCTATTATCTTTTAAAGAAACTATAACTTTTCCACCAAATAAAGAAAAATAAATTAATATTATAAGAATTTTGAGCAAATTTTAACAACTTTTTAATTTAAATCTAATACTTGTGTATTAACATTAAATTAAAATAATCAATAAAATCTCAACAAATAATTCTGACAGTCGTTAAAGTAGATTGCGATAATAAACGTCAAAAGTATGTAAACATTGAAACAGTTGTCAAATGTGCCGTGTTCAATGTTGTTGGGTTTAAACACTATAAAAAGGATCATGTGATGATTCCGGTGAAGTAATTAAGAGAATCGCAAGAATGGCCACTCAAGAAAAGCTGTTAAAATCCCTCGAGGGTCTCCAACAGCTGATAAATATAAAAGGAGACAATGTTTCCAGGTGAAGTACTTCATTACTTGTATTCTTAATAATGTTTACATTTTTTCATTCGATTTAGTCGTAAGAAAGAAAAAGTACAACATTGTCATTTTATCACGGAAGCGATTACGAACTCGGCGATTAAAATCGCTCCAAACTTTAACCAGTTGTTGAGTTTTACATTTGAGACTTTGCTTGAACTTTGTAACGATTCTGAGGCGGATATTCGTACGATTGCCGACGAATCTTTGAATAAGATTATTAGGATATTGAGTGTGGATAATATTGGTAAAATTCAGTTGGAATTACATAAGGAAATTAAAAAGAATGGTGCTGCACGGTCTTTAAAAGCTGCTTTATGGAGATTTGGAAATCTTGCACATATGATTAGGGCTCATAAAGGAAAACCATATGTTGTTAATTTAGTTCCATGTATTGTAAAAGTTACGGAAAGAGAAGAGGAATTTTTACATGATACTTTAACTGAGGCTTTTCTTAAAATATTAAAAGTTCTTGGTTGTTTTACTACCGACAGTGATGTTAAAACTTTAATGAAAGCATTTTTAAAAAATATTGGTCATTCATCGAGGAGTATTAGAAGAAATTCTGCTCAGTGTTTGTTAACTTTATGTTTAAACTCTAGAAAACCATATTATTTTTTGGTTTATACCTTAAATCAAATATTAGATTTGTTATTACCGCTTGATAATGAATGTGATAGTTCATTAATTTTGGGTGTATTGGGTTGGATTAAAGTTATTTTACCTAATTTAACTAAAAAGGATGAATATCAAGAAATGATGAATAGTTTTGGGGCTAAGAAAGATTTACAGGAAATTAATGTATCTTTAGATAGACAAATTCAGGTAAGAATTAAAATTGAAAATAATAGTAGTAAAGAGAAAAAGTGTTAAATGTGTATTTTTAAGATTTATGAACTTTGTTTACATTATTTATCATTCAGTGATCATAATGTTGTTAATATGGCATTAGAAACTTTAAATGTTATTCTACAATATTGCCAACCAGAACTGAAAGAGGTTTTACTGTCAACAAAAGGTATAACTCAAAGTAAAATTAAAGATGTTGATCCAGATTTAAATAAAGGATCACCATGTAAGTTATAATTTTTTTTATAAATTTGTATAATATAATCCTGAATTGAGAGGTATAAATCTTACCAAATAGTTTATTAGTAAATTAAATACGGAAAATTAGTAACCTACTTATGGTTTTGTGATTTTAAGTAACTCTGATATTAACCCTTTCATGATGGGTGCAGTGTATGTACGGCACTCCCTTGTTATGCCACATTTATTACTTTATATCGGTTGACACTATCTAGATACCAAATATGGTTAGTCACGTTATTGTGTGATGTATGAAAAGAGATGCTCTAAAATCAGACATCTGTACAAAAAATTAATTTCTAAAAAATTGATACCTTCGGAATACTTTTATTTTCTACATACCTGTATTTATTTATAATTGCATTTGAAACATTCATTTTTGTCAAATTCCCTGTAGAAAATATTTGTCAAATGCGATACGTTCAAAATTAATGAGGATTCGTCGATTCAAGATATACAACTTTAAATAATTTTCCTATCAAAACTTAATGAAGAGGGTAATTGAAATTTTTATAACATGAGGGATAGGTTTCACACTTCACATTATTTTCATCTTGTAAAATTGTTTGGATATGCTTAATACGCGCTTTAAAATTAACAGTTATAGCAGGGGTGGCCAAGCTCTTTGATAGTCCAAGCCATTTTTCAAATTTTGAAATGTTTCGCGAGCTGCAATTAAATCTGTATTCAAAAAGTACGCAAAAGAGGTATTAAAACTTTTTTTTTGCAGAAATTATGTTTATTGAAATGTTATAAATAAAAGTACAAAATATGTGTATTGTATTTAAATATTAAAAATTAAAAACATTTATTTCACTTCTCTTCATAATCCTTTAAAACTTGGTAAATAATTGGTAACACTTCTCAGTAATTTTTTGAGATGCTGGTTCGTTAATACTGATCGATGTTTGGATTTCAGGAATTTTAAAGTGGAGTAAAATGATTCACATAAGTACGTTGTTCCGAATATTGAAATAATTCGACAAGTAACCTTTTTTAATTCAGGATACTTCGATTCTGGTACAAATTTCCAAAATTCGGTAATCGACGTCGATTTCTGTTTTAATTGTAGAGATTGATCTTCTTACAACTCTATTAATTTTAATTCTGCAAATGCTTTTTGGGTCATAATTATACTGGAAATGGAAAACTCACCTTAAATTGTGTTAATTTCAAATAGATTCAGAAAAAAAATCTAAGGCCGATTTAAAATATTTCAAGTCTTGAAATCTATTTTAGAATTCCGTCAATATTCCTTTTAACTTTTTATATACTCGTTGAGTTTTTCGTGTTTAATATTGGAACATTTTTTTTTTAATTCGATGAAAATGACAAAATGTTTTATTTTTAACGTCGTTTTGAAAAAGTTACAATTTAGTTTGAAAACTAAATATACATTATAAGAGGTCAGATATTATTTTATCTTTCCCCTGCAATTGTAAATTCATTGTTTGCAAATGTTCCATGTCATTAGTCAAAAACATCAGTTTTGTAATCACTCGTCATCGTCTAATTCAGAATAAGTAATTTCCTTTTTTTAGAAATGCAATTATCGGATCAAATATATCTATAAAACGATTTAATACATTATAGCTAGATAACGGAACGTTAATAATTTTTTAAAATATAATAGCACAAAAATGAAAAGGGAACTGGGGTACGTTTATCGAGAGCCGCAAATAATCCTTCAAAGAGCCGCACGTGACTCCCGAGCCGCAAGTTGGCCCCCTTAGCTTATAACGATGTGCTTAAAATTAGTTTAAATAGCCAAAACGTTTTCTAGTTCTCTAATTTCCAAAAACCCTTATTATCTGTCTACTATAATCTCCTTTTTATTAAAATTGCATTTAAAGATAAAATATATCAAGTTATGCGATATCTGTCATGTAAAACCGATTTGTATTAGGACATACATCACATAAAATCGTTATTTTGAACATTTTTTTTAAATCATGAAAGTAATTCTGGAAAAATATTAACATTTTTGAGAACTTATTAATTGCGTTTGGGTCTATAATTTTTTGAATGTCAATATTTTGCATACGAAAGAAAATTTCCAAAGAATTTTTTTGAACACGTGAAAAATCTATTGTTATATTAAACTCGTAGATATCGAATGAAGTAATAAATGTCGTATAGTCATAATTTTTTTTAATCAAATATTTACATGTAGTAGTCAATATTCACATGTATCTAGTTATAGTTTGTTAGAATGTTCTCGTACTTATTTCTTGTAATACAGGACCGTTTATTAGCTATTTAACGTTAAATGCTTCTGCATTGAAATGTTTTTTTTTTCTTTAACTACTACTAACAACAAATATAGTGTTAATTTATTTAATAGTATATGTCTACTACTTTACACTCAATTTTGAGGTTGTTCTATTAATAAAAGAAAATTATACAGGTGTCCCAACGGTCTGAAAAAGCTCCATAACTTGTTTATTATTGGAAATACTGATCTTTTTCTTTTTTTATGTTGTAACTGTAATAGTACTACACATTTCTAAAATATTGTGACTTATATACAGGGGTCCCAAAATTACAAAAAATACGAAAGTTACGTTTTTTTAAATGGAATGTACCCGATTTTATTTTATTTTTGGATTTTATGGTACAATACGATTCACTTTTATACAGGTCGTTTTTGTCTAAACTGCCAGCAAATTTGATTTATGACACATTTTCAATATCCTTGTCTTATTGTCAAAGTAATTGACTCCGTTTGATTGTTGAATGTTTGTTGGATTTTAAAAATGTTTACTCAACGACCTGTTTGATCGCATTTGTTTACTGCGATTTTTAAAAAATGGTAAATTGAAAATGTTTGTTATTATATTATTTGTTATTATATTGGTGAAAAGTTATTCTGACATGCTTATTTTACCTTATTATGGATGGAAAGTTTGTCAGAATAATTTGTGATCACTACAATAATAAGTTAGGGTGCCATTTGACAAATTTGACCCATCATGTTTAAAAAATCGCAGTAGGCAATTGCAAGTAAGCAGGTTATTGAGTAAAAATTTAAAAGATGCAGCAAACATTTAGCAATTAAACATCGTCACCTACTTTAAAGTTAAGCCAAAAATTTGACTGAAAAGAAACTTTGAACAGACCACTGCATTTCGAAATTCTGGCAAATAAACTGTTATATATCAAATTTCCTCACAGTTTAGGTAAAAGCGACCTCTATAAAAGTGAATCGTATTGTACCATAGAGTTCAAAAACAAAATCGGGTACGTTTCATTTAAAAAATAATAACTTTAGTATTTTTTGTAATTTTGGAACACCTATATATAAGTCGCAATATTTTAAAAATGTATAGTACCATTACGGCTATAACCCAAAACAAGGAAAAGGTCAATATCTCCAATAATAAACAAGTTATGGAGGCTTTTCGGACCGTTGGGACAGCCTGTATGTATCATAGAATTAGAAAATGTAATGAATATCTCATCTTAATTAGTGAAATTTATAAGGTTATGAAGCTTCTTTCAATTTTAATAAGTGAAATTTGGATGCTTGCTAATCTACTTCCGGTGCTACCGGAAGTAACCTTAAAAGCTGCCATTTTACGTAAGTTTTTTACATTACCATTTAATCAAAAGCTTAAGTCGATTATAGATTAAGTGGGGTAATGATAATGTTTTCTTGTTCATTGAAATTTACAAGATTATGACCCTATTTCCGGTTTTACCGGAAGTAAGCCAACGTACTTCATTTTCATTTAACATTTCGATATTATTTTATTAAAACCGTATTGAAATCAATTACACAATTAAAAAATATAACAAAAATTCGATTTAATGTATGAGATGTGTGGAGAATTCCTGCTCTACTTCCGATAATACCGGAAGTAACCTAAAAAACTTCGATTTTAAGCAACTTTTTGACCAGAAAATTCTTAAAATCGGTCGTAAAATTATATAATATAATGAAAATCTCATCTTGATAAGTGGATTTTACAAGATTATTAACCTATTTCCCTTTTTATCAAACGTGGCTGAAAAATTTCGATTTCATATAACATCGCGATGTTATTTATTAAACTTGTGTTAAAATTGATTCTTGAATTCAAAAATGTAATCAAAATTCGATTTTAATAAATGAAATTTGGAGTATTGCTAATCTACTTCTGGTTTTACCGAAATGAACTTTAAAAATTTCGATTTCAAGCAACTTTTTGATTATAAACTTTTAAATCGACCGTAAAATTATAAAATTTAATGAAAATCTCATCTTGGTATTGGATTCTAGAATACAAAAATGTAATAAAAATTCAATTTTAATAAGTGAAATTTAGAGTATTGTTAATCTACTTTCTGTTTTACCGGATATAACCTTAAATATTTCGATTTTAAGCCACTTTTTGAACATTAAATTCTTAAAATCGATCGTAGAATTTAAAAATGTTATGAAAATTTCTAGTAAAATTTGTAAAATTATGTACCCGCTTTTAGCAGAAGTAACGCGAAATATCTCAATTTCATGCAACTTTTAGATATTAATATTTTATTAAATCATTCTTAAAATGAATTCTTGAATTCAAAACTGTAAAAAAAAACTGGTCTTAATACGTTAAATTTGGAAAGTCGTTAACTTGCATCTGGTTTTACTGAAAGTAATTTTTAAACCATTGATTTTAAGTCACATTTTGATTCATTAAATCCTTCCCAAAGGCAAGAATTGGAATTCAAGAATTAATCAAAGTTTCTTAATTTCTTTTTGATAAATTAAAATTTGTAAGATTAATTTCTATTGGAAGTAACGAAAACATTAAAAATAACTATTTGATGTTAAGATTTTATAAAATTCCTAAAATCGATCTGAACTCAAAATATTTTATAATATTTCTTGAAAAATAGTCCAAATAGAATCCAGAAAAACCTACAAACGTTGAAAAAGGTGAAATTTAAAAATAATCTTGTGATAAATACCTTGGTAACATTTGTACCTCTAATTCAGGATCATTTGTATAGTTTAAAAATATTTTTTTAATAGATGAGCTAAGTATAGCTTCTTCGCGAAGTTCAGAAGAAAAATTGTTAGATTCATTATCAGATCCTCTCACTAGTGATATAGAAAAATGGATAGATCAATCTACATTATCTATAATAAACGTTAATTATGCCTCACAACTAAAAAATGTACCAAATGAAAAAAATACATTTGATGTAGTTGATACTGGGGACTTGGATTGCGTTAATATTTCAAAAAGCAATTCAGATTTGGATGAATTTACAAAGACTGAAGGAAGTTTTGAAAATGTTAATCCTTCTGAAGAAGTTGGTTCGCAATATAGCTATTTAGCAGAAGATACAGTTTCGATTATTACTCTAACTGATGTAACTCAGGTATAATAAAAAAAAAAAGAATTTATTACTAATTTAATTTATTTTAAAATTCAAAGGATATTGATATTGGAACATTCAAAGACAGTAACGTGCCATTAATTTACTGCAGTCGTCTAATATCTAAGTATTTTTTATTAACCGGCCAACCTAAAGGATTAATTCCGGATCGAAACGTGAGAGTTTCGGTAAAAAATTTAGCGTTAACTTGTTTAGGATCAATTCTTCAATTATATCCAGATATTCTCTTATTGAACTTGGATGTGAATTATACAAAAGTTTCGTCCGATTCTAAGCAGTTCATCTCTGATATTTTATTATTTGAAAACGATCCGGATCCTCAATTAGCCGGGATTACAAGGATTGTAGTCGCTTCCTTTTTAAAATCCGTTTTGAAGCAAAGCCTTGGAAGATACGACGAATGGTTAAGAAGTAAAAACGGCGATAATGACGTTTTTAAAATCGAAAATTTAGTACAACTTTTAATTAGGGTAAATATTAATTTTGCATTTTTTAAATAATTTTAATTTGTTAAATTTTAGGGTTTAGAACACGATTCGTCGATTTGTGTTCGACAAAGTTTATCGTCTTTAAGTTATTGTATGAAGGAGTTGTTATATTCTGATTCTTGTAGATGTGTTTTACCTATCTTAAAAGTTTTGCCAAGTTTAGCCAAGGATCCTTATTGGTTAGTAAAGGTATGAATATATTTTTTATTATAAAAATTAAAAAGAGAACTAGTTTCATGACGGGTTGAGAATGGAAAAGTAAAAATTCATTTCGCCATTAGTTTATTAGAAAAATTGATTTAAACCTTTTATAATGAATTATATATTTTGTGTATAAAAGATATCATGAACAACTTAAAATTTTTGGATGATACACGCTTAATTAACAAAAAAGGGTTATTCTTAAAATTTTGTCTAAAACAAAAAAGAAATGAGTTTTATAAATAGCTTTGTTCGTTAGGGCTGCACTGCTTGCACTTAGCAGTTCAGTGCATTATTAAATTTTGGTTACATATGCGTTCGTTGGATCACAGTTCATATCTGAACTAAAGAGCACAAAATTACACTGAATTACAGTAATTTCCTTTTAAATGCTGTACGAAGCTGCACCTTTGTACCATAGTGTAAGTTAGTGCAGTGCAAGTTTTCACCCAACGAACAAAGCTAATGTATAGTTCCAGAAATAATCACTGAACATAGTTAGATGGTGCTACTTGAAGTTTGCATGTAATTTTCTGCATACGTTTTAATTGATTTTAACGCTGTCACGTCGATTTTCTTACCAATTTGTAATGAATTTTATTTAAGGTGAAGTGGGGCAAGTGCGTTTACGGGGCAAGTGCACTTTTAGTTATTAGATGTTACATGTTTGAATTTATTGCGTTGAGACCTATGAATAAATACTTTTACTAACATATTCAACCTTATTTTATCGATTAGCGATATTCGCTTCCCTTGTTACTTTCAAAAAAAAACGCGTTCAAAATGTTTGTTACAGTCGAAATTGTAAAGCGAGTTAGTGGTTTTTGAGTAAATTGTCCAACAGTTTCAATATTAATTAAGTTATTGTGGTGATATGTGGCAAGCATACAGGTTTCTAAATTACATTAATTATTCTTAAGGTATTTTTCTTACTGGTTAAGATAGTTCCATTTATGTGGCTATAGCGCACTTGCCTCGTCCATTTTAATTGACGGGGCAAGTGCGTTTATTTCAGTACGGGTTTCGCCCTAACCAGAAAAGAAGTACAGAATAATAATAACGTTTCGTGGTTAATTGTAGACTGAATTAGAATAATATTTTTTTTGTTATGTTCGTCGCAACTTCTTTTGATCGAAACAGCCTTGTGTTAAGTTCCATAGCTTATACCACGGCAGTTAAAAGTGACTAACTTCGTTATCTTACAAATTAATGATTTTCGCTTCGGTACACAATAAAGAATATTCTTCAAATTAGATTGCATTATTGGTCCCATTTGTTAATCAAAGTATTTTGTTAGGAGAAAGAGGTCCTAGTCGCTCTTGCCCCCGATTAGCAGGGCAAGTGCGTCCACGACGAATAAAATTTAAAAAATAAAAATAATTTATTCAGCATTACTTTATTTAATCAAATAACTTTCATTATCTAGAGTATGCCTGAAGTTATTATACTTATAAAAGAAAGCGTTCGTTAGCAAGCACTATTGATGTAACGATTCAAAGTTATACTTATCATTTTTTGGGTCGCACTTACCCCACCTTACCTTATATAAAAATATCGCAACTCATTTTTGGATGATAAACAGTTAATAGACAAAGAATGGATTAATTTCTGAAAAAAAGTGACCACAGGAAGATGTTAATTTCAGTTTTATAAGTCCAAATTGAATTCCAAAAATGGCTTGTAAATAAGTTTACAGCAAACATTTTATTAGGTTTTAATGTTGTTACGTCGACGTCTGACTTTTAATAGTTCGTAATGAATTCTCTTCTTTTATATGTATCATAAATATCATGAATAATTTTTTTTCTGTCATCAATGCTTAACAAACAAAAATTATTAGTTTCTGAAATAAATTGTGTCCAAGAGCAGAAATTTGCGTTTTAAAACTGTATGGTTTCAGAAATAATTGCCGAAAGTTGATATACAGGGTGTCCCAGACCACCCATACCACCTGATTTACTCGAAAACTATAAGTCCTAGGAACTTGAAACAAAAAATTTGGTACATGAATAGGGAACATCTAATATGAATCGGAAGTATGAATAATTGAAGGTCGCTTTATAATTTGATGTATGAAGGGGGGCTAATTTTGGTACTGTTGGAAAGAGCTTTTCAAAGGAAATAACTTTTATAGGAAGCATTTTTTGATATTATTTACTATTTTTATCCAAAATCGTTTTCAAAGTCTCGATTTTTGATTAGTGTTTTCTGATGTCATCACTAGATGTCGCTGTCGGCCATTTTAAAAAATTATGACATTTACAAATGACGAGTGATAGTAAGTCACAAGGAATAATTTTATTAACAATACGACAAAATAATGTAATATCTTTAACTAAATTTCATAACTTAATACACTTAGGCCCAATAACAAAAAGCAATTTATTTTTTTTAAAATAGCCGACAGCGACATCTAGTGGTGACATCAGAAAACAATCATAAAAAATCGAAATTTTGAAAGCGATTTTGAACAAAAACAGTAAATAATATCAAAAAATGCTTGCTATAAAAATTATTTCTTTTGAAAAGCTCTTTCTAACAGTACCAAAACTAACCTCCCTTCATATATCAAATTATAACGTGACCTTCAATTATTCATACTTCCGGTTGATATTCGATATTCCTTTCCCACTCATAAGAAAGTTTATACCCTATTTATGTATCAAATTTTTTATTTCAAGTTCCTAGGACTTATAGTTTTCGAGTAAATCGGGTGGTACGTGTGGTCTGGGACACCCTGTATAGAACTACACAGAATTTTAAATTTTTATAAACAGTATATAAAATAGTGTAAAATGTATTTCAATCAATATTAGGAAAAAGTAGGTAATGATCCATTTTAACTAGTAATGTATAAGATGTTCATTTGAATTCGTGCTCAAACATACCTTGAATTTTTACTAGTCAATGATGAAAAGATTCGTAGGAAACGAACGCGACAAAGATGCTAGTAGAGCTCATAGTACACTTGAGAACGAATTTAAATAAACACCCGGTACGTTAGGTAATGAATGATTAATTCTACACCTTATTAGATTTTTATTGCTTAACTAATTTCCGCTTAAAGCCGTCTATTTAAAATTACTACACTTGTCAAAAATACTTTTCCAAAATTTGTAGACGTGAAACACAGATTAAAACTTATAAAATATAAACACGAGTTAGTTTTATGAAGGATAAAATTAACCGGTTAAAATAAAATGTTGCATTTTATATATTTCAAATTTTATAAATTGTTAATTTCAACCTAATTCGACGTTTGCTTCTGAGGAAGGCTTTACGCCGAAACTAGTCAAGCAATAATAACCTAATAATCAGAAAGGTGTAAAATTAATCAATTCATTAGCTGATATTATTTCAGTCAGTTTACCATTTATTTATAATAAAAACTACATGTGTACAGGGTGGTCAAATAAAAATGCAGAGTGCTGTATCTCGGAAACTATTCATCGTAGAAACTTGCGGTAAAAAATTTAATAGCTAAAGTGGCTACGGGAAAATATTGGAAATTATTTTCAAGTTCCTAAGATGGCCGCCAGGGGGCGTAATCGCCATCTTGAATTACAAAATGTGGGTTTTCTCGGAATTCCGCTATATTAAGATAACACAAAAATATGCGCATTTTAAAGTGGAGATAAGTATCAATTTTTTTTATTAAAAACTTTTTTCCACAACTTCAAAAATAAAGTAGTGGGGGGCGTTCGAAAGTGCTTGTAAACAAATGCCTATAACTTCAAAATGGCTGAACGGAATTTAATAAGCTTGGTATCGTTAGAAAGAGCTTTTCTTGGGCAATAAACCCTATCTTTTTGGTGGTGATTGTTATTTCACATATCGCCGTTAGATGGCATTTTCGAAATTTTTTTAGAAATTGCGAATTTTCTTCGAAAAGTTAAATGGAACGGTATCACTTTCTCTTCACGAAAAAATAGTATAATAAAGCCTAAACAAGCTAGTGAAAACCGCACCTCGATATCGTATTCCTAACCTAAAGTATTGGTGAAAAACCATTCATCAGGAAACTGAACGGATTTCGCCCGATTTTTATTCTGTTTTTCCAAAAATAACAAAAGAATACTATATTCAAAAACTTGTGCCGTGGATTTTGAGAAGCTCAACAAAAAACACTTCATTTTTATCAAGGCATCTCGTGAATTAGTCGATTTTCCAAATATAATAACGAAATCTGAAAATAGTTGTTTTACATGGGTAACCTGATATTAGGAATCATAAAAAATATAAACAGATCGATCGTCATCAGTTTCCCACTTTTAGGGTATCCCTTTATCACTTTTTAAGGTTTTGACGTTTTTATAGAAAAGGGTAAAACATAGTAGGTCGTGGGTAAAAATGAAAAGAGAAAAAACAAATGGCTAACGACACAAGAAAAATCTAACATCGTAATCGAACAATTCTTTACAAATAAAAACAGTTGTTACTTGTTTAAATTTGTGGTTATTTCTTGTATATGCCAAATTTTCGTTTGTAATTCGAAGCATTCTGTGGTTTAAATTTAAATTTAATTTTATAATGTAAAGTTATTTACATTCTCTTTTCGCCACCTTCTAATGTTTTTGTCCAATTAGAAGCAAAAATGTAGCATATCGAAAAAGTAAACACCATTACGGATACCTAACAACTGTGTATACAAAGACAAGAAACCCACCCCACAAGAAACCTTTAAAGCTATATTTAATGACCCCTTAAGTGTTCAAATTATAAAAATATACTCTAAAAGTAGTAAATTGATTCGATATTTTTTATGATTTCTAATTGTCTAAATGAAAATCCGGTTACTCATCTAAAACAACCATTTTCGGATTCCCTTATCATATTTAGAAAATCGACTAATTCACATAACGCCTTGACAAAAATGAAGTGTTTTTTCTTGAAGTTCTCAAAATCCACAGCACAAATTTTAGAATACAGCATTCTTTTGTTATTTTTGGAAGAAAAAGAATAAAAAACCGGGCGAAATCCGTTCAGTTTTATGATGAATGGTTTTTCACTAATATCTTAGGTTAGGAATATGATATCGAGGTGCGGTTTTCACTAGCTTGTTTGGGCTCTATTATACTATTTTTTCGTGAAGAGAAAGTGATACCGTTCCATTTAACTTTTCGAAGAAAATTCGCAATTTCCAAAAAAATTTCGAAAACGCCATCTAGCGGCGACATGTGAATTTACAATCACCACTAAAACGGTAGGATTCATAGTCCAAGAAAAGCTCTTTTCAACGACACCAAGTTTATCAAATTCCGTTCAGCCATTTTAAAATTATAGGCATTTGTTTACAAGCACTTTCGAACGCCCCCCACTACTTTATTTTTGAAGTTATGGAAAAAAGTTTTTAATAAAAAGAATTGATGCTTATCTCCACTTTAAAATGCGCATATTCTTGAGTTATCTTAATATAGCGGAATTCCGAGAAAACCCATATTTTGTAATTCAAGATGGCGATTACGCCCCCTGGCGGCCATCTTAGGAACTTGAAAATAATTTCCAGCATTTTCCCGTGGCCACTTTAGCTATTAAATTTTTTACCGCAAGTCTCTACGATGAATAGTTTCCGAGAAACAGCACTCTGCATTCTTATTTGACCACCCTGTACATAATTGCAAAAATAACTGAAATTGTTCGCAACTCATTTTGGCTGTTTATCTGTATCAAAAAATAAAATTTCTGAAATATCTTAAAACTTTTGAGTTATGGACGCTCAATGAAGAAAAAATGGTTTAACTACTGAACGAATAATTCGCGCCACTGATAGTTTATAAGTGGCGCCACTCCGAATTTGTACAAAATATTCTCTATACGTTCGATTTTTTTGCTCTTGATAGCTTCTTAAATGTCTATACAGGGTGTCCGGAAATGTCGTGTACAACGGAGTACCGCAGATACCTTGGTCAAAAAAATGATGATTTAACCCAACTTATCTATACACAAAGTTGCTTAGTTTAGCCAGTAGAAGACTTTAAAAACAATATTTTTAGTGAGTTTTTCTTAAATTACTCGAAAAATCTTCATTAGATTTTATTCACTTTTTGATTATTTCTTTATATCAGCAGGGTACAGTTTTCCGTACCGAACAAATTCGAATTTCGAAAATTACAGGGTGTTTAAAACACTCTCAAGACAAGTTACCCATCCAGATCTTTTTAACCAGCCTGTATAATTTTCTGTCCATTTTTTTCTGAATAGCTATATTAACTTAGAAACTATTTCTTCTCTTTTAAAATTTCAGTTAGACAAACGGTTTAGCCATAAAAAAATATTTTCTAAATCCTTACAAACCTAAATTGATAAACTAAGGTACCATTCGCAATGTTTAAAGTAGCAATTTCTTTGAGCGGTATGAAGTTCTTTCTATAAAACCAGATGTTACAGGTTTATAAGTACTTTATTGCTTAAAATATTCAAATTTTCGCCAGGATTTGTGACCATCATCAGGATTTAACCCTAATTGGCCAGCATGATCACTGAACCTAAGACTTTGTTTATGGGGTATTATTAAGCAAAAATGCCACGAAAAAAGCAAATTGTAAAAATTTTGCACTCTGTATTATTTTTAGCCTTGATAATGGTCATAAGTCTTGCCGAAAATTTGAATATTTTAAGCAATAGAGTATTTCTAAACCTGAAAATTTTGGTTTTTTGAAAGAACTTCACATCGTTTAAAGAAATTGCTACTTTGAACATTGCTAATGGTACCTTAGTTTATCAATATGGTCCTTGCAGGGATTTAGAAAAGATTTTGTTGTGGCTAAACCGTTTGCCCAACTGAAATTTTATAAGAGAAGAAATAGTTTCTAAATTAATATAGCAATTCAGAAAAAAAATGGCAGGAAATTATACAGGCTGGTTAAAAAGATCTGGATGGATAACTTGTCGCGAGCGTGTTTCTAAACACCCTGTATGATTCGAAACTCGAATTTGATCTACAGAAAGCTGTAGCCTGCTAATATAAAGACATGGTCAAAAAATGAATAAAATCTATTGAAGATTTTTCGAGTAATTTAAGAAAAACTCATGAAAAATATGATTTTTAAAGTCCTCTAGCGGCTAAACTAAGGAACTTTGTATATAGATAAGTTGGGTTAAATCGTCATAGTTTTGACCAAGGTATCTGTGGTATTGTGTTGTACACGACATTTCCGGACACCTGTATAACTACTTTTTAAGTTAATTACGAAGAAAATATGAAGGTTAAGGTTTATTTTTCTATTTTCAATCCAATTTTTATTTGTCATAACATAATAAAATGGAAGGGTTCAGGAGCAAAAGAGGTAGATTAAAATGAAGTTCTGTGAAGTTGTTATAAATTTTTAAAAGGCGTACAAAACTTATCTGCGAAAATTGAGAAACGATTTTTATGTAAACTTGAATTATATTTTTAACAAAAAAAATTAACAAATTGAAGAAATATCATCGAATCTTACACCTCACAATTTTTTGACCATTTAAAAAAGATTGTAACGACTTTATTTACAATAATTACGAGACGATTTTTATTTTAAATTGTTCCTAAAATATTCTATTGTAATTTAAAAAATTAACATTGGTAACATTTACAAATTTTTAATTTGGATTTAAATTCAAAAGAAAGTTTTTGGCAATTAACTAGCGTAACTTAAAAAAAAATTGCTCAACTTTATAAAATCGTACATAATCGAATTTATTTTTAGAGATTAAGAAATTATATTTACAGTGTGTTCCCGGATAGGTGAAACGACTCTTATAAAAGGTAAAAAAATTTCGATGTTAATTTTCATCTTTTGGGGTTTAGCCCTGCATGGCTTAAGATTAATTTGTAACATATCTTCACTTAAAAAAAAAACAAGCAAATCTGGACAGTGAATAAAAAACTCTTTCTGCAGCAGGTAAAGTACCTTTTCTGTTTACCGTACATCAAACTTTTACTAAGATATTTTGTTCAGGATGAAACGTTATGTCAATATGCAAATTTTTGGAATGATCGGCCTACTTTGATAAAACGCATTGTTATTTTCGTTAGTAACACATCACGATTTTTTTTTGTCGAGTATCATACCTTTTCGAGAGAAATAAGGAAAACGCAATAAAAAAGAGAGTACTTCCAGTTAAGCAATATTTCAAACATAAAACAAAAGCAATTATTGCAAGATATTTAAAGTTGCTACCTGTTGGCTTAAATCTAATAAATTATTATAAAACACGATTATTACAAAATACTTAATTATTAAAGGTAACTCTAAGGCTTAACGTTAATAACACACTATTGCAATACTAGTAAGTTATAATTTCAAACTACATGGAAATTTCTATTAAGTCTCCTCCTAAAGTCACACATTTTTCAACACGATTTCGAAATGCTCTAAAACATGTTCTATAGGAATAGATCGCAATGCACACGTAAGTCTATTTTCAATATTTCAAGGTTATTGGAAATCCTGTTTTGGTAAGCTATTTGTTTTACCCTTCCCCAAACAAAAAAATCCATAATTGAAAGATCTGGAGACCTGGCCGGCCAAAATATCGCGATCGTTCTTCCAAACCATCTTTCACCAAATTTATTAATGAGCCAGATCATTTGTGTTGAATGGGCAGGGCAACCGTCATGTTGGAAGAAATGCGTCTGTCGAACATGCAAAGGAAGTTCATCAACAAATTTTTCGATAATCCGCAAATAAGTGTGTTAATTTAATCTTCCTTCAATAAAGAACGGTCCATTGAGTCCTAATTCATATGACACAGCACACCACATATTTACTTTTTTAAAATACTGCCTTTTTTATTAATTACATAATGGGGATTGTCTCTGCTCCAGTACTAATGAAAATAACATTGCGTTTTATCAAAGTAGGCTGATCGTTCCAAAAATTTGCATACGCACATAACGTTTCATCCTGAACAAAATATCTTAGTAACAGTTTGATGTACGGTAAACAGAAAAGGTACTTTACCTGCTATAGAAAGAGTTTTTTATTCACTGTTCAGATTCGCTTGTTTTTTTTTAAGTGAAAATATGTTACAAATTAATCTTTAACCAAGTAGGGCTAAACCCCAAAAGATGAAAATCACATCGAAAATTTTTTACCTTTTATAAGAGTCGTTTCACCTATCCGGGGACACACTGTATATGAAATTATCGGTTAAATATTTTGTTTTTGATTAGAAAAGTAAAATTGATTATAATTGTCACAAAAAAAATTAAAGGATTAAAAAATTTTGATCAAACCTAACATATAACTAAAAAGAAATCATAAATTATTTTTTGGAATCAAAAAATGATTTTTATATTTAATTAAAGATGAGACTTTTTAATAATAAACAAAAATTTAAAAAAAAAAAATAGAAAATGTCGATAAACTTCTTTTATTTCTATACTTTTTAATAAAAATTGATTTTTTTAATCTATTAGATCAAATTGGTTGAAATCGTAACCGATTTCGAATACATCACGATTGAATACGTAACAGGTAATCACGAATTCCAAAATAAAATCCTGCACAACGTCCTCTTCGAGTTATTAAAAGACGATGACCAAAGAGTTCGAAATGCGACATCAAATGCAATCGTAAAGTAAAATTTCAAATTTATTTAACCAAACAATTTATCTATTTAATTTATTTTTCTTTCTACAGAATTATTCCATTGTTATACTTCCAACAGCAAACTCCAAATCAAAACGTTATTATTAACAAAGCTATTGAATATAAAAATAAATACTTAAGACATACGAATAATTTAAATGATGGAGTAAACATTTTTAAAAATTCTTTTCTAAGTACAGCTCCTTTTCCATTTAATGTTTTAACCGATTGTGAAATTGAAGGAGTGGAGTTTGGATTATCTAGGATTATTTTAAAATTGTATGAAGCTTTACTAACGTCTACATCAAAACATCTTATAGTGAGTAACTTTAAAATCTTTAAATGTGTTTTGTATGAATTTAAAATTGTTTTAGTATGGGTGTATTGAAACTTTATGTTTGTTGAGTCAAAAGTATCCTTGTACCGTTTATAAAACATCATGGAATTGTTTTAAAAACTTTAATTTCCAACAAGAAAAAACGATATTTCAACGGAGTAACTCAATAATTGGAAGTATTTCGTCTATTTGTGAATCAAACGTTAGCGGAGCAAGAGATTTATTAAATATATCAATTTCTTTGTTTACTCATATAACAGTGTATGATTTAGGGTTTCATTCAAACCTTTTAAGATTTACAGGAAATCTTTTTGCTGGTAAATGTTTAGAAGATTTACAATTATTATCAGATTCAAATTTAGAAAATAATCGTCCTCTTTGGGATATGTTTAACGATAAAATCCTCCAAGAATTAAGCGAAGCGTTTTTAACGCACGTAGTTAAATTATTAAACGTCTTCATGCATGTAATTGAAGAAACAACCCCGCAAATTATAATTCCAAAACCGGTTTTACCAAATTTGCCTCCAGCAAGTAGTTTATCGCCGTTAAAACGACGAAAAAGTGATTTAGATAAGAAATTATTAGCTTCGGTTAAAACCGAAAAAGATGAAAAGACCGAAAAGAAACCTGAAAACGTAAAAAATACCTCGATGGGTTACTTTGCTAATTCCCCTCATTATATGAAGATTTATGATATACTTCGAATGGCTTATTTAAATTATAAAATCACTTTGGATTCTTCGGCATCGGAAAATTTACTTAACTTTTTAAAGACGACTTTATTGTCTTTGTGTCAAATATTAGAAGTAGCTACGATTACCGAAACTGGACGAATTGCCGACGATATTTTGAGGTATCTTAGAGCTACGTTTTATTTGGACCAAGCATCTACTGTTTGTTGCGTTCATCAATTATTGAAGAGTCTTTTTGGAACTAATCTTACGAGTGGGTTGGATTGTGTTCAATTTGAAAATAAAAATGAACAGGTAAGATTTACGTTAAAAAAATATATGTGTTCTAACTTAGGGTTTTTCATAAAGTAGTTACAAGACAAAGAAATAGAATATCCGACTGTTAATCGATTTTTTACTGTCTTACGTGAAGAACAGTTATTTCGTTGTTTGAAACATTTGAAATGAAGCTAGTTTTATTAAAATCAAAACATGGGTTAATTAAATATAAGGTGATTATTTGGTTGAAAACTGATTGATTCTCTTCATATTTGAATGTTTACCATCTCGGTCCTGCATGTATTTTCTTTTATTTCATTTTGACACAATGACCTACAGACGATTAAAATCAATCGTAATTGGTAGTCAAATATCATAAATAAAATCTCTTCAAATATCTACTTTTTTTGAATATTTGGTTCTTTCATTCATTGTTGAAAATAAAGCCTTTTATTGCAACTTTCTAACCTATTTTTCTAGCTTTCTAATATGATATTTAAGCGACAGATCCGGACTTAATTTTACATTAATCTTTTAAAAACTGTTTAAACGTTTGACTGCTACGCGGCGCAAAAGCGCTGCGTTCATTTGTGTCGAAAACCGCGATGCAGTGCTTTTACGCTGCAAATTTCAGTGTACCTTTGTTACAGCGTGAGAGTAAACGTAGTCTGACTTCAAGCGTACTTTGCTAAAGTCAACATCAAGTAGTTTTCGTACGTCCTTGCAGGAATTGCTTAGCAGTCATATGGTTAAAGTCAAAATTCTTCAAAATCTGTTTAAAAATCATCTAATATCGGGCGAAAATGATTCCAATTCTTTCAAAATCGTTTAAAAATCCTAAAAATTTAGAAGATAAGTTAAAATAAAACTAGTATAATGCAAAAAAAGTTTAATATTGGCCTAACATTTTAAAAATTTGCCAAAAATACTATTATTATACAGGTTCGCCAGTGAAGTAGTTTGGTATATTTTAAAGTACCAAACGTTTTTCATCAAGTATTAGTTCTTAGAATTCTTTTCTACAAGTTTAAGTTATTAAAACGATGCCATTCTATTTTTTTAATAACGGCCTTCAACAGAAAACCATTTCTGTGTAAATACTCTTACGCTCGTATGCATAGACGATCGCCAGCGACTCGCTAGAGTTGATTTCGGTGACTCTCCGGAGAAGTCGCCGGCGAACGATGGGAACATAATTTGTGTTGCATGGTCTGTCTCCGTTTTGGCGAATCGCTGATGAATTGTACCGTGGTTTGTAACATGTAGCATAGCAATTTTGTTCATTATAACCAATTAACGCAAAAGAGACTGCTTCACTAATAATGCCAGACCTTGCAAGCATGTTGTTTTTACGGAATTTCTCATGTATTCGTAAAGATACTACTGTTTTTTGAACTTTTCGAATACGTTCACTCAATAGTTGCTGTTCATTGTACGAATATAGCAATTTAAAATAATTCGTAACAGTGCTTTTTCAACAGTACTTCGATATTCCGAATTAAAGAAGAAGTTCAAGTGATTTCATCAGTGGTATTGTGATAAATATATGAGAATCTATTAAAATAATCATTATATGATTGAAGAGAAACGATCACTATTAACCAATATTAATGTTAAAAATTTACTTTTTCCATCGTCAACAAATTTCCACACATGTAATATAAATTCCTGTCACTAAACTTATTTTTTGAATTCGTTTTTGCTTTTTTTATCTGTTTAGAAACCAGGGTTTGACTGCCCCATCCTACATTTTAATTTTATTGACTGGCGATCGACTATCCATACGAGTATTAGAATCCTAAATGAAAATCTTCCGACACTTTACTAGCACGCTTGGTAGAACCCGTCTAACTTGGTGTGGTTTATGTTCTCTCGTATATAGCCACCCTTCTTTTCAGAAACCTCCAAAGAAAAAATTAGAGGCGGATTTGGGAGCTGGCGGAAACATCATCTTCGATAAGCGGAAAAATTCAAAAGTCCAGTAGTTAATTTTCTGCTTATAGTTTCATCTTACAATTAGATTTATTCTCTTGTAAAATTTTTCTTTGGATATTTCTAAAGAGGAGGCTAAACAGTGATAAGGCATAAACCATATTGAAAGTTTTCTGAACTCACAATCAGACTTGTAGAAAAAAAATCAGGTAACTAATATTTGACGAAAAAATTAAGCATTTTTAAATTTCTTTGATTATTGGCGGACCCTGTATATTATACATTCCCAAATTAATTTTATATTAAACTGTTTACAATAATAAATTGTCTAAAATCGTTTAAATACTTTAAAAATTGTTTGGAATTAATCTTATATTGGTCGAAAATCGTTCTAATTCTTTCAAAAGTGTTTACATTTTTGTAAAATCATTCAAAATCGTTTGAAAAATCCTTGAAATCATTTAATATCTTTAAAAATGGTTTGAAAATGATTCAAAATACTGACCTAAAATCGTCTAAAATTGTTAGAATATTTTCAAAATCATCCCTAAATCCTTTATTGAAAAAATGTCTTTTAAAAATCGACTCTAAGAAAATGTTAACCGAATCTGATTGAACTACTGTCATTTAATATTTAAATGACTGGTCCGGATTTAATCTTGCATTAACCCTGTTCTTAATTTTAAAGTCATTAAAATTTTGCTTAAATCGTTTTAAAGACGTCTAGAATTATTTAAAGTTTTCAAAAGTCACCTAAAATTTAAAGGGACATTTTCGATTTATTAATCGATTCATTTATATTTTTAGAAATTATATAATGAATCAGGTTTTTATTACAACTTATTCCAACAACCTTACTCGGACTTATCAAACTACATTTACTCTTTAAATCACACGGATAAAGTAGAATGTGATAGTGATAGTACAGTAATGGGATATTTACATAGAAAAGAAGTAAAGAAACCAACACCAAAAGGTTCTGATAAAATCTTAGCGAATTACATACGTATTTTTGAACCTATGGTCATAAAATCTTTAAAGGTAAATTATTTTTTAAATTTCCAATTTTAGTAATAAATTAATATTATTACAGCAATACACAATTTCAAGTGATGTAAATCTCCAATGTAACGTTTTACAACTTTTAAGCCAATTAGTTCAACTAAGAGTAAATTATTGTCTTCTTGATTCCGAACAAATTTTTATAGGATTCGTTTTAAAACAATTTGAATTTATCGAAGAAGCTCAAATACCACAACCGGAAAAGTTGATTCCAAAAATCTTTAAATTTCTTGTACATTTATCTTATAGTAAACATCACTCAAAAAGTATAATAAACGTTCCGAAAATTATTCATTTATGCGATGGTTTAATGGCAAGCGGGCAAAATCCGATAACTTATTGTATACCGGCTTTAGAACCGATCGTCGAAGATATATTTTTGGTGAGAAATCGATCGAATACGGTTGATTTTAAAGAATTGGAAACAACAAGGGAAGTTTTATTATCGATGTTGTTAAGATTAATTGAGTATAAAGAAGTTATAGTTTTATTAACTTTAATTTTAAACGAGAGTAAATATTGCGAAAACAACGAAAAATGGCATAGATGGTCTAAACAAGTTTTTGATGTATTTTTAACGTTATTAAAACATAATAAATTAAGATTGGATGATGGAAAAATGATTGAAGCTGTTATGAAGTTATTGGTTGTTATGAATCCGGGTGTTTTTAAAAATGTTAATGAGATTTTGGTTTGTTTATTTCAAAAACCACCATTAAAGGTAAGAAATTATTGTTTTAATTTTGAAGATAAAGAGAAAAATTATTTAATTTTTTGAAGGGTGATTCAATAAATAGATACCTTGGGAAAGTTATAATTATCTTTTTAATGTTAACGCAAGTAAAGGAGGAAGTTTTACTTAATAAAATAAATGAATCTTCGAAAGATTTTGTTCCAAGTAGTATTTTTGAAAATATTGAAGTAACTCCGGATCCTTTGAATGTTATTAATCATATTAATTATTTTGAAGGAATGCAACCTGAAGTTATTTTTGTAAAGTTAATTTTTAAAGTATTCGAAGTAACTTCTTTAGGTTGTTTGGAACAATCTGATGATTTTTTAGTGGAACAAATGTTCTATTTTATGGTTATTATTTTTTATTTAATTTCTGGTAAGATAAAAAAGGGTACAAGGGATTAAAAGGAGTTCATCAACATTTTTTTAAAGTTGTAATTAAACTTTAAAAAATCATGGATAATTTATTTGTGGAGATTAAGAAATAATTTTTACGTTAAATCAAAGCTTAAAAATTCTATTTTTTATTACATTAGATGATTACATAAGTTTGTGCTGGATTGATCATAAAGAACTTGAAATATTGAAATATGATTACATACTGATATTGTAGTTTACTTTTTTACTTAATTACACTGAAAAGTTTTTAAAGGCATACACAGACGAGCGCTTTTGAACGGGCGTTTAATCGTGGTATATACGCATTTTAATAGGAGTATAAGCGTTAAACGTCCAACAAACGCGCGATTCGATATTTTTGTTAAAGCGTACTTTTTATGACATCTAACGCTCACATGTACATTTGCTAATAGTAAACGTACGATTAAACGCGCGTTCAAAAGCACTCCCTATGTACCAGGGCTGAGTGTATTACTTCGCTTCATTGCCAATTAGTGTTCAAATAAGTCGCTTTCTACTTTGGTGATTTTTCTGATAATGGAAAATGAAAAAGTACATTCGCGGCATGTAATGATGTATGAATCTAGGAAAGGCGACAGTGTTGTGACTGCACAAAATATATTTCGGGCGTTTACTTGAATGACTCTTCCTACACCTCGAAAGTGGTTTGGAAGATTTCGAAATGGAAGTTTAATGGACGGCCTTCTGACATTGATGACGATATATGAGTATCCAAGTGAAAGAAAAAATGTGTGTTATGACTGAGAAGATTGTTGAAAGATTGAAAATCAATAAATCGACTGCGTTTTGCCATTAACAAAAACTTGGATACCATCGATGTCTAATTTACCAGAAAATATTGAGGGGTTAGACCACTCTAGACCGTGGAAAATTAACGTAATTTCCCCATTTTTTTCGAGAAAACAATAAAAGCTGTGAAAAAATTGTTTATATATCTTTGTTGTACATACATTTAGGAATAAGAAATATATTTTGCTAAATAATTAAAATAAAAAATGAACACAATGTAACTGCTTGATGAAAGCCTTGTTAAGCGCTAAGGGGTCCGCGGCCGGAACGATTTTACCTACAATTTTCAATCTAAAGCAAAAACGAAAAGGTATTTAGTTTTTACAACTCAAAAGCCAGAGAAAGACGTAGGGATTTTCTTTAAATTATTTTCTTGCAGAAATGGTGGGCATATTACAAAAGCTTTGCGTTTTAGTCTAAAGAAATATCTACTAAATTGTTTATAGTTAAATAACTACGTTTGATATCAAAAAAATCCTACGTCTTTCTCTAGATAATGCTACTTGGAAGGTGCAGTTAAAATTTCAGGTAAATCGGTAAGGAATTGTATGAGTTACGTTTCCGGCCGTTTCATGAAAAGTGGTTTAGAGAAAAACGCATTTAAAGTTTGTTTTACCTGTACCGAGCACACGTTATCGGACAACATTCAGTATCAAAATACAGGCATTTAAAAACTGTTCCCACTTATAACGGACATTGCATCTTATTTTTAAGACCATAAGGCACTTTTTAGCGCAAAAAACAAAAATTCGATTTTTTTAAAATTCTAGAGTGGTCTAACCCCTTAAGCGAACTATTCAACAAAGTCTCCGAGATGGAATACATATGTACGGTATAGCCCTTAAACTGGGTATTAATGAACATAACACAGTTTTGCTTGTAAAATAAAAACCTTTGGAGTACGGCAGTATAACGAGAAAACCTGGTCCGGGAAGGCTAAATGCTGTAAGCAACGAAGAAGATGAACAGTTAGTGGAGCATAGTCAAAGAAATCCATTTGAATCGGCAGTTGTTGCTAAATGGAAGTCAGAATCTCCTGCTAGCGTGAAAACTATCCCAAGAAGAATTAATAAGTCTCACTTACCGGTTACACTATATCAAAAGTGTATAATGAACTATCAAACTTTACCTAAAAAAGAAACCATTCTATAAACAAACGTTTCAAACATTGGTCTGAGATCTGTGTACTCTTTTAAATACAACAATGGAAGTGAGTGATGTTAAAAGAAATATGAAACTAAAATTTACAGATTAATAAATAAAATTGAATCTAAAACAAACTGTGCTTTATTAACAGGTGAGAAATATATGAATTTAATAAGGGATGTGAAACATTCCAAAACAAATCAGAAAAAAATTCCCCTTGATTATTGGTTGCTGCAACATTACTACGTGCTTCAAATAACAGGCATATTTTGCAAAAATATTAATTTTGTATAAAATCTAAGAATTTTGAAGTAATCTTTTATGTTACACAAGAAGATTTGTTTGATGTGCTTTATGACACTCATCTTGCAATTGTACATAGAGGCAGAGATAGGATGATTAAATAATTAAATAAAAAGTATAAAAATATAACACAGCAACATATAAAAAGTTTCCTAAACATCTGTGAAGTCTGTCAGCAAAAAAAAAAGAAGAGCCAAAGAAAGGATTTGTGGTAAAACCGTTAATTTCACAACATTTAAACGGTCGTTGTCAGGTGGATCTTATTAACTTCCAATCCCATCCAGATGGAAATTATAAATTTATTATGGTATATCAGGATCATCTGACAAAATTTGTTGTACTAAAACTGTTAGAACCAAATAGCGCAGATGAAGTTGCTTTGCATATACTTGAGATATTCCTCCTTTTTGGTGCTCCAAGTATATTGCAATCCGATAATGGTCGTGAATTTTGTAATAAACTGATAGAAAGCTTACAAAAAATGTGTCTGGAACTGAAACTTGTACATAGTAAGCCGAGGCATAGCCAGAGTCAAAGGAGCGTCAAAAGGGGGAATCAAGATATTGAAAATATACTCACCACTTGAATGCAACAAAATAATACCAATAAATGGAATAAAGGACTACAATTTGTTCAATTTATGAAAAATCGCGTCTACCATTCCGGTATTAAAAGGACACCTTACAAGGCAATGTTTGGTGTGGACCCGAAAGTTGGATTAACAATGTCTTCTTTGCCGAAAGAAATCATTTCTACAATACAAGATGAGGAAGATTTAAAAGAAAACTTTTGCAAGATTTTAATTTCATACTTTAATTTGTAGAACTTCGTTGTTTTATGAAATAACTAGATATTCTATGAAATAACTAGTTAAAGTATGAAATAAATAACTCATTTTATACTTTAACTATTGTAGATCGGTATTTCATAAAATAAGTAGTTATTTCATAGAATACCGGCGTTATACACTTTAGCGGTAACATATACATTACAAAGAAGCTATGTGAAATGAAGTCGTCTTTTCATATGAAAATACATTCCAATCTCTTCATAATGGATGGACAAAAAATAAATAAATAAATAAAGAGACCCAAGAATTTTTACTGAACATGAAGTTAAGTGAAAATTTATTAACTTCATGTTTTATGACTAATTTTTAAATGTTACCTAAACTTTATTTATCAAAGTTAATACGTGATTCTATCGTTAAATTGCAGCTTAAAAATTCTATTTTTTATTATACAAGTTAATTTTGTCCTAATTATTATCAAAAAATTAAAAAAAAGTTTAAGATCACAGAATTTTGATCAAATCTAACATAACTTTACAATTAAAAAAAATCGGCCAGATTTTATTTTCCATAACAAATTTCAAGTTTATTTTAACTACAAAAATAAAATAGAAAAAGTAAAAGATGTTGATGAAACTCTTTTATTCTTGTACATATTCTATTATCTTAAGTTTTTGATATAACTTAAATATTTTTTTAGGTAGTTATTCTAAAATAACAAATACTGTAACAACTTTATTAAATTCACAAACAACTCAACTTAAAATCCCAATAGAAGTTATTAATAAGAATTTTATAAAAATAGGTATTGTACATCCTGCATTATTATATCAATGGTGTTATATTTTAACAGTATTAAATTATCATAACGATAATTTTTGGAATTTGTTAGTAAACAAAGATTTAAATTGTAAAAATACTTCTTTACATCTTCAAATTGTTCAATTGGGTGTTTCATTAGCGTATTGTGAATATTTGGTAAGAAAAATGTAAACCTACACTTACGCATTTTTTATATAAATTTTATTTTTATAGACAGAAAATGTACATAGTTTAGAACAATTAAAAAAGTTTTTATACCAAAACATAAACTTAATAATTGATTTATGTGATGAATTACCAGTTAATGAATTTATAACAACTTTAAACAGAGAATCAAATACTAGTCTTTTAATATTAAAAGCTGTAGAAGATAAATTGAAAAGAAATTATCCGGTAAAATAATTTTTGTTTTATTAATTATAATTTTTATGTAATCTTTTATATTAATAAATTTGCAGCCTTCGTATTTAATAAAAATCTTAAGATGTCTTGAAAATTCAAACTCAAATCAAACGGGTTATTTAATACTTTTATTAACAAAAAAGTTTTTAAACTGCCGACAATTAGCTCTGCAACGATCGGTTTCGACTTTAACAAGTCGAAAAGTTGAATATTTACTAACTTTAACCCAGAAAGAAGTCCACGATCAATTAACCAAAGAAAACTTGACGATTATAATGAACATTTTCAAAGATAATAAGTTCGCTAAAAGAAACGAAGGACTTTTAAGTCTTTTAAATAAGCTTTCCGTACAATTTTACGATTTAACACCTTTGGAACTGAATCAACGCAGATGTGTTAATCCGGAAAGTATAAGGAGGTTACAAGTTGATAAAACGTGGTATTTAAAGGAAATTAAAAAGAAATGTCAAGGTGTAACGGAAGCTACTGAGAATGCGGAACTTTTACATATTTTGGAATATAAAGATATGATTGATGTTATGTCTGAGAAGACTTTTAGTAAGGTGATATTAAAAGATGTGATTGTTATTGGATCGAAATTAATTGAGAATAAAAAAGGAGATGAAAGGCTTAATTTATTTAATGCGGCTGTTGAAGTACTTTTTAAAGATTTAAATAACTTGATTCAATTAATACCAGAAAAAGATGAGGTAAGATTTTATTTAAAACTTTTTATTTAATTTAAAAATTTTATTTTTTCTATATTTTTTAGATTTATCTACAAACTGATGGATTTTTATCACCAACACAAAATAAATACTCAACAGAATTAACCCAGTTATTTTCTAATGTCGACTTCTTTAACGCATTAAATGATTTAATTCCCGGAGTAATTGCATATATTGACATTGTAGATACAAAAATATCGGATTCTAACGCAAATAACATTTGTAAATTTTTCGTAACAGCGTTAGAATCAATAACATTTTTAATAACGACCGAAAAATCCGAAGTAAACGTCCACTTTATTAATCGATCGCTTCAATGTGCTTGTACAGTCTTAAAAAATAATCAACTCGTTAATATTTTATCGTTAAACGAAAACTTTTTATGGCTGTGTTCATCTACGAACGTAATTTATAACCTCGTTTCGTTTTTGCTATTAGATTTCGAACCTTTACCTCAATTTTCAAGAACTAATTTAAAACAAGCTTTACAAGATGGAAAATCATCTTTAGTAGCTATAGCTTCTTACCAACTTTTCGTTTTGATCGCTTGGATTGAAAGTTTACAAGTTAAAGAACGAAAGATACCTTCAAGTCTTTATAAACCGATTAAAAAAATTATTATTTGTTTATCGCGTTTACCTCAAGTTAATTCGTACGTTTTAACTCCACCGAGCGTTTGGAAAAGCGGATGGAACGTTGAGTTAATTGGTCCGTTTAAAACTCAAGTTCCTCCTCTTCCCGTTGACTATGTGCAACAAATCGAAGTTTTGGAGGAGTTTATATACAGGATTAATTTGTTGGGTTGGAGGAACAGACAGCAATTTGAGGAAACTTGGATGTGTTTGCTGAGCGTGTTAAGTTCTAATCCCGAAGAAGATTGTTTGGAAGAAGTTAATCGATTATCGCACGCGACTGGGTTGGCTGTTAGTGCTATTACTGCGATTTTAGTTATGACTTTGTATTATCCAAATCCGGGAAATCGGAATAATTCGAAAATTTTACATGTTTCGAGAGATTCTGTGATTGGTGATCATTCAGCTAGGTTTGTATAAGAATTATTTTATTATTGAGTTGGGGAATAAGTTCGTACGGTTTTTTGTAAGTATTAAAATCATTTATTTCTTAATTAAAATTAATTAATTTATTTATACCGACGTTCTCATCCTAAAACGACACAAAACTCAAAAATTTCAAAAATGAGTTAATCACATCATCAGAAAGAGGCTTCTACAGCGAATTGTTTTAGACGACGTAAGGGACAAATGCGTTTATATCTTATCCACTTTGGCAGTCTTTCACTTTTATAATGTATAAGCGACTTGCGATCCTTCTGGTGAAACATTCTTTTTGATTTTTCCACAGAGGGATAAACGTCATATGTGTATTGATAAGAAATATTATAAAAGTTTTTAAAATATTTAAAGAACATCAGCGCTACATCGCATTGTCTTAAGCGTCATATAAAAGTTCGTTTTGAACAAATTAAACTGACTTAAACGTTAAAATCAACCGGTTAAAAAATAAAAAAATACAATTTTTCGTTCTCCTATAAAAATTACTATTTTGAGCTTGTCGCTTTAACTTAGGAGCATCAACATATTTCCCTTACTTATAGGCAACTTCTTGCCAGCGGTTGGATAGCTTTTGAATTCGACGATGGTAAAAAACCGCATCTTTGAATCAAACCATGTGGTAAATTATATCTAATTCTTAGTCATTATTGAATTACATACTTCTAAGAGAATTTCAAAGACAGCGGAAAAGATTCTAGTCAGACGGTGCCAAGTCTTGAGAAAACGGCGAGTGTGGAAGAACTTCCCAGTCAAGTTCTTGAAAGAATTTTTATTAAATTTGAGATATGTGGTCAGGTGTTGTTGAGTTGAGGAATTATCGCCTGTCGAGAATTTGCTCGTTTTTCATATACTGCTTCTACTAAACGGCGAAGTTATTGGCAGTAGATATCAGCAGTAATAGTTCTATGCTTTTTCTACCCAACAATTCCCAATGAATGACACCTTCCACACTCTACCAAATATTCAGCAATACCTTGAGAGGATGAAGATCGTGTTTGGTAGGAAGAGTTGATTGCTCGGTTTTGGAAAATCATTCTCTTTGTCTTTTCACGTTCACATATACAGGGTGTTTAAAAAATACGTTCGAATATTTGGCCCACTTATAGATCTCATCAGTACAAACAAAAAAGTCAAAATAAACATAAGTCCAAAAATCAGCCGTTTCCTAATTACAGCCTGTTTTTCAAATTAAAATAATTTGCACTCAGTAGGAGTGATTCGCGTATTTATGAAGTCATCCATGGAAATAACAAAACAAATTTTGTTCGTTTCTGTTAGTGTAGTTGCCACATTTGTTGTAATTATTGTGTGTCCGTTATTGTCAGTGTTTATTGAAGTAGTTGTTGCTGTAACCCATTGTTGAAATTTTCGAATATGCCTTATACCAACGCAGAAATGGCAGACATGCATTTTATGTATGGCAAAGCCGATGGAAATGCTTGTGAGGCACGTCGCCTTTATGCCGAAGCATTCCCAAACCGGGTACTTCCGTGTGACAAACTTTTTACAAATTTACATCAACGTTTATCCGAAGTTGGATCGTTTAGATCAAGGAACGGTGATGGTGGTCGGCCTAGATCAGTTTGTACTCCCGACGCAGAACTTAACATTTTAAGACGAATTGAAGAAAATCCTGGTACTAGTACTAGAAGACTCTCTACTGAAACAAATATTAATTTTTTCCTAATTTGGAGAATTTTACGGGAGCAGCAATTGCACTCATACCATATTCAAAGGGTACAGGCTCTAGCTGTGCCTGATTATGCCGCACGACTGGTGTTTTGTCGAAGCATGTTGACAAAAGTCGCGGAGAACCCAAATTTTGTTACGAAAATTTTATTTACAGACGAAGCTGGTTTCACGAGAAATGGCATTTTTAATTTTCATAATAGCCATGTTTGGGCCGACGAAAATCCGCATGCCGTTGTTGAATCGAATCATCAACACCGATTTGCAATCAACGTTTGGCTTGGTGTGTTAGGAGACCATCTGATAGGACCTTGTTTCCTGCCTAACCGTTTGACTAGTCAATTGTACCTTGACTTTTTGCGGAATACATTACCACTGCTGTTAGAAGATGTGCCCCTCAACCACAGAATTAATATGTGGTTGATGCACGATGGAGCTCCTGCGCATTACGGAGTCTTGGTCAGAAATTATCTAAACGAAAATTACAATGGCAGGTGGATAGGGCGAGGAGGTCCAATTGCATGGCCCCCTAGATCTCCCGACCTCACTCCACTCGATTTTTGCATTTGGGGGTATTTAAAGACATTAGTTTATTCAAGTCCTGTGAATAATTTAGATGAGTTGCGAGAACGAATTGAACATGCCTGCCAGACTGTTCGTATAAATCCGGGACTCTTTGAGAGCGTGCGGCGTTCACTTTTACGGAGATGTGAAATGTGTATACAAATGGAAGGAGGACATTTTGAACATCTTCTTTAAGAATCATTAATTTGTAATAATTAAAATGTATTTATACTGATATTTGAGTGTAAATTATTTTAATTTGAAAAACAGGCTGTAATTAGGAAACGGCTGATTTTTGGACTTATGTTTATTTTGACTTTTTTGTTTGTACTGATGAGATCTATAAGTGGGCCAAATATTCGAACGTATTTTTTAAACACCCTGTAGATACAATTTTTCATCACCAGCAACAATTAATTAAAGAAATGGGCTTTGCCGACCTATTGAAGAAAATGCAAATTTCGACTTGGTAATTTTTATTGGTTTGATTGAATTCACAGGAAATTTATGCGCCAAGTTTTCGGACTTTTACCATTGTATCTAGTAAATCGTTGATTTTGCGATCACAACCTAATTATTGTGCCAATTCTCATGTTTGCCGATTGCCTTCTCCAAGAAGAATTTGACTGGGCTCCCAGAACAAGGGAAATCACTTATGACAAAGTTGCTCTATTTATAGCGAGTAAACCATTTATACAATACTGTTGAAGTTTCCAACTGCCTGAAAGGTGCTTAAGTCACGATTAAAATCAAACAGCAAAAGGTGTCAGTGATTTTCGCTTTCATCAACTTAAAGATTCATAATTTGATCGAGTAAGGGTCAAAAAACACAAGAGAAGAAAAATCTATGCATTAAATCCTAAATAGTACTTTTCAAATTACAGAATGATGTGTCAGGTTTAACCCTTTAAGCGCTGAATTGGCCGACATTAAGCGTGCACCGTCGACTGCCCACTCTGTGCAAAACTGCTTACTGTAAACTGCGTACTATTTACGAAAGAGCCCATGTTGAGCAGACTTGCAGGCGTTAAGTGTGCGCAGTTGACTGCTGACTTCGTACGAAAAAGACTGAATTTTAATTGCAAGATATATTGATTGTAACTAAACTAAACCGAATGGTTGTGTGAGAACGCACATGTGGGTTCATAGTCAAAACCGAATGATTGTGTGAGAACGGATATGTGGGTTCATAGCCAAAACCGATGGTTGTGTGAAAATGCATATATGAGTTCATAGCGCTCACAGGGTTAATAATAACTTTCCAACAATTTACAATAGCTTTCCAAGCGATTTCCAACAGTTTGGGATTTTTTCAACCTTTCAAATTATTTTATTTTGATCGCATGCAAAAAATCCTAAATCTTGATTGGTTGAAAAAATCAAAAACCATTGAAAATTACTTCTACGAAGAAAGCTAATAGTAACATTTGTCATGACAAGAAGACGAACATATAAAAACCGCAAGAACATGTTCCCCAGCCTAACATTTAAACAACTTTATTAAAAAACCTTTTTTCTAATATTTGATTTATAGCATTAAAAAATTACAAGTCGTTCAATGTAATTTAATACAAAAGTTTAATGAATGTTCAAATAACCACCAACAAGAAGAAACATCGATAATAAACGTTTTTGACAAACCTAATTTAGAAAAACATCACTCGGTATATTCAATAGGACAAATTTCAATAGAATACTTATTAATATCATCAAAAATTGCTGAAACTCCCGACGAACAAAGTCCTATTTTTCAACTTTATCGTAAAAAACATTCAAATTTATCCGAATGTGGAGTAGATTTAAATTCTTGCATACAATTTCTTTTGGATTTATACTCACAATGGCTTCCAAACAATCAAACTCATCCAAATGAACAAGTAAGTAATTTGTAATGATTTTTAATTAACACTTTAGCTTAATAATATAATTATAGAATACTCCTTTGAGGGTCATCAATGAAGTAATTAAGTCAGTATTAATAATTTCCGACCTTTTCTTAGAAAAATCCCAATTTCAATGGATGTTAGACTCTATGTTGGCTTTATCCAAAACTCATGCGTCCGAAGATGAAATTCTTCACCAATATCTAATTATTAACATTTCAAAGGCTGTAGCTGTGTTAAGCCCGGTAACAAATTATTGCTTCAAAGTAATATAATTGTAATATGTTTTATTTAGGATATGGAAATTTATGACTTTATTAAAAGAACTATTTCCCAAGGATTAAAAAGTTCTTTTCTAGCAATGAGGATTGCAAGTTTACAAGGATTATTGTACATTTTACAAGGTTGTGTTCTTTCTAATACCGTTATAGGTGGAATTACTGAAGAATTACAATTATTTTTGCCAGTAATAACTGAATACATTCAATGTAATATAAATACGTCAAACAAGTAAAATGCAACAATAAATTTATCCAAATCCGAATCCGATATAATTTTTGTTTTAGTGTTTTAATGAGATCACAAGATCATTGTTTATTATTATGGGCGATTACTTTTTACTTAATTGAACATATTCAAGAAATTCATCTTCCAGTTGATTTTATTACAAATTCCGTTCAAACAGCTATTAATGTGTTAACAGGACAAAAATGTACTAAAGTTCTTTATACAGCAGTGATAAAGGTAATGTAAAAATTTAATAATTAAATCGTATCATTTAGTTATCGTTTTATTTTAAGGGTTTGGAACGATTAATTATTATAAAATGTTTACCTGAACGTCTTCATGAACAAATAACTAAATTAGCAATTGATAAAATGAAAGATAACAATCCAATTTATGCCATTCCAGCTGTACAATTATTAATTAGTTGTATGTATATTGGTAAGGAATATTTGTTTAATGATAGTTTCTTGAAATAAAAGAAATAATTACATTTTAGAATGCGAGGATCAGTTAGAAGATACTGAAAAATCAAATGGAATAGTACAAACAACTCCGGATAATTTAGTTAAAACTATAGAAAAAATATCGGCTATATTTGATAAAATAAAAAAAGGAAATCCGTTTGAAGTGGAAATACTTTGTGGGATCATACCGAACATTTTAAATGATTTCTTTGTACCATCAGATATTTTAACTAAAGTGGTTGGCGAATTTCTTTCGCCGCAACAAAATCATCCTAAACTTTTAAGCAGAGTTGTTTTTCAAGTAAGTGCAATCAATTTTAATTGTATATCGTTCAATCACATGCATTCAGTACAATTTCAAATATCGAAATTAAACTATGAATAGTTGAATGTGGATAATTGAATAAATTATTAACAATTTGATTAAATATTTATACAAATAATATTTGCTTTGCGTGAGTTTCTCTAAAATTACTCGAAAAATGTTCATTGGATTTTATTCATTTCTTGGCCAGGTCTATCTATCAGCAAGCTACAGTTTTCTGTGGAATAAATTCGAATTTCGAAAATTACAAGGTGTTTAAAAACAGTATCACTACAAGTTATCTATCCAAATCCTTTTAATCAGCCTGCATAATCCTCTACCGTTTTTTTTTCTTTCTTTTTTTTGAATAGCTACATTAATTTAAAAACTTTTGTTTCTTACAAAATTTCAGTTGTGCAAACGGTCTAACCATAAAAAAAATATTTTCTAAATCCTTACAAGCCCAAATCGGTCAGTTAAGGTACCATTAACAAAGGTATGAAGTTCTTTAAAAAAAAAACAAGTTACAGATTTGTAAATAGTTTATTGCTTAAATTTTTTTAATTCTCGCCAGAATTTTTAACCACCAATGTTTAGTCCTGATGATGGCCACATTTTTGTTTTGCAATGCGATGATAACCGAATCACTTTAATCCGAACGTCCGACACATATCATATGAAGACCAAGATTCTGCATGTGCGTGTCTTATTTCTTGGATTTAATACATAATAATATTTCATCCGAAATTAATAAATTGATAATCCAGATAATTTTTGGTCCTTTAGTCCGTATTATTCAGATTCTACTATACGTTTTATTCGAATCGGGGGATATGAAGAGGGAATCGTACTACTGTAAACTGGCCAACAAAATCTCTAAAACTAACACCTTTGAATTTTGTTATAAGGTATCATAAAACCAAAAATGCAACGAGAAAAGTAAACTAAAAATTTCGCACGTTGTATTATTTTTAACCCTGATGATGGTCACCTGGTGAAATTTTATAAATTTGAAGTAATAAACTACTTCTAAACTTGTAACATCCGGTTTTCCTGAAGGAGCTTCATACCGCGTAAAGAAACTGCTACTCTGAACTTTGTCAATGGTACTTTAACTTACCGATTTGAACTTGTAAGGATTTACAAAATATTTTTTTTGTGCCTAAACCATTTAACCAACTGAAAATTTGTAAAAAAGAACATAGTTTTTAAATTAATATAGCTATTCAGAAAAAAAAGTGATAGAGGATTATACAGGGGCTGATTAAAAAGATTTCGATGGATAACTTGTAGTAACAGTGTTTTTAAACACCTGTAATTTTCAAAATTCGAATTTATTCCACAGGAAAATGTAGTTTGCTGATATAAAGACATGCTCAAAAAATGCATAAAATTTAATGAAGATTTTTCGAGTAATTTGAGAAAAACTCGCGGAAAACATTACGTTAAACTCATCTAGCGGCTAGACAAAGCCACTTCAGATATAGATAAGTTAACTTAAATCGAGCTATTTCGAGCCAAGGGATCTGTGGTTGTACGCGCATTTCGGACACTGTGTGGCTGGTTTTAGTACTCAACCGACGGTGAACGCTGACATCGATCGTGCGTAGCTATATCAACGGATCTGTATGTCTATTCACTGCTGCACTGATGAACAGCTCTATACAAATACGTTGATACAGCTACGCACGACTGACGTCAGCGCTGACCGTCGGTTGAGCACTACAACCAACCTGTATAAACAAAAGTACAATTTGACATATACCAATAGAAATTGCATTCGGGTCGATTAGAGTAAGGTACACAAACTTTTTAATCCACATAAATAGGTACTAGTTTGTGTAATCACTTCAATAAATAATTCTTAATAACCAAAACTTCGGATAATTCGACGAAGTTCAAAAATTAAATGAAAAAGTCGTCAAAACACACTTCACAAACAAAATTCATAGAAAAAGTTTAACAAATACTAAGTTGATTCCGATAATTAGATACTGTTGGATAGTTGCAATTCTAGCTTATACCTTCACTAATCGACATCATTTACAATAAACAATTTAATATTTCAGGTGTTTGAAAGTGGTATAGAACAAAAACAACTTCCATTACTTCAAGATTGGGTACTTTTCAGTTTATCAAATTTCGCCCAATCGTTTTCAGTAGGAATGGCAACGTGGTGTTTAACTTGTTTCTTCATTAGTGCAAGTACGAATCCATGGTTAAGATCGTTCTTCCCTTACGTTCAATCTAGAATCGGTAGATACGAACATGAAGATAAAAAATTATTGTGTATAACAGGAAGTGACTTTTACAAGAATTTAACAACGGATAAACAAAGAGAAACTTTTGTGGATACCTTCCGTAAAATTAAAAATCAAGTGGATATGCCCTTTAATAATTTACTAGCGTCTTTATAAAAAAAAAATAAAGTGCAAATAATTTAAATTTTAATATAAATTCGTGGTTTAGATACGTATTATATATTTTTGAAGAGATGTTATAAATATGTATAAATGATAATTTGTTGTTGTATATAGATTAAGACAAATAAAAAAATGGAAATAATTTTAATCATTAATGGTTTAGGAAATTAAAAAAGGTAATAAATAAAACACAATTAATTCAACAGTCAATTTTCATTTTAAGCGTAACAACACAAGACTAGTTTCTGTTATTTATAAATAGTGGATAATACAAAAAGACCATTATATTCAAATGCAATTTCCATTTAAATACAGTTATCATGAAATATCGATCAAAATAAAATCCCCATCGTATCGACATCTACAAAAATACACATATTTCGAATTATTAGGTATACAAGCGCAGGCGAATCGAGCTGATACGCCGAAAATGTCTTATAGTTAAAATACAAAACGGTGCCATGCCGATTAAAATCTCGCCAGATTAAGCAAGTCGATGTCTTCCGTTCAACGTTCTCCCTGTTAACCCTATCAATCTATTTTAGTCACATCGAAACAATACAAAACGCACATCTCGCTTAAACGCTTTAATAGGCTATGTAAAAATAAAGCCAAGTGTAATTAGTCCACTTATAGTAATCAGCTGTGAAAACGCTGGAAGGCCGTTAGCCGGTAAATATATTAAAACGGTTCGTACAAATGTTGCAAAAATATCTATGTAAGAGTGGAACTAAGTACAATTTCCCTTTATTTATTTTTCATTTTTTCAACGGGATTTTCTTTTATACAAAGCAAGAACCGACATACAAACCACACTTAGTTGTACTGATTAAGAGGAATAGTATCTTTATACCCTGCAAATTTGTGTTGATTACTTGTTTATTTTTAATGGATGGATTATCTTTTGAGCAAAAAACTATTTCTTCTATATATTATTTTTTTATATGCCTTTTTCGCATTTATACAAAATATAACTTTTGTATAAACACTACAAAAATAATGGAATGAAAAATATTCCGAGGCGATCGTGGTTTGATAATTTTTTTTTTTTTTTAATATTTTAGGATTCACATGTTATAATATATTCTTAATTTCTTTATATCATGTGGATTCCAAAATAAAACAATTAGCAATTAAAATGTAAAATTAAACTAATCAAAAAAATAAGGTACTTGCTTCAATTACTCGATTAGGCCATTTCAAAAAACAAAACCATTTAATTTTTTTTCTTTTAAATACAGTTGATACATCAACAAATTAATTTTTTGTGCACTCAGACGAGAACAATACAACAATATAAAACTATTTCTCCAGGTGGAATATTTTATGTTGCGTCTGGTATAATTTTTTCGTATATAATTCCTATTTTATTAGTATCAATAATACATATATACACATATTATTTGTCACATATATAACTGTATCGACGGCACTTAAATAGTCATGCTTCCATCCACTTGCTAGTTCGATAAATAAATTGCACACACTATTATACGACCCACGATATTTACTATTCATACTCAGACATGACTTCGAAATTTAACCTAAAGAATATTCCGATTCAAGTCAACAAAAATAACCGCTTAAAATTAATCAACGCCATAAATTAATTAATGACTTCCAACGCGTCGTATTAATTAATGTAAATTACCTATTTAAAAAAACTCCAAAAATAAAATATGACAAAAAAGAAAACAACTTAACATGGTCCCTGTCAATGATTAAACTAACTCTAATGACTGTGTGTACTTTGAACTAAAGGTTTACAAATAACTTAAAAACAAATTTTGCACCAAAAGGCTAACGAAACGTTATTACGTATTTTGGCTCGTCCCCAAGCTAGCTAATCTTCATCCTTTTCGTCGGATCGGTCGGACTTACGCAACCGAGCTTTGAATCGGACTGGATCGTTGTTCCATTACTTAATGGATCGACTGGGAGGAGGTTCATATTTTGTAGAGGTTCACGCTTTTATAATAATACAAAATTAAACATGCAAATACTTTCTCTATAACTTCAGTGACACAAGAAAACTCTTCACAATTAAACACAATTTTAGTTTTAAAATGAAATTATATTTTAGTTGTTTCAAGAATATATTGTTTCATCCCAACATTATGTGGATAGTTTGAAATAAGTTTTGTTTTGTTGGCAATTAAATTGAACTGTTAACACATTGCGGACGGGTCACGTGATATCTCGTTTTCATGTTTTTTTTATTCAGTCTTCAACTACACAACGAGCCGCATATATTTTAATTACGTTACCGGTCCGCAATATGTTAACTGCAAACAGGTAACTTGCTCTTATTTTATAATTGTGCGGAAGAGTGAAAAATTTATTTATTCATTTAAAATAGCAATAGACAAAAAATAGAGACCGGTAAATATTAATCTTGTTAAATTTTTATAGCAAGTAGTTCAATTAGTTTTTAACCTTTTTTGTTTCTGTAAAATTTTATATTTTATTTTATGAAGATGAAATTTTCTTGTGTCACCAATGAAGACTTTTACTTACAATTCCTTCAATCATCACTGCTATTGGAACAATTCCAGTTGCTTCAGCTACTTGGTGCTCAATCAAATAAAACATATACTCATCGTAGAGAAGTCGGATTAGATGAAAAGATCCGAAACTTGCTGCTGAACGTAAAGTTAAATCACGAATAACCATTGAGCTATAATAAGAAAACAAAAAAATATATATCAATTGTGAGCGAATGCATCCAGTTTTTTTACACTTTTTTTTTATAAAATATAGACTATTAGATATTAGACAGACAAAGATATTTTATAAAAGATCTTTTACAAAATCCTTGATATAATCCTCACACTTGAAAACTAACTAATTGTAAGTACATTAACCCTTAGGTTTTATACAGGGTGTCCGGAAATAACGTTCGTATACTGAAGGGGGTAATTCTACAGCAAAAATTATGAAGAAAAGTTCATATAAACATGTGTCCGGAAATGCTTCCCAAACGAGCTACAGCTCTTTGAAGTTGATACTCATAGTGTGGTATTTTTAAATTATTTCACTTATCCTACAGAGTAGGATCTTGAATTTTGGAACGTCCCCTATTATTTACATAAGAAATATGGTGACTGTAACCAAAATAATCTACGATGAACAGGCTTCGGTACCGAGGCTGAGGAGTGCATTTAAAGTCCCGTACTTTTTTTGGTTGATATTTTTTTGAAAATCTGATCTCAAAATTGGAATGTTTAGACAAAAATACAAAAAAAAGTTACTAACATACGATGTCGTACCATGCACCCATTTCGAGAAATTCAACGATTAGGCGGTAGTGATATAAAATTTTATGTTCAAAAAACCTCTAAATGTCGTAGTAGGTTCGCGCCACATTATTTGACAATTAGTATGTGTCACTCCTTCATAAAAAATAATGATAAATACTTAATTTTATAAATAAAAACGAGTACAGTTTATATGTTTCTGCTTAAATAATTCTTTTCCTGTTTAGTTATGTACTTGTTTTTATTTATAAAATTAGGTTTTTATCATTATTTTACGCTAATTGTCACATAATATGGCGCGAACCTACTACGATATTTAGAGATTTTCTGACCATAAAATCTTGTGTACTACTGCATAATTGTTGAATTTCTCGAAATGGGTGCATGATACGACATCGTATGTTAGTAACTTTTTTCTGTATTTTTGTCTAAACATTTCAATTTTGGGATCAGATTTTCAAAAAATTATCAACCAAAAAAAATACGGGACTTTAAATGCGTTCCTCAGCCTCGGTACCAAAACCTGTTCATCTTAGATCATTTTGGTTACCATCACCATATTTCTTATGTAAATAAATGGGGATGTTCCAAAATTCAACATCCTACTCTGTAGGATAAGTGAAATAATTTAAAAAAACCACACCATGAGTATCAACTTCAAAGAGCTGTAGCTCCTTTGGGAAGCATTTCCGGACACATGTTCATATGAACTTTTCTTCATATTTTTTGCTGTAGAATTACCCCCTTCAGTATACGAACGTTATTTCCGGACACCCTGTATAACGAAGATTTCAAAAGGGTATTGGTCAACTGAAGGAGACCATTGTCGATTACCATTTGGACTCTTTATCGTACTTTTCATTGTCTTGAGAAGAATGTCAACTAATGTCTCGTTGACTTCTTGTTCTTCTGTTCGTAAATATCCCTAACTGCACCGATGAAATCGAGCGGTTTTGAAGGCCAGAGCACGTTACCAAAGCGCGAGATAAGGCGTCCTCGATACGCCTGAGCTATCTTGCTGAAACCACATGTCTACCAGTTCTAATTCAAAAAATTGGTCATATGCCGATAGCGTTCCCAGTCACAGTGACAGTATTTCTTACATCATCTTCAAAGAAATATGAGGATAATATAAAGATGAGCACCCAATAACATCACCAAATTGAATTCTATACCACACGATAACTTTGAGTGGATTCAATACATTTTCTTGAACAATTCGCGTATTTTCGGTGCTCCAGGAACGCAGATTTTGTTTGCTGACATAACCGGAGAGAGAAAATGTACCTCGTCATTCATGATGACTTTCGAATGAATTTCATTAATTTATTTGTGAACATTCAGCATAGCGTGATCGAAATGTCCTCAAATTCTTCGCCAAAAATCGCTGTAGAAATGAACGAGAAATGCCCATTTGTTAGGTAACTCGTCTTCTGATCGACTTCGACAGTCCATTTCTAACATCACCAACTATAGCAGCAATATGAGCTTTGTTTGTTGGGTTAAAACTTGCACTGGACTAAGTTACACTATTGTGCAAAGGTGCAGTTTCGTGCAGCACTTAAAGGGAAATGACTAATTCAGTGTAATTTGGTGCACTTTAGTTCAGGTATGAAATATGATCCAACAAACACATATGTAACCAAACTTTAATAATGCACTACACTGCTAACTACAAGCAGTGCAGCCCTAACGAACAAAGCTATAGTTATTCAGAGTACTGTGAAGCATTATCCGACATCGCCTTCGTTACATATCGAGCTTGCTCGTCAAGACCAGCGTCTGAGAAAGAACATTCTATTCTTTATACAGGATTTTAAAATTCTCTGTTTCGGAAATGCTAAAACAGATCTGAAATTTTTCCGCAGATGATTTCCAGGCCGTCTTATCTCACAATTCAGCAACATCACTAGCTTGCAAGAGTTCTTCCTTTGATGTTTCTTCAAGTCACGACATATACGAATGGACCACATACTCTGGAAGCTTTAAAGGACGACAACTGACAAGAAGTCAACAAGATATCGGCAGCAAAATAATGAAAAACCGAAAAAAAAAACAGATCAAATGTTAATGTTCGATGGAGACGCTCACTTGAGCAACATTATTTTGAAGCTTTGATGATAAACTTAAAGATTCAAATTACGGTTAAAAAAGGTACATGAAATAACTTCCTTTCAGTTCTAAATTATAGCCAAATAAAATCAGGTGGATAATTTTGTAATATCTTGTATATTATATACTCAATAACGAACCAGGTCATTTACTCATTGTAAAATGTGTCAATATCAAAGGTTTTAAAAAAAGTTTATTATGAATAACGCTTCTGCATCTAGTAGAATTCGAGTTATGAATCGTAAATAACTGATAAATGAATAACTGATGTCACTCTTACCACCATAGATTCAAACGTCTTATAAAAATCCATTTAAAAAATTACTCAATAATTAGAAACTACCCTAAAACATTTTTTATTTCCTACCTATAAAAACTCCATTTGAGTAAAAACTGTCTCGCAGCTTTCGAAAACATCGGCTTCCCTTCATACGGTTTTAACGCGCTTTTAACAACATTCTTCAACCACGAAGCCCACTGTTCGAGCGAATTTTGCTGTTGCAAAGTGAGTTTAAAATCGGCTTCAAAGCGAGCGACGATCTCATGATCGCATTGACAAACCCAAGAAGCTTGTTCGCGTACACTATGAAAATCAACTCGATTAAGATCTGCTAACATCTGAGCGATTTGTGTGCTATTATGCAAAACTGCTCTAGCCGCTTGCGCCAAGTGATTTAATGATGTGTAACGCCGTAAACTAGAACTAAACGCCGAAACTGCTGTTAATTTCGCCGAAAGCATTCCGGTAGGTGCTCCGGTCATGGCTGTTGTTAACCAGCTTTCTAAACCTGGAATTTTAAAATGTAAGTTTAAAAGGGAATCTTAAAGGTACTTTAAAATAGATTTACTTTTTGCAAAATTACGTATCGATTGAGTTAAAGTAGCTGGAATTGGTTTTAGAACATCCGGGACTAGAACTTGTATTAAGTTTTGATAAAATATCAAATCAACGTTTCTAATAAACGTTTGAATAGGTTCCAAGGTGCACAAAGCGAATAATTTTGACTTTGATAAGTATTTTTCTTCTTCGCACTCGTCTCCATTATTGTTATCTTGAGATCTCCAAAATTCCCTCCATAAAGATTCGACGGTGCAAAATTCCAAGCTCATTATTGCATCGAGAAAAGCTTCTAAATGTTCTCGATAAATAGATCTATAATAAAAACAAAATCATAATAAAAGTTACCCCATTACTAGTATTGTATTATATGGAAATTAAACGTACTTTAATGTATCAACATCATCATAGGAACATTCCTTAGGCAAAGGCCCGGAAAATATAATATTCGGAAAGTTCGGAATCGCATTACTTCCATCTCCAAGATAAGATAGATGTTGAGAAATAACTCCAACAGAAACCGAAGAATCCGAAGAGTCGCTACTTCTTTTAAACCCTCTATTTACATTTCCGGAAACCTTGCCAGACATGTTATTAGTCGCTTGAACGGATCTGCTTCCGGTTTCTTCGATCGTTGTTAAAGGCGATCCAGGTTTGACTCGAATACCATAATAATGATATTTTGAATTCCCTCTAAAAAACGCTACTTTGTAAAGTGTCCTTTAAGTTAAATTCTATAAAGGTTATACCTTGTACCCAAACGTCTTGTACGTAAACCCAAGAAAACCGAGCGGATTAACTTTCCAAACGACGCTGCATTTACCGGTTCTAATTTATTATCCGCGCAGTGACGCAAATAGTGAGCATAAAGAGTCGATCTTGGTAATGAAACGCCTTCTGCCGTTTCATAGTTTTCTAACAACCATTGAACCTATGTTAATAATTATCATGTTAATGATAATGAAAAACTTTTAACATGTGAAAAAACGAAAATGTGGATTAAGAAGATGCTATAGTGCTATTAAAATAATAAAAAAGAAGGATTTTAATTAAGGAATATAAAAGATGTGATATGATTTCTTATTTATATAAGTAAGCATAAAAAAACATTTCTTAGGTTTGGAACTAATTGTAAGTTTAACTACATAAAATAAATAAAATAAACTTTTTAATTACAATCTACAAAAGAAATTTCCATTTCTATTGTGGAGAAACCCGAATAAAATAAACAAAAAAGTGCTTCAAATTTGATTTTGGTTCGAAAGGGGAGACTTACTGTCGCAGGGGAAACTCTAGTAGCGTGGCCAAGCGCGGAACCGACCTCCTCGTTCACTTGCCCAGAAGACGGTGTTGCATGCACGGTGGCCGTCGCCACGTAACTCGTCTCCTGTACCAAATTAGTTAGCAACCGCAACCGAAAAGTCGACGATTAGTCAAAAATTAGAGCGGGAAAGTTACAAAGATACATTACGGATTATCTCAATAGTACCGAAACGGAGAAGCTACGCGAAATTACTTTTCAAACCGAGATACTTACGGCCGCGGTGGTCGTTTGGGGCGAATTCCTAGTCGAAGCTATTAACGTTTCCGGATCAACCGCTTGTTGAACTAAATAATGACCGCCGGCCGTTGTATATCCAACTGCATTAGCCGCTCCCGTTGCTGTTGCGTTCGCCGCTGCGTAATACTGTCCTTGACTTGCGTAAATTGTTCCTGATTCTCCAACGGTATAAACCGGATACGCCCTAGATATTTAATTTTTTGTTTACATAAAAGATTTTTAACAATTTAATATACTTTACTTACATTTGTGCTTGACCACCATTAGTTTGGGTGGCGTATATCTCCGGTTCGACATACTGAACGTGATAACCTTGATGAGATGCCACTGTATCTCCTTCTGAAGCAACTAAATAAAAATTTCAAGAAAAAAAAAAAGAAAAAAACACATTTACCAAAGGAACTTTTAAAACAAACTTGAGACATTACCAATGTTACTTCTAAAAGAACAAGTACCACTAAACATATTACCAAAGGACATTCTACTTCGACAAAAACTCACACCCAACTACCACCTCTTTAGCTCACATATCACATCAACCACCACCTCCACCACCTATATCGAAATCTCACGTGTCTACCAAACTGGAAGTAACATTCACTCAATCGGGGCATCATCATCCCCTACCTGTGGCTCTCACCCCATCCCCGTCCACCTTCAGATAACAATCGAGTATCCCCAACTGCAAACCTGTGCAAGGTGATTCACATCATCACATCCGGATAATCAGAGGAGATTATATTAGACAAGGCGGAATGGTGAATCACGTTTTTGAAAATCGCGAACGTACGTAGGGGGTAAGTTAAATCTCCCTTCTATCTCAACATACAAATAAAGAAAAGAAATAATACAAAAAAAAAATAAAATCAAATAAGAAAGATTTTATCGCACAATTTTTGATTGGGAGATGCTGAGAGCGTGTGCTTTGTGTGTTGTGCTTACCTACTGTGGGTTGCACGGGTGTTAAGGAAGCATAAGACCTAGCCGCTGCTTCTGATAGCATTAAAAGAAAGAAAAATGTAAAGGTTGCTACTAGGGATTAGTTGTACAAAGTGCTTCATGTTTAAAGAAATGGAATTTATGATATTGATAAGACGAAAACTCTTTGACTTGTATGAATCACAACAGGAATCTCTAGAATCTAGAAAATTAATTAATCTTGACTTTAGTGATCTTGTTCTTTTTATGAAACGTATTTCGCGCTCGAACAAAATTTAAATTTATAGTAAATTAAAATTCATTTCTTTAAAATTGAAAGCGCTCTTTATAATTGCAGCATAGCATGATTAGCTTATTAAAACTTAATTAGCGTTATATTAATACATAGTTATAAAATATTAGTTACATTTATGGAGTCTATCTACATAATTGTACTTAACCCTTTATAAGGTAAAAAAATTGACGTTCAAAATTTTTGTGATTAATCAATTAACCTTATTTGGTCGCTAAATGGTTCTTGAATATCAAATTTTAATGACAAATATCCTATAAAGGGTTACTTGTTTATACAAAATTCACCCTAGAAAATAAACTGCTGTCCCGTTTTCATTACCCGATGTTTTACCGGAGTATTCCTTGACTGAAAATAAGCAAAAAATTTTAATGAACATACGTCCGAGGGTTAGTTCCTTTTCGAGGTATTCAAAGTTTTAGCTCAATAATAATAACACGGAGAGAAGAGTTAAGATTTGGCACCCCGTCTTAGGAAGACAGCTTAACGATTCAAAAGAGGAAAAATTAAGTAAAAAAGAGGAAATTTTATGATAAAACTCGAACTCAAGAAAACAAACAAAATTGATGTACTTGTCTAATGATGATAGTGATGAGGTACTCAATGTTTGCGTATTATATTAATCTAATTAACAGTCTTTAATAATGTTAATTAGTTACATTTTATCCTGTTTCACGTATATTATATCTTGTTCCCCATCTTGCTCCATGCATGAGGCAAGTTATGTCAAGAATCCACACAATTACGTCAAGATGACTGATGTCGCACGTATTATTCTCTATAATCATTGGTAATGTTATGGAACTAAAACTTTGAATATCTCGAAAACGAACCACTCTCGGACATAATGTTCATTAGAACTTTTTTTACTTATTTGCAATCAAAATACTCGTTAACAAAGGGTCGCACAATCAAAACGAGACTCTGTATCGTATTTGCAAAAATTCTCTACATATTTCTATTACTTTAACAACTTTAACACATTTACTGCTAGTTCAATTTAATGAAATAATTTTCTAAACTATATATACTTTGAGTTATCTATAACACTCAATGTGTTAAGTATTAAAATGGATTGAAGCTATCTGAAATATATAAAATAGAAAACTGTAATGAAATATTGTTCAACTTTTCCACAAAATTTAAAAATGATATGTATTTTCTCATTTTTTTTTTGAAGTGATCATAAATAAAACTAAAATAATTAATGAAATTTTCATAAAAACACCGACAAAATTAAGAATAAAATAGCCGAAAGAAAATTAATCCTTCATCAATAGATGGCAGCAACTACAAGTAAACACGTCTTTGTTAACACGAGTCTTTGTTCTTCAAAACATCACTTTCAATTAATTATAACTTATTTTAAGGTGAATTTTGCAACATCAACAACCTAAAACCACCCTAAAAACACACATCTTACCCGTCACGGTAATATAATGCGAAGAAACTTGCTCGATTCCTTCCGTTTCGTGGCTTTCACTCTGATGTTCAGCAGTGGCCGAACTTTCGTTACTAGAATCGGCGGCTTGTTCCAAAGCTGACACGTCGATAACTGGCACCCCGTTGACAATTGCGCCACTAGCAGCGGTCTGGAAAAACGTTCAAACTTCCAGGAAAACCGGGCAAACCAACTTAACAACCTACTCTGGCCTTATCGAGTCAAGAGCAAAAGGTGAAAGGAAGAGAAGATCAATAGTAATATAAAGGGAAGAGATGGATTTAAGAGAGAAATCAATAAGGATGATGGGAGAGGTGGAAGAGCCGGAGAGCAAACTGGCTCGATACCTGGTGTATACTGGCCGGTAGCACGATTAGCTGGGTGGTCTGCGGCTGTGCAGGTGGTGTCGTTGCCGGGGCCGGTGTGGGAGGGCTGCTGCTGTTGCCTCCGGCTGCTGTGGCAAACCTGGCTGCCGTTGCCATGGCACAGTCTCCACGGCTACACCTCTCCTCTGGAAAGAGAGAGATTCCGGCTCCAATCAGAGTAGATTCTACGGGATCGGCTTCTCCTCTATGTACTACTACTACCACCTTTTAGGTGACTTTCAGGGACCTCTCTCTTACATTCAATATCATTGTTACCCAGTTAATTAAATTTTTCATTCATGAAACCATCATTCATAAAGAGAAAAATTAAATAGAAAAGATAGAAAATCAGAAAGGTAAGAGAAGAAAATGAAATATTTTTGATAAATAAAATGATTAGATGTTAATGTTGATTTATAATGATATTATAATTTTAAAATTTGATTTTAATAAAAAATTGTGATAAACAAAAGTGTTTATTTTAAGAAAAAAGTTATTTAGACAGAAGTTATTCAAACGATGTTTTAAAATATCATTATAAATCACTGTATTTATTGATTTTCAAAGAGATTGTCCTGTTTGTAGAAGTGACTCTCTAAGGCTCGTTAAAAATAAATAAAACTCAATAATTTGATGATTATTGATCCAACAAAAATTAAAAAATAGTTTCCAAAGAAGGAGAACTAATAATAAGTTCCAATCGGTATTACCTAAAGAATTATTTGAGGCTCTTACAAATCAGAAGATTCAAGTGACATTTTTGGAATATCTTCAAAATACTTTCAAACACTCTAATAGATTTTCAGATTAGTTCTTAATATTTTTTTTTACTTCTGATACACAATATTAATATTTTATCACTTGAAACCCTTGTTTTTAAAACTCTTTATATACACTAAAGTCAAATTGAGTGTAGATTTTTTAACCTTTAATATTTTGTGCTTCTTTTCTCAGATTTACTTCCTCGACAAAAATGTTTCTGAGGTTCTATAACATTTTTAACGTTTTGATTGTTATAAAAACATGTGTATGACCTACAGTAGGAGTCTCACAGTATGACCTATGACAGCACTTTAACTAAAAAAGACATAATTTTGCTTTATTTTTAAATGTTTAAATTTATTATTAAAAAATTTAAAACATCCTTATAACTTAACTTCTTTACAACATGAATCCTTAATAATTAAAACCAATAAAACCATAGGAAAGACTTATCTACTAAATTACCTTATTGAAATCAACTGATTAATACTAAAAAAATGTTCCCCCTTTCGGCTACCAAACAACACACTACCCAAACACAAAGGTAAGACACGAGTTCGAGACGATTAGCACGAACAACAAAATAACCTGTCCCAATCAAGGATTAGCGCGGCCAAGTAGCAAACGACTGCATACATCAAAAAGTAGACACCCCACCTGCGCGCCACCCCACCCTCCCTCTTAATTACGCCACCCCTATCGTAGCACATGCCAAACGAAATAGTTGCAACACTATCTTGCACGTGCACCTGGCCGAAAGGGACCCCCTTAGGTCGGTCGCGCATACGGATCCATTTCGATTGGCAACAGACCCAATTATATGCAATGCATATCCACCTGGTCTTTAGATAATAACCCTTACCTGCGTACGGTACATGACTCACATAGTTTAGGGTTTTAAACTAAGGGGAGACGAACAGGAAATAATGTGGGAAAGTAATTCATTTTATAACTTTTTCCATTTTCTTTTTTTTAGGGGTGTAAAGTAAGGTAGAAGAATGGTACGAAGTGGTACCGAATGTTAGAAGTTCGGAAAGAACGACAAAAATATGATTGTGATTCAGAAATGAAACACTTTAAGATATAAGTGTTATACGTGACTGTTTTCATTCACTTACATTTAATGCACTGCTCAAAAAATATATAGGAGCAGTTCTTGTATCTCTGTTAGATTAATTTCGGTTTAAATCTGATCGGACAAATTAGAACTTGTTAGACATACATTGCATGAGATGTGTTTGGAAACGTCTAAATGCACCCCAAAAAGAAGCTTTATCCAAGGATGAGTAAGTGTAATACAAAAAGATCTGGGTTTTAGAATAAGGATAGCCAAAGAAATGCTATGATGTTATTGATTCTAGTGGAGATTACTACATATTAAACCTCACATAAGGTCAACATTTTATACATATAATGCATCTACCACTTTATTTGTCGTATTGTTTTTAAACAGTTTATTATTTCTTAACAGTAAACAAGGAAAAAACAAGATTATACTAAAGCTTGTATTATTTATCTCGTTCTTGTCTTCCTAGGTTTCAACATTTAAGCTGTCATCAGATCAGTTGCGCCAAAAGTCGTAATTGACCATATAATTTTGAAGTTTTCGATGTACTTTGTTAAATTTAATCTATTAAAACGAAGCTAACATATCGCTGGTTTGCGAGAATAACGAGGCAACGCAAAATTCATTTAAAATGAACTAAACATAAAAACCGATGATAAATCCATGATATTTTAACATGAACAGAAACATTGTTTCTGTTAACATGCTTGTTTATTGTTTCTTTTAACACGAACAGAAACATTGCTTCTGTTCATGTTGAAATATTATGGATTTACGTTCGTTTTTTATGTTTAGTTCAATTGAAATGAATTTTGCGTTGCGTCATTATTCTCGCAAACCAGCGATATGTTCAATTACGGATTTCAACGCGATTGACCTGATGACGGCATAAATGCCGAAACCTAGATAGTCAAGAATAAAATAAATAGTATAAGCTTCAGTATATTCTGTTTCTTCCTTAATTATTAACTGAAGAATTGAGAAATATATTGCACAATTACTTAATAGTAAGTGTTCCTCTTTTATTATTAAATTCACGTGCATATTATTTTCACAATAAAAGTTATAGACACACAAAGAAGTTTTCCCTAAATTTTTTGTGTATATTCAGAAACTGAAAAGAAGTAGTGGTTTGATTTAATTCCTTGAAGCATTTTTGAATAAAGTTGTAAGTTGATTGATTATAAATATTTTTAGTTAATCTCAAATCAGTACAAATTGTATATTAGTTGATAACGAACAGTTTTTAATGTAAACAATTTTTTATTTTCAGAATATTAATTGGGTTATTACCTTGAAAATCATTTTCTGACCTTAAATATGAAGATTTTAACTTTAACCCCAAATAATTGATGAAAAATAAATAATTCAATAATATAATAAATATTTATTAGATAGGAAAAAGTTTTCACATAAAATTTGTATAGGTGATAACAGATAGAAAATTTCTTAAAGGTTAATTTTGAAATGTCAACTTCAGAAAAACAAATAACAATGAGAAGAAACTTTCTACTATACAGGCTGTTCCGAAGTTAGACGTCCATACATTACTAGCGCGTTCTATGTTCAAAAATAAGAATAAAAGCCCAAATAAAGATTGTTCCAAAATGCTTCTTAAAGGAGCTACTGTTCTTTGAAGGAAATAATGGCCAAATAGACCATCTTAGAATGTAGTTTCCATAGTTAAGCGATTCAGTCATAAAATCAAGCCCCAAACGATAACGACATCCTGCGCTGTTAAAGCGCTTAGCACACTCTTAGCAAAAAAGTCCTACTCACAATCAGTTCAAAGATGAGATCAGTTGGTCTTCAAACGCGATTAACTCGAAAACAGTTGCAGTTATGCAGTTGCAACAAGACGACCATTCTTACGTAGAAAGGTCTAATGGTAGGTTTAAGATGTCAAACTTAACCAAAACCTTAGCTGTAATAACCATCAAATTTGCTGTAATTCCTAAACATTGCCTAAATGTTTCTATTGAAACAAAATAGTTGAACTGTTTTTAAATACTAGAATTACTACTACGGTTACGATTCCAACCTTTAATGGTAGGTTTAGGATGTCAAATTTAAAGGCTGTAATCGTAACCGTAGCAGTAACTCTAGTATAAAAAAAAAAAATTAACTACTTTTGTTTCAATAGAAGCGTTTAGACAACGTCTAGAAATTATGGTCAAGTTTGACATCGTAAACCCACCATAAGATATCTAAATTTTAAGTCAGGATAGTAAAAAGTTGGCATGTAAAAGAGTTAGATAAACAATTAACCAAGTCCCCCCTTTGCACGCACGCCACTGATGAGTTTCAGGCAAAATCGACACCACTGTGTAATTTCTCTTGGAATTTTAGGCTAGTATACCAATTTTTGTTGACTTAAACCAAGCCATGCCAAGGATATTCCTCAAGATCCGTTTTTCTGATGCCCCTTCAAGAGTCTGTAGTTTCCTTGGAAAGAATTTTTCGACCAATGTTTATTTGATTAATCTTATTTTTGAACATAGAATGGTGGTAACATATGGAAGTTTAATTTTGGAACATCCGGTATAATTTCTTTTCAGACTTTGAAATTAATATTGAGCAGCAACAGCGAAACTTTAATACTGTTGGATTTAATGTTGAAAACACCTTCCAAACACAAAATAACGCCTTAAATACACAACACTTTAAAAAGATTTAATTTTTTTTAAGGAATGATTGTCGTAACTTGAATTCTATATCTTCATTCTTTCATTTGAAATTTTTGAAAACATGACTAAGAATTACACTTTATATGAGTTAAAAATAAATAAAACCAAATAGAATCTATAGTTATCTTGTAAATAATATAAAAGCACTTAATACCTTTTTGTTCTAAACTTTTAAATTCTATTAAAACGAAAGTGACCCTTTTGGAGGTGTTTATAGGTTGAAATGTGTTCGTTTTGACGAGAAAAAATGCTCACTATGGCGACAAAAGATGTTCCCTATGACAACCTGCCATGACAACACCCCTTTTTGGAGGAGTTTCTAGAGATGTTTCAGTTCAGTTTTACTTACGCGAATTTATGTGTTAGAAGTTTTTCTTTCATATGAGATCAATAATTTATAGATATATATCTTACAACTTTTTGTGGGACATAAAAAAAATCAACAAGACAGACAAGTAAATATATAAATAAAGAAATAATAAATCCAACTTACCTTTAATAATTAATACTTCATCTTCGTCCTCTTTTTCTTTTAGGAGTAATTTATAATGATTTAAAACAAAGACCAAAGCGTCTTTTTTTCACAGCCAGCTGTTAACAAAAAAAACTCCACTTCCAAACAAACTTGATAATATATCTACAAACTCCCAATAAAATTACGTATTGAATCGTCAAAGGGATGGATAAACCTGGAATAATTAAGAATAATTTTTGACAGTCACTTTACGGTAAATTTCCAACCCTTAACTATACACTCGATTAACCCTCCCCGTTCCTTTAACATCGCCTTTTGATTTCGAACACTTAATTAAACGTCATCCTACCGTAAAATTATCTCCGCGAAAAGATTTCGTCGCCGTTTTCGAAAAAAAGGTCTAAAGATCGCCGCAGTAGAGGCCATTTGTAAAATACGGCGCGGTTTGATTTATTAATAATTAATAAGTGGCGAACGGATAACGATTATCGATTGGGGTACGGGCAAAAAAATTACGATTAGAATGCGAGTTAGCGATGATACTATCTCCGGACGGTGGAAAACGTTACGAAAATTTGTTTAAAATGTGCGAATTACCTGTGTTGCTATGTTGTTGTATCGGTTGCTAAGGCAGTCGCCAAGGATACGAAGCTATAAATTCCTATGGTTTGACAGCTGATATCCGCGTAAAACGCATATAATCGCTACATTGCACATTACCCGTCACTAATCCAAAGCAAAAACGTTATATAATACTACCGTTAATCCGCCATAGCTATTATATTTAGCGAATTTCATAAGGAATTTATTTATTGATTATCGGACACTTTAGCCCAGTTTGACGGTTCGGTAATTTCACTTACTACATTAACGGCCGTATTACCAACATATTTGGTTTTTGATTTTTAACGTTACCAAACTTATCCAATCAATTTTATTTTTGTTATTAATTTATATAACGTAATAAAATTTTCACATTTTATAAAATATAAAACAATTTTAATTTATTATAAAGTAATATGACGTATAAAATAAAATAGAATGTGTATACTGAAACGTAAAGTGGGTTGGTAAGCTTTTACGCGCGACATTTTGAATACTTTAAATAATTCAAAAATACAAATAGCTTACGTTTTTTAATTCACTGCTTCCATGGGATTTTCAATAAAAGCCTCTTGCAATGGAAACGAACTTACTATCTTTTTGTTGTCAGGTGATTTACTTCAAATGGGCAATTATTTTTTATGCCATGGCGACTAGAATTTTTTTTTTGGATCTAATTCATGGCGGTTCTTATTATAATTTGAATTTGGTTGTCACAAATTATAGACATTTAAAAATAGGGCAACTTGTTTTAAGGATAGATAATGGAGCTGGAAAGGAATTATGATTAAATTTAATTATAACTTAATTTTTTAAATAGTTTTTTATTGTCGAGTTTGAAAATATTTAGATATTTGGAAATAAATTCTAAAAAAATCGTATAAGCATTAAAAACGCTTTAATTAGATTAACGTTACGATTTCAATTAAAAATAAGGGTTAGGTCATTTTAAAAATAACAGCGATTGTTGGTTGTTTTAAAGCAAATTTAATGTAATGGTCGTTGCATATGATATCTAAACGTTTTTAAAACACTTAAAGCTGACCACATACGAATAACACTAAAGTAATAAATTCGAGGGGTAATGTTGACATTGGTAATGTGAACAACATGTACTCCCGCACTAGGTAGTTAATTAGTTAGTCAACTTGTAATTTTTAAGGAAGGAGTCCTGCTCAGTATTGAAGGTTAACAACATTTTAAGAGGAATTGAGCCAAGCTTTATGGTTCCTTTTAAACGGTGATTGAGAAGCGTTTAGTACTTACAACGCGAAAATTTGAAAAACTCAAAATAATTTGAGGTAGCAAAGTGTTAAATCTTGTGTATAAAAAGTGTTGTCCTACATTTGTTAATACTTGGTTTATAGAGACTATAAACATATAAAAAATGAAACTCAAAAAGATATATCTTGGTCGAATAAGAAATATTTGTTTGAACTTTTAACCGAATGTTTGGTTTAATGTCTGAATAAAAATTCGATTGAACAGCAATGCAAGAAAAAATGGTATAGTAGAGCCTCGATAATCCGAACTAATTACGACGTAAGGTAATTCATATCACTTACTTAAGTAGTTTACAGGTTACTAGTGTTCGGATTATAGATGCTCTAATCTAATGTATTATGTTTAAACTGGACTTCAAAAGAATGTTGAGGTAAAATGAAACCAATTTTGCGTTAAACAAAGGAATCACATTTTTAGCTTTTGTATATAAGCTAAATAATAATAACCAACGTTACATATATAGGGTGTTTCAGAATTGCTTGGCACCATTTCAGGGATGTGTTCTCCAGCACGAAACAAACAAGAAAGTTTATATAAACATAAGTCTCAAATTAATTTTTTATCGAGATATTGAAAAGTCAATGTATTTAACAATAAAACATTCAGAGTAGCTGTTCAAAGTGCCCTCCGTTTTGTTCAATGCAGCATTCAGCACGACGAATCCATGATTCTCTGGCACGGCTTATAGCATTGGGACGACCCCTTATAGTAGCTGCTGCTTCTTCGATGCGATTTCTTAGCTCTTCTTGCGTGGGAATAGACGTAGAATAAACCACAGACTTCATCCAGCCCCACACAAAATAATCTAACGGCGTTAAATCAGCAGATCGTGGTCGTCATTTAACAGGTCCGTTTCGGCTAACAAGGAGACCACAAGATGTTATATTCACCGATTTTGATGAAAGTAGTATCAATCGATAGGTATTGGTGCACAATACAAATTTGTAAAGTATTAGGGCGCAATGTTCAGGGATTCGCGAATAAATCGCGATTTTAGGTCGCAATTCAAAGCCACACCGCTTGTATGTCAATGGTTGTACTTCTCCCGACCCCTCCTCTTGGTGACTCATCACAAACCAGTTTCCACTTGCGGAACAAAATGGTCTGAACCTCATGACGTAACTGCTTTTTATTTTTAATATAATCAAAATTTTTAATATTTCACTTTATTTCTTCTAATATTTTATTGTTATATGTTTTGAAAACAAATAATTCAACACACTTTTTCGTTTTTACTTTGATTTTTCATTTAATTTAATTTAATTAAAAAAAAAACCCAGAGGCGTTCGTAGAGGGAGTGGCTAGCTGATGACGTAAAGTGGTGTGGCCTTAAATCGCGAGCTAAAATTGCAATTTACTCGCGAATCCCTGAACATTGCGCCCTAATATTTTACATATTTGTATTGTGTACCAATACCTATCGATTGATACTACTTTCATCAAAATCGGTGAATACAACATCTTGTGGTCTCCTTGTAAGCCATCAGTTGCCATTATGTGTTTAAATAATCGGTGACAATATGAGAAAAGTGAGCAGGGGCACCCTCGTGCATAAGCCAGATCCCCTACCTGTTGGTAATCGGAGTATCTTCTAGAAGCTCATACAAATTATTTTGCAAAAAATTCAAGTAAGCTATTCTTGAAAACCTTGTTGGTAAAAAGAAAGGGCCGATGAGATTATCATCAAGAAGACCACACCAGACATTTAATGAAAAGGTATGTTGGCAAACCGTAATAGCAGGGCGTAGGAGGGTTTTCGTCGCTCCAAGTATGAGTGTTTCGAAAATTAGTAATTCTATTTCTGGTAAAGCAAGATTCATCGGTAACTAGCAGGCAGTTCAGGAAGTTAGGATCTCGTGTGCATTGTCGAATCAACCACTGGCGGAAATTTATGCGCTTGTTATAATCCTCTGGTAACAACTGTTGCACACACGTAACGTGATATGGATACCATTGTTGCTCGCGCAATATTCGCCATACGCTTGCAAATGAAGCACTGAAACGATGTGACCATTTTCTGGTGCCAGTAGTAGAAGATAGCTGAACATCATTTAACATCCCTTCTTCAACGTTAGCAGTTCGTCGAAATCTTTGTCGACCAGCGTTTTGTCGTTGTGGTTTTAGCGTGCCAGCTTCCCTAAGGCGTCTTTCAACGGCTTCAAACGTTTTACGATTTGGCATCCTCCTAGTGGGAAATGTTTCAAGATATTTTCGAACACCAGTAACGCCATTTTCAATTTATTCAAAAGTGGATAAATTTGTGTTGTCTCACATGATAATACAAAATGGAAGTTTTCTTATTAACCCGTTAAGCGACTCGATGGATTGAAATTACATGAAATCATGACGAATATATACGTCATAGCCGCTTAAGGGGTTAACTCATACGAAAACGCGCAGAAATAGTAAAACAGGTTACTTATTTACACTGACAGTATTTAATACTAATGGGTTTAATCATCATACAAAAGCGCTTTGCAATTGCAATTTACGGCTATCTGAGTAAATTCAAGACATTTAGATATTAACTTTAACTTTTCAATATCTCGACAAAAAATTAATTTGAGACTTATGTTTATATAAACTTTCTTGTTTATTTTGTGCTGGAGTACATATCCCTGGAATAGTGCCGTGCATTTCTGAAACACCCTGTATAGGTAAAATAGATACAAAACGTCAAATTTTTAATACAAAAAAATTAAGGGGCACAACAGGGTGGAGACCGCAAAAAAAGGCGATTATTAAGATTTTATTTTGGTTCACTCATATATTTTAGAAAAATCGGAATTTGATATTTGTAACTACACAGTTTAAACTTATTTTAGGAACTATAAAGAAAAAAAAAAATCTGTCTTAGAATACATGTATGGAGGGTGTCCAAATGCACTAACAAAAAAAGCATCTTGTTGGTTGTCACTATAAAACGTGTAAAAATAATCTGAAAATAAAAAAGGAAACGTCATTTTAATCTATATTAGTGTAGCTTCAGTTAAGCGTACCCGATTTAGAAAATAATAATTGCTGTTAAAATGGCACCCCTGCAAAAAAAGAGTTAAGAAAATCGATAAAATAATTAATCTTTGCAAGGGGTAAAGAGGCAGCAAATATTAATACAAATAAAAATCCGTACGCTTAACTGAAGGGAATTTTATGTAGATTGAGGACGTCTCAATAAAATTGGAATACGATTCTCGTTGGTAAAGAAGTTGTGACAACACGTTAAAAAAATTTTACTGTGAGAAAAACGCATTTAATAAGTTAACTTTAGTTCTAGATGATATAATGGAGGAAATTTTAAGAGTTACCACAATTCATCGATTCCTGCTCCATAATAAAGGTCTTTAGAATTTCTAGAACATAATTTAACTTTCTTCTTGTTGTCTGAATTGTCTAAAACACTTGAAATTTAACGCACTTGAGCTCGACTTATACGGTGTTGGTGTTTAGCTGTACAAAATGCGTACATTTGCGGTCCAATCTGGATTTGCATTTCATTTATCACCTTTAATAAAGATGCCATTCCATTATTAAAAATGGAAACCGCCAAATAAGTAGCAATTTGCACAATAACTGCCCGACTTGATAAAATTTTCGGAGAGAACTGCCAAATGAGGGCATTAAAGCTCTCATTCGAATTTTGCGTAAATCCGCCCATACAGCGCTCAAGCAACTCCGTCTTGGACAAATTCATATAAATGGGAGTAATAGCATCGATAACATTTTGTGACAATGGTTGTTTATGTTCGTATTCAAGTAATGGCTTCGTGCGCGAGCAGAAAAGAGCTATAATTCCATTATTTGTACAAATTCTGTTATAATATTGTAGGAAAATATTCTAAAAGGTACATACTTTCGAATTGCGTAAAGAAAAAAAAATCGATTTTTCAAAAAACTTACCCTGTTGTTCCCCCTTAATAGAAATAACTTAATCTTTATTCTGTTAGAACATCCCTTATACACACTTTATTAATTAGTCAAAGTATGACATTACAAGCCTTGTCAATTCGTCCTAAAATAATAGCTTTGTTCGTTAGGACTGCACTGCTTGCACTTAGCAGTTCAGTGCATTATTAAATTTTGGTTGCATATGCGTTCGTTGGCTCACAGTTCATACCTGAATTAAAGAGCACCAAATAACACTGAATTACAGTTATCCCCCTTTAAATGTTGCACGAAACTGCACCTTTGCGCCATAGCATAACTTTCTTATTGTTAGTGCAGTGCAAGTTTTAACCCAACGAACAAAGCTAATATTTGTGTTTCACTTCATCATAATTGGTTGTATATATAGAATCACCGATTTTCGCCTTCTATGAGCTTTGTTCGTAGAAACAATTTCCAACGGTTTATGATTTTTCCAACCAATCAAAATTTAGAATTTTTTGCAGGTGATGCAAAATTAAATACATAATTTGATTGGTTGAAGAATCAGAAACTGTTGGAAATCGCTTATACGAACAAACCTATTGTACAGCGACAATTAGTAAATTAAATAATTATAATTTTCGAACAATTTACAAAATCAGGAGTCGAAGGCGCTTTGATTTGTAAATTGTAACCAATATAATTGTTCCAATATAAACATTATTAACGTGTACAGGGTGAGCCAAATTGGATACTTTTAAAGGGAAACTCCCGTTTTTATAAGATAAGGGAAAAATAATATTGGTGTCTGATGCTCGATTTTTATAAGAAATCGAATGGTCAAAACTGCATTTTGTTATCTCTTACAATTTTAATGATACAGGGTGTTTTTCGAAAAAAGTGCATTTTTAAAAAGTGTTCATAACTTTTTTTCTATTGGAAAATGTTCGATTCTGGGAAAACATTCCCATAGCAATTTTTTATGTAGAATTTGATGGTGTTAGGTTACTCTATAAGCAATATTTTAATAGTTATAGTCATAAAAATGCTTTTTTCAAATGGAACATCCTGCTTATTTTTGCATATTCGACGAAAGAATCAAAAATGCGCGTTTGCAAATGTACAAGTAATTGTGGGCTTGAAAACTTCTCGTCGATGCTTACTCTAATATTTTTCCACAACATACACAACATTTATATTAAATGCCTCAATGTCAATAGGCGATATGAGCAATTTAAAGTCATGGCGACTTCCGAGTAAGTTATTAAACGTTGCTTAAATCGCGCAGAACGATTACAACGCCGGCAAATTGCTTCTAAATTGCTCCGTTGACGGACCTCTACTCTATTACCCAGGAAGTAATTGGGAAGGAATATCACATTACTGTAGAGTTATTTTCCCTATTACTTCGTGTACGAACGCCCTAAAACATAAGTAAGAAAAAAACACCACCTATAGATATTTTTAATTTTATTTTCTCATTGTAAAATGACAAAGAATAAATCTAAAATTCATCTGAATTAATATACGATTGATATAGCTATACAATATGTAATCGAGAGCATGACACAGATGCCGCAAAAAACTTAAAAAATATTTTCAATACTTAATAATCAGAAGTACAACGAAAAAACTTTAAATAAACCCGACACATTTATTTTCGATTAAAAGCAAACTTTTCCTGTTTTATTTTTTCTTTCTTTTTTTATTATAATACTGATCTTGGCACCCTTCATTGCTAAAGCCAACAATAACGATAAGAAAAAACTTATTAATTAAGAAACGTTACAATACGAACGTTACTATAAGAAGGAAGAGTTTTTTTTAAGATTGGCGTATTTAGGAAAAGGAAACGAGTTGATGCGCGTGCGAAAAGATTTTGGGAAAACCACCGTTTAAAATTTGTTTATAATCTTCTCTCGTTTGTGCCCATAGTTTAAGCTAGAATTTACACTAAGTTTTTTTTCTTTCGTTTTTCTCCTCACCATTTACCACTAAATTGTAAGAGTTTTAGTACCTAAGTAAAGTAGTATGTAAATAGTCGTAGAGTATATGCGAATAGATAATTATAATTATAGTATTGTAGAGTCTATGTCGAATATATGCCTTTAATATTGTATTCATCTTCATTTTATTTAAATAGATTATAATTTATTATTTTTTTTCTTCATGATTTGTTTCAATAGTTGATCCCACGGTTAGGCACGGAGGCCATAGCGTTTGCTTTATATAACTTTTTTTTTGTTAACTTTATTAACAGACGCGTGCGCCAATTCACGCTTTCGAATCACAAACAAGATACACTTTAAGAAACTTTCGCCTAATTATTTTACTTTCCTCCAGCAAAACGAAAACGTTCCGATTCGTTCGTTTATTTTAGGCCATCAGCTAGTTAGTAAAGTGCAAAGATAGCTTACTATTTTATCGTTGCCGCAAATCGATTCGAGAAGTAACAGTAAATAAAATAAAAACTACAAACGTAAACAGCTAATAAATTTAACAATGTTTTTAAAAAGCTTTGTTTGCTTAAAATCACAGCCAATTTACTTTCGTAACCCTGTGTGTTATTAATATGATCTTTCTTTTTCTATATGTTTAGGCTATTATTATTATTGTATTTTATATTTTAATAATAGCATTGTATTTATATTTTGATAGTTGTTTAAAATTATTTCGTGATTTTTAATAGATGGCGAAGTTTACATTTTTTATGTGTCGTTTCATTCATGAAAATTGGGGAAAGATTAAAAATCGTAGAGAATTTATTTGTGGAAATTAAGAAATGTTATGTTAAATTGAAGTTAAAAGATTATTTTTCTTATAAAAATCAAATTTGTTCCAGTTATAATTTAAACAAATATATATTTCAAAAAAAAAATTTGGTTAAAAAAGAAATTTAATCAACTTTAAAAAATTGTAAGAACTTTATAAGAATTACAAAGTAACTCTTAAATTAAATTGAACTAAAAAAATTCTTAATTTAAAACTTTGAATTTTAAAAGTCAAATTTGTTCTAATTGTTATTAAAAAAATTCTTAAAATTGGTAAAAATTTTTGGTAGTTTAGAAATTTTTATAAAAATTATGGAGAATAAAGTGCTAAATTAAAACTTGAAGATTCCAGGTTTGATTTTAAAAGTTACATTCAATCTAAGTTTCACCAACAAAATTTGAACCTAACATAATAACATATTTTGCTTTGATTGCACATTCTATCAACATTTTATGAAAATCCATGTTTGACCCATAAATTAGACAACACTTTCGTTAAAGATTTTGATACGCTGAATTCAAAGCCGATTTTAGAATTGTTCCATAACACCAGGATATCAAGATATCTTAACTCATAGCTAAAAACAGGGATTTTCAACAGATTTGGGATTAAATAACGTAGCGATTAAATTTTTATCCAGAAAATATTATAAGACATCTGAATGTGCCATTTTTTCCATTCAAAATGCACTTTAAATTTTTTCAATATCTTAATTTCTTTTAGAATAAATCACCTTTCTATAATGATCCAATGGTAATCGTCGGTGCAGTAGTAGTAGACAATGGTTTAGTTACAATCTCATAGAGATAAGGTTTTTCAAATTCTTGTTTCTAGTTAGTTTACACTGGCGAGTTATTGTTTTTGGAAAAATAGTTTTAAATTTTGTATTATTTCTGTGGTAATTTCTTGAATCCAATTGTCTACAAATATAGCAAAATTTAATAACAGAATTTTTTCTTAATACAGAAGCTTTTTGGACTCATCGTTGTATGTAAATAATTTAACCTTTTGTGCACCGAGAGGTTTTCACAAAATACGGTTGAAAAACGCGCGCTTTCGATTGAACACGTTTCTGTAAATTAAGTGCGCGTTATCTAATTGTCTGTATTGATAACCTGCCCTAGGATTTTTCGATATGATATCTGAAGAGGGTGAAAGTGGTTTGTGGTACGTAAAGGGTTAAATTGTACAGGTTTTGCACTTTAGAATGACATACTTAGGTATGCTAAATGGATGAGTATGATTACTTCTGCTTAGCCTCCTGTAAGTTGATGGATGGACAAAAACTGATATTGAAAGATGATTTCTTCAAGAAATTAAGATATTGCAAAAATTTAAAATACATTTTCAATAGGAACAGTGGTACTTTTAGGTGCCGCATTGAATTTTGTGTATAAAAAATTATTCGTTACGTTATTCAATCCTGAACAGGTTTAAAAATCGAGTTTTTGCGTCTTATGGTTAGAATATTTCGGAAAATTGATATGATGGAGAAATTTTGAGCACAAATTTTGGTTCAGCGCGAACAAAACGTTTAAGAAACTATTATCTGATGTGTGGATTTTAAAAATGTCGGTTAGTATATTTAAAAAATCGTCCAGACTTTATTTATAAGAATTAAACAATAATATCTACGTTAAATTAAAGCTAAAAGGTTCAATTTTTATTATAAAATTTAATAAGAGTAAATTTAAATGTGTTCTAATTCTACCAAAAAGTTATAAAATATTTAAAAAGTCGAAGAATTTTAATCAAACATAACTTCATTAAATTCTTGACGAATCTTTAAATTAAAACTTCAAACTTCTATTTTTAGTTATAAGAGTTATATTTATTCTAATTATAACCAAAAAATCAAATCCAAAAAATTTTGAAGATCGAAGAATTTTGACTGAACCTAACACATTTTTTTTTGTTAACTTTAAAAAATCACCCAGTCTATATTTATAAGGATTAAGTACTGATTTTTACTTCATAATAAAGTTAAAACAATATAGTTTTTATTGTGAGTTAAATTTGTGGTAATTATTACCAAAGAAATTAAAAAAATATTTGAAAACACCAAAGAATTTTAATGGAATTTAATTTCATAAATTTTTGATCAACTTTAAAAAATCACGACGACTTTATTATTAAGAATGATGAAATTTCTTTCACAGTAAACAGAATTAAGAGATTCTACTTTGCGATAGAAAAGTCTAAATTGTGGAAGTTGTTATTAAAAAAATTACAAAACCTAATTCTTTCACAAATTTGATCAACTTAAAAAATCCTACAGAGTCTATTTATGGAGATTGACGAATGCTTTTACATTAACCCCTTAAGCGGTTATGTCGCATATATTCATCATGCTCTCGTGTATTGCGTAGCGCTCATGACGGACATATACGCGCATTGGACGTATAGATACGCTGGCTGTAAAAATATGTGGCCACTAGGAGAGTCACTACCTGCAATCCACCGAGCCGCTTAACGGGTTAACAATAAATAAAGGTTTAAAGACTCTATTTTTTATCATAAGAGTCAAATTTATTGAAATTTTCGCCAAAAAAAGTTTGATTCAACTTAATTTAATTTCTTCTATAATCTTCAAAAAATCATAAAAATTTTTTTTATAAATAAAGTTAAGATTAAGAAATTTCATTGATCCAAACTGAATTTTATGAATAAAAAAATTAAAAAGACAACCATCTATTTGAATCAGTATTAAATTATAAATACAATACTATTATCAAAATTTAAGAATAGAGGCCTTTAAAATTATAAGAAATGAAGCTTTTTTAAGATATGTGAAAGTTTTGACCTTTCTTTTTTTTTTTAATTTTGTGAATGTTAAAGTTTCTTTTTTAAAGAATTTTTATATTTTCTTTATTTTATATACAATTTATCACTTGATTACTGCTGAAATGAGCAGGAATTATATTGTACATGTTTTGTATTAATAAGACAAGTTAATTAGGAATTCACATCACTTTGTTAACGTTGTGCTGGAAGATTTTTTTTAAGTGCTTTAAGATGAGTTTATTATTTTTTATTACTTGATTGATTTCTTTTAAAAATTTTTAAGAGAAAATAACTTTAAGTGTACCTTGTTAAAGTATTAGACGTCAGTAAACCAAGATGAAAGGAAAAGAAAACAAAACAAAAAATAAATAAATAAAACGAAAAAGAATTAATAAGAAAATATTTAATACAGACAAATAAGGCAAAAAAATTATATATTTGATAACGTAAATATCGAAAAAATATAGTAAACTATACGTAATAGAGAAAATAAAATAAAACCTTACGGTAGTAGATTAATAATAGTACGCTAATCCTGAGAAGCAATGAAAAGTCAGAGTTAGATAGAAATAAAATAAAAATAATTAAATTGGGGAAAAAGGAAAACGATAAAAACAATAATACACAAGGTATTTCGAGAAGCCGAGAAACTTAGGTCTACATACATAGATATGAAAAGACAACAATTAAAAAATATATGTTTTCTTTTTTTGTAACACTTTTTTTTCATTTCCACATTAAATACTTGTTTGTAGATATTGACTCTGAGATTTTGGCAAATATAGATACGCGCTCTGGCGATATGTTAATGCGAACAATAATTTAATCAATATGTCTCTCGTGGTTTTTGTGTGCGATTTTCGTGACGTCGTCGTCAAAAAGTCTTTCCAAAAACAAACGCATTTTTTCTTATTGTTTTTTTAGATATCCGTATTTTTTTTAAACGATCACCCATCTGTTGCAAATACCTTTTAAAAACGATCCCATTCTTGTTTATGATTGTCAAAGTGTATAGTATATAGATATTATAGAGAAGTATAGTTTTATAATTAATCATTAATAATATCAAATATGTACCAGGGAAATTTTTAAAAATAACTTTTTTAAAAACTTCCTATTCTGGAACATTTTAAGACGCGGAAATTTAGAAGAAGAAAATTCGCGTCTTTTTTAATAAAAATTAAATTAAAATAAAAACGTTTCAACGATAATACATTATTTTTTTTATAATAAACGATCGCTCTCAGATCTATGCTCTTCCCACTCTAACGGGATGATCCACAATTTTTTTTTATTTATAATTTTTTCACATTTCTTTTTAAATATTGTAATAATTTAAATAATCATTATGTCTAGGGTACGTCTAAGACCCTGTAAGATAATACCCTAAGATTGTAGTACTCTTCTACACTGGCTAAATTCATGTATAACACTAACACTCTAAACTTAGCTTAGTTAAATTTACTCTGACTGTCGAACAGACAGGGAACAATCGCAAAAACATAAAAAAAAAAATAGTGATAATGATAATAATTGTAATGAACAAGTCCCCCATTTATATTATGTCTAAAGAAAAAAAAACTTAAAACGATAAAAAACTATTAACTAAGTCGATAATATAATAAATCAGTTTATCGTAGTCAATAATAAAAGTAAACAGTTGGATTCTTCTTTTTCAAGTAGCTTTACGAATATTAAAGCTTTCGAAATACTGTAACGCAATTTCATCGTTTTATAAAAAATACTAAAACATTTTTAAAAAATATTAATTAAACGATGAAACTGTGCGAACTTATTCTAAAAAGACATACAATAATAATAACCGGGCGGGGACGTCGTCGCAACTTTTTTTTTTTCAAAAACAACAAAAAAAACTTCTCAACTCCGTTTTTTTTTGCTTGCGTGTATATAATATAATTTATCATAACATATTTATATCTATATATATATACTGATTGTGTCTTGTAAACCTCTTAAAATATGCGTGTTAGGTCAATTTATTATTTTTTTAAATTTATTTTTTGTTCATCGCGTCGAACCAAGTTCGTTTTTCGCGAACTTATTTTTTTCCTGTTTGTTTTGCATTATGAAAAAACTCTTGTTTAACAATAAATAAGCGTCAACTAGCCGCTCGCCGTCGCAGCCGCTGGAATGAATACTGAGTTTAATAATATTTGTATATTACAGGTCACGCATCAGACGGTCGCTTGGGCCCTCGATACCCCGTCATTATATGCTCGATTTCGAGAACGAAACCCTCAGGTGGTTCGATTCCGACAGTTGGTAGTTGTGCATTTTTATTAGTGCTATCACCGCCTCGTCCATACTTGGAAGTTGAATTAGTGCCATCTTTCTATCTTTTCTGTAAACAAAAAAAATAATAATATTTATAACATCATTTGAATCATAATTCATTTTAATCCCATAACTTAACTTTTTAAAATGATAAAATGCGGGACAGTCAAATCCTCGTTTTTTAAATAACAAAAATAATAAATGGAAAATAAGAATTAACTTGTTGAAAGTAATGTGTAATATACGAGTGGAAATTTGTTTTTAAAGAAGAATGGTTCAGTTTTTGAAAACTTATTCTTGTAAATGACGACTGTTATTTTCCAAACATATTGTGATAGCGCTTTCTTTTGGTGGAACTGGTGCGTACCAGTGTATAATAGCGTGTTCTATTATATTAGTTGTAGAAAACCTCGTTTATTTGTAGCAGTACGTCTATTGTAATGACATGAACTTTTTTCACTTCTATTTACTTTCAATTCTAGTCTTTGGACAAATCCTGTTTTTTAAATTGGGAAATAAGCAATGATAACAGAGAGAAAGAATATGACATTTGTGGAGTAGGTTTTCAAAAGGAAATAATAAAAATAATTTTTTACAGATATTTAATCCGTTATTTGGGAAAATAAATAGCTTCATTTCGCGGTAGTTATTTCTTTTTGAAAGAAAGAAGAAATTTATTCTCTTTTGTCTACTTAATTATTTTTTTTTAAGTTTAGGTATGAGCACAAAAACGATACCTTTAAAAACGCTGACATTACGTGAAGAGATAGATAATGCAGACGGTGTTCAGTATGTGAGATCTTAACATTTTGTGTAAACAATTGTTAATTAAAGTCATAGCTTTGTGAACCATGGAATACAGCGTTTCTGCGTACAGTGGTGTATCAAAGATTAACGAGGCATTTCAAAGATTAATTAAGCGTTTCAACGAGCACAAAAATGAAAGTTTTTCTAGTTAGTTTTAGGAGAATGGGAAGATAGCTCATATAACGAGAACATCAATGGGACGAGTGAGCATATCTTTTTGATATTCCACCTAGTAATATCAACGTCAGTACCAACCTTTTCAAAAACGTTTGTTCGTTCTTTCTAACCCTGCAGTATTATGGCAATTTTATTATTATCTTATTAAATTTTTTTAATAACAATTAATAATAACTGCATAGGTTAAAATTGACATATCTCTGGAAATAATCGAATATCAACTTAACTCTCTATGGGCCGAATTTTTGTTTTAAATCCAAAAAAAGTTACAGAATGCACAGCATTTACTTTGTTATATCAGGTTGATGAGTCTGGAAACGGTCATAAATATTGATATTGATTGTATGGTAATGTTACAGAATTAAGATTTATGCGCAATCAGATGAAAAACGATAATTATTTGTTAAATGTCAATAAATTAAAATGTGACCTGAAAGCTACACGGTCCAATAGAGGGTTAAGTTTATAATATCGAGCCTTAGCTAATTGGTCACATTGGATTGGATACTCTTTTGTTAGCAAAATAAAATTATTCTCGTTCGAAAGTCAACAATAAGCGTATTTATTGCTTTTTGAATGGCAGATGACCTTTATACATATCGTTACAGTACATACCATTTTATGTAATAAGCCATTCACCTACTATTCTTTTAACTCATAAAAGGTGTAATGTGGATTTCTTTCAGTTTCAACTTCCTCCACATTTAATCTCTAATTAGCCAAAAGATTAGCATGGATGCAACGTTACACCAGAGAACAACGAACTTTTACTATTAATGTGTAACTTTTACCTATATGATAAAAGTTACATAGCTGTGCATGAATTAGCTTGATAACTTCGAAGCAACAGGTTCGATAACGAGAAAGAGGGGAGGTAAAGCTAGAATTATTCAGACCACGAGAACATGAAAGCTGTCCTTACAAATATTGGACTCTATTGCTCTTGGCCTTTCTAATCGTCCAATAAGGAGCATTTTACACAATAATTTATATCTACATCATCACAAGGTGTAAATGAGGCTTTGAACCTTTAAAATTATGTTGCTCGAGTTCAGTTTTGCGAAAAAATGTTACGGATATTCGATGATGACCCACAATTCATCCGTAATGTTGTAATAAGTTCATCCACAGGACATTTTTATCTCATTATCAGTGGGTACAGAAATAAATCAAATTTGCGCTAGTGAAGCTACTGAAGTTAGAGTGCGCGATATCCCGAAAAGTAATTATCGGTCTATATTTTTGCGAAGGCAATTGTGGTAATACTGTGACTGTAATATCACAACGGTATACTAATATACTGGAAATATTTCTAATTTTACAACTTCAATGATTTGAAGGAGTAGAAAGCTATTTCTTCTAATAAAATGATGTACAATGTTCCTCGTGCACATTTTTCGAATGGACTTATAACCAGAGGATATTTGATGTTCTCTGTGATTACATTTTTGTGACGGCCTTAAATACAAAGATTTCTCACTTGTCCAGCATTAGTACAATAGTTGAAAGTGCGCATTGAAGAAGTTTGTGCTATTACACCAGCTGTCTTGTGACACATAAGTGAGAATTTTTATAGAAGACTCATAATATGTTTGGAAAACAGTGGTCATTACTTACAAGAGTTGGTTACTAGAAATGAGATGTCCTCGTTTAAAAATAAATATCCATCTATATACCACATAATTCTTCCAAATTAATTAAACTAATTAAAAATCAAGGGGTTGACTGCTGTACTCTATATTAGTTTTTAGAATAAAATTTTAATAAGAAATTGTTAGAAAATTAAATTTCATTTAATTTAAGTATAAATTTAACATATCTGGCATAAATATTTTCGAAATTATTATTTTTTTTAACCATAAATACAATCGACGTACCGTTAAACAATAAATATGGTCGTATTTATTAACAGGATGTTTAATGATCTCGAAGAGTATTTGAAACTTTTGAGCTGTCTTTTTTAATTTTTTGTTTTTCGACTATTCAAAAATTAAAATAAAAAAAAAATTTTTTTTTGACTAAAACTTTTATGAAAGATCGTTAAGAAATTAAATTTTCTTTAATTTGAGCACAAACAATATCCAACATGTTTTAAATGCAAACTATTCCAAGGCCAAAGTAAGTGTTTTATTCGTGTCTTTAGGAAATTTCATGTTTACATATGGGCGTCTTAACGCTCCCCTTCCAATTCTGAAATAATTCAATCTTTGTCGTGTCAACTCTAATTCAAATAGGGTAAAAATGCATAAATACTAGTGTCGAAAGATCACAGTAGTGCATTTATAAGAAGCGCCGTCCTCATATAAGAGTTAATTTAACTAAAAGTTGTGCCAAAACGTCCAAAATATGTTTTATCACTTGTGTTCATCCTCCTATGAATAGGTGGTGAAGGAATACTTGGATTTTCTGTGCTATTAATTTTTAAACACACTGCAGAAATCAGTCACTGGCTTTTGGTGGAATACTCTGTATATTTGCAGTTGTTAACATTCTTCACCGAAAAAGTATCAACCCCCTATAATAATTCCTTATCGACGATAATTATTCTTAAAATCAATCTAACTTTAATTTTAATCGAAGCCTTGATGTGTTTGGTATTAAATTAAACGATTTTTAATAATCTTTCAAGATACTTAGCCCTATAGCGGGCAGTAACACATACTTGCATCAATCAAATAAATTAATAGTAAATATGTAAAACGTCTTTAGATACAATAAATAGCAAAGTAATAAGAAAACAGATTTCAATATTTATATCTAATTCCTTCATACATTTGTAAGCTATTTCTGATTTTTCAGATTAAAAGAAACAATCCGCATTGTAGGGCAAGGAATTTTAAAAGTTTCATAGAATTTTATAAGTGGTTAAAAATAAAAATAATTACTTACGGGAAGAACTTAAAGGCTTTAACAACAAATCCATTTTTAGTAAATGCTTCTTTAATGTCTTCCTCGTTTATAGTAGCTGGGATGTTGCTGAGATGCAACGTTGACGATGGCGGATAAATATTCTGATAGTTTTTCGATCCAGGCTTTTTGAATCTGTGCAAAGGACTCTGGCTATAATCCTTTGTTAAACCTGCATCCGGTTGACCTTCTTTAGGCATTTGTACCGACTGGTGTTTGCTTAACATCACTCGGATGTTCTTCCCGAACACCCGAAGTTTATCCATGTGAGTAATCGCTAATTAAAAGAAAATAAATAAAAAATTAAAGTTTATAAAAAAAAAACTTTCTAGAAATACATACCTAAATGTGCTTGATGTGGTTCAGCAAGCTGCACCAAAGCTGAATCCTTTTTGTTGTACAAAATTTTTACTCTTTGCACGTCACCATAAACTCCTTTACACAAAAAAAGAAATAAAAACGAGATTAATCGAAACAAACGTAAAGTAAATCAATCCTTATGTAAAAAAAGAACAAAATTTGCAACTTGAAAAAATTTTGTTCTTTCCTTTATTAACGAATAACAACATCGATATTTAAAAAAGTAAAAAATGTATATTTGTATAAATCGTAAAAGACTTAAAACAACAAAACGAATCACAAGACATTCGAAAAAAGATAAAAATTAGAACTTTGGAAAACATGACATGAACATGCAATTAAAAAAATAAATGATATTCGTGAAAATAAAATAAAATAAAATAGATACTTTCCTTGAGCGGGAAAATGTAAATTAAAACACACGAGATGTATGTATATAAAACATGACAAAAGGTTTCTAAGCAGAAAGCTTGTATACATAGATAAAATCTGTCGCTAAATTAAAACGTATACATGACAAATAGTAGTTTAAAATCTAGGTCAGAATCTAAACAGGAAAAGGCTAAAACACACACATATCTAGATTTTAAACCACCGGCTTCGGCGAAAAACTCTGTTATTTTCTATGTACAATATAAGAGATAATAGAATAAACAGGATATTAAAGTTTTATTAGTATAATGTTAAAAAAATAAATTCCTCAACATTTGAAGTTGTTATTTATTAAAAAAAGAACAGAGTTTCTCCCGGTAATAACTAAGATGATTTAATACTTAGTTTTTTTAAGTAGCTGTGCAGACGTACCAAATAGGGTAAAGAGAGCGTCAGGCGTGACCATCTACGGAAAGAGAAAGATGACAGTAGTAATGTAATAAACGTAGCACACAACAGAGGGAGATTTGGTTATGTGGCTGCCCCTTAATTATTTTTTTTTAACTTGTGGCAGCTCAAAAATATCTTTGAAAAAAAATTTTGGGATCAATCTAAGTTATAACTTAAATCGTTCCAGTCTTAAATAAAATCCATTTTTATATCACGCGTATTTGTGTGACTTAGAAATGAAAGGTACAGGAATAAAAAGGGGTTTATGAACATTCTTTCTAGTTCGTATTAACTTACAATTAGTAAAAAATTCTTCCTAAAAAATCGTACAGAATTTATTCGTGCAAATTAAGAAACTATTTTTATATTAAATTAAAGATTAAGGATTCTATTTTTTATTATAAAAATTAAATTTGTTTTAAATGTTATGAAAAAAATTTAAAAAAAGATATGAAAAGATTGAAAAACTTAACCGAATCTTATATATGTATATCCTAAGAATATGTTTACTAATTTCAAAAATCGTAATGGCTCCGTAACTGCTTTATTTATAAAAGTTAAGAAATTATTTTTAGTTTAAATTGTACTTAGGAAGTTTTATTTTGGGCTAAAAAAGTCAAATTTGTTGCAATGGTTACCAAAAAAATTAAGAAAATTCTTAACGTCGACAAAATTTTTTACAGTTAATTAACTTTAACCTTTTAAAAATTTGATGAACTTAAAAAAATTCTACAGTTTATTTTTAAAGGGTGAGAATTGATTCTTATATTAAATTAACACATAAACGTTCTATTTTTGATACTAAAAGCCAAATTTATTCTAATTATCACCAAAAAATTAAAAATAAAAACAATGAAAAGATTGAAGTATTTTAACCGAACCTCATACAACCCTACAAGTTTTTGACCAATTTAAAAATATCGTAACGATCTTATTTATAAAAAGTAAGCAACGATTTTCACTTAAAATGACCTTAGGAGACTCTATTTTGTTTTAAGCAAGTCAAATTTGTTGTGACTATTAATTAAAAAAGTCGGCAACAATTTTTGGCAGGTAACCTAATTTTCTTAAATTAACTTTAAAAAATTGCACGGACTTTTAAAGATTAAGAAATGATTTTTACGTTAAATTAACATATAAACATTCTATTTTTGATTATAAAAGTCAAATTTATTGTAATTATAACCAAAAAAACAACAAAAAAAATCGTAGAAAATGTCACTGAACCCCTTTTATTCCTGAACCTTTAAATGTTTATCGTTTTGTTAAAAAAATACAGTTCACAAGGCGTGTTAAAAGTGATTAACGAGGTAAAATATAAAAAATAAAACGAAACGAAACGATCACTAGGACATTAAAAGAAAATTCGACGAAAGAAATGGTTAATCGTAAAAGGCTTACGTTTCTAAAATTAATTATAAAAAGAAAATTGATTTATTTATTATTTTTCTTTTCATTACTGTTTTTTTTTCTGTGTGAACTGTACAGTTGTTATCTATACATTCGAATTTTGACTTGAATAAAAATTCGTGTTTATAAATAATTATTAACCTTTTATACCTCAATTTTTTAAAATCTAATATTTTATCATAAATTCTAGGTCAAAATATTAGATTTTAAAATAAAATTTTTAATGAAGAGCCATTACGAAATTAAATTTATTAGTTGGTAATAGAAATAATAAATAAGTTTATAAATGGTTAATTATTATTTTCAAGTCAATATTCGATCGTTAACAATTAATACAGACTCATTCTGTATTTCTTTACCAATTTTTTTCACACTCACCTCTTCATTTAGATTGCTAACTAGGAGCACAGTAGCTAAAGGAAGTCCAGGAGTCGTTAGACCTCTAAGGCCTGGAGCGGTTTGTCCTAAAGCAAACCCTCCGAGTCCCGGAAGAGTTCCAGCGACTCCACCAGCGTAAGGAGCTGCCAATGGGGAGGCTAAACTGTGCATAAATGGATTACTTAAGACGCCCGGTGCACCTGCTAGGATTGAATCTGCAAAAACCATACAATAGCCCCCTTTAAATTGACTGTTTATCAAAGTTATTTTTAAGATTTCAATTTCATACCTGCTAATCTTTCCCGGGCTAATCTTGGTTGCGCTGCAAGCAGCAAGAGATCCGCGCCAATACCACTGGCCAAGCCACCACTTAACGTGGCTAATTGGTCGTTGGTATCTCCAGTTGGCAAATTAGGATTAGTGTAATCCCTGGATTTATCATTGTTGTATTTTACGTTTAAGGAGGACATCTTTGAGTAATCGATTCGTAACGTACAACAACTGTTGTAGATATTTTGTCCGTCTAGGGCTTGTTTAGCTGCTTGTGCTGATTGTGTGTCTGGGTATTGAATTAGAGCTTGGAATGAGTCTAAAAGAAAAAAAATTAAATATTAGTTATTATTACAATGAAAATGTAAAAGTGGGAAAAACTTACTATTTTTTGTAAACGTTACAATTTTTAGCACTTTTCCAAATCTCTGGAATATCTACGAATTTTTTTTTTTTTTTTGGTTATTATTTTGTTAGGTTTATTTTTTTATGAATACATACCACATATAAAATATCTAAACTTATTGGGTAAATCATATGTTCAATGATAACCCTTAAAACTGTATTAGGTCCACCTTGAATGTCTTGTCCATTGGTAATGGGGGTTGCTGGGGTGGAGGCAGGAGTAGCCGCGTTGGTCCCCGTTAAAGCCTGAGCTGCCTGAAGAGCTGCTTGGGCTGAGGCGTTCTGCAACGAAAAAGAACTCGAATCAATCCCGAGGGAAAATTTTTAAAAAACTTTCGTCCCCCCGTTTAATGTAAACAGAATTGGATTGCTAATTCGAAAAGTTATTAAAACTTTTCGTCCCCGGTCGCATCGCCTTATTTACTTCGCTTTTCGAAGAGCAAGCGGCCCCCATTCTTTTTCACTTTATACTTATCCCCGCACACAGCTCGGGGAGCAATAAACGTGCATCGTCAACAACCCCGTCAATTGCGTTTGCTTATAATTTATCATCCGGTAAAGTTTTCTACTTTCCTCCGGTCTCTCGCGATCGTAATTGCCATCGTTAAAGACAACGTTTACCAAGTGGCGGTAAAAGAAGCGGCACTAACGTTACCTGAACGTTAAAACAAACGTAAAACGGACGTAAAAGTAAAACAAACCACTCCGCCCGCAAATGAATATTTCCAGGCCCATTACGGTTGTATCGAAAGCTCCGTTTCGCGCATGTAATCAATTACGAAGCTGTCGCGGCCAATAATTGGCAGAGCGAACAACAAACGAAGCTTTTAAAGGTACGACAACTTGTATAACTATGATTGATGCGAGTATTTAGAACGCAACGACAACGTGTGTGCGAGAGAGTTATGCAACTAGTTGCGGAACGTTATGGTTCGATGTGATATAGTAGTGTCATAAAGTAAATGTAACGTGACTATAACTTGACTAATGGGAAAAGTATCTGACTGATTTTTTTGCAGAAACGGATAAAAATTATTACTTAATATTTTTTAAAGTTATGATTGTATTTACCCAGTCTCTTTAATCATTTCTTTTAACGAGGAACTTACTTTTCTAGTACCATCTTTAAAAAACAGAAGGTATCAAACATCAAAAGAACCTGAAAACGTAAGAAAACTCTCCTCACTTAAGCACGTCGTCCCAGTCCACTTCACCTTTACTCACTTTGTAGCCGGGAGCGACGATATCGTCCGTTTGGAAAATAAATTGAAAAGCGACGATGCGACGGACGGTCGACGAAACGTACGTCTGGAGATGCGCGTGTTCGGGTTTGATATCTGGCCTTAAACGGGCGGGTTGGGGGCCTTCATCAAAAAGATATCGCGCGGCCCTCGGTCCGTCGTCCTTTGATCTGTATTCCGAGCGGGAGTATTCCAAATGTATTTTTAAACTTGCCCGTCTGACGGATTTGGACCTGGCCGTGGGATTGGCGGAGGCGCCGGGAAATCGTCAGGAAAACCTTATTGCTAGCTCGCGAAAGTCGAATGGATGCTGCTCAACGTACAAAGGGGGCACGTCTTGAGTCTTTTTACTTATGCAGATGAACGGTGGAGGTTCTTATATGCACAGAAACGATTTACTAAGCTTTTTTTTTAAGAAAAAATGAAAATATAATTTATCTACAAACTACATTTTTAAATTAAAATGTCTACATCTTTAAGGGTTAAAAGAATATGTAAGATGTACTAGTTGGAAATCTGACCCTGATTGTATAATAAAGGGGGAAAGGGTAAATGAGTTAGGAATCGTCGTCGGGCCACCTGGGCTCACAAAGAAAAGATTGAAAGGGAGGAAAAAAGGGGAAAAGGGCCGACAGATTTCCCGCGGGCATTTCCAAGCCGGCACGGACTACTGTCGGGGGTGAGGGCGGAAATATTTCGCGTTTTGGGCGGAAGCAGCCCCACTTTAGCGGCTTAGCACCGCATTTCTGTTCTTGACTAAACGATTTCAACGTACGTTTTGTCCTTGGTGTCTTTTCCTCACCGTTTCCGGACAAAATAAAACTTAAAAAGATCTTAAACCAAGTGTTTCAAATATCAGTAGTAAAATCAATGGCTTAGAGAGTTCTTTTTTAAGTGAAAAAATTTTTAAGTTTCCTTCCAAACCATTTTTTAAAATAAATAAAACATTTTAAGTTGACAAACAAGTTAACTAATAAGTTAATAGACTTTAGAATGTTGCATATCTTTAAATTAAGATCAATAAAAAAAACTTTATAAAGTGTCAAAAAGTTCTTTCAAATCGAAAATTTGACTTCTTATTATAAAATTAGGGATTTTATCACGTTCTTAAGTTCCAAAATTAATTGTAAGATGTTAATATTAAAGTGACCATATTTTTTTTATTTTAAATCCGGGACGGGAACTTGTAGCGGGGGTATAATTAAGTTAAATTACTGTGTGAGTACAGAACTTTTTATGTTTTTCTGAACTATGGTTCTTTTTCGCTTTGAAGCATTGTATGAGATTCTGTACAATTTTCTTCATAATTAACTTTAATAAGTAATATCGCTTTTAGTGTGTTTATTTCAAGTCAAGTCTTCTCACTTGTCCAAAAGCTATTCATTAAAAAATATATATATTCTTTCCGTAGAAACATTTGTGCCAAGCAGACAGAAAAAGAACTCTGCTAATTTTCGTGAATTTGAAAATGGAAGTTCACGATTATTAAAGTGAGAGACCATTTCATCCCACCTTTGGATTGATGCACTTCGGTTATTTTTCCATTCGGCAATTTTCTCTTACGTAACGCATAGTTTGATATCTCTTGAGGAGATCTCTCCATACTGTCCAACCACCACGATTCTGCGTTTCCTCTTCCACATAACGCTCAGAGACACGATGTGTACCATAGGCGCTGGAAACCAGTGCTTCCTTGAAGGGGATTTGCTGAATCGAGGGTTCAAATTTTGTAAATTAAATCTAGTTGAAATTTATTTAAAATAAATATTGAAAATAAGAACCTTTTCAAAAATTCGGGACAATCCGGGACAAAAAACCTGAATCCGGAACAATTATTGCTTCAAGACAAATCCGGGGCGCAAGGTGGAAATCCGGGACTGTCCCGGCCAATCCGGGACGTATGGTCACCTTATTAATATTGACAAATTATCATGGGTTTCCAGTTATTTTGGAGAGTTTGATAAAACTTTGTAACTCTTTTGAAAAATTGTATACGATCAAATATAATTTAATAATTTCTTTTGATTAAATTTGGTAAGCATAATAAATAACTTTAAGAAATCTGGTATTTTTTTTAACAAACTTAATAGTTTTATGAATTAACTCTTTTGAACAATTTTACACAATCAAGAAACCTTTTTGATTGTATATAAAGATTCTACTGCCTTTTTAATAAATAGCGATAGATTTCTGGCAACTTTTAAAGATTGTTTTGTAAAATCTAATAATTTTTTTAATAAAATTTACAGGCTGCATTACCTTTTGGTGAAAACTTCAGGAAAATTTGGTAATTTTTTAGACAATTTTAAAAAATATAGTAGTTTTTAAACAAACTTAACGATTTTATAAAATTTTGTAACTTTTTTGGAAAATTTAATACAATATAATAACATTTTATATTCAATTTACAGATTCTACTATCTCTTTGTAGCACTTGGCAAAAAAATTGGTTACCTTCCTAAACAATTTTGAAAAATCTAGCAACGGTTTTGAATAAACTTGATAGTTGTATACAATTTAGTAACTGTTTTGGATAATTTTATAGAATTAAATAACTTTATGATTAAATTTATAAACTGTACTACTTTCTTCTAAAAATAGAGGAAAATATGTAATGGTTTTGATCACACTTAATGAAACTTTTTTGGACTATCAAATAACTTTTTTAATTAACCTTTTTAGATAATGTTATAAAACCCAATAACTTTATTGAACAAACTTGACCATTTTATTAAGTTTAACATTTTTGAAAAAAATTATAAATTCTTATACTTTTTTAAATTAGAATTTAATAATTATATTAGTAATCATAACAGTGTAACTCTTATAACCAAATTTACAGATTTTATTACTTTACTGTTTGTAAAAATTTGAAACCTTTCTAAAAAACTTTGAAAAATTTAGTATGTTTTTTGAACAGATTAACATCAAAAGGGAGATTTATATAGCTGTCCCAAAATTATACCACCAAAGTGTTAGGATCTTCCTTGGAGTGTTAGGATATTCCTTGGGTCATTACAAGTAGACTGATTGTGAGATTAAAACCTGTTATACGATCTCTTATAATTTCAGAGATATTTAGTGTTAAAGTCTCTTTTAATATGTCAACTTTTCTTAATAACTTCGTTAATTTTAAGGGAATATGGCTCAAAATTTCATACGAATCTTGGGATTTGACGTCAATTACATGGTAACAATTTTAAGATTTTCTTAACCTCATAACATACTTTCGTTTGAGTGAGGACTTGCAAAACAAATTGTATTAGTTTAACTTTATGAAAGATTGACAAAAAGCATGTTATGGAGACAATAAAATGTTGAAATTATTATGTAATTGAGATAAAATCTTAAATATTGAGGCATATCTTCCCAAAATTTATAAGGATAAGAGGTTTTAAAATCAATGTTCTTAGAATGAGCCAAGAAATATACCCCAGCAGTTTGTCGGTATAATTTTAAAACACACTATACGATGTGAGTTGCAGTTTTTTTACTGTTACGCAAAATAATACATTTTAAAATATTTCCAGTTTTCTTGTATATAACCTTTTCCAGGATTTCCCTGGTCAAATTGGTTTATCAGACTTTTCTAAATTTTTAACGAACTGTGCTTTTAAAGAAAAATAGTGATTACGGATATTCAAACAGCGTTAAAAGTATCGTGTAAAATTAATTCAATATTGGTGCTTTTTCTCTCCCGGTTTCTGGACAAAGTAAAACTTTTTTTCTTAGATAGATCTTACAAAGCATTTGAGATATCACTAATAAAACTAATGGTTTAGATAGTTCTTTTTTAGGTGAAAAGTAATTGAATTCTAAATGGAACACGGTGTCTACGGATTTACGTGCGGCCCGGACGCGGAGGGCCCGTTCATTTATTCATGTGGCGCTACGTGGCGGCGCGCCGCCCCCTAAAATGGAGGCGGCGGTCTGCTATGGGCCCTGAGGGACACGCGGGGTGCAACAACACCGGAGATTCCATTAATATAAATCCGTACGCGCGGTTTTGCCAGGAGATGGTATATGGCGGTACAGCAGGAAGGCTTGCCTGCGGTATCCATCATGTCGAAGAGGTCAGAGGCCTTCACTTAAAGGTTAGGGAAATTCACTAAAAGCTACCGTCGACGTCGTGACGGCCGCCTTTATCACAGTTTTACGACTGCGACGACCTCTTTAAAGTCCACTACGTGTCCCTTCCGACGTTGTATATCAATTTATTTAATTTATAAATGAAACTATAGCGTGGTAGTTCTGCTACGTGTAGCGTAAAGCACATGCTGGTTCTCTTTTGTTAGCCTTTCACGTAATTAGGGGCGTCCAATTAAATAACCTATCAGGGTGTGGAAAGATCCGGGTGAATTAATCACATAAAAGCCAACGTACTGGAATTAACATTTATGTTATGCGAAATAATGATAAGGTAAAAGTTGTATGGAAGAGTAGCAGAGAAAACTTGTAACATAAATAATATTCCCGTCTTGCCGCCCCGGTAAATAGTCCTTAGTAATCCGGCCTCGTTAATTTATCCTCAGCCGGAAAAACTTCTTTTAATTACGGAGAAATATTTCAGCCTGCAAACAACGGGGCCACGTGCCGTATCAGCTCCGGGCTTTTTAAAGAAAACTACGAAAAGGAAAGTTTTCCCGGCGGATCGTGTAGAGGGCGGCCGGTTTCTAGTCGCCCGCAAAGTTGGACGAAATTTTAATTAAAACCGAGCTCGCCTTAATTTATTTATTGCGGCTGAAAGTTGCTCGCTTCGCTAAAGGCTACGAGACAATGTCGTATTGTATACGAACTTGTATGCTCGACCTACGATAACGTGTTTTACCTTAAGTTTAAATTAATTGGCGCATCCATAAAATATTTAAATTTGTTCCTCGTACTCGAACGAAATTTTAATTTTCAAAACAAAAAAAAAAAAAATTTTATTATAAAATAAAAGCTATAATATTAAGGTTAATTAATATATGTAAATATATACCATCGGAAAAAACATAAATTTCTTAAAGGTCACCTACAAAAGCGGATTTTAATTATATTACATTGATATAATAGGTTATTATTACCGGTACTTATAAAAAACGCAATTCATTTGCATTCGCGTTCTTTTATTCGAAACAAAAATAGGTTCGGTACTCGTACTAGCACGAAAGTACTTATACATAATAGATAAACTATCTGCTCCATTTATGGACCGTATGGTTTATACAACCCAGTTTCCATTGCGACACCAACGACAGTTAAATTACAATATCGCACGGGTATCCCTTCGGGTTCGAAATGTCATAATCAACGCCGTTGTAATTGTTGAATTATGCATGGGGCCTTTGATGGACGGTCACAGAGTAAGAAATGGCCTGAACGTTAATTATTAAAATTCCCCCGACGCAACGATCGATCTTACCAACCAAACATTTACCGAATCGTCGATTTGCTTCGGTAAATATTAAATTATGCCGAAATCTCCTGGAAATCGACGTCGATCCGGTTATTTGTCACGAACGCCATCTGTCGAATTGTTGTGTACCGATTTCCCAACTCCATTAACTGCCATAATTCCAAAACGAAGGGCATCGTAATTTTTTTCAGTTTGCCGCGTTCACATATCTTCGTAATTATCGAGGGGAAAAAGTTGTCGTGATCAATCATCGAGTCGCCTACGACCGATCGCTTTTTGTTTCGCGCGTTTATCGCCCTCTATCAGCCGTTCCAATAGCGATAGCCCCTCTATTCAGGTTGGGAAAGTTCGGGAACGGATGCGGCTATCTCGCGAATCGAAAGTGCGCTCATATTTTATCTTGGTTCCCGCGGGATAACTTTTGGGGCGTTCCCGGAATTCCCGCGATAGTAGCGCCGCGCGGCGGCACGTAATGTGGGTGAGGTCGACGCTCGAACGTATTCTTATGCTTTCGCGAACGGCACCAGCGCTGCCGTCTGGCTGAAACGAAAACATTTGCATTGCTGATTTGAGACGATCGCGTTCTAGTCTCACAACGTATATCCGGGAGTAATAGTTTCTATATATTTCTATTGGGAAGAGGGAACTTTTATTCAATGGAGTTTTGATTTTGTCAAAATAAAAGATGATGTAGATAGGTAGAGATGAAAATGGAATCAATAAGCGTTAATACATGTAAAGGGAAAGTTCTTTTTTCTTATTTTGAAAGATTAAAAAGTACACCATTAGTTAGCATTTCTTTAAAAACTTTTAAAACTGTGCATAAATAGAAAGAATGTGCAATAGTAAGGAAATACACTGTTAGCATATAAAGAAAAGATCAAATAAATGTTGGTTGAAAATGCTTCCTAATTATGGTATCTATCACAAGTTTCGTTTAACACAATTTTCTGCCTTTTCCAAGTTCTTGTCAAACGATTTTCAAAGGTAAATAAAGGTCAACTTTTCCTTTAATAATAGATTTTTAACAAAATACATTTTACAAAACCGATAATTTTAACACTTAATTGGTCTGAAATCATGTTCATTAATTAACTTCAGTAAGTTAGACAATCTTGTAAAAAATTCTTTAATGGTCCTATTTTAGATGCTTTTCATAAGATGGTAAATTCACTTTTAATCATTTCTGTCGATTTAAGGTGGCTAAACAATTTCTGGATGGCATTTAAATCATTTTCGAGGATGCTCGATAAACTTAAAATAAATTTCGATAACTTCTTGATAAACTAGAATTTATAAATTATCATAGTTGTTATTAGAACGAAAAATAGTGCAATTATCGAAGCTTTTTGACAATTTTGAAATAAATTTGGATAACTTCTCCTAGCTTATGAAAATTATGGAAGTTACTTGAACGAAAACTAATGAAATTCTCGACTGATTTAAGGAGATTAAATAATTTCTGGGAGATATTTAAATTATGTTCGGAGATTTTTGAAAACTTTGAAGTAAATTTTGATAATTTCTTGATAAACTACATATAAAAATGTATGGAATTTGTTATTAGAACGAAAAATAATAAAATTCTACAACTTTATGATTATGGAATAAAATGCAAAATAAATTGGATTATACACTTTCGAAATTTTAGCCTTGTTTCAAAAGCAGATTTTTCTGTTGCTGATATGATAAAACAATACATTAAACTATTCAGGATTTCTGTATAACTCCCTGATACTTCCAGAATTTCCTTAGTCAAACGAAATTCCCTGGTCTTTCTAGGTTTTCAAGTAATTTCAGTTTCATTTCATTTTTGTAAGAATATCTTCTTAATTCTTCTTATCTCAAACCAGCACAAGAGTAAAGTAAAGTAAAACATTACATTAAATTATTTAAGTTTTCTGTATAATTGACTGCCATTTCTACAATTTCCCTGATCAAATGATAAACCCTAATTTTTCTAAGTTTTCAAGTAATTCCAGCCTGGTAGACACTATGTAAATTTTTTTTTTAAGAACACCTTCGTAATTTTTTTATCTCAAATTAGCACAAAATCATTCAACAAATGTTAACATAGTAGCTAAAATAATCAATACATTAAAGTAAAGCAATTCATTTTACAATTCAAAAATTCAGTGTATCGCTCTAACTTTTCCACAATTTCCCTGATCAAATGAAATCCTTGACTTTTTTCGGTTTCAAGTAATTCCAGCTTGGTAGACACTATGCTAATAGTTTTCGCAAGAATATCCTCTTAATTTTTCTTATTTCAAATCAGCATAAAATCATTGAACAAATTTTGACATAACAGCTAAAGTAATCATGAAAATTTTAATGAAGCTGTCGATTTTGTATGGAAATTTCCAATGGCGTTCGTGTGATAGGGTCACTGGGTTGGATTGGGTTAGGTCGTAGAAATTTCTATGAATTTTTATTTAATGGAGTTTTGATTGTTTCAAACTAAATATGTTAGAGTTACAAATGAAAGGGTTTATTTTCAGACGATATAAAAATCATACATCGTGAATTAGGTTAGTGGGTTATCAAAGTTTTTCTTTTATTCTTTAGATACCATCGTATATCAACCCTTCTGTAATTTTTAAGGTAAATTGTATATTTAAGTATTTGAAAGTAATACCTATTCATTTTCTGGTGGGAAATTGTCGACTTTCGACTGAATACGAAACTTCTTTAAAACTACTTTTCATGGAAATCCGCTTATTTGAAGAATAGAGAAAGTGGTCATTAAAGAAGTCCGAAGACGTTGAAAATCCTCCCGAAACGATACCGTAAATTAATAAAGCGTAAATTCCACTTAACGTCACCGTAGAGAACGGTGAAAACTCCCCTTTCCCGGAGAGTTTCCCGTTTTCCCGTCCGAATGAAAAGTATACCTGTCACCGAAATTTTAAATTTTCCCCGCCTCGGTTTGAACTGATTAATTACCGTTCTAAAAGCGGGACAATTTCCCTCGCCAAAGCAAAATAATACGGGAAAATTTAATTTTTTTTAACGAAAAGTATGAAACATTTCCGCAATGTTCAACACAAAGCCATTGCCGGCAAACTACGCACATTGTACCGGTAACAATACCGTTATTCTGGCAACTTCCATGTACGGGTTAATGCATTAATCGATAATTTCCAACTTGATTCATACGCGTCAAGTGACGTTACAGGGGACAATGCTACGTGGCCGATTCTCCTGCACCGCTTGCTCGGAAGAAAAGCGAGCTTACCTGCCGGCAAAATCGAGTTTATTCAACAATAAGGCAGGTTCATCCGGTCGTCTTCTCTTGGATTAGCTTGTTCTATTATTAACACGTTCGCAGATTGTGTTCTAGACGCAGTAATTATAGGCTGATGTACGCGAACACGTACACAACAGCGTATCGTTCGCGGATACGTATAAGCAAATACTGTTGTGCTTTTAACCCGAAAGCGTACATCACAAGACTTGGTTAGATAAATTAGTGATTGAACGGAAAATATACAATGACTAAAATAGAATATAAACTAACGTATACAAAGTATTTTTAACTTGTTACTAATATGGTATTACCGGATTTCAATCATATAATCAGATTAAAAAGAAATAGTGAAATAAAATAGAGGCAAACAAATTGACCTAAGAAATTGAAATTTATTTTCAATTTACCTGCACTTTCTGTATTATTAAAAATATTGGTAAATATACTTTCGTGAAAGAGATAGAATCAGTTTTAACAAGATTACTTCAAAATAAAGCAGAAAGTTGATTCATTGAAGATAAAAACAAACTAAAATTTCAACTTTATTACTAATTCTAAATATTTTCACTTCTACACATCGCAACAATACTACAAAGAATCTGGAGTTAAACAAATTGAGCCACTTATCCCAAATTTATTTTTAAATTTCTTGACTTTTCCAGTTTTAAGTTCCCTGTCAAACCATTTTTCAAAGTATAATATCACATTTTTTTATTTAATATCTTGTCAAATTGACCCAAGAAATTTTAAATTATTTTCAGTTCAGCTATACTTTCTTGGTACTTTTATGGTACTCCTGTATATGAGTATGTTAAAGAAATGGTAACATACTGGAACTTTTGTGAAACCTAGAATTGGTTTTAACAGGATTACTACAATACAGGAATTAGCAATATATAATTTTCAAACTTTGATGTCACAAAACTTAATCGTTCAAGTAAAATTAAAAGTAAGAGCTATAAAAAATTCACTTCTTTTCCAATAATAGCCAAAAATTGGAGGAATTATTTTGATACACCTTTAGGATTTTTGGGAATATTCATAATAAATTTTAGTACATTGAGATTTAATAAAATATTAGTTTCGAAATTACTTTCGGTATAAAAGAAAGTAGGTTTCAATTATAATCTTGTAACTTATTATTCATAATCTTGCAAATATCTCTCTTCAAGATAAAATCCATATTTCATTTTTTCAATTCTACGGTCGTCGATCTACGATCAAAAAGAGGCGTAAAATCGAAATGTTTGAGGTTTCTTTCAATAAAACCGCCAGGTGTCTATATTTTCGAATTTTACGATCAATTTTAAGAAAGATTTATTGAAAGGTTAATATCAAAGAACGGCTTAAAATTTTTCAAACTTGAGTTATTAAGATGAAATTTTTATTAGTATTTTTGGTTTCTATGATCAATTTCAAATCAAAAAGTTCATCATATGAAAAGGTTTACTTGCAATACTGTAAGATAATTAGAACTTATTAGTTGCAATATTGATCTAAACTGCCTCTACCAGATTACATAAACTACATTTCAGAAAAAAAAAAAACAATGAACTGGAAACACCAACCATGGAAATACATGGTAGGTATTTCCAGTTTATTGTTTCTCATCACCTTTATGAAACACTTATACAGTGTGTTCCCGGATAGGTGAAACGACTTATAAAAAGCAAAAAATTTACGATATTAATTTTCATCCTTTGGGGTTTAGCCCTGCTTGACTAAAGATTAATTTGTAACATATTTTCAATAAAGAGAAAACAAACGAATCTTGACAATGAACAAAAAAACTCTCTTTGTGTCAGTTAAATTCCTTCTCTGTTTACCGTACATGAAAGTGTTACTAAGAAATTTTGTTCCAGATGAATTATTGTGTCTATGAAAATTTTTGGAATGATCGTCTTACATAAAAAAACATCATTATTTTCGTCAGAAAAAGCTAATACTGCTTTAAAATTTTCTTTTCAATGTTATTGGTCCCACATCAAAGATTTATTTGAACGCATTTTTTTGTTTTAATTTTTGTCACTTAACTTCTTTTCAATATCAAGCTTTAAACGAGGAAGCTTAATTGAGAGTTACATGTAGTGTGAAGTGTCAACTTAGGTACTATTATTTCAATAATAATTCATTAGAGTTAAGAAAACAGGTAGTGACTTATAATTAAATATCTTGCAATAATTGCTTTTGTTTTATAATGTTTGGGATATTACTTTACCGAAGATACTCTTTTTTCTATTGTATTTTTTTTTAGGTAGTTTAAGAGCGTTTCCCTTATTTCTTCCGAAAAGTTATGATACTCGCCAAATAATAGTGATGTACTACTGACGAAAATAAGAACGAGTTTTATCAAAGTAGACCGCTCACTCCAAAGATTTGCATAGAGACACAACATTTCATCCAGAACAAAATTTCTTTGTAACACTTTAATGTACGGTAAACAAAAAACTTACCTTTACCTGACACAAAAAGAGCTTTTTAATTCACTGGCAAGATCTGCTTATTATTTTTTTTTTAATTGAAAATATGTTACAGATTAATCTTTAACCAAGCAGAGCTTAACATACTGTACTACAACCCGAAACGGTGCTGCAGCGTGAAGAGAAAGATGGAAAAGTAAGTCCCCTTGCCGTAACATTACCGACTACTCTCTCATCTTTCTCTTCATGGTGCAACTCCATTGTAATGGAGTTTGCATGTAACTCCAGTACATACGTATGTGCGTATCTACATAAAAAAACTGCAATTATGCTGTTGACAAGATTAGCTTACAAGATTAATTAATTTTGTAAAGATGTCTGAAATACCAAAGCAGTACATCTACATCTGAACATGTGTAGAGCTTTCGTAACTCGAATCCTTCTCGCTCGTTCTAGTTCTCGATGTATTCAAAAATAAGGAGCGATGAAACAGAAGGCAATTAAGAGACGATAACGACGGAAGACAAATGGAGGTGCGCGTTTCTAGCGGCGTCCGGGCGTGTTCAAATAAATAAAGGGTGACGGAACGGCGCCGTTCGGGAGAAATGTATCTTGGTGGTCCCGGATGAGTTACGACGGGATGAAGGAGGAGGCGCGAACACGGGGGGAAGACGAAAGAGGGAAAAAAATAATAAAAGCGACGCTAGAGGCGTCGACTTTGTCGTGACAACGCGTCGTCCGCGGATTTTCCGGATTACCAGACCACGGACGGTTTGCCACGTGATAAATAAAAGGGGGAACGCCGTTTCTGCGAAACCCGTTGTCGCGTTTTATGACGTGCACGTTTCTATTCCTTTTTTCCCTTTTCCATTTCGACAACTAAAATCAGTCATAATTCTTACTACCGAGTGTTCATAAATGACTGTAAGGCGTTTGAATTTGGTGCGCTATAGGTTAATTTTTAAGGTTGGTATAAACATAATAAAGGTGCATTCCCATGGAACGTCAAAACGAAAATGTATCATACTTTCGTACTTGCTGTCGTGAAAATGTTCAAGGAACCTTGTCAGTCGTGGAACGTGAACCTTTCACACGGATTGCAATATCAACTGAAACGTGATTTTGTTGATCGTGGAGAGCCGACCATAAACCAACTGCTCATCAAGGCTTGTGCTGTGATGAGCTCAGATTTTGGTGTTATTTTAACACAAAGAATGAATAAGTGCCTAAAATTGAACGAGAAACGGAAGAAAATACGATGGTGGGTTAGAAAGTGGATACTTGACAAGAAATCGGCAGCACATAGTTTGGCAGACAGGGAGCTAAGAAGTTATTACACAGATAATTTAAAAACTTGTTGTAAATGTCTGAAGACGACTTTGATTACCTACTGGAAGCCGTTTTACCACTGATTCCAGAATTACAGTATGAACTTTTCAAGCTTTTAAATTATGATAATTAGTATTTCGGTCCAAATCCAGGGATATTAAATCTCGATTTCTGTAGTCTTCAATAGTTGCATCATACAACACTTTTTCAGCAGCCTACAATTCAAGAAACCGCATGGTCTCATTGTTTTGTGATTTAGTAACACGACTATTCATTTCACTACTTCTTGCTATTTTTAAAAACCGACATATGAAAGCGAATTCACGACAAAAATCAAACAATTTTAACCCTTTAACGCTTGCTGGTACAAATATGTACCACTAGCCATACAGATCAAAGTCTCGCAGTTTCCCCGGGAAAAATGAGCCTTACCATGTACGTTAGAAAAAAATTGATTATTTTACACCCCCAGAGTCTTGACCGTTAAAGGGTTAATGTGAGGCGTGAGCATCCCGCTTGTCTGTGACGTCAACAGCTAACCCACAACACTTTGTTCATACGGGGCGTATTCCTCGAACGCGTGCCTCACGAAAGTGTATCACGCTCCGTAGAAACATACCTTAATGCTAATTATATCTCACAGGCGTTTCATGGAAAATATTGAAAGCTATTAACTGCTATCAAAAGAACCGTAAGAGAGAGGTATTTTATTAACTTTATTAACATATGCCATAGCAATTGATATCCGATCTCCAATAATTATGAATGGGAGTACATATACCCTTAATACTGAAAAGAATAAATTATGAATAAATCCGGCTACACCACTGATATGCAAGATAGGATGTAGACAGCTCACAGGTAACAAAGATGAACATCAAAAATCACTAAATTACGAGCGCATCAAATTCAAACACCTTACAATTATTTATGAACTCTCGGTACTTTATCACTGTAATTTAATTCAATGATTTTTATTAAGATTTAAAGACGGAAATAGGAAATTTACTTACGGCATTAGAATGTGTCTGGTCCGTCTTTAATTCTTTATGATTCGAGTATTGGACGTACACGGCCCTGCCCCGCAATTGCGGCATACAACTCGAAAAGTAGTTGACCATAGACGTTGCCGAAGTCTCGTCGCCCATTTCCAGAAAAGCTTGGTTTTTACCCTTCAACACCAGGACGTTCGTCACCCTACCGAAGGGTATGCCCAAGTGGATGATCTCCGCCTCCGTCACCTCGTTAGGAATGTTCCTGATGTGTATCACCCTCGAGGGTTTACCCACATTTTGTTCCAATTTAACCTGGAACAAGATAAAATAACCATTAAAACGCATCATAAAACCCGACAGGATTTCGCCACACTAAACCTGGTATTTAGATCAAATAAATTCTATTTTCGTCTTCAAAGAGATGCTGTTAACTGATGAAACCGCCAGTTAATAATATAATTTGTTATTTCTAACTCAATAAACCCTAATTGTTAATGGAGGCAATAAATACTAATTAAATTTATCGATTTCTTTATTGTATAAAGAATCAAAATATATTGTACAGATTTTTTTTAAAAGGTGAAGGTTACAGGTTAAAAGAAACAATTTATCCGCAATGTCAGAGGGTTGAAACGTCAACGGATATAAATTGGGCGTCTTAAGGTCTTAGGATATCATCAAGGTTTGCGAAAATAAAGACTATTAATAACGTACTTAATTTTGTTGGACGTTTTTACGCCTTGGAGATTAATAAGGGATGATGGTTTGTCATAAAACCGGTAAAAATGAGTTTTTTCTTCGTTATTACAGAATATAATACAGCCTATTTTAACCAACTGGTTGGGTTAAGATTTATTATTGTTTAAGATTTCATTGTTAAGATTTTGTGGTTATTTAAGATTTTAGTATTCACCTTAATACAAATTTTCCATGAGAGATCATTATAATTAATTAATTGAATTAATTAGAAAATTAATATTGCTTTAATTTGAGTACAAACACGACATTTCTAACTTAAATACATTTGAAGTAATTGATTTTTTTAATCCTAAAAACTAAGGATGACCGACATTTTTAAAACGACACAATTATTACTTGAAATAATATTGTATTTGGTGTAAAATTACAATTTTTTTAATAAACTTTAAGAATATGTAAGAAATTTGTGATACTTCTAATGTTTTGATTTCCGATTTTCAGTCATGAAAGTTAAAAAAATAATTTTAGAATAAAATTTTTATAACAGATCGTTAGGAAATGAAATTTTGCTTTAATTTGAGTACAAACATGACCAATTTAACTTAAATAGTTTTGAAGTTATTGAGCTTTTTAACCTTACAAACAATCGGCGATCGCCATCATTAAATTTCTCCTTTGTTTTTAATTGAAATAATGTCGTGTTTGGTATCAAAGTAAAGGATTTGTAATGATTTTAATATATTCAAAAAAATTGAAGGATTTTGAGATTTTTTTTTTATTAATGAAATTTTTGTTAAATATTAATCAAGTTATCCATTTCATACCTTTTTGGCATTTTCTTGATTATTATTATCAGAGTGCGGAGCAGATGGCGCCATCACTGAGACGTTTGATTGTGACAAAAGCTCGTCACTTCCTCTCTGAAAACAAAAACAAAAAAAAATATAATAATAAAACCAATAAATATTTACTTTTTAAAAAATTACTTTGGTTAAATATTACATTTTAAATTTTACTACTTAAGAAAAACAAAATTTCTTTTAAAAATATTTATTTTAAACCAAAACCACACACACACAAACACGCACACGTAAATACATATTTTACGTCACAATTTCTCAACCCACAAAAAATTGAATTAAAAAAAGCTTTAAAACAACTGAATTTAAACTTTTGTTTATCGATCGGTAACTTTTTATTTTATAACGTGGCATTAAATGCAAACAGCGCGATGTATGCGAACATTAAACATTGCGCCTACTTTCAAACGGACCGAAAGGTGGTTGTAAAACGTATTTTTAGGTTATGTGGGCACGACGTGTGTTTTGCGAGGAGATATTCTCGTTTATCGGACGCAAATACACGTGCGTGCTGGATAATTGATCATTACCTTTCGTTGTTGTCCCCTGTTGTTCGTATACGAACTGTACTCGTTGTAATATACGAACATTACGAACCCCGACTTTAACAACTTGAAAGACTACTTTTAATAATGTATCTACGTTACAAATGAGATTAACACTTTACACAAATAGTTTTTAACACTTCTTTCGATTTAAATCGGTCCCATCTTCCACGATTTAAGAATAACACTGATTTCATTTGGTTTAAAGATGTAAACACTATGTTTTGAAACGTTACCGGTTTGAATGGGTGTAAAAAACATTTGTTTGGAATATAATGCGCCTCTAGTGGTGGAAAATCGAAGTAAATAAAAAGAGAATATGGAGACGGATCTTTAAAAAATGACTTCAATATATTAACTTTACTTAATGACTTTAAAAATTATATAAAAAATTGGTTGATGAAAGTCATTTTTAAGTAAATGTATTAATGCTGACGTAAAATGGGTATTGGATTGATATTACTACCTGTAACGGTACTTAAGTCCTTAATGATGAATAATAAAATATGATGAGATCATTAAGTTCTATTATTCATAAAGATTTCAATGTGGACTATCCATTGGACGGTAATTGTTATTGTAAAATCGATATGTACGGATGATTTCATATAATTCAAAGTTAAATAAAGGTTCTATAAACCATTAAAAAAACTTGTATACGAAATTTGTTCGATTAAAGAAAAACTAGGGTGCCATAACTTAACTTTTTTCTTTAGTTTAAGTTGGCTATACTGTAGATTGAAATGTGAAGCGACAGACAATTTTGACATTAACGTCATTTTTATATAGTAATTCTAACCTCTAAATGAAATCTTATAGTAGGAGTATGAACTGCAGGTTCAAACTTTAAAATCCAATCTCTAAAAAAATTAATGGCGAATTCGATTGGCAAAACTAGTGTGCACTGGTGCGCACTCGTTGAGTGCAAAATGTGACATATGTCACACTAGCTTAGTGCAAGAAAGGGCAAATTCAACAGAACGCGATGAAATCAAACATAATCATAACATTACTTGTAAGTGTGTTCAAGGCTTGATGATGTTTAAAATGTTTTATAAACCACAATAATAAAATGTAACAGAATACAACGAAACAACCAACAGAACACGCTGTTATGCACTGGTGCGCACTAGTGCAACCAATCGAATTCGCCATAAGTTATCAAAGTTCAACATAGCAATCTACAACATTTTCTATGGCACTCTAAAAGAATTTTTGTTTAACATACGATATCAGTACTTTAACCCTTAAAAGTCCTTTGTTCGGACATTGTGGACTTATGTCAACAATAGAATTATTGTTCTTTGCCGAGTTTTATGTCTAGACATTGTGGATATGCATCTGGGCAAAATTAATTTAACCCTTTGCGGTCGGCAGATTTTTCGGCTAGGACTACCACCAAGTCGGGGCGAATTTAGCTTTTCGTCCGAAATGGTTAGCATTCTGTTAATCTCAGTCTTTCGAGACCTGATCATGCCGCCACAGCGGCGACACCGACTTCTACGACAGTTTTTAAATGCCGCCACACCGGCAAAGGGTTAATGTTTGAAGTACTGAAACTCAGCTAATAGTTTCACAATCAGTCAGTTAAAATAAAAAAAACTTTTAAGGGTAAAGTAGGTTTGCATATCGTGGGTTTAGTACAACAACTAGGTAATTTTACTTTTTTGGAAAATAGCGTTACATAAAGGTTCGTAACCCTACGATTCTGTTCTTTCTAATACTATAACTAGATAAGTCGTAAGACATTCCAATTGGTCGCGCTTAATGTGTTTAAAACGAGCTATCTCTTAAGTCGAAAAAATTCTCGTCACTACAACTAGGTATTTTAAGTTGTCTAGTTCTTACCGGATGAAGACCTACTACATCCAGTTATTTAGTTATCTGACAATGAGACAAATGCAAAAAGGGACAGTTGTGAAATAGCAACATGTTTGTACAAATATTTTCAATCGCTTCCTTCACAAATTAATCACATATTGTGTTTCAGCGATCGATGCAGAGAACAAAATTTAAACAGATTTCAGAGCTACCACATTTAAGTACTATAGATTTGAAGTTCTTTGTTGTTGGTCATAGCGAAATGGAATGTGACGCCATGCATTCCGCTATAACCACTGAGCAATTTTCCAACTCTCCAGCAGAGAGTTGGAAAAGTACATTGACCGGCAGATTGGAAAACAATTGCCCGAAGTGCGAGAAGAAAAGGAGACAAACCATACATTCTTCACGAAATGTCCTTTGAGAATTTTATAGACTGGAAATCCTATGCCAATAGTGATTTGACTATTAGGAAAGAAGATGTAAATGGTGTAGATGTAGTGTAAGGTGGTGAGCTGACAAAAAATGTGTTGGCTAAACTTTTCTAAAGAGCGTCCATTTACTATAAGATTTAACGAAAATTTTGAAGGAGGGTTTAGAACCCTTCACTGTACCAAAAGAACAAGGAGCTAGAGCAGATTTCGACAGACTGAAAAAAGTGTTTGTATGTGGAATCATTAACAATATCAAACGAAAAGTATTCCGATTTAATCCTCTGTTTACAACTGTTCCTCCAGCAATGAGTTTGAAATACAAACCATTTTATGAGAATATTCCTCACAAAGAAAATACCAAAAATAAGAAATCTACAAATTCACGTAATCAAGAACTGGAAGAGTATGAATCTGGTAATGACCAATATATATATTTTTTTTCAAAATGCAACAGTTTTAAGAATATGTTCGTTCTTTCTTTTTTGTAACAATAAATATATTTAAGAAGTAAATAACGCATGAACCTTATTTACAACTAGGTAACTGGCTAAAATATTAATTAAGCTGTCAATAGCATAACTGGATAACTCACTTTGACTTAAAAATAACAAAAAAATTGGGAAGAAGTCCTTATTAATCTAAAAATTACGAGGTCTTTAATAAGCAAACACAATAACTATCAATTATTCAAAATCAGAAAACTGATTTTTCTAGATACCTAACTGTTGTACTAAACCCACGATATATTCTTATAATATCAGTTAGATTATTAGATTATACCTAAGAATGTTATATAAAGTGTCCCATGGAAGTGAACTAATAGAAATATCAAGAAAATTAAACATAAGACAAATTTGTATGTTGTGATTGATAAATTATTGATCTATTGAAAATATTTTCAAACATATCTAACTTCCAGTTATAACTGAAGTAGTTTTATAAATTTTAATATCTGAATAACAAGTTGAATCAAAAATTGAATAAAAAAATTCTATTGTAATTTATTTTATCATTACTTCATATTGGATATCATACTTTTTTAGATGTTTTAATACTAGAGATTGTAACTAATCTTAACTTAAAATTCCTGTACCTAATTAAAATTGTACAAAAAAAAGAAATAATTAAACATAGTTAATAATAATTGTGGTGAAAATCAAACAGAGGTTGAGGCAATTAAAATTATATTTTTATATGCGAATACGTTTACACATCCCCTTTTTTGCTAGCTGCACAATTTCAGACCTCTCATTAAGCGGGAACGGGGCGTGTAAAAGGCAAAAAAAGGGCCGTTAAAATTTTATGCTCCCGGCGTTGGGCTCACACCGAAAACCGGCGTTAATTGGTCCCTGTGTTCCCGTCAAAATGCGAATTAAAGGAAGGTTGGAATGGGGCCGGCCGAAAGCACACCGTCTAACTGCCGGATTAGGATTAAAGATCAAGTTTTACGTCTCGGAGTGCTTTTATCGAACATGTACTTTAACAACCGATTTAATAACATTTCCTCATAATAAAAACACTTGGTATTATACTTTACATAGGAATTTATGTTAGCTACCTACTGTTGCAACCCTAATCTTTTTTTTGTTTTTCTTTTGATAATCATAAACGGATATGTAAAACAGGCTTTAGAGTTTTATCTACAACACATCAGGGTTCATTACGGTTCTAGGGGACAAGTAATAATATAAACATAATAAATATGAACGATTTCATTACAACCTTGCACCACTTCCGGCAAAACCGGAAATTATTTTTTCTTTAAGGAAAACTTAAAATTCTTTTTTAAAGGAAAACTATTTTTATCCCTTCGGAATTTTTTTAACACTCTCGCTTCGAGAGCCGTTTATAAGCGGCGCGCCGCTGCTATATTATACTATACTATATGACTAGTAGCCGCGCTTCCGTTCAGTGACAGTACTTTGGCGGACTAGTCAACCGAAGCGAAAGGGTTAAGCTAAAAGAGAAAATAGGTTCTTACTTAGGTTGGTATCCACTACAAATGTGCAGCAGTTGATAAAAAAATATGATGTATGGTAGATTTGCTATGTTCTCTTGTAAGCAATGAACATCATTAAAAAAATTATAAAGCACTTTAGCTGGCAACTAGGGGCAGGTAAAATTCAGCTAGTGTGTTGCCAAAACGTTATTTAACAATACTTATAGAAAAATATACATGTATTATGCTCTACTCTTTTTGTGCAGTCCAACAAAATATTTAACCATTATGAAACATTTTACTCAAATTAAAGGAAATGTAGAAATATTTGGGAAGCTTATGCTTTAACCCTTTCGGTGGATTACACTGGCTGTCACCGTATATATACGGCAGTCAGATGAGCCGTCGTTTAAAGGAACAAAGTGTGATTTAGTTAGACTATCACAAAGGGCGAATTTTTTTTTTTATTTTATAAAAAGGTAGCAATGTATGATGCAGGTGCGCCGCACAGTGGGGCGACATGCTTAAATTGCGGACATCGCCACATAACTTTCTTTTTTTCAATAGAACAACCACAAAATTGAGTGCAAATGAGTAAAATAGGTGTATAAATAAGTATATAAAAGGAGTAAGCATTTACTATTAAAGAAAATAACACTTTATTTGCTTTTAACGAAAAAAAAGTCAAATTTGTAGCAGAAGCGGGTTCAATTCCCAAACAGGACATAACTTCTTTTAGAAATAATATTAATTATAACAGATTTTTAGCGTTAATTAACTAACAAACGACTCTGTATTACCAGAAATAAGTGCAAGAACATTGTAACAACCTATACCTACATGTGGTTATTGAACTCAGCACGCAGATATTTGATAAAAATATTTGATGACTTATAAATGTTATATATTTAGACTTGCATTATCGATATCTACAAGTTTAATATAATAATACATTTTCCACGTCTTCAGAAATATCTTGTGTAAATCTTCTTTCTCTTGCAAAATTTGGTCATCCAAAGAATTATAGGCTCCAACGAAATTAATAACTTGTTATAAACATCAACATTTTTCCATAATTACTTTCATTACACAAAAAAATGGTTTTAAATGATGATTTTATATAATTTATTATCCTAATATTAACTGGTTTTACATGACAGATAGCGTATAATTTGACATATTTTATCTTTAATTGCAATTTTCATGAAAAGAGGGATGAAGGTGGACGGACAATAAGGGTTTTTAGAAACTAAAGCCTGTGGGCAACCGTTTGATGTATTGCATAGCTTGGACAGTTTTGGACAAAAAAAGTTTTGGTCGTTTAAAGTATGTGATCTCTATTATATAACTGTCATTAGTTTTAACGCGTGTATTAAGAATATACAAACAACTTTACAAGATTATAATAATTATAATATGAAGTTTGAAACCTACTCCTCACGTTATAAAAATTTCAATTACCCCCTTCGTTTAATTTTGATGGAAGAACGTTTTAAAGCAGTACATGTCGAATCAACGAAACTTCATTAGTTTTGAAAATGTCGAATTTGAAAAATATTTTCTATAGGAAAATTGATAAAAATTAATGTTTCAAATGCATTTATAACTAGACTCAAGTGTCTAGAATATAAAAAAATGCCGAAAGTATAAGTTTTCTAAAACTTAATTTTTATGAGAATGTCCGATTTTAGAGCATTTCGCCCCACTGTGCGCCGTCGCGAAAGGGTTAAAACAATAAAATGTAAGTGGATGGTTTATGTAACTTCTGAGAAAACTCTTCCAATTTGTGTGAATACTTCAGGTTCAACCCCCTCCAAATGAATGATATGACCTACGTTTTCAAAATCATTTTCATATTCGGTCTGTCATATCTTGGTAATGCATTTCTATGAATTTGATTAAATTTGCTTTTTATAAACTTTGTGCGTTTTGACCAGTTAAAATCTAACCACTTTCGTACTGTTAGTGTTTGGTTCTGTTCCACTGCGCATAGGTTAGATATAGAGTAACCGTTACACTATATTAGGATAATGATTTAGAAATTAAGGGTGTTCATTTAAATTCATGATTAAATGACACTCTAATCAATAAAATTTCAAATTTGACAAATGTCAAATCACTGAATAGCTTGAAATGCCTGTTTACTGATAATGGCGTTTAATTTGTTATGAAAGATTTGTATGGTAAGTCTCACATTCAAACTGGTTCGAAAGTCCGAGAAGTTTGAGAATACTCACTGCATAACTTTATTGATCACTTTATAAACACCGAACTTCTAGATTTTGAGCACTGGGCAGCCTGATGGAATTTTTGGGGAACAATTACTGAAAAGATTGGCGTTCAGATAGGATTTATCCAAAAACAGCTTATTGGCCGCATTTTGTGTTTTGTTACTTATAACCTATTGAACATAAGTAAAATCTACAGGGCACTTGAGCATAAATTTAAATGAATGCCCGATATTATTTTTTAGTTAAAAAAGAAATACAAAGAATGAACATTTCAGATTTTTAATCTAACATTTTTCCATTGGTGAATTTTCTTAAAGATTTGTTATTACTCTCTCTAAGCTTTGGCGAGACGTCGCATACTGATTTTCCAGCAGTGATACATGACGTTTTCTCAACTATCTCAACGTGGATAGCAAGATAGTGAAAATGGAAGTCATGATTTGAGCGGTGTGAATCTTAAAGCTTCACAAATTTCATTCTTTCTTAAAAATTTTAAATTTCCACTTTTTATTTTAAATAAGAAATAGTATTCAAATAACTTGAAAATTCATTGAATGATTCAATTTTAAACACAGTTCAGTTTTACTATCAGACTCTGTATTTGTCAAAGAATATTTTAAATATTAATCATATTGACAATAAAAGGATTTCAATGTCAGTTATTTTGAAAAATAAAGAATGGACGAGACGTTTTTTAATAACTAAGACTTGGTGGACAAAATTTTAATGTCGAAACTATATTACAATATCACACATTTTATTGACATATTAAAATAAGTGAAATAAAAATAGAGATAAAACCGTAAGAGTTAGTAAAATTTGTTAGTAATGTTTATTTTTCAAATAAAAAAAAAACAAATAATAAAATAAGATATTTAAACAATAACATCAATAAAAATTGTAATGTAAACGAAAATGTTTTGATAAATTTAAGTCAATTTAAAAATGTATCAAAGCCAGAGAGATAAAAGTTTGTTTTATAAAATCAGTTTCCAGGAAACTTCACGTTTACATTTCATAAAACGAAATTCCAGTAAATATGTCATTAATGGATTATGAATCCCATACAAATTTTTAATAAAATATTTTAGTGAAATATTAATGATTCACCCTTAATATTTATTTTTGCTACAATAAATTGCGGTCTGTGTATTAAAACACATTGTAGTGTTTGTGCTGAATCAAAATCGGATTTAATAAACGAACATATATTTTTATGAGCTTTATCATTATATTTTTTTGATGTACTTGTGATTATTTAATGATGTGTGTTAAAATGTTTTACTAAAATCAGACTGAAAATTGATTTTTTTTATAAATTTCAATAAATGGTTGGGAATGGAAATGGTTTAGAGTATTATTTGGTTACAACTTGATGGTGGAAGTTGTAAAAAACCTTTTTAGTCAATAATTGGTTCAGTAATTATTTAGACTTCATTTTGTATTTATTAGACTTGAGGAAGATCTGTTTTAACTTGATAGTTTTGTGAAAGTCATTTAAAAGTCTTAAGACCGTTAAAAGTCTTCTTATTTTGACACATGACATTAGCTGAGTGTCAGTACTTCAATCATATATGTTGTGCCCAAATGCATGCCCACAATGTTGACATAGGATTCAGGAAACAATAGTATAATGTCCACAATGTCTGGATAAAAGACTTTTAAGAGTTAATAATATAAACTTCAAAATGCTTTATCTGTCAATGTCATTCTGACATTCATTTTTTAAACAAAAATTAAAGTAATATTGTGCAAATAGTCTTTTGGTTTTGTAATAAAATCTATCAGTATACTGGAAAGAAAAAAATACATCGCTTAAATTGATATTTCCCGCTCATAAACATTTTTTTATGGTTTCACGAGGGTTTTTCCCATCTAGCGCGTCACCCTATAGCTTTTAGTGTCATTTTACAGCCCGTGTAACCACCTTTTTTATGATTTACCGAACAAAGAGGCGCATATTTCTTTCTTAGGTGTCATACCAACCGGAATGAACCGACAATGAGTTATTTTATTCGGATCATTTCCCGTCCTTTCAATCTTAAGATAATTTTGAGGGTAGCCGGGACGGTTCTTGGGAAATTTTCTGTATAGCTGCAATAGCTTAGTAAATGCTCTTTCAGCGAATTCCCTGGCAAAGCTACACAGGTCTTATCGGAACTGGGCAGGCCACTGCATCCCAGATACTTTAAACACTGCACCCTTTGTATATTTATCTAGAAGGGAGAGACGACTGGGCTTCTTGAATGAAATTAAATACGGAAGGAAAGGCAATTTCTTTGTTCTGCAGAAGAGCAGAGAAACGGTGTATGTCTGAAATCCTGAAAGGTGCATCGTTCACACGTTATCTATGTGGCACAGCCCACCACCGAAGCTTACTAAGCTAATTGGAGGAAAACTAATGAATTTCTAGGATAGATGAAAAGTGGTAGGGATGATGAAAAGAATGTTAGCTTCATTAAAACTTCAAATACGCGACGCACAGAGCAATGAAACGGCAGTAAAAGTTTATTATTAGATATTGTGCACATGTCAAATTGCAATTCCGGGAAAATCGATTCGCGTTCGCGGTTTAATAATAGGAATTGGAGTCGATCCAAGATATCGCGTTAGTACTCGTTTCCAAAATCGACGTTTTTAAGGAAAAATAAAAAAAAATCGGATTCGTAGGGGGTAGAAGAAACAAGGCGAGCAAACGCCTCGAGTGCACTCGACCGCCTCTTATTTTCGGCAGGATTTTTCATTAAACTTCGAGCGTGACGTCCCGCCCTTCGAGCGTAACGGCCCTCTTGATCTCTTTACAATAACTTACCCCATTTTCTCCCCTATAAATCGTTGTCGGGCAGGTACGACGTTCTCACGCTCGCAATCCGTAATGAAAGCAATATGAGGGGTGTCGTCGAGATGGAAAGAGAAAAGTTCGGTTGCGATGACTTTCAGTTATTGCGGTTTTCAGATTTTGCTCTCATTTCCAATCATACCCTAGCTCTTACGTGATTTTATAGTAACGACGTAATGTTATTTTATTCTTTTTTTACTTTTTGAAAGGGAAAAGGACAGATTTAAGAACTGTGTTTGTGCGGCAAAGCGGTAACAATCGATGCTCGCAAAGAAAGGGACGAGGCGATCGTCGAAAGATGGCGAAAATGTGCCGAATTTCCGGTCCGGTGATTTCCCGGCGAGTTTCCCGCGGCTTCCCATCGCCACCAAGGAGGGGGGATCCATTTCAGCGAGCTCTGGCGGCGGCGTAGGCCACTTCCCCAGCACTTTGTGAGGCGCCTTTGTGCCGGATGTGTTTGCCCTATATCGCTTTATCCCGCCGACACCTTGCGAAAAGCGCACCAGAAATTGTTTCCGAACTCGGGACGTATATTCAAATTTGCCCCGGTCGGCATAAAATAACCGTTTTTCATCTCTACCTCGATCCGGCCACCGTCTCGTCGCTGCCACGTCACG